>OY987331.1:97988396-99215112 GCA_963920685.1 Polydrusus tereticollis
TGGAAGAGAGTCCATGCTCTGTGGCACATTGGGGCTAACTTACACATGCGGAAATCTGTTGTTCACCGAATAGTTCAATAGCCCTTATATCGCCCATACAAAGTTATTCTAGTGCATGAGTTATTTGAAGATGATTTCGATAGGCGAAATGAGTTTTGTGAACGCGTGCAAAATATGTGCAATCTAGATGATAGTTTAGTAAAAAATATTATTATTTCCGATAAAGCTGTCAAAATTGTCATTATTGGGCAACAGTACATCCGCATTGTATGATGGAGGTTCACAGCTAGTACCTTCAAAAAACAAATGTGTAGTGTGGAATAGTGCGCGGAAGAGTAATTGGTCAATTTTTCTTTAAAGAGTCTTTAACTGGAAAAGTATATCTCGAATTTCTCCAACTTGAATTAATTACAACAATAGTGGCTTTATTTCCATCCATTGGACCCAGACTCCAATAATGAAGAACTACTGATATTCCAGCAAAATGGTGCTTCTCCGCACTATGCTACCACTGTGCGTACATTTTTGGATGAAACCTTCCCGAATCGGTGGATAGGAAGGAGAGGACCTGTCAAATGGCCTGCTAGGTCGGCAGACCTAACTCCGCTGGACTTCTTTTTTTGTGGTTGCCTCAAATCGAAAGTGTTTGTTGACAGACCAAACAATCTGCAGGAGTTGGAAGAGACGTACGTGCCATAACTCCGGAAATTGTTAAAATCGTGCACAGAGAAACTATTGATCGCCTTAGATATTGTCAAGCCATACATGACGCACATTTTCAACATTTGATTTGATTTGTATTTGATAAAGCTTCTATTCCAATAGTAACGAATTACAGAATTGTTTAGTTAATAAACGCATAGCATAACAGTTATCGTAATGTTATGAAGTCGTTTAAGCGTGACAAAGAAAAGGAAAAGTTTAGAACGAGAGTTGAACATTTAAAAAAAAATCTTTGTTACTCTTTGATGTCTATGCATGTTAGTGCAAAATAACATTAAACTGCAATTGCCAAAAGGTCACTAAGGTTTGCGAGTGTCCTGTGTCTATTATATTGAAGAGGAAAGAAAAATCCAAAATTCTTCACAAATATTTAATATTTTGCTCTACGCGTTTCGGTTTCTTAAATCATTTTTAGGAGCTGTCTAAAAAAGTTTATTTATATAACAGTCTCAATTCAAAATCAACATTATTAGGTATTACTTACATAATATAATCACAAACTTTACATTAAGGATAACAAACAAGTTCACTATGGCACAGGTTAACTAACTATACAGTGAGGACATAAAGTCTGGAAAACTACCTTTTGCAAGTAAACGAAGCACCTGAATAAAAAACGCTCGGACACGTCGATTTTATTTAATTGTCTTCTATCTTCTAAGATTTCTGAGATATATACAGGGTGCTTCAAGAAAGCTGGGCAGCTGTTAATTTCTTTTTTTTTAATATAACACCCTGTATATTACTGCATTTTTGGATTATACGGACAATTCTAAGTATATTTCATATAAGATATCCTATACCTAAATTCAATTGTTTTTAAAATAAAACACACCTTACTAGTTTCCTGAATTTTTAATGACAATAACTTAAATGACACATTTTAACGTAACAAATGCTGAAACGGTTGTCCGTTAACTTCCTGGCAATATCCTAACCGATCGATGGACTCTTGTTGCACGTTTCGAATGAAAAAAGGTGGGATTTGTCGAATTTCATCTCTTATACGATTTTTCAGCGCATCGATATTAGGAGGCTGTTGAAATAAACTTTGGTTTTTAAATATCCCCACAGAAAATAATCTAGGGGAGTCAAATCCGGAGACCTGGCCGGCCATTCTACGGGGCCACGACGTCCTATCCACCTGTTAGGAAATATCTCATTGAGATACTGCCGAACAGTAAGCGCGTAGTGAGGTGGTGCTCCATCTTGTTGAAACCACATAGTTGGAGTTGGTATATGAGGCTCATTACCTGGATACAGTTGAACTAAGGCAGGAATCAACTCTAGTTGCAGAAAGTCAAGATAAATTTAGCCGTTTAAGTTAACGTCGAAAAAATACGGACCTATAATCCTGTCTTGAAATATTCCAGCCCAAACATTGATTTTTTCGGGATGTTGCGTATGAGCCACTTAAGCCCAATGAGTATTCTCTGTGGACCAGTATCTACAGTTTTGCCAGTTGACAGTACCATTAAGAAAAAAGGTAGCTTCATCGTAAAATAAAATATTTCTACAAAAAAATGGATCTATATTTTACCGCTCTTGCATATTTTTGCAAAACTGAATTCAGCGGTCATAGTCGTCTTCATTTAATTCATGTATTAATCTTATTTTGTATGGATGGTAATTTTCAAATATTTTTTACCGATGTTTGACCAATGGACAAATCTGATGCTGCTTGACTTGTAGGTAAATGTGGATTTTCGTTATAACTGAGTAAAACATCTAATATCTTATTATCATCTACTTTCGGCCTACCTGTCCTGGGAAGATCTTTTACACAACCATGTTCAAGGAATTTATTGACCATTTTGGTGACTGTAGATATCGTAATTTCTTGTCCGCGCTCTGGATATGTGTTATTAAAAAGTTCACAAACTTCGCCCAAATGTCTTTGGCGATCTCCCCAGCCAAACATCATCAGAATTTCCATTCTTTCTCGCTCTGAGAGCATTTTTAATAACTTGACAGTAACAGAACTGTCCTGCAGTATGTTAAAAATTGGCACAGTTGTCATAGTGACAACGAGTCAAAGTGACATCAAGTTACTACATTTCTCCTAGATTTTACGTTGTATCATGGTTTTTCTCTTAATGAAAAAATGTATAATTTCAACTGGCAATATTTTAAAAACAATTGAATTTAGGTATAGGACATCCCATATGAAATATACTTAGAATTGTCCGTAGAATCCAAAAATGCAATAATATACAGGGTGTTCCATTAAAAAAAAGAAGTTAACAGCTGCCCAGCTTTCTTGAAGCACCCCGTATATATCTCAGGAATCTTAGAAGATAGAAGACAATTAAATAAAATCGACGTGTACGAGCGTTTTTTATTAAGGTGCTTCGTTTACTTGCAAAAGGTAGTTTTCCAGACTTTATGTCCTCACTGTATAAAATTGATCAACGGGATAAACCCAAAAAAATTAAACAAAATATAATGAACCAGAGCGGCATCTAGGTTGCACAAAAAGAGGTACGATTATTTAAACAAACATTCACTACTTAAATTAATTCTATGATTAAATTCTGTGTCTATTATTTATAACTGCGAAAAAGCAAGAAAGATACTCATCATTGAACTTATATTCTTGTACTTTTAAAGAAACCAAGTCATAGGTAAAATCGGAGTTGTGGACGACAAGAAAACAAAAAAATTGCCCAAAGACATAAAAATAAGTTTGTTAAACATAAAGGAAGTCAGTTCACTAGTACTTTATTATCACAGCCGTCTTGTTAAAAAAAGGCAGATATATAAACTCTCCTACCAAATGAGTTAAACTTTGTGTAAACAATTTTAAGTTAACAGCGATGAAGATTTCAAAGAACTGCTGCCTGAAATTAAATCACCGTGGCAAATGCGCATTAAATTGAAAAATACTGCGCTAGCGATCGCTTTGGGTTATCAGATCAGATCGCAGCAGCTGTCGCCTCAAGTTTGTTGCAAGATCTTGGTATTGTAAGTGATGATGACCAGACCCATGTCGTTGACAAAAATAAACTTAGAAGGGAAAAATGTGTTACCCGCTCAGAACCTTAAAATCAGAACAAAAATAAACATAACCCAATTCAAGGACTATATGTTGATGGGAGGAGAGAAAGTAAACTCCTCAAAGCAGTTTCAAAGAACCATAAATAAGGAACATTATTCAATTTTACAAGAGCCAGGTTCTGTGTACATTGATCATGTTTCACCCTCTTCTGGGTCTGCTCAAAAAATTGCCAATAGCATTCTTTCTTATTTGAGTGAAGCTGGACCTAATTGGAAGTGATGACACAATTGAAGATCAAGTTAAAAGACCACAACAGTGGGGGTATGTCTTTTACATTTCAATGAATTGCCTTTCCGGCACTGGTTTCAAACATTAAATGGTGAAACGACTGGGCCAAAGTCATTTAGTGGTCTGATTGGCATTAAGCTCAGTAAATGTGAGAAACTTCCAGTGATAAATTTTGACAATGTTGAGTGTGAGATCGAAAAATTTTAAGCAAAGATCAACAGTACCTGCTGAACATAAGTTACGCTATAAAATCAGGCAGCTGTCCTGAAGATTTATATGTTCATGAACCTGGCCCACTTTGCCATGCAAGATGGTTGACAATGGCGAACAGAGTCCTCCGATTGTATTTAAGTATTGAAAACCCAACAGATGAACACAAGATATTAGTTTCTTTTATCCTAAAGTCGTATATGCCTGTATGGTTTTATATCAAGGAAAGTAAGTACTTCACAAATTAATGGTCCAGAAAATGTTTTGGAAGTTATAAAATCGTAAAAATTTCTGTCAGAAAGATTGCTAAAAGTCATTGACCCAGTAATTGAGAGAAACGCATTTTTTGCCCATCCAGAAAACTTGCTTTTGAGTATGACAGTAGATTAAAGGGATCATATAAGAGAGTTGGGTTTCAGAAGAATTCTAAAAGCAAGAAACTTATCTTTTAAAAGACAGTAAATCAGGAATTTTTAACCACCCAAAATTAATTTCGGGGCTACAAACTACATAGAAATCATTGACTGGAACACCACTATACTTTCACCACCACCTTTACTGCGAAGAGTAACGAATGCAGAGATTGGATCAAAAGTCAAATCAGGTGAAACGGCGGCTGAGTGAAACTTTAATACTTGGGATCTCTGTTTTTTTTTTTAAGTTAGGAATGCTCCTGCGACTTCACTTGATTCTTCGCAAACTGTTTAGGTTTTATCACTTGTAGAAATTTTGAAATTGACTTTTGCCTTGATTATTCGTATTTTTGCTTGTTTGATTTAAAACGTTTTTATACTGCAAGATTTTGGCGCCTGTTCCATTGATTTTGATATTAATTTAGTTATTGGTGGTTGATTGATAGAGTGCCTCACTACTATTAGTGCCTCTCTACTATGGGATTGGACCAACAGGAAGCCAGTCTTTCGGTAGTTTGTACGTACTGTTTGGTTTAGATCTCGTGTGTGAGTACGTGATTAATGGGTTTGTCGATAAGTCCGTGCGTTTGTAATATTCTGTAATAATTTTTGTAAAAAAATGATTTATTGTTTGCATACGAAAGTCTTGATGAAGTATGCGATTTATCGTGTACCTGGGTACATCCGCAATAATTTTTAGCGCCCTATTTTGAATAACCTGGAACTTATTAAGCTCCGTTCTGCTTATATTGCACCACGAAGGTGCATTATAAGTGAGAACCGGCCTGACTAACACCTTGTAGAGGTTGACCTTAGTCCTATTACCAAGTCTACTCCGCCTGTGAATCAGGGGGTAGATAGAGCGTAATTGGTGCAAGGCTAGCTTTACTCTATTAATTGAATTGCGCCTCCAGTTCAGTCGTTGATCACATATAAGTCCCAGGCATTTTACCTCCTGGCACCAGTTTACCTGGACTCCGTTGACACGAAGCCTTGCCTCAGGCCTACTAACATTGCTTTTCGAAAAATAAATAGCTTTCGTCTTGGAGGGATTCAAGCGAATCTTCCAAGCCGATAGCCATTTCTCTAGCTTGATTATGTGACGCTGCATCCGGCTGACGACAAGTCGCGGCTGTTTGGCAGTTGAAGTGATTGCGGTATCGTCAGCGAAAAGAAAGAGCTGCGTAAATCTATCGCGCGGAATGTCATGAGTATAAATGTTATACAGCATCGGAGAGAGAGGTGAACCTTGCGGTTCTCCCGCCCTGATGTGTTTATTCGAAGAAAGTGCGTTCTCTGACGAGACAGCAAAACTTCTATTCTCCAAAAAAGAAGCTAACGCCTTGATTAAGTAGTTCGGAGCTCCAAGTCTTATCAATTTCAACAAGAGACCATCATGCCAGACTTTGTCAAATGCTTTGCTTACGTTAAAGAAAACCGCTCCCGTGTGCTCTCTCCTGTTAAAGCCTTTTATTATGTTTGGAGCTAGTCGCGTCGTCTGCCTGACTATGCAATGTTCAGGCCGAAACCCAAACTGTTCGACAGGCAGAACGTTACGCACAAACACAAAGTCATTCAGTATATTCAAAATTAGTTTTTCTGTAATTTTCCCAAGACTCGACAGCAGGCTGATCGGCCTGTAGCTAACCGGCGCCGTAGGGTCCTCACCTTTTTTATATATTAGGATGACTTTTGCATGCTTCCAGGAGGACGGAAAGTGGCCCTCTTTGATATTGCCTGGGATATGCTTACTATATTTCTTAAAGCTTTGTCAGGTAGATTTCGCAACGCCACATTCTTTAAACCGTCAAAAACCGGGGCTTTTCTAATATTCAATACTCTTAATAGGAACTTTACCTCGTCTAAGGTGACTTGTGGTAAGGCCTGAAGCGGAAAATTCATTGATTTATAAATTTGCATCGTCCTTGAGATCCTCTCATCTCTAAACGCGTCATTGGTCGGGTTTTCGCTGAATTGATCGCAGAGTTTGTCCGCGAGAAATTCAGCTTTATCTTTGGCATCGATTAAAACAATATCTGTTTCCTGATTTATCAGATGGGACATTGGTGCTCGTGCGCCTCTGGTCAAACTCCTCGTCATTCTATAGATGGAATTATCCTCTATAGATAGACTTTGGACCTTGTTGTCCCAGAGGTTCGACTGCCGTTCGATCAGCAATTCCCTGACTACCCCAGCCGCCCGATTGGCCTCCGCCTTGATGCGAGGATCTCCAGTGTGATACGCCCTATTCTTTAACCGGTTAAACTTAAATAAAATTAAATTAAACTTTAATAAATTCCCATGTCAAACTCAATCAGTTCAACGATGCGTGAACGTAACCGAGGCGTCACAAAAATTCGTCGGCTTTAATTCCAGAGATGGTTTTATAAGAACTACATTTCTTTTAAGATCTGCAATGCCAAGTTTTTCAAGCAAATCTTATTTTAGACTCCCAGAAGAAAGTGAAGATAAGTAAAGGACCATATTTCATTACATACTGAAATTTTACACAATCAGATTTTTTTTTGTTTCAATGGAAATTTGTCAAATTTTGTGAAAAATGCTTTTTTTAAACGTAAAACGTTAATAATAATTTGTAAAATGTATTCTATCTTGCTTTATTTATCTTTACCTTTTTTTCTTCAACTAAAATATGCCTATAGCTCCTTGTGACAAAAGTGAATTGATTTTCTTCCATTTATTGGAAAAATAATTAAAATCGTATATTTTCTAAAAGTTTAGATGCTGTGAAAGTTTATTTTTATTTTATTTGCATTTTACTGAGCTACCCTAGAGGCAGGTTTTCCGCACAATAGCATTTAAAAAAAAATTCGTTCCACCCTAGTGCGCAGTTTGCGTGTACGTCAGGTCCGGCTTTAAACTTATTTAACTTAATATGTTCGAACTGGTATTGAATTATAAAAAAAAGCAGTTAAAGTAAATTTTGGTACAGTATAAAATATAAGAAGATGTACGGCGTTCATTCTTTCGAAGAAGCAATACCCTGCGAAAAATTAAGCAAATTTCAGGACTTGCGTATTTTGGGGTGTAGATATGGAAATTGAAATTTCGAATTACGATTTATTTCTGGCATAGCTCCGTAAGTAATAATGGTTGTTCTTAACAACGTAACAGGTGACCTTTGTCGCCTGGTCTCCTCCTATTATTTTCTATACAATCTACGACGAGAATTGCAAAAAAATTACTGTTTTAACAGATTAAATGCACGTCAGAATGGAGGTTTTAAACGTTTATAGTAGACTTGAGAAAGATGTGCATTTGTCTTGCCGTGGCACTTTGTAAGGAGGAAAATGAATATATGTTAGAAAGCATATAATTGTGGAAAGCCTCAAGGCAGCGCATTATGAAAACCGTAAAGTAGTAAAACAAGCAATTATAATACTAATATATTTATTTATATAGGGTGGCGCACCTAAAACTTTCCACCCAGGTTTATTTTCTTGTTAATAAATAAATCAAAATTCGCTCGAACACAGGAACCTTACTTCTCAGGAGGACATATTTTTTTGCTGTTTTCACCCCTCCTGCTTTCACCCTTAAAATATTAAATGAAGCGACAGCTCATTTTAAAAGGAATTGAATTGTCTTTCCAACGGAAACTTCCTCGTTGAATTTGGCTTAAATGTAAACAAATGGTAAAAAATACGCAAAAAAGGATACTATCTTAACAAAAGGGATTTGGAATTTCCCTTGTTCAGTCGAAAAAACCCAGTTTGTTTTTGGCATCGATCAAATTCATAGTAAGAATAAAATTTCATTTTGCTTTACTTCAGTGTGTTCAATGACGGATTCAAATGACGTATACTCTTCAAGAAAGGGTTGAAATTATTTTACTTTTCTTTAGAAGTAACGATTGTGCTCGAGCTGCCGCCCTGTCTTATAATGAGTTCCATCTAAATGCACACTTGTCTCATACTAACGTGCTACAATTAGTGGCAAAATTTCGTGAAACAGGAACAGGATTAGTGCTAAACAAAAAAAGGATTGTTGAAAATCCTGTAAGAAATGAAGCTGTAGAAGTTGCAGTTTTGGGGCATATTGCCATCGATCCCACACTTAGCACGAGGAAAGTGTCAGATGTATCGGGTGTTTCGCATAGAACGATTCAGCGTACTTTATAAGTCGCATAAGTTCCATCCCTATAAATAAAACTGGTTTATGAACTTAATGAAGGTGATGACGATCGCCGTTTGCAATTTTGCGAGTTAATTAGTGAAATGATCATTCGCAATCCACAATTTATTTTAAACATTTGTTTCTCCGATGAATGCACTTTTTTTCTTCACGGTACTGTCAATCGATAGAATTGCAGGTATTGGTCGGATTCCAACCCTAGAATTTTTAGAGAAGTGCCTCCCGAAAAACTAAATGTTTGGCTGGAATTTTTGGGGACCGTATTATTGGGCCGTATTTTATACCTGGAAATTGAACAGGTGAAATGTACCTGAACCTGTTGGAAACCACTATTAACCCTGCTTTAACGAATGCCATAGAAGAAAATGAACATTATCGGCCAGAAAATATTTACTTTCAGCAAGACGGAGCACCCCCGCATTATGCGTTCCTTGTTAGACAGTTTCTTGATGAAAATTTTGAATGTTGAATGTTGAATGGCCTGCAAGATCTCATGATTTGACGCCAGTGGACTCTTTTTGTGGAGACATTTAAAGTCTAAAATTTATGCAACCCAACCCAATTCTTTGGAAGACTTGCGACAACGAATAGTGTACGAGTGCCGACAAATAACTTCCGCAATGCTCCATCATGTTCGCGGACATTTTGAACAGTGCCTTTACAATTGCATGGAGGTTGGAGGTGGACATTTTCAACATTGACTTGATTGATACAAGCGGTAATAATGTTTTTATTACTTTTAAATTTTCTTTTCTTTTTAGCCCTATTTCTCAGGGACTTTTCACTCGATTCAAACGAGCAAGGTGGTCGCGTTGGGAAGGCAATTGAATTCCTTTTAAAATAAGGTATCACTCGAACCCCCTCTCCATTTAAGATTTTAAGGGTGAAAGCCACCCCGTCGTAGGGGTTCAAGCAGGGGGGGGGTGAAAATAGCAAAAAAGTATGTCCCCCTGAGAACTAAGGTTCCCGTGTTCGAGCGAATTTTGATTTATTTATTAACCAGAAAATAAACCTGGGTGGAAAGTTTTCGGTGGGCTACCTGGTATATAAAAGTACAGTTAAGGCTTCAATAGAAAAAATGTTAATGTTTAGCATACTAAGAAAAATTAACGAATAAACAAAAAAACACCGGTAAGAAAAATAGTATTTTAATGCAATATGTGATCTTTAAACAAGTTTTTTACGTTGAAATATGGAGGCAACAGTAAAATAGCAGGCGTATTGACGAAACAAATAATATTAGTTTGCTGTGAATTATTTTGTTAGGGTGACAAAAAAAAGAAGCGTTTTGAAATATTTCAGTAAGGCGTCAAAAATCAGTAAATAAGTTGGATACAAATAACATACTATTATCGGATTCCTAATTTAAACTCTGTGTCGAGTTTCAGATTGGAAAAATTATTATAAAGTACTTGAATGTTATATTATGTAAGTATACCCATCAAAACAATCAACAATTTAAACATTCCAAAAAAAAAACACTTACATAAATAAATACATGATTGGTTACTTTACTTGGCAACAATTGGTGCAAAACAACAGAATACAAGTCAATTAAATTCTTTATTCAATGTTTAAATTTTTACATAGTTAAAATATATCCATTTATTTTATAAGTCAGTAATAATTATAGTGAACAATATGCCTTGGTGGCTTGTGTGTACACTTGCTATAATAATATCGATCAGCCTAACATCTACTCACAAGGTTATTTTATTTCATAAATTACAGATAAATTACAGATAGTGATACTGGTTATGTAACACATTAACAACATTTTTTTATTTTTAAAATATATCAAAGTACCCTATATCTGTCTGTAATAGCCAAGCTGGTATTTCTTTGTCAATCTTACGAAAGGGAACATTTCTTAATTTTAATGGCAATTTATTATACATTTTTGATCCCATAAAAAATAAACATTTTTGAGTAGTAGAAGTCACAGCCTTGGGCACTACAGCATTTCTGTTTGAAACACTTCTAGTGACAATATCGTGATTTGTCGTTATTATTAATATTTTTTTTAACAATACTAGTCTTACAGCTGATCTCAGGAATAATTTTCTTATATACAGAGTGGCAAAAAAGTCGCGAATAATGCCTGTAACTTTTGAATTACCTAGTATACAAAAAAGTGACTTTTATGAAAGTTGTTCAGTAAATTATTCTCCACATTTCTACCTACATGAATTTTTTCTGTCATATCTAGTTTGGTTGCCATAGAGACCAACTAACTTTTTCTAAATGGAATACCCTGCATATGATTACATATTTGGATTTTACTGGGAAAACTCTGAATTTTTTGTATTTCAAATTTTCACCTATCTGCAAGCGTTTTCGAGATAATGACAGCTCAAAAATGAAATACTTTCCTAATTATAATTATTTCTACCTAATACCATATATGTATTAGTACTATATGGCTATTACCCTGAATATCTTGAAGCAACAACAGAGATAGAAGATCCAGGGTCATTTCGACTTGTGCGCATGCGCCGTAAGGGTATTGCCAAATGTACTTTTATTTCTTTAGAACAGGGCAGAAGAGTGAGCCTTAGAAAATTAGAGCAATGATAAAATTACCAAAAATCTTGCTAAAAAATTGTAAACTAAGCATTAAGCCTGTACTTTCAAATTATTTGTTTCCATTTCTAAACTAAAACGCGTTAAAAAACAATTTTATATAACTGGAAGGTGACAACGTCTCGTTCTTATTCGACATAACCTTGAAATCTTTAGCAAATGTTAATTTGTTTGACAATTCGGTTCATCGAGTTGATTTGGTATTATTAACGGCTTTTGTGTACCGTTTATCTTTACTTTTCTGCAAATTTTGATTGTGTGTGTGTGAAGTGTGATAATTTTGTGACGATGCCGAGGCACAACAGAATATTTTACATTATTTTAAACAGGCGTAAAAACTTAAACAAAGATTTATCGTTCTACAGGTATGTACCTAGACTGGATGTTTCTTCCTTTTAACTTACCTACGTTAATTTCATGAGGGAACAATAACTAGGTAGTCCATTTCTTAAAGATTATTTGCCTTTGCTGCTGTTGATATACTTAGGTAGCTACCTATTTTTACCGAAAATCGCATGTACTTCAAAGAATCCTACAAAAACCTATTATTTTACTTGTTAAACTCTAAGAATAATTGTAAAATATCTAATAAAAGTTTTATTAATATGTTTACCTGCGTTCTTTTTCTTTTTTCAGTCGTAATAATATACAAAATCTTAAACAAATCAAGAACTTTAATGTTTGTTTACAAATTTGTTGTCAAAGTCAAATGTGAACCTCATTTTTTTTCCGTTAAAACAAACGTCTATTTTCTTTTTCTCGCGCATGCGCACTTCGCGAAATAACCTTGACGGAACAAGGAACCCCGGCTTCACTACGTTTACTTTGGTTAAATGGGCAAGGCGCCATATAGTACTAATACATATATGCCTAATACTCACCAGTTCAGTTAAGGTGTTTTTGAGTTCCTGTTTAATTTTCTGTTGCCTGATTTCTAACTTGTTTGCACTATGGTTCATCTGAATGAGAAACAATGAGTTGAAATTTTAATAATGAGCGATTTCCATTTAAATGGCATTGTTAATAGACACAATTATTGTTATTGGTCTGCTGAGAATACTCACTGGTTCCAGGAAGGTCATACTCAGAGGCCCGAAAAAGTTAATGTTTAGGCGGGCATAGTTGGTAGACATATTGTGGGACTTTCTTGCATAGATGGTAATTTGAATGGCAAAAAATATCTGGACCTCCTCAGGTATCACAGAATTCCTTCTTGCAGAATGGTTTTACCGGGTGTAAATAATGGCATAAATGAACAGGTATGGTTCCAACAAGATGGAGCACCTGCACATTATGCGGAAAATGTTAGACAATACATAAGCGAACAATTTCCAGGACGTTGGATAGGCAGAAGAGGTGCTATGGACTGGCCAGCGCGATCCCCGGCCTTAACCCTGCTCGACTTCTTTTTGAGGGGACATTTAAAGGACAAAGTATACGTTAACCATCCAAATAACTTAGAATCTTTAAGTGAGAATTAGTGCTAAAATTCGGACCATTCCAGAGGACTTCCTTTTAAACGTTGTAGACGGGTTCAGGGATCGACTGGCGCTCTGTTTAGCAGAGAATGGTGGTCATTTTGAACACCTGATCCACTAAAAAGGTTTCACTTGTTTATTATTCCGATGTTAAGTTGTTCAACTTTCTAGGCTATTTATTTTGTTATTATAAAGTTTGTTACAATTTTAAATAAACAAAAATTTGAAATAGAAAAAATTCGGAGTTTTCCCAGTAGAATCCAAATATGCAATCATAATGTGCAGGGTGTTCTATTTAAAAAAAGTAAGTTAGTCTCTATGGCAACCAAACCAGAAATGAGAGAAAAAATTCATGAAGGTCACTTTTTCGCATACGAGGTAATTCAAAAGTTACAGGCATTATTCGCGACTTTCTTGCCACTCTGTATAAAATACCAGCCTCTCAATAAAGCAGATCAGTAGGGTAAGTTTAATTCCTAAAGTACATTATTTTTAGAATCGGTCTTTGCGGAACTTCGATAGGCGTTAAAGTAGTGACGTATGCAACACCCCATGCTACTATCCGGTAGCTTAATATTTATTCCACTAAAGCACTGTAAACTCCTTCAATACAACACTTAGACAGTATTAACCTGAAAGTATAAAACTTGTAAAATAATTTTCTTAGTTTGGATCTTGCATATTATTCTAGGTGGCAGTTCCACTTTGTCATTCCAGAGGATCGAAATATAAACCTAAGTACTTAATTTTGTTGCAAAAAGTTATTTTTTCCTTGCACTGGCACGAATTGAAGTCAGTGCAAGTATCTGCAGGAATCGTCATTTAGTTTCTGTTAATAATAGAAGCTTTTGACAAGGCAAATCACTTGAGGTGGGACTTGTCCACATTCAGAGTAAGTTTAAATGAATTTAACCACCCCTTTACACGTTGTAGACCCATTTTGGCTCCATTAAATACATTACACATACATTTTCCCATGTAGTACCCGAGATACACTTGTTTCTCTTTACACTTTACACTAAAAGGCACTGCACTATAACCTAAATAAACCTAAACTATTTATAAAAGTCTAATCTAGTAATAAGTAATTAACAAAAGCTCTACAAAGTACAATAAAGAACTGAAAATAACGCGCGCAAAAGTCACAATACACACGACAAACACTTTAAAAAAGAATAAAAAGACGACCGGCTCTGGACAACATTAACGTCAAATATCGAAAAATCGTAGAAATCCGACGTACGGTGCATGATATACGCTTCCGCAAACCGATGCATACCGGGGACATTTTTAGATTGCTGGGCGATTAGTTCCGTTTTTCTACTGGTGGGAGTTCAGTGGCTTGGCTTTAAGGGGCATATTCAGTGAACCGCGTGGTCCGACTTGGGAATTTGCCGCGAAGGAGGATAAGTCAGTGTTATTGAACAATCAGGCAACATGGCTATTCCTAGATTCGTCGCCGCGCCGCGAGACTAATATGATTTACCGCTCCGAGCGGCGAGTGGCGGTCAGCAGTGGGACTCCGTACGTTTTAGAATTCTATTATCGTTTCATAAAATAGAAATCTATTTTCTTATACTATTGTCGATAATATTGCTACTCTGTGTCACTATCGTCAAGGGTTCGGGCAAGCTCGGGATTTATATTACTGGTTCCAAAAATATTGTTTTATATTACCAATTTGAAGTTAGGCGAGGTTGAACATCTGTAAAATCTTAACCTATAATAATAAATATTTTTAATTTGTGGTTTTTATCGCAAAGAATTTAAGTTAAGCTACTTAGTAGACCCCAGACCTAAAATATGTTACCAGTAAATGTTGTGAACATTTTGGCGATCAATCAAGAGGAAAGACTGGAAGAAATAAGATTGGAGAACATTGAACGCAGAATGATGAGGGAAGAAAGTGACTGTTTTTCTATCCATGACGTTCGATTTAGAGAACTGTTTAGGCTAACAAAAGACATGTCTCTATATGTTTTAAATGCCATCTTACCCACTTTGGAACAAGGTAATAATCCAGTGGCCATCCCTGCTCAAGTAAAATTTTTTGCCGCACTTCACTTTTATGCAACGGGTACCTACCAAAGAGTTATAGGCCAGTCCTTTAATATCTCAATATCGCAGCAAGCTATGTCATTGGCGATACACGAGGTGACTTATGCCATTATTAACACTTTGTCTGAAGAGTGGATACGATTTCCACAAACAGAGATTGAAAAAAATGAAATCAAACAGCAGTTTATGGAAGCTACCAATTTTCCAGGAGTTGTTGGAGCTGTTGATTGTACTCATATTGAGATATTAAGACCACATGAAGAGGAGCATGCCTATTTGAATCGGAAAGGATTTCACTCAAAAAATGTACAAATTGTATGTACAAGTATGTTGTTTCTTTGCTTACCTAAAAATCGTTTATGTGTACATATTTTTAGATCTGTGACTACAACTTAAAGATAATAAATGTAAATGCCAGATACGGTGGAGCAACACATGACGCATACATTTAGAGGAACTCTGAAGCAAATGCTCAGTTAGAAGAATCATTTCAAGGAGGTAGGTACTCTAAATATTCATTATAGAAAGATATTTTTGACAATTTCCTTTTTTTTTGCCTCATATAGTATTCTCAAATATATTAATATTTTTAAAAATAAACTCTGCCATTCTTGCTGAATTTTTTGGTTGATTTATGAATCGACATCTAAAGTCATAAAGGAATTCTAGGCTCAGGGTTTTTTGACCGTTAGGAATACTTAGTTAGGTATATATTTATTAGCCTTATTACGCGTATTATGTTTGTAGTAACTAATGAAAGTTAACAGAGAAGCTTGCATTTTAACTTACCTGAGGTTAACTTTTTTATTTTCCCTTTAAAAAATTTTAATTTTTTTTAGGACCCACCCTACTCACCAATGAAGTATAATGAATTTACAAAATTTTATGCTGTCATAGTATCATTGATAACATAGGTACTTAAAATCACTTTCTTATATATAACTTTTAGGTGATAGGAATTCGTGGTTACTCGGAGATGCAGGATATCCCCAGCAACCATGGCTAATGACTCCAATTGTAAATGCTGTTCCTGGTACACCAGAGTACCAATATACCCAACTTCACATTCAAGCTCGAAACTGTATTGAACGCTGCAATGGGGTCTTAAAAGGACGTTTTCTCTGCCTCTCTAAAATACTGAGATATACTCCAGTAAAAGTGGGTAATATTATTGCTGCATGTGCTATTTTGCACAACATTTGCATCAGGGGTAGATTAGATATCGACTTTGAAATACCTCCCCCACAACCACAAGATAATATTAATGTAGAGCAGCCACATAGAGCCAATGTAGCCATGCCCATAAATGAAGGAGGGAATGCTGCAAGGCTAAATTTAATTCGGATGTATTTTAGATAGTGCAACTTTATTTAATAGGTGCTCCCCAAACCAATATTCAGTACCTAACTCAAAATCCCATTGTTTTATACTTATTTTTTTTTAAAAGGTTTTAAAAGATTTTATTTTAATTTTTTAACCACACAATATTACTTTTGTTTAATACATAAACTATACATAATTGCAAATATTCTGTTAAAAAAAAACCTTTCAATTTTCAGGTTCAGATAATAGCTATTTACGTTTTAACCATTTGACTCAGCTAAGTATGTAAATGTGTCAAAGCTGACGAGTGACTTAGTCAACTTTCTTAAAGTTAGCTAAAAAAGTGTGCAAAATGTAAACAGCTATAATCCCAACTATGTGAGTGTACCATGTTGATTGTTAGCTGGTAGAAAATAAAAACAGTTTAAAAAAAATAATGACTTTTATTGAAATAAACAAAAAATAAACTTGTTGGCATAGGTACAATAAACTTTTTAAATCGCTATACACAAATATCAGTTAGTAACTATCCAACATAATATTAGTTTACATTCAAGAAACACAAACATCAAGAAGGGTAATTAGCACCATTTAAACAATGCAAATAGCAAATAAAGTGACTGGCAGAGATGTAGCTCCATGGAAAACTTTAATTACGAGTTAAAAGAAATTGGAAATGGCAGAAGACAGCATGCCCTACTTTTTAATATGTAAGCAGATTTTGAAAATATTTTAATGACTTTGTTTTAGGGCAAAAAGTTTCTACCATATTTCAAACTTTCTTTAACTCTTAATTAAAATTTTTTCAATATGGAGCCACATCTCTGCAGTCACTATTACTGTATTACAAACCTTAAATAATATATATTTCAGTTTTAATAACACAATTATTAAAATAAAACATTTTTATACTTATACACCTAAACACAAAATATACAAATGATGCACGACTAGACTATTCAGTAATATATTTTTTTAAAATAGTAGTAATACTTTGTAGATTATCTGCAATACTAGTTGTATTATCAGCTATCTTATTAAGAGCATTTAAAGCTTCTTTATTAATATTTAGAAGGTCGGTTGTAACTCGGGCCCTTTGATGAGGTTGTAGTCTTTGTGACTTCCGCTGTTTTGGAATGGATTCAGTAATTTTTCTTTTTTTTATATTTTCATTAGATAAATAATCGTGGTCTGTGATTTTTGGAAATGATACTAAATTATTGCTTTCTACTGTGACTTCTACCAAAGAATCATCAATAAGTTCACTTTGACTAAGGGTTATACTTTCAATTATTGGTATTTCACCAAGAGGATAGGTAATGGCTTGATATGGGTTAGTATTAGTTTCGGGCTTTCCTTTTGATGCCGTAAGGTTTTCTGGTTGAACTGTTACCTAATATTTTTAAATAATTAGACAATAAATTGGTAGTATGAGCACATGTTGGTAGGTACACAAAGATAAACTTCTAAGAGTAGTGTTTCCACAGTAGTTACATTTTGTAAATATACGTAGATTCTATTACATCTAACTAGAATTTAGTGTGTAATGGTTAAAAAACATTTAACTTTTTAAACTGAAAGTTTTTTCTATAACAAAACCTTAAAGCTTACTTTACCAAATCCCATTTCTTGATTTCCATCCCCAAAAACTGCTTTTTGTCCCATCAAAGTTAGCAGCCTTTCTTCAAGATCTGATAATGTTTTTGCATTTAATATTCCTCCCCCAGTTTTTTTCCTTTCTTGCCTTAATATGGTAGCCTTGGTTTTTGTTTTAGACTTCCAGTCTGTCAGAGCCTAGAAATAATTTATTTATCATATGCAAGTAGTTAACAATTTAAAATAATCTTAGTGCCTATTTTAAACTAAAACTGGATCTAAGAATAACATCAGATTTCCTTGTCATTTAAGAGAAAAGTACCTATGTCAATGAGTAAAATCGCCAGTAAAAGGATGTAAGTAGTAGAGAAAAATAAGCAATTTAATTCCATGAATGAATGGCTATAAAAAGTATGTCTTTTAGACATAAATATGCGTTGTGTATTAATACATAAAATGACTATAAACTAGTAATTTTTACTTTTTTCCATTCTTCCGTTGTTTTTTCCCCAAAGCCTAAACTATTCAATTTTACTGAAACTGTCTTCCACAGTAGTTGGGCCTTAACCTTGGCATCAGCTCCAGAGAATTTGTTTGTTATAAGTACTGGATGCTGTTCGCAGAAGTCTAGCAGTATTTGCCAATGTTCTTGTCGAACTCTCATGCTAAAAAAAAACAATTGGAATACAAATAATAAAGATATCGACCAAACGTACTCTTATTTTCATTTCGTTGTCCCGACTTTTAAAATAAATTTAAAAAAAATAGCTAACGTTTTACGTTAAAAACTCGCAAATTAAGATACCTGTGAAATGGACAAAAATTGGTTACATTTATTACATTTTAAGATGTAAAATGAATAACATTACCATAAAGAAGCAAATAATAATAATAATTACCTTGGACCTTTTTAAAATTACGAGTTCACCAATATTTACAAAACAAATATAACCTCTAAAAACGAGAATAGACGTTTAACAACAGTGCGCATGCACAAATAGAATACGGCAGCTTTGCATCGCTCGCCTTGAAGCTACCTATAAAATCGACTGGAAGCGATAATTTCATTGCACAGAGTTCCAATTTGACAGTTTCTACGCAATTGGTAGAATTCTACCACGCACGGAGTCCCGCTACAGGACTGGCTAGATAAACCGCAGTGTTGCCAAATCGATTTAGATAGTTCCGGTTTTAGGTATTTTTTCTCAAAAACTCGGTTTGACGTTTTTTCACATTAAAAAAAAGGTATAAAATTAATTGAAATTGTAGATAGTTGAGGAAATACTTTCAAAAAAGACTGTATGGGAAGATTTTCTCAGCTTCACCTATATTTATCGTTTTAAAAAAAAATATTTTTTTTTTTTTTAATTCAAGAGCATAGTCATACAGCACCAAATTGCGAATCTAAATTCAAAATTTTAACAAATTCTATTCAATAGTTTTCTTGCAGTTTGTCAAACCTTTTCACCTTAATGGAGGTCACTGATAAGAGCTCTTAACTACAATCTTTAAAAATATGCTTGAATATGAGCCCAATCACTGAAGTTGGCCGAGGCTTAAGAAGCATAATCTTACCTTTCAGTAATGTTATAGATATTCCGTCTTCAGTCGTCTCAACGACTATGTCTACAGCATGGGCTTTCAGTAGGATGAGCGAAAATAAGAACCAAATAATTCTACCTAAAATATTAATTATTATTGAACAAATACATTTATAAATCAAATAATTTCAATAGGACAAGTGTTTTAAATTTATAAATAATACCGTAAATAAATTTTAAGCTCCTAAGCTTTTACTTAATTTTAGCCTTGTTTGCGTTGGGCAAAACATAAATATCGTATTTACCTTTTGTGCCCATTTTAGAACAATAGGTAGTATGTTGTCACCAAGAAACCACTTTTCATTTAAATAACCGATTCGAATTTTATCAGAAATTATTGATAATTATTTTCAAGTAAGGGGGTATTTATTTTGAAGTATTATGATTTAAAATAATTTATATTATACTATCTTTTTATGACTAAGTGCTTTTATCGTTGTAAACATATTATATAATTTTGTTGACGTAATTACAACTTGTTCAAGATACCCTTTTCTCCACAAAAGGTAATTAATTAAGGTAAAATACAGTTTTGGATGTAGTAAATATAGCCCAGGCTATACTCAAAGGAGGTTGCTTCCCCGATACTTGGAAAAAGGCCACAGTGGTACTAATTCCAAAGATAGGTAAAGATTTAACGTTAGCAGTCAGCTACAGACCGATAAGCTTATTATCGTGTCTTGGCAAGATTGTTGGAAAACTAATACTAAACCGGATAACCGATTTTGTATTGGACAACAATATTTTACCACCGGAGCAGTTTAGATTTCGAATTTCGAGCTGCTTATTGCACGGTGCGCCAAACAACGCGGCTAGCGACTAACATTCTAAGAGGATTTAATGACCGCAAATCAACGGGAGCAGTCTTCTTTACCGTTTCTAAAGCATTCGGTGAAGTTTGGCATAATGGTCTCATATTAAAGTTGATAAGGTTGGGTATGCCCAATTATTTGATAAAAGTTTTGATTTCATACTTCGAGGACAGGACATTCGCGGTATCATCAGAAAATACAATTTCAAGCGTCAAAAACATTAAGGCGGGAGCGCCACAGGGGTCGCCACTAGCCTCTTTAATATACAATATTTATACTAGTGATATCCCGCGAGATACGCGAACTTAATTGTATTTGTTCGCTGATGATACTGCGATTACTGCGACCTCGAAGTTGCCCTGGGTTGTAGTCCTTTGTCTGCAACGCCATGGTAAGACCCAAGCAATTTAGTTTTCAAAAGCTATTACTAAACTACCCCAAGTAAGAGTGGGCAATGCACAAATTAATTGGAGGAACAAGATTAAATATTTTGGCCTCACGTTTGACAGAAAATTATTGTGGAACGACAACGTGACAAGAGAGACTTGCCAAGGCACAAGGCCAATTAAGTGCAGTCTATTCATTATTAAACAAAAGAAGCAAGATAACCATCAAGACGAAAAGCTTAATCTACAAGACAATAATAAGACCTACACTTACATACGGTGTACCTACGTGGTGCACCGTAAACAAGACGAGACTAAAAAAATTCCTAATATTACAAAATAGGGTTTTACGCATAATAACGGACTCTCAAAAACATGTACCGAGAGATGTACTGCACAGGGACTTACGAATGGACAAATTAAATACTTTTTATGATAAAAATTATTAAAAAATACCACACGCGAGCAAGTACATCCACGAATCGGCTCATTTTAGACAGACATATACACTCATTACGAAACTCCAAACACAAATTCCCTAAAGATTGACTCCCCCCTGATTAATAACACAGATATGTATTAAAGAAAAGAAGAGAAGCATGTGAGACTAAAACAGAAGAAGATGAGAGAAAAAAATCAAATACAAAATCAAAATCAAAACCTTTCGAAATTGTTATCGGCCAGATATCAACAACAAAAAACAAGAACAAAAGACTGATGTCTGGCTCAAGAAAATCGATTATAAGAAGAAAAGGTAATTTCATAATTTTACGATACCGTGTAGAAATATAATAAAATACCATTTTTTATGTTAACCTGTTAAGGTAATAGGTTTAAAGCCGAATCATATCACCTCGCCCCATGTTGCAAAGACACTAAAATGTGAAGGAAAAAAAAAACGTCCACGCCACCCTCACAGAATAAAAAAATTCAAATTGGTTTAGTTACGAACGCCGAAAAGAGAATCTAATTTTGACTACCTTGGTCACACGCGTTCACGCCAAACTTAATACACTGGCGAGTAAAAAATGTAGGTCACTTTAGAAATTGCAAATAATTTTAGAAATAAAATTAATCAGGGAATCATTGGTCCAGTAGGCGGTGCATCATTTGTTTCCCAATCTGCCATATTTATTATCTGTCACGTATTGTCATCGTAGTTTCGCCTTTTGTGAAGTAACGTGAATTCAGTATTATTTAATATTTTTATTTCGTTGCCTATTTCTCAGTTTAGTGTTGTTTTCTTTTTCTAAAACCTATCGGTCTTACGGTGTATTGTTTGTAGTATTCATTTAACAGGTCATAATGCCTTTAGATCCTATTGTTGTAGCTAGAATTGTAGCTTTGATACAAGATGGTCGAGGGCAACATGAAACTGCAAGAGTTGTTGGTAAGAGCCTATGTGCTGTACAAAATGTTTACCAGCGCTATCAGGAGACTGGCCTGATAACCAGAAGTCCAGGATCCGGGCGAAAAAGAATCACAAACCAAAGCGATGATCGGTATTTGGTGTCCGCAAGGTTGCGGAATAGAACAGCTTCTGCAGTTATTCTGCGAAATCAACTTCAAGAGGTTAGAGATGTTAATATTAGCGAATGGACCGTTAAAATAAGGCTTCATGCTAATGGATTGCCTTCTAGAAGAATGGCTACAGGACCACCAT
Organism: Polydrusus tereticollis; assembly: GCA_963920685.1. Classification (NCBI taxonomy): domain Eukaryota; kingdom Metazoa; phylum Arthropoda; class Insecta; order Coleoptera; family Curculionidae; genus Polydrusus; species Polydrusus tereticollis. The sequence goes on from OY987331.1 coordinate 98,010,684, forward strand.
TGCACCGCAGGCATCGAATTGCAAGATTGGCTTCTGCCCGAAATCACCGGGTATGGAATGATGATGACTGGAGCAATGTATTGTTTTCAGATGAGTCGCGTTTTTGCCTCACTGGGTCAGATGGACGTCGGCGAGTATGGAGAAGACCCGGAGAAAGATATGCCCTAGTTTGTATTCACGAGAGACTTCCATTTGGCGGTGGGTCGGTTATGGTTTGGGCGGGTATCACTTCACAAGCACGCACAGGGTTGGTCTTTATACAGAATGGCTCCCTGACAGCTCACCGGTATATTACGGAGGTCCCAGATGATTATGTTATGCCTTTTATGATCACTATGGGCGAGAATGATATTTTCATGCAAGATAATGCTAGACCCCATGTGGCCAGAATCGTCAGTAACTATATGGATTAGGTAGGAATTAGGCGGTTGGATTGGCCAGCGCTCAGTCCGGATATGAATTCCATAGAACATATCTGGGATGAGTTAGGACGACGAATTTGAAGGCATGCGCCAACTCCAAGAACTGCCCAGGAGCTGAGAGAGTTGCTGTTGCAAGAGTGGAATAGCATCGACCAGCATGTGATCCTTAATTTAATTCGAAGTATGCCTCGTCGAATACAAGCAGTCATTAATGCAAGAGGAGGGAATACACGTTATTAATTATCATTTTTTTTATTAATGTTAAGTTTTACTCGTTCCTTTAGTTCCAAGTAACAATCAGTCGAACTTCGCTTGAAATGTAATTGGCTCTCTAGTTTAATACGTAAAAGATTGGATTTGAAATGGTCGCGGTGTGAGTGGTCGAGTTTGTGGATTTTGGTAACGTTTAATTATCCGTATAACTTTAGTAGTTTGTGATCATTTTTATTTACAGATGGAGAATCCGAATAGTCTGAAATTATCTGAACAATACGTAATAGCAGTAGTAAATTAAAATAATAAACTAACGAAAGATTTTGTTAAAAGAGGAATGAAACTCTTTTTAATTTTTTTTTGTGTGGAGACTTCGCGCCTGATAGAGGTGTATTTCGATACGGCTAAATACAATTTATGCTGTAAATTGCATCGCCTTGAAGGTTAACGTTAGAGGTTTAATTTTTCTTTTACTTGTTTGAAGCCTGCGCGCCTTGATATAGGAGTGTATTTCGATACAGTTAAATACAATTTATGCTGTAGATTGCATCTTCTGGAGGGTTAACGATAGAGTGCTAGCGTATCAGATGACGGAGGAACTATTCGGATCTTTGTTGATTAGGGGTACTTTTATTTGTTTAAAGTTAATTGACCTGAAAATATTTTTGGGGAAATTCATAAAGTCATTTTTAGAAGTAAAAAAGTTAATTTTCTATGACTCCCCCCTGCCCAAAATTTATTTTTTGCAATAGGGCTTTGAAAATATTTTTGGGGAGATTCATAAAGTCATTTTTAGACGTAAAAAAGTTAATTTTCGATGACCCCCCCAGATAGGCTACATTGGCACTGCGTCCGGTGCATCCCAGATTTGACTTCCGTAGGTATTATCTTTCTCCCCGCTTGCTGTCAAGTTATAAGCTGTGGCAGTGGGTCAAAACGGCGCTGCGTACGGCGCATTCCCAGCCTTCGGCACTGCGTGCGGTGCATCCTGGGCTTTTGGCACTGCGTGCGGTGCATTCTAGGCCTAGCTTCCGTAGGTCTCTTCTTTCTTCCCGCTCGCTGTCAATATAGGTACTTTGGCAGTGGGTCATAACGGCGCTGCGTGCGGCGCATTCCCAGCCTTTGAGTTTAGATCAGCTATACGGGAAAATTTGATGGAAGACGTTCCATTACTCTTCTAAGCCAGAAATTATATGAATTTCTTATAAGCAGGCCGACGTGCCTGAGAAGTCGACGTTATTGCCATCCGCCAGTTGTTATAGTCCTTATATGAGAGTTATTAGGGTTTCCGACCCTTTAGCTATTTCTATACATATTTCCGAGCCTAGCCCATTGTAGAGTCCGAGAAGTTGGATATTGGCTTAAAGCATTTCCCCAGGATATCTCTGGATAATAGGTAGTACGGAAAAAGTGACATTAAGTATTAGCTCCTGTTTTTTTGTTTTTGATTGGTGTTGCCTGGACTCAACTCGGATGACGACCTTTGATGGTCACATGGAATATTATGGACAGATACGTTCGGACTGACCTTACGAGCTCCTCCGTATCTCAGATTAATGTGCAGCTATCTGCAAATAGCTAACCGTGTAAATTAAGTGGTTTCTGCGTAAACATTTCTTAGAATCGAGGGGACATCCAACCAGCCCACGTTTCATTATTCGTACGGCAATCCTTGACAAGTTCGGATTCGTCAAGGCCGCGACCGGGATAGATAAGAGCGACGGATGTGAGCGCTGAACCACGTAGTGAAAGTTGGAATTTCTTTAGATTATTTATAAAGCCAATTAATTGTAATCAACGCACGGACATCTGACCAACCCGGTCATTGAACAAAGTAGTAGTGCAAAAAGATTTTCGCGGGTGCCGCGAATACAGTAGTTATCCATCAGAGTTGATAATCTTCGCTCCAAGAACGGTTATTCGAACCTGAGTAGGACTGTATATTATATATATATATAGGTTCGGTGGAAGGAGAAAAGAGAAATCCGTCGCCCAAGTTGTATTTAGTTTATAAGGGTTATTGTATAAAGGCCGTGCCTTCTAGTTGTAGTTATTAACGACGTTGTATATAGATTATTGTAAGGATATAGACTGGACATAACGATAAACAGCCCTCCTTTAAAATCATTTACGACGAAATTAATTTGCCCTTCCCTATCAGTTCGGTCTCTGGAACTTCCAAATATTTTAAAATTAATCCAGAGACCCAGACCGTAACTCCTTCTTCCTCCGTTCGGGTTTGTACTTCTCCTACTTGCGTTGGGGCGATCGAAATTTCCGAACGACCGGGTGAGAGGTGGGTGCCCACAACGACAGCCCCTGTGGTATCATCGGAGCCGGGCGAATCTAACCAACTGCTAGAAAATCCTGACATGTTACAAGTGCTGGAACGTAGGCTTAGTCGCGGCGACGATAATGACGAGACAAGTTCTCATTCTTCGGGCTCTTCAAGCGTAACATTTAATCCACGACGAGAAAAGTCTCCCTTGGGTGGGAGAACCCCAGACCTTAGAAATCCAAGGGACCAGCGTATTTCTAAGCGTACCCGTAGTTCTGCCCCTCAACAGTTGCGACGTTTTGATCGACTTCGCGGTACCTTAGCCTATCCGGCTGAGAGGAATAACGATCCAAAAAGGTACGTAGCAGTTGAGCCTAATCGGTTGCGACGAAAACAATTTGCAAATATAAGCTGAAAACCGAGAATTTCTAAAAATTTTTACAATTTCAATGTGACCTAAGTTTTTTGCTCGCCAGTGTATATAACCAGCCAAAATTTGGTTTGGCTTTCCGCATTCGTAATTGCAGCAGCATTAAAATTGGATTGTCGTCATAAAGACGGCTTCGGAATCTGACCCCTGGTTACATCGCCGGTAACTTTTGAACAACAGCCATTGATTGAAAAACAGCAATAAGTACACAGAGTCCATATATTTTTATGTTGCCATTATTCCCCTTACGCCACGTGCCTCTCCCCATAGTGTTGACGACTGTAAAGTGGAGCCTCCTTAATATACCTTTGTTCTGTTCCGTATTATTCGGTCAAATCTTTTGTTATATTGCTGCGTTATTTTTTCTTTTTTTTTGTAATAATAATCATGAATAGCTTATGTAAAGTATCATTACTTCCACCTGTCCTTATACTTTTTGATTTTTTCTTTATTTCTACAGGTAGGTAGTGTAGGGTTCAGTAGAGTAGTCGCACGGCTACACTGCGCCCTGCTTTTACTTGTAATGCTTAGTGTTATTTTTGTATTATTTTGTATTATTTCTTGTGTATTAGTTTTTCTTCTCTTTTTTGTAATTTTTAATTTTATAATAAAAATACCTTTATTATTATTATAATTAGTATTATTATATTAATAATTTTAGGTTAAGTTCATTTTATGATTTTCCCCGCTTTAGCTCTAAAACGTTTTAGGGAAAACCAAGAGCATAACCGGCCCAACAGGAAAACGCTCACTTGGATGGACGCGATGTCCCCTGGTCCGACGCAGCGAAATACCTCGGTATCACCCTTGATAAAACCCTCCACTGGCAACGCCATATCCATGGCAACCTCAACAAAGCCAGAATGACCTACTTTCTTCTCTACCCCCTTCTTAATCGCCACAGCACACTAAGTCACCAAAACAAGATCCTCCTTATCAAATCCATTATCACAGTCTCCCTCACATACGGTTCAGTGGCGTGGGGTCACGGAGCCCCCTCCCACATCAACCGCCTTAAAAGTCGTTACATCCGCACCGCCATGGACATCCCATGGTTCATCCGTAACGTAGGTTTACACCGCGACATCAAACACACACCACTTTCCCAGGTTCATCACGAGAGAAACACGAAGATTCTAACTTCGGCCCCAGATCACCCAAACCCCCTTATCAGGCAAGCCTCTAACTATAACATCGATGCCCCTTACCGTCTTAAAAGACCCCGTCACCAACTTCTCTAGGTGCGCCATGTAGCACCACCACCCTCCAAAAGTCCCCCCCGATACACCCCACAAACCCCATAACTAACCCTTCCCCCAGATTCCAGAGGAAAAGTACCTTAAGTACTTTTTGGTGAGACCCTGCGGAACTGGACCGCAGGAGGGCGTGGAAGGAAGTCTGGAAGGAGTCATTGAGACTGAGCAAATAAGCTCAGGGCCACAAGGATTCCCGCCAGATGGGCTCACCTTTCCGCGTATGTGTGTGTGTGTGTGTGTGTGCGGCATAGTCAAAACCGAATCAGACATCGGGCTAGTAGGTAGGTTGAGGTGGTATTTGCAGTCGATATATAAGGGAAGAACGTGCAGATTGCAAATAAAATGAACTACAACCATTAAAAAAAATGTCAATAGAGTAAAACCTTAGTGACCGCGGGCACTCATTATTGTAATTTTTAGTACACATTAATACTAAAAACACCCTCCATTAGGGACAGTAAAACCCAATCCTACAGTTCTTAAGAAATATAGGTACATACAGTAATTACTTTATGGCAGGCGGATCCGTTCAGTTTGCTCTAAAGGCTGATAAATCGGTTGTTAACATCAGTTTTGTTTTAAACAGTTTTTGTGTGTTTTGCGAAAGTTTAAAGTGGATAAGACCCAAGTAACTATGTTGCTTCAAATTAAAGTAGAAGTTAGAAGTTTGTTTTAAGAAGGTGGCCACGGTGAACAAAAAAGAAAATTTCCCAAAGCCGAAGATCTGGCAGGGGACCAAGTTGTTTTTAACTGCTTTTGTAGGGCGCGAAACAAGCAGTTATCAATATCTGGATCCATAATTCAAAAAAAAAAACCTCGAATCTGCTCAATGTCTAGGACTAGATAAATTCAAGGCATCAAATAGACGGTTAGAAAAATTCCGTTGTCGGCACGATATTACCTTCAAGAAAATATGTGGCGAATTGGCTGATATCAATATCGAAGACGTAACTGCTTGGATAGAAAGGCTATTGATCATTTTAAAGGATTATGCCCTAAGGGACGTATTTAATGCAGATGAGACAGGTCTCTACTATCGTGCATTGTCAACAAAAACATATGCATAGAAAGATGACAAATGTACTGGAAAAAAAACAACAAAACAACGATTTACCATTCCGTTCTGTGCAAATATGGAAGGTGAGAAGGAAGAGCCACTTATAATAGGTAAAATCAAAAATCCTTGATGTTTTAGGGGCGCACGTATTGATAAGTTACCTCTCCAAAGTGTCTTGAACAATAAAGCGTGAATGACAGCAGACGTGACAACATGACTTCATAGATTTGATATCAAGATGAAGAAGCAGAATAGAAGAGTTGTATTGTTTCTGGATAATACAAAGGTTTTATCCTAAAATTACACTGGATAATGTCAAAGTTATTTTTCTTTCACCCAATTCTAACTCACATTGCCAACCTTTGGATCAAGGCATTATTCAGAACTTTAAAATGCTCTACAGAAGCTAGACTATTAAAAGACTTTTAACATGTATAAACAGTGGTTGTCCTCTTCAAGAAATCGAAAATAATATTACCATAACCACTGCCTTGATATGGGGTTCGGTGGCCTGGCGCAATTTTTGCCCCAGTGACAATAAAAAAATGCTTTTTCCACTACTAACCTATAAAATATCACCATTATTGACCGATTATTAACGTTAGAAATCGTTTTTCTCTACCTTATAAGTTATTATTGACCATGGTCAATAATAAGGCATTAATAGTATATTATTAACCAAGGTTAAAGACGTCTTAAATCCCTCGTCGCTTCGCTCCTCGTGATTTAAACTCGCCGCTCGGGCAATAATGATGGCTGTCTAAACCGTGGTTAATATATTATTTTTTCCACTACTACAAACTTTTATATGACATTTATCTTTATAGTATTAATAATTATAAAAAATTATAGGTAGGTATAAGTATATTTTTTAATCAAGTTACCTGCGCTTTGGAATTGGCAAAATATTTTGTTGTTTTGTCAGGTGGCTTTGTCAATGTCAATTTGTGTTCATTTGTGTCATCAGATTTCACGAGTTTTGCGTTTTTTTTTAAAAATGAGCGAAGAAAATGTTAGTGATAATATTATGTGTACACCACCCAAATTAAGGATGGAAGCAGAAAAAATTTTGATTGTATCGATATTTTACAATATCAAGTAATCTAATATGTATTGATAATTATCTGGTTGCCTAACCACAATGAATTGATGTTGTAGAATTAAAAAATCAAGTTACCTGCGTTCAAACAAAATTCGGTTAAGGTCAAAGATCGGTCAATAATGGATTTCAATGGCTTATTATTGACCATGGTCAATAATGACTTATAAGGTAGAGAAAAACGATTTCTAGCGTTATTAATCGGTCAATAATGGCGATGTTATAGGTTAGTAGTGGAAAAAATCCATTATTGACCGATCTTCACGAATCTATTTGAACGCAGGTAACTTGATTTTTTGATTCTACAACATGAATTCATAAATATGAATAACCTGAAAGGCGATTTCTTGTGGTTAGGCAACCAGATAATTATCAATGCATATTAGATTATTAGAGATGCTTGATATTGTAAAATATCGATACAATCAACATTTTTTCTGCTTCCATCCTTAATTCTGGAGGTGTACACAAAATAATATCACTAACATTTTCTTCGCTCATTTTTTAAAAAAACGGAAAACTCGTGAAATCCGATAACATAAATTAACAAAAATTGACATTAACAAAGCCACCTGACAAAACAACAAAATATTTTGCCAATTCCAAAGCGCAGGTAACTTGATTAAAAAATATACTTATACCTACCTATAATTTTTTATAATTATTAATGCTATCAAGATAAATGTCTTATAAAAGTTTGTAGTAGTGGAAAAAATATTATGTTAACCATGGTTTAGACAGCTTATAGCCCTCGCGTTTAAATCCCTCGTCGCTCCACTCCTCGTGATTTAAACTTGCCGCTCGGGCAATAATGATGGCTGTCTAAACCTGGGTTAATAATATACTATTATGAAATCCGGATTTATGTGTAATACAGATAATATGGACGACTTCGATGAAGAAGATAATATCCCGCTCGCTTTAAAATATATGTAGATACTTATCAATAAACAAACACTGTAAAATGCAGACCAGTTGTTTTAATTTTTCTCTATTAACCGACCAATATTAGATTCCCCGAGGGTAGTCGCTATCGAGAGATTTTACTGTAGTATTATTTTAACCTCCAATAAACGTCGGCGAAATATTGCCTTCTCCTTACCGTGTATAGTCATGTCGAATATCATTCGATAGAAAATTATGTCTGGTGTGGTACCCCGGATGAAAATAATTTATAAGCAATACAGCAATTAATCATGAAAGTTTCTGTATTTTTAAGTTAATAAAATAAATGTGCCTTCGATTCATTTTCAATAAGTACGCCATAAAGTTTAAATAAATGAAACGGCTTAAATAAAAAAAAATGAAATTTGCTTCAAGAATAAAAAGTCAAGTCAGTCTATTAAAATAAATTAACTTCGAGAAATTATTTAAATATTTTTTTTAAGAAATTTAAATGTTGAAATAAATTACATTCGGAAAAGATAAATGTATGTTAAACAAAATCAAATTTTTCTTATTTTAAAGGATAATGGAAAATTTACTGTTGGTTACCTTTAAGCAGCTAAGTCTTAAACAAATAAAGAAGTACTGTAAGACAGTAGCGTTCGCTTTGACTTGCGACTACAAAATGAAATCCAAAATATTTCGGTAAAATCACCTCAGCCAGAAAACAAGTTGTGCAATACTACGACATGGTACCACCACCTCAAACGATTCTTAGATAAAAATCCTTCTTGTTTACAACAGCCAAGTCAGAGACTCAGTCAGGGTAGAGAAACGAAAATCCGCAGAAAATTCTGTGTTTGTCTCACGTTAGGATAAGCATCTTCGGAGCGGAGCCTCTCTTTGGGTATACCTAAGTACTGCCAAACACCACGTCACGATCACGAGACTTTTGTTTTGCAAGCTTTTTCTTGGAAACACAAATTCCAATAGACTGACCTAAGAAAAATATCACGCGATCAACAAACTACATAACGCAGACCCCCTATGAATACGAAAAGCTACCGAATTAGTTCGTCACGAGAATTCGATATGGAGTTCTGCACGAGAATTCATTACCGTAGTTAGTTATAAGCCGTTATAAAATAGTTAGTTCTTTACGAAAGTTCGAAAGTGAGTTAGCTCTTCTGTAGAGTTATATCCTAAAGTCACTCAAGTGGGTGGCTTCCTGTTTTACTATTTTTTATTATTCTTAGTGACTTAAAAATTTAAATACGCTAAATTTTGTATATTGTTCACTCGCTGGTTCTGTGAACACATTATTTTACTTCCACGAATCTGTGAATATATCTAGTTTATTTCAATCTCAAACCTACTTGTGTTTTATTGTAAGTACTCTAGGACCCACTCTTCTACCATTCAGAAGTTGCAGTTGCCTCTACCCTCGATTACCTAGAATAAAGGCAGGTCAGGGGTGGCGCACTACACTGGCAAAATGATTCTCTTGTTGTTATTCGAGTTTGTTGCTATCTGGCAATTTCGCTCATGACATTTTTGACAAAAGTACTATCTGCGGTTCGTGGTTTTGCCGTTAAAAATGGCATACAGTAAATTACTTAACACAAAGCTTTCATATGAATCGACAACTTTGCCTACAAGCTTAAATTAGGACAGCAAGCAAACTAGTTGGCTCTTCAACTTTGACTTGCCACTTACCAGGAAGCAAAAAGTTTAATTCCTTTTGATCTACGTGCAGCATACTGGCGGCAAGTATTTTACGGAAGCATAAACAAAGGATAAGGAAGGAAAACTTGCTGGGAAAAGCTAAGTAAAAGTCTTGATAAAGAATATAGTCAGCGCGTGCATTATGAATTTATTTTTATGGACATATCACTTAAAACTAAGTTTTAACTTAACGTTAACCAGGTGTATGTAATGTTTATTGTTTAATGAAATATGGCAATAATTCAATCGGAGCAGGATAATTTTTCAGGTTAATTGGTCCTGTGTAAATAGTTCCATTATTCCCATCTTTCCATTGTCCTCTTGGAAGATAAACATCTCTTGAAAATGTGTTATTTACAATAACTGGGGCCACCAAAATTTCTTCACCCACAAGATATTCTAAAACACACGTTAAGTATGTCCTATTGACAGATTAAACTATAGTTCGTGTTTCTCATTATTCCATTTAGGTTTTGACTTAAATTGTTTTAATACGACAGAACAAGGTATGAAAAATAATACACCTATCGCTTTATGAGAAATATCTAAAATATTTTAATTTAACAAAGAAAATGTGATCCTATACTCATATGCCCCCTTTGATCAAGAAAGTTGGCATAGTGATGAACCTACTATTGTACCAGTAATCGACATTACTAATACATTACTATGATTCTGCTATGATTGGCCGTTCTCACCACCATCTTAGGTCATAGTTACTCTAAGGTTAACCTTTTCTTACAGATTTGAGTTGCACCGGCTATGTCCGGTTTTTGTAAAATGGAGTTGTTAAAGTTCTTTTCAAGAAAATGGTTCTGATCTAATGACTGCAATAAAATGGGTGCCAAGTGCGGTCGTAATTTGAAATATTTAGAAATCCCCTTATAGTAGGTATTTTGAGAGATTCAATGTTCCTCTTTAATTCTCACGGGAAGTGTTTAGTTGTATTGCAATATTTGACTAAAATTCTCTTTTTTTTTTACGTAAACGATGGGGAATAAATAACACAAAGTCTCGGTATCGTTAAAATTTAAAGTCAAAGGTGTTATGTCTAATAAAACAAATCGCGTTAAACAACGGTTCTAAAATGAACGCAATCAACAAAATTTATTATAAATTATTATAATTATGTTAACAAAGTTAAAGTTTTTTTTTTATAACACTGGCGCCCAACGTGGGGCAATTAGATACTAAAGTTTAAACCTACCTCAAATAACTAACGAGGGTTTCAATTTACCAAATGGCGTCTATGACCGCTGTTAAAGTTCATTAAAGCATTTTAAATCGGCATTCCGCCCAAAGAATAGGCAAACTACAAAGCCATACCCTTTTTAAAACATTTGTGGATGCTTTATCGGCACTACATTAGCCTGCACGGCCCAAAAAAACTAAACTTGGGGAGCTATTTCCACAAACGTGCTTTAACTTCCAGCGTCCATAGTCGAAAAGGCCGATTCTTATTTTTCTCCAACGTACATAGTTACCAACACAAAGCAATGACAAAAATTAGTCAACCCTACCTAAGGAAACTAACCTCTTTTAATAACATAGAAAACTAACGGCGACCGAAGTCAACCCACGCGACCAACCAAAAATTAACCAAACGTGGTTGTGAAAATGCACAGAAACTGTCAGTCTGACACTGACCTTTTATCGATTTTTTGAAAAACAGCTAATTTCCAACAGTCGAGACATTCAAAACACAAGAAGTTATTTATATTGATAACTTGAAAAGTTTATTAATTACCAATCAATTAGAAAAAAGATTTGAAATCAAACCTGTCTGCAAGTAGTATCAAACAAGGAACAGAGAAATCAATCCACTTGGCTATGTCTTGCGAGATACAAAACATTCCTGGAATATAAACATCAACAAAGGTTTGAAACTAAACATAATGAAAATTTTGGCTATTACAGGTAACTTAATTAGTAAATAATGTTTAAGGTGAGAGTCTACATATGTAGTTTAACAATTTAAAAGCGAAAACTTAACACAGATAATCAAAGATAATCAAACTTATGAAATGCAATTTTCGGACTGTAACAAACTCTCATATAATATCTTAATATACTAACTCCAACACAAATTGTCGCAGATGTTTAACATTTTTCTGAAACATCCCATATCAGTTGGCGAAGTTTTTTAGGACATTTAACGTCTCTATAGTTTTTAAAACCAAGAACACTTTAAAACAACACTTGGTGGAGATTAAGGACAAAGTTGATTGAATATCGAAATCGGGAGTTTATGCCTTGAACTGTGGAGATTGCCCTGCGGTGTATGTCGGCCAGTCCGGAAGGAAATTTTCCACAAGGGTGAAGGAACATTTAAGTTTCTTTAACAAATATAAAAACTCCGATATAACTGAAACCAAATCAGCGTTCGCAAATCATTTACTGATCTCAAAGCATCAGTTTCCTCCATCTATAAATGTAGAAATTTTACACGAATGCCCCAAGAGTGTTAGATTAAATCTGTTAGAGAAGATGGAAATTACGAAAGCAAAGAAAAGTCCGGTACTCACTTGTGTGAATGACCTTTTTGATTTCGGGGCCCATATAATATTCAACAATATAAACAAATAATTGTATGGTTAGGTTCTCCTACCCGTTACGATCATGTCTTATTTTATTTTATTGTGTTTAATTTCAAGTGTTTTTCAACTTGGGCTTAAGTTCTTGTCCACGTGTTCACTTCAACGTATCTACTGCTCTGTGTGATTCAAGTTCGTCCTTATTCTCTTTTTATGGTTTGCCCCTCTTTATATAAAATGTCACTTTTATGTGTGTTTTGAGCTTGTATGTTTTCATAAAATTTAACGTTTTAGACCTTAAGTTGGGTAATATTGCTTTTGTTAATATCTAATAATTATTATTAACTGAGTTGCATTGTAGGTCTGGTGATGCCTACTAAAGGCGAAACACGTGTCACCTTATAAAGATCAACACGTACTTTTAACGAGACCGAGACTTTTTGTTAATCCATATCTTTTTAGTAAATTGTATGTAAGGTCTCTTAGAGTACAATGGACGATTTCTACAAAAAAAAAATAATATTAAGACGCTTCTGACTATAGTGAAAAGAATCGTGTTAAATCTCATCAAATCAAGAAAGAAGCGTAAAGATGCCGGTTCCAATAAATGTTTCGTGGAAGCCGACAAGAACTTGATAAGGCGGAAAGTCTACACCATGTACGAAGAGCAACGCGTACCTACATTAGAAACTCTGAAGCAACGGCTCACTAATAACGGAACGCAAATAAGCTGTAGCATCACTTAGCTTTTTTTTTATTTTTAATGCCATAGAGCATATTATATGGCATCAATTAAAATCAATTGTTAGGTCAGAAAATACTTCTCCGACTTTAAGTTGTAATGTTGTAGAATTATTAAAAAATGTGTTAGTGATATTCCCTCAGGTAGTTGGAAAAATTTAATCCATCATGTAATTACTGTAGAAAATTCTTATGTCACTCTGCATTATACAATTTAACCGATTATAATTAATTTAAATGAAGATAGCAACAGCGAAACAGAACTAGATATAAAATAACATTATACTATAATAAAAAGTAAATAAGTATAAGTAGTATTTAAAAATGTATAATATTTAGTTTCTTTTTCATTTAATTAAATGAATATAAGCACATCATATGAGTATAATTACTTAATTTCCTTAGTCCGACCCTCCACTTCACCTTTATACTTTACATATTTATTGTCCACACAATGGGATCGACCCTTTAGTTTTATTGAAGGTAAAAGTTCAAAACAATTCATTGTGAAAATAACAATACCTCTAACTCGAGATTATAGGCGGTTTTATAAACTTGGGTTGGTGTTAACTCGGCGCCTGTCCGGTGGCTTGGGATAACTCAAGAATTATTGTAAATAAGCGCAGACTAAATTAAGTGATGATATTTTAGCGGTACAGAATTGAAATTTTCGCGGGATTTTACTTGTAAATTTTATTTTTTCGGTTAAACTTAAATAAGATAAGGCCTAAAATAATATTTTTAATTTAGTTCTTGTGTCATGGTAAATTTTTATATAGTATATACAGGGTGTCCGGGAAAGTATAGGAAATATCTCGGATTCAGATAGAACATGAAAAAATGAGATAAGTTTCTACAAAATTTTTCTTATAGGGCCTCCCTCCGGAGATATGTGCCCCTGAAGGACGCCGCTGGAAATCGGTTTTTCATGAATAACTTTCAAAGTACTTAATATAATTTAATAAAAATGTAATGTGATGGACACTATTAAGAACCTCTTAAAATAGTATCCTTGAAACAACTTTTTTAGTTTACCAGGGGCGGACTAAGTGTAGGTACAACTTAATGCCTAAATTTTTAACAACCTGTGTGATAAAGACTTTAAAAAAAAATTGGGTATATGACAGTGGAAACCTTTTGTCATAGACAACAGGTTTTTACTATCTGCAGACGGTAGCTCTTATGTGGAGGCTCTAGGTCGTGGTCCGTTATACTTACACTTTCCCTTCGTCGTTGGTTTGCCTTGGGCGCCATCTGATTTAACAGAAGTTTAAACCAGAAAAAATATACCGAATGTTAGTACTATTGGAAATCTATGCTATAAATAAAACTAGAATTTCACACACAAATAATAAAGTTGTTATCAAATAAAAAAAAAAAGTTACTCGATAACAAAAGGGTTTGTTAAGTTTATACAGTGTCACCATTAAAGTCCGCACCATATGGAACTTTTTTTTGTTAATGAGGTTAGTTAAAATTAAATTTCGGCAATCGTTTTTGCTTCAAATTAGACTAAAAATTATATAATCAAATGTCACCATCTGTCATTCGGTATCTGTCAAAAATTACATTTTAATCAAAAAATGCTGAAAAATGGCATTGTTTTACCGAATTTCAAAAAATTTTATTAGAAAAAGTTGTTTCTAGTACAATTCTTGGCCTAAATACAAAGTTTCAGTTTTCTAGCTCAAAGTTGATTTTTTTGCCATTTTTTCTAATTAACTTTTTTTTTATTTAATGTAAGTTCGCTTAATGGATATTAAACTATTTGCTTATACCATACTCAATATTTTATTTAGTTTGTATGAGCTTTTTTTTACTAGAATGCCATTTTTTTTCGAAATTTAAAATTAGAGGCCAAAAAATTTGACACAGGTGGTGCAAAGTTATCCTAATTTAAAAATTTTAACAGATAGACGTCAGATGTTTCGTTTTTCAAATGCCAAATACATCTAAATATTTGATAAAAATTTTATTTTATACTTAAAACTATCATTATTATTAAAAGGAACAAAAAGGAACTTTAATCATTTTAAATAGGTAATACAAAAGCAATATAAATTTCACATTTCAGTGTGACGTCCTTCTCGCTCTATACAAACACCCGTCCGTCTATAAACGTCTTTGACAGCATTTTGTAAAAAGCTTGGTCTTATATCGGCACAACACAGTCTTATCGTTTGTTCCAAATGCTCGATATTTCTAAACGGTCGATTCTTATAAACTTTCTGCTTAAGATAACCCCACAGAAAAAAGTCTAGTGGGGTTATGTCAGGCGACCTGGGTGGCCAGGGACATTCTCTATCACGCCCTATAACTCTGTTTTGAAATAATTGGTTTATGCGTTCTTTCACTGCTACAGTTTGATGTATGGGTGCACCATCAAGCTGATACCATAAGTTATGTCTATGGTGTAAGGGCATGTTATCCAAAACTTCGGTAATCTCGTTATTAAGAAAATTCAGGTACCTTTCACCAGTTAAGTTTACTCTAAAGAAGTATGGTCCAATAAGCTCATCTTTCAAAATTCCACACCAAACATTGGTTTTAAAATGATACTGGTCGCGACATTCAATTGTGAAGTTAGGATTTTCTTGGGACCACCATCGGCAATTTTGTGAGCTCACGGTACCATTCGAAGAGAAAGTGGCTTCATCTGTCCATAATATCTTGTATGGAAAAATAATATTCTCCTCATATTGTCCCTGATACCAAAACGAAAAATCAAGTCGGATATCAAAATCGCGTTCTTTTAATGTGTTTATAAACTTGGGTTTATATGCCCGAAATCGATTTTTCTGAAGAATTTTTCTAACGCTTTCCGTCTTGCACCCTGTTGAATCACTTATCTTGGTTACACTAGTTTGACCGTGGTCAATAACAGTTAAACAAACATCAAGTTGTGCTGCTTCATCGTATTTACTTGCCGCGTGAGGTTTCTTAAAATTATTTTGAACAGATCCAGTTTCTCTAAATTTTGACATTATTCTTGAAACAGTGCTATGCTGCAAATTTTTTTCTGGATGCCTCTCATTAAAAATGGCAGATACTTGCCGGTGAGGCATATTCTCTCCACAAATTAAGACAATTTCTATTTTTTCTTGAATGGACAACATTGGTGATAACACTGAAAACTATAACTTGCGAAAATATTCAAATTTATGATATTTCTTTTATTTATTCGGCACTCTAATTCGTTTTTTTTTCCATAGCCTACTTATAAAATTCAAAATTGCCTTGATATTTTATTGTGGATAAAAAGAAAATGTGTCTAAATTTTGAACTAATCTGATATCTGGGAATTTTATTATAAGTTTTTTAAACTTCTTAGGTGTATGTACTATCAAAGAAATGGAATATCTGACGTCTATCTGTTAAAATTTTTAAATTAGGATAACTTTGCACCACCTGTGTCAAATTTTTTTGCCTCTAATTTTAAATTTCGAAAAAAAATGGCATTCTAGTAAAAAAAAGCTCATACAAACTAAATAAAATATTGAGTATGGTATAAGCAAATAGTTTAATATCCATTAAGCGAACTTACATTAAATAAAAAAAAAGTTAATTAGAAAAAATGGCAAAAAAATCAA
Source organism: Polydrusus tereticollis (assembly GCA_963920685.1). Classification (NCBI taxonomy): domain Eukaryota; kingdom Metazoa; phylum Arthropoda; class Insecta; order Coleoptera; family Curculionidae; genus Polydrusus; species Polydrusus tereticollis. Next base: position 98,026,914 of record OY987331.1, read on the forward strand.
CTTTGAGCTAGAAAACTGAAACTTTGTACTTAGGCCAAGAATTGTGCTAGAAACAACTTTTTCTAATAAAATTTTTTGAAATTCGGTAAAACAATGCCATTTTTCAGCATTTTTTGATTAAAATGTAATTTTTGACAGATACCGAATGACAGATGGTGACATTTGATTATATAATTTTTAGTCTAATTTGAAGCAAAAACGATTGCCCAAATTTAATTTTAACTAACCTCATTAATAAAAAAAAGTTCCATATGGTGCGGACTTTAATGGTGACACTGTATGTTAAAAGAAAATTTAAATTTAGTATTGACTTAAAAAAGAATGAATAAAAAGACAGCCATTCCGGACGCAAGGATTTAAAATAAAATGGGTATAACCTACGAAGATTCTAGAACCTTTTAAATCTTTTAAGAAAATACGGTTATAACAGTGTTACCTCTTGCCAGGATAGATAAAATGGTAGATTAAATTAATGTCTATTAAAAGAGTATTTAAATTGATTTTGAGTAATTGAAGTAATGAAATTATATGGATGAAATATATCCAACGAAGTTAATTGTTTTATCAAAAAAAGTCTGGGCGACTATACCAGCCTGCTCGCTTTTGCTGCGGCAGCTCCTTTAGCTGGGCAGGTGGACTTTAGCTTGATTAAAAACCCTTGGAAGCACTCCTAATGTGGCTCGTAGGCTTAATGTCCCCTGTTAGAACACATGTGGTTCCTTAACCTTACATATGGGGAAAACCTAATAACAACCCAAGCCCCTAAAAATAACCAAAAAGAAAATTACCCACTGAATACCCACAAACAACAAACCACGAAACAAAAGAAATTAAATTAAATTACCTCTAAAAAGGGGTGAGACCTCGTGGTCTTTTGGCAACAAAAAATAGCCTAACGACGACAGGCTCGACCTTCTTGCCTGAAAGTATTTTTCGAAAAGCGAGCTCAAATGCTACTAGAACTCCGAAGAAACCCCCCTTCTCCTCCAACAATTAGCTGATACAAAGTTTCGCCAACTTAATCCATTTTATCCCACGGAAAAAAAACTTTTCAAAGAATAGTGATTTTGGTATTTTTTACTTAAAGACTGTCTAAAAATCAATAAAAAATTAAAAAATTTTTGATAACAGATTTTATTTAGAAAAAAAATACGTGTACTCAAATAAGTACAATGGGAACATTCGAACAGTGATAATACCATAATATGTAATAAACGCAAAATATATATTACTCAGTATGAAACTTTATAAAGCAGTCACGTTCAATGCACAGTGTAACTTGACACTTGATACACATCCAACGTATTCTGGAATGGCATTGGCGACATCGGAGTTGCTTATCTAATTTCTTCGGAAAGTGACCACCTTCATCTCTAATAACACTTTCGGGCGTTTCATGGTGTGGGTAGATTTTTTGAAAGCTCTTAAATAATATCGAGCAACTTCTCTTTGAAATGCTAGAAGATCCATTGTTTTATTACCGGATTCCATCTGTAATCTCCAAGCATTTACAAGGCCAACGTTAAGCATGTGAGTAAAGAGAGGCCAACACCATTTCTTCCCTTGGATGCTCACTCTGTAATTATTCACAGCTTGGTCCAGTAAGTCAACACCCCCCATTGAAGCATTATACGCGGAAAACAATTTTGGTTGGTCGACGTTAATTTTCTCTTTGGCAGTGGAGCACCAACGTTTTACTTTTCCGAGGGGCTCAACCGAGTCATAATTTGTGGACATGGTTACAACATTATTATCTTTCCATTTCACAAAGAGTAATAAATTGCTTCTATCGTAGCGATACTCAAAATACCCGCGATTCTTCTTTTTCATATCTTTGGAGGAAAGCAACGGACACTTTTTCGTGCGATTTTCTCTTACAGTTCCTGTTGCTCGAAATCCTTGCTCCCTCAAACTTTTCATCAAACTGTAACTTGTGAAATAATTGTCAAAAAAGATCTTATGGTCTGATGACTCTGACACAACATTTAACAGATTCAGAACAACCCTTGATCCTAAAGGAAAAACAGTATTTTTCTTGTCATTTAAAGTATTTGGTTTTGCACCACAATACGTGTCGAAACTGTAGCAATATCCCGTGGAACTACAAAGCATCCAATCTTTAAAACCAAATCTTACAGGTTTCCCTCTAATAAATTGTTTAGCCGAGTGGCGTCCAAAATATTTGACCATGGCTTCATCAATTGACAAATTTTCGTTAAATATTCCGAACTGTTGAAAATCCTTATTCAGCTTAACCATCAGTGATCTCATCTTATACATTTTATCGTTTTGGTCAATTTGAGTATTATCAGCAAAATGAATATATTTCTTGATTTCCTGAAAGCGATTTCGCGACATGCGGTTTGACACCGGCGGAACCAAAAGATCATCATCTAAACTCCAATAAAAATGCTCTCTTGGCAATCTATGGTAACCACTTAGAAGCAGAATTCCCATAAAAATTTTTATTTCTTCTTCGCTGACATGAAACAAGTGGTTATTATTTTGGGAAGCGTATAAATTTGATTGGTTTGCTATAAATGCAAGAATGCCTTTATCAAAGAGACGCTCAAAGATTTCGACTGGCGTTTCATTTTGGATACATGCTTTTAGATTATTGAGAAGTTCCAAATAGCCAGTAGTTATAGGCATGCTAATATCCACCATTTCTTCGGTCCATAATGGTTCTTTGTTTATGACTTTATCTGTAGCAGTCAAGCGTTGTGCCAAAATTGCAAGGGGGATATTATCTTCTTCATCGCTATTTGCCTCACGTAGCTTAGTAGCCAAATTGGATAAAGGCTCGTCATCTTCTTCGTCACTGGCATAGTGCAGCTCTATTTCACCTGGAACATCCTTGGGGAAATGTTCAGTTTGAAGATCATCATCGTCAATATCTTCATCGTCTGTTTGATAATCAACATCGGGGGGAATCACTACAACATCTATATTTTGATGGGTAGATTGAGCGACATCTTCAGCAGCTGCCTGAAGCGTCTTAAAACGTTTTCCATAAAATTGTATTGCATTTATTTCGTCAAATTCGTCAGGGTTCATTTTTTAACCAATACTCATCTAAAATAAAAATGAAACATTCTGACAACATGTACTCCCATTGTACTCAAATAAGTACATGCATATTTTGTTGAAGTTGGTGAACAAGAATTTTTTTTTTGGATATACCAAATAATGTAATGTCTGTAGTACATACCTGTCTAGCAAAATATCTCAAATCAATAAAGAAAAGACAATAAACACAGTCGAAAATAGAATTATTGTGACACATACAAGAACAGACTTGCTTATAAAGAGATAGCTTGGGAAAACAAATCTACAATGAGCCACTTGCAGTTGAAAATACTAAAAATTAGTAGATACTCGTTTGTTAAGGCATTCCTATAATCATGAAATACTGCTTCTCTGTCACAGATGTCGCCACCCGTACTTTTATTGGCTGTACTCAAATGAGTACGGTGGGATAAAATGGGTTAACCTAATACCGAAAAAAGAAGAGAACAGAGATACACAAAAGATCAGAACGATACGAGAGTGGGCTTTTACCAGAACCTAAACTAAATAATTAAATAAAGAAAATAATTCCAAATAACTTTGTTTTACATAAAATTGCCAAAAGTAAAAATGGGCGTTCTGAAGAAGCTACTGTGTAGCGAAACATGTCAATTTATTTGATGTAATACAGTGGAAATTTACCAGTAAAACTCCTGTTTTTCTGTTTACCCGTAATTAATTATGGATGTCCACCAAGTATCGGCTGATTCGATCAAGATCTTAGCAATATTTAAGATTGTCAACAACATGTCCAGTTATCCCAATATTCTTTCCAAGATTCAAATTAATGTACCTGCTCGAACACTCCGCACTCATGACCTATTTCATATTCCATATTGTAGAACTAATTACTACCAAAACGCTCCTTTAGTAAGGATGGTAAAGGCTGTCAATTTGTATTGTGCTGATAGTGAGTTAGACTTATTTGCAACTAGTTTACTAACACTTAAACGAAAACTTAAACTTAGGTTCCTAGAATATATTAGACCTCTTGTAATATGTAATGTAATGTGTGATTTTCTTAATTTAAGCGGGATATTGCTTTAGTAATATCAGGATACTATTATTTGGAATTTGTTCTGTTTGTATCCTAAATAAATAAAAAAAAATAAATAAAATACTTTTTTGGTATGGGATCATACTTGCTTACTTTATTGCCATTCATTTAATCAGGAGGTCGACCGCCATGGGTCGGCATGTGATGACTCATACTTTCTCGCTTCAAGGCCTTGTTTTTCAGTGGTAGTGGCCGGTGGCCCGATGATGACGGGGAAGGGAGAAGGGACGAGAGACGACGGGATCGACCAAGTCGAGAGTTAGAGGCGCGTTAGAGTTTATAACCTTCATTTAACTATTTTTTATATTATGAGTCAATAAAACTTATATCAAATACCTAAATATTACATTCAAATCTATGAATTTTTGGCAGATCTCAAATCTCACAATAGTCACAAACGTTGCACTCTGCTTCGGCATTTTCAATGTCCTTCCCGGTTGCATCTTTGTAAAGAACTGTAAATTCTTTACCATAGTAACGTTTTCAGCAACAATACGTTTTGTTGGTGCCGATGAATAAATAAAACGCACATTTTTTTGCGAAAATAGGTATTTTACAACTATTCGTTTATTATTCTTTTCTCGAAATCGGTGCATTTTATCGACAATAAACAAGAGTACTTTCTATTTAGTCTAATATACAAGCTACCCAGATTTTTTTAAAGTCCTTATCATACGGGGTGTTAAAAATGTAAGCGTTAAGTTGTAAACTTAGTCCGCCCCTGGTAAACTAAAAAAGTTAAATATGCTTTAAGGACACTATTTTAAGAGAACCTTGCTAGTGTCCATTACGTTAAATTTTTAGTAAATTATATTAAATACTTTGAAATTAATTCAAGAAAAAACGATTTTCAGTGGCGTCCTTCAGGGGCACATATCTTCGTAAGGAATGCCTGTCAAAAAGATTTTATAGAAATTTGTCATCTTATATCTTCATGTTCTATCTGAATCCGAGAGATTTCCCACATTTTTCCGGACATCCTGTATACCATACCAATAATTATCTTCAGCTGATGTATAAGAAAATATTGTTTGCACCGACCATAAAATGTATACCTAATATAGGTACAAGCGTATAAAAAAATTATAATTCAGAAAAAAGCATAGTTGTACTTTTTACAAAGCCTAAAAGCAATCTACAAAGGCGTCAACTTTCCCTTTTGTAGTTTAAATTTCTCCGGTTTTGGAGTTCGTCATTCATAATCATTATAATATATTATGACAATAAAATTATTTTTAATTTAGGTTATTTTATTATAATACTTATCGCGAGATTATCGCTTCTAATAACTCACCGTCATCGGACGACAAAGCAATGGGATCGGTAGGATCCACCCACCAAATAGGCGGATTAACTGGAGTCCCATCGACAATGCTTTGGTTCATGGCTCGAATGATACTTGGAGCATATTGTGCATGAAGGTTAACGTATTTTTTCACAATTGCTTCAATGTCGTACTATAAAGAAATAATAATGACGATAATGCAGACGATGATCATTATAGCATTACAAGAATCGCATATTGTAATATCAAGACATTAATACATAATCGAATGTTGGAAAGCAGAAATAGCTGTGATCTGCTGGTCCTTTGACAATAAGAATTTGTAGAATTCTCTCATCATAGGTATTTCGTTTCCTTTTTATTGTACAGGGCTATTTTTTTTATCTTTGCGTACCCACCACAGGGGTTAATATAAGTATTGAATGGAGTTAGCCGATACTTGATGAAGATCCATATTAAATTTATTGAATGAAACACTCGTTTTTAGATTTCCACTAACTTAAAGTTAGTGGAAATCTAGAAACAAGTGTTTCATTCAATGAAGTTAATATAAGTGAGAGAAAAAAATTTTCCGTGTTATCTTTTGGACTTGTCGTCGAGGCGTTCCGCATACTTCAACGTAACATAGTTGTCGCTTTACCTTAAATTGACACATTCAGTAAGACATGGCCAGCTAATAGCCCTGACCTGAGTCGGTTAGATATTTTTCTGTGGGGATTTCTAAAAAAATCGAATTTATTATGACGGACCTCAAAATATACAAGCGTTGAGGCAAAGGAGTGAACAAGAAATATTCATGCTCAAAACAGATCAAATATTAGCAGAGTGACATATTATAGTCATTTAATTTAGTTTGTATCACAACTTATCAAATATAAATTTCAATTTAAAGTAGAACGACAAATATTTAACGTAGTACGATAAATACGCCTCAAAAACTCGATTGTCATCAATCCGATTTATGAAAATTTTAAACTGATATATTTCCAAAACGGTTGAACTAAAAAAGAAAACTTGCAATTGCTTTTCAACTTTGCGATGCCCGTATGCTTTTGTTTGATAAGTTTAAAAAATAACACTGGAGAAATTATGCAATTTTGTACTAAAAGTTTTTTTGCCACTTATATTAACCCCTGTAGGTTGGTACGCAAATTTAAAAAATAACCCTGTACAACGCCCCATTATTTGATATTACAGTACCCCGACTCTATTATTAAGGTAAAAGGCAAAAAAGTAATACATTTGAATTGATCATACAGGGTTAGGAGAAATTACCAGAACGGTCGATTATTTCAAAAGATATACGAGTTAGCAAAAAATTTCTTTTATAAAAGTTGTAAGGCTTTTAAAAATCTACATATCTGTAATAAATTGGAATATACAGGTACGCCCAAAAAGTTGTGTTATACTTTTTTTAAATAGAACACCCCGTATATTATTACTTATTTTGATCGTCCAGTCAATTTTAAACATTTTCTATTAACCAAATGCTATGCCTAAAATTATTAGTTTCCGGGATATCGGCGTTTTAAATAATAACGGATAACAATGCCCTATTCGAACGTAGTCGTATTTACCTTAGCAACAAATTAGGTATGGTCTTTGACACTTGTCAGAATTAAGCAAAAAAGAAAATAGCATTTAGCGTTTTCACTTACTGAAAGAGAGAGAATTGATATTTTAATTTAAAGGGGATATGGCGATAAGCAGAGATCATATCAGGAGGTATGTGATATTTTTAACAATTTGCACCCAGACAGGCAAATAAAAAAAATGCAGTTTTTCGAACTGTGGAGCGTTACAGAATGACTGGAAATTTAAAAACCGATCAAGATCTGGAAGACCTAGGAGTGCTACCGCCGATGATAAAAAATTAGACATTCTGCTTTCGATATAAAAAAATCCTAGACAATCCACCAATCAGCTTGCTTTGGATCACGAAATTGATTAAAAATCTGTAAAAACCGTTCTTCATACTGAGAAAATGCATCTATACAAAGTTCATGTTGTACAAGAACTTTGTGATGTTGACTATGATCGAAGACTAAAATTCTGCGAGATAATTACGAGAAAGATTGAAGAGAATCCGCATTTCCAAACAATATTGTCTTTTCGGATGAAGCGACCTTCACACTACACGGAATGATCAATAAACAAAATTACCGTTACTGGGGGCGAAATAACCGAAACTGGTATGAAGAACTGCATACACAGTTCCCAGGAAAAGTTAATGTCTGGGCTGGATTGTTAGCGGGACTATAATTGGACCCTTTTTTATCGAGGAAAATTTGAACGGTGAACGATATCTCCAGCTTCTTCGGCAAGAAATAGTTCCAACCATAAACAATTTAACTCTCGATATTAACTTAACCTTGTATCAGCAAGATGAAGCTCATCAGCATTTTTCTCGTGAACTTAGAGAATTTTTGGATGTCACGTTCCCAAATAGATAGATAGGAAGAAGAGGGCCTATCGAGTGGCCTTCACGATCCCCCGATCTTTCGCCCTCAGATTTTCTTTATTGGGGTCACCTGTAAAACAATGTTTATCGGAACAAATCCAATAATTTAGGAGAATTAAGAATTAAAATTTTAAATGAAAGTGAGAGAATAACAAGGGAAATGGTTTTAAATACCCAAAGACATTTTTGCGACAATTTGTATCATTGCCAGTTAGTAGATGGGGGCCATTTTCAACATTTATTAAAAAATAGAGCTGTGTTTCCATGACTTGTCATACCGATTTTTTTTCATGTTAACTTATTAAATTGTTTATTGAAATTTATTTTGTGTTTTGTAACTGATCAACATGTCATGATATCTCGGAAACTAATAAATTTAGGCATAGCATATGGTTAATAGAAAATGTTTAAAATTGACTGTACGATCAAGATAAGTAATACTATACGGGGTGTTCTATTTAAAAAAATATAACTTTGAGTCTCCACAATTTTTTGGGCGTACCTGTATATTCCAATTTATTACAGGTATGTAGATTTTTCAAAGCCTTACAACTTTTATTAAATACATTTTTGGGTAACTCGTATATCTTTTGAAATAATCGACCGTTCTAGTAATTTCTCCTACCCCTGTATAAACACATAAACCGACCAAGGCCCGTAACACAAAACTTACAATTGTAACAAGTGCACAACTTGTAAAAAATGTTAGTACAAGTCCAACTTTGTCGCGTAACGGAACGTAACTTTAACGACTTAAAAATAATAGGATTTGTTGTTAGAAGTGTAGTTATGTTCCTACAAGATTATTATAATTATTTTGTGTATTGAGAACTTTTGGTTTGTGCCGTGTTAGGATGCTTCTTAGTCTTACTAAAATATCCGGTTCAAAAACAGCCATCCAGTTAATTAAGTGTTTTTTATATCAATCTACATAATATATTGGTTAACTAACATTGGGGGCATCTATGTTAATACGTATCCTGTCAACTGCACCACACACCTCAAGAATTCCTGCAATTGCATGAAATTATTGGACAACGTTTAATGTTCCACAAATTAATTAATGCATTCATACACCGTCATTATCAAAACACCATGTATATCACAAACACCATGATACTTCCACCGTTTTCAAGCGAATGTAGGGCAATTAATATTTTTTGCATATCAAATAACCAATACCAACGGCTCGTATTGTATTGTAGTATTGGAGAAAGACATCGGAGAAGATTTTTCATTTGCTGTTTATATAACCTAAATCTTTCTACAAATTCAGCATCTGGCAAAGAATAGAAATCACTCCTTTGTCTAAAACGATACCACCATTTTCTTCACTAGGATCACTTCAATTTGATTACACATTAAGTATGGGTCGTCGTTCGAGTCTGCCTAGCAAAACTATTTAAGGATTATATAGACAAAATATGAATCTTGTCATATTGCTTTACAAAATGCAATAAGTTTTTTAAAAATTATGCCTAATGCACCAGTGAATACAGAATGTAACCTAGTCATTAGAACGTAAGAAAACATTATCCTTTAAACTTGAAAAGTGGTATTTTAATTGGATTTCATCTGTTTTACGCAGATAAAATTAAAGTATTAATTGAATTATCTATTTACTAGCAAATCTGACAATATGTAAATATGCATTTTTCTGATTGGCGGAATTACTTTCCGGTGAAATTTCAGATCTTTCTACAAATCATCGCCTGATTAATCATCATGATCACAAGGATCACGGCTATCTTTATTTCTTTGACAGAATTAAACAGAGACGAAATGTATAATTCAAAATCGAGCATGTGATTGATATAGACATGCCAAGTTTTTGAAATGTCATGTATTTATGGAAAAACTTTGCATTCCCAATCTCGTGAAATTTTTGCTAATGTTTATATTGCTTGTGATGTGGAAGCCAGATTAACGCATTTAATTTGCCGTTAACACGAATATTAGACAGGCTTTCAATGTATACAGGAGCAAGTATCGGCGTGAATAAACAAATTCACAACGAATCTAGCGTTAAAGCAGGTAGATACATAAATTCAATGAATCGAAATAATAAAGCACTTTCGTACTGGTTGCATCTGGTTGCATTATGGGGTGCCCGTATTAACAGGAACCTTTTAACACCAACATTGCATTGAAATTGAGTTAATTCAGTTATATTTTGACATTGAAACAGTAAACAACGAAGTAAAATTCTACTAGAAGGAAAATCAGAAAGTGACCTAATGGAAAAACCGACAAAAATAATGACAGATACGGTGACGGAAGGAAACCATATGCATGCTCTCACCGCAAGGGTCTTGGACTAAGTGAGAGAAAATAACTGCTATGCTCGAAGGAAAACACTACCAGCAGTACCAAACTGAATTATGGAAGTAAACACAGCTGTGGATGCAATAGATCTAAAAATAAATAGAGGTGAATGGTTTTTATTAGTTAACGATAAAACGATCAACTTAGTGATATTTGCGAGCAATCAAAAATTCTTTATATGTAAGGAACTTTTCTTACTGTACAAAATTATTCAAACAATTTTTCAGTATACGCGAATTTTTTAAGGGACACTATATTACCTTAGTTTCCTTTTTGTTAAAAGACAAACGGAAGAAACTTATAGGTTATGCTTGTCTGGAATATTAGAAGTATGTAACAAAATCAATTAAGTACTTTTGCCAAAAAAAAATTGTTTCAGATTTTGAAATTTCAATGTATAAAGCGGTGGATCCAGTGTGGAATGATATTAGAATTACTGGCGGCAGGTTTCACTTGACCCAAGCGTGGTATTTTTAAACACAAAAGCATGGATTGAGTACATCTTTCAAACACAGTAATTCGAGATAGTGGGGCATTATTATATTATTATTATATTATACGTACTGTATTTAATCCCTTATATAAAAACGTTATGTTACAGAATCTGTATAGTCTTACAAGCACCACGTTATACCTTGTTACACTTAAATGGATTGTATTATAGGGCCCAGGTTTATTTTTGTGCTGATTTTCAACAATCTCTAGGAAATTTACCTCAACTACATCTTTGTAATCCCATGGCAAGTAGCTAAATTGCATGATTGGCATAAAGGTATTGGCTTGAGCCCATCTTACAAATAGATCACCTGTTGGGGGCTCATCGTATCCATTTCCACCAATCATATCTGGCAACACCCTATTAACAACAAGTTACTTGAAAAATATGTATCTGATCTCACTGTAAGAAATTATATTCTTGTATGTACCGGGTGAACAACTAAGAATGATCGCCGGCTATATCTTAAAATCTGGCAGTCGTAGAGCTTTCAGGCAAAATATTTTTGAGTAAAAGTTCCCAAGAGAAAATGTTGGAAATTGTTTTCGAGTTTGTAAAATGTCCGCAAGGGGGCGTCACAGTCATGACCAGGGCAAGTATTAAGATTATCTTCTTGTTTTGACTAAATAAGAGGTACCGAAAACATCTTAATTATAATCCTTACATATTTCGTTATAATTTTTATTATGCAGAAATTTTTATATCTAGTGAAATAAAGTGGTGGGGGGAATTCAAATGTTTATTTACATAAACTACGATTACTCCCATTTGGCATACCCGATTTTAACAAACATGGTCTCATTTAAGAGAGGAGCATTTTATCTACAAATTGCACTTTTGTTATTATATCCTTGAATTTTGCCTTCGCCGCTAGATGGCGTTAACTGAAATATAAGCGAATATTAGGCTTTTTCGCAACAAAGTTAAATACAATGATAGGCATGCTTTAACAGGGACTGATAGAAAATTAAATTCCTAACATTTTCGTAAAAACTTCATATTTTTATCTTTTATAGAATCGGAGTTATTGACCAAAATAAACTAATATAACATATTCTTCCGTTTTAGGGGCGATTGTGGTTTACATATTGGATGTGTTTCGCACACATTAATTATAAATGAACAGACAGTTAGAAAAAGTGTTACCTACAAAACTACGATAGAAATATTTTCTTAAACTCCTACCTATATTTCCACTTTTTAAAATATATTATTTTTACTGCGATTTACTTATTTAAAAACGCACACTGAAGATTTGGTGAAAAATATATTAATGACGGCGCAAGTGTTCAAAATGACGTCCATCATTGGTAATGCAGGCCTGTAACCTCTCCCGCGTAGATAAAACAGCAGTTTCAATTTCCGCAACGGATATATTTCTTAACGCCGATGTAATTCTCTCCATCATATTTCCTCTCGTTGTAGGCCGGTTTGCAAAAACAATATCCTTGACTCTCCCCCACAAATAATAATCTAGCACGGTCAGGTTTGGTGACCTAGCTGGCCAGGGAAATAAACTGCCCCGTCCAATCCATCTGCCAGGATATGCCCGATCTAGGAACTCCCGGACGTTTATAGCAAAATGCGCCGGACACCCATCGTGCTAAGAAAACAAGTCCACGGCGAACATCCAAAGCAAGATCTGTTAAGAGAAGCGGCAGTTCATTTACTCAAAAATTTAAATACACCTCTCCAGTGAGAGTTAGGTGAAAGAAAACGGGTCCGGTAATTTTACCTCCCAGAATACCGCACCACACGTTTACCGACCAGCGACCTTGATGCTGCACTTCCTGCATCCAAATATTATGTAGGTTCACACTACCATCGCTTCTAAATGTTGCCTTGTCCGTCCATAGAATATGGGACAGCATTTCGGGGGTTTCCGCTACTATATTTAATAGCCATCGGCAATGGTCTAGTCGGCGATCAAAATCTTTAGCTAGTAAAGCCTGGTGAAGAACGATATGATATGGATGCATCCTAAAAAATAATTTGGCAAGTATGAGAACAACTCGCGCGCACGTTCCGTAGTAGGGTTGATTGGACTAAACTCTTTGTTTCTTATAAGGTGTTGATAGACTGGCAAGAAAACTCGCGAAAGTTACATTGTGTCACTAGTCTAAAGATATTCCGCGACGTTCATTAGGTCTACTGACGACGCCGTTTAGATTAGTGACACACTGTAACTTCAGCGAATTTTCTTGCCAGTCTATCAGCACCTTTTTAGTTTTAGCTGTATTACTCTCAAACATATATTTTTGAATATTTCTGTCAATATCTCGAATATTACACAAAAAAAAAAAAAAATTTTCAAAACTTACTTGTTATCTTTTAATATCTTTACGACCGTAGTCTGGCAAATTCCCAACTCTCTAGCTAGGGTTCTGGTCCCCACATGTGGATCAAATACAATATACGCCAACACATTTATAATATTTTCTTCCGTTCGGCCTCTAGGTTGCCTTTTATGCAGAGGAAGGCGAAAAGAGCCTTTCCGCAAGCCTACAAAAAATCCCGTTCATATGATGCACTCTTTCAGGAAATCGTATGGCGTAAACCCTGGAAGCGACTGTCTCATTTCGCATGCATTCGAAATAAATGCCTATCATATCGAATGCCTCGTCATTTATATACCGCATATTAATAAAAAAAGTTTTTCTGGACACAATAAAAACCAACGATCTCAGTGAAAAACTAACTTATTAGATATTTTGACAGCGAGCCATTTTAACATAATATATTTGTTTTATTTTTCACAGCCTACTCTTAATTTAAATGGTACAGGTTGCTAGAAAACGCCCTTAAAACGGAAGAATACGTTATATTAGTTTATTTTGGTCAATTACTCCGATTCTATAAAAGATAAAAATATGAAGTTTTTACGAAAATGTTGGTAATATCAGATCCTGTTAAAACGTGCCTATCATTGTATTTAACTTTGTTGCGAAAAATCCTAATATTCGCTTATATTTCAGTTAACGCCATCTAGCGGCGAAGACAAAATTCAAGGATATAATAACAAAAGTGCAATTTGTAGATAAAATACTCCTCTCTTAAATAAGACTATGTTATTTAACATCGGGTATGCCAAATGGGAGTAATCGTAGTTTATGTAAAAAAAACATTTGAATTCTCCCCACCACTTTGTTTCACTAGATATAAAAATTTGTGCATAATAAAAATTATAACGAAATAGGTAAGGATTAAAACTAAGATGTTTTCGGTACCTCTTATTTAGTCAAAACACGAAGATAATCTTAATATTTGCCCTGGTCATGACTGTGACGCCCCCTTGCTTACATTTTACAAACTCGAATACAATTTCCAACATTTTCTCTTGGGCACTTTTACTGTTCTTCGTGACGCTGAACTTTATAGGGATGGTAACTATGTTTCTGACGAATCCTTGAGATACTTGATTGGTTAATGTTGATATTTTCCGCAATTTCGTTTTGACCTAAATGGGAATTGTCGATTATAGATCCAACTACAGCAAATTCAGTTTCTTGGTTTTCTGTTACGGGTTTCTTTTAGTGGGTTTTTTATACTGAACACTCCTTAGTTTATCTAAACTGAGTCAACAGTCTTTCGAAAATGACTTTATTTGGATAATTTCTATTAGGAAATCTTCTACGACTGCCAGATTTTGAGATATAGCCGGCGATCATTCTTAGTTGTTCACCCGGTACACAAGGTTATTCACGTTATTCGACACGGCGTATTACAGCTAAATTATTTGTTTTGGATAAAAAATAAGTTTTCGGGGTGGATAGAGGCCTGTTAAGTGTACATATTAAAATTATTTTTATAACGTGCAGGTTATCCGAAAAACACGAGACGCATCAAATTTTAATTTTTTTAAATGGAATGCCCTGTATATTATTTTATTTTAGGTTTCTACGATCAAAATAAAAATGAGTTTTATGGGGCTTTCTTGTAGTTAAACCCTACGGTTTTTTATTATATTTAATGTTTCGTATTTTGTGAAAATGCAGTAGCAATTCTAATGATTAAATTCTCAATATGTATTTTCATTTTTCAAACCAAATTGACACTACAGTCTACTAACTGATTAGGTTTTATGTTGCACTTATAAAAAATTCACTAACTTACACAAGGTGTCCAAAAAGTACGTCAAGATAATTACAAGTTTAAAATGATAATGACTTGTTTAATTTAAATGTAACATCCCGTATTTGTGTAGATGTAAAATTTAATTGTCTATCGAAAAGTCACGTTTTCATGAAAAATGCAAATATTCATAATACAGATTGATTTTAACCAATTTAATATATAAGAACAGATGGTTTACAGTAAATGTGCTACTTACTAGTTAAAGTAATGTAAAGGTAACGACAGAAAGGAATGATGGACATGCAACAAACAATTTAATTGCTTATAACAAGTGTTCAAAATGGTGACCATCCGACTCTAAATATAAACGTATCCTCTTTCTAAAACCTTTAAACTATTCTAAATTGATGCGGATTGGAATCAGAATAGTTATGAAAATGATGTATATTAACGGATCCATTGTTGTGAAACGTACACTCATCACTAAATAAAACAAAATTGAAAAAGTTTTCATTTTCTGCCACTTTGTCTAAGGCCCACATACAAAAATCCACTCGTTTTTCAAAATCGTTTTCAGAAAGTTCTTCGTGACGCTGAACTTTATAGGGATGGTAACTATGTTTCTGACGAATCCTTGAGATACTTGATTGGTTAATGTTGATATTTTCCGCAATTTCGTTTTGACCTAAATGGGAATTGTCGATTATAGATCCAACTACAGCAAATTCAGTTTCTTGGTTTTCTGTTACGGGTTTCTTTTAGTGGGTTTTTTATACTGAACACTCCTTAGTTTATCTAAACTGAGTCAACAGTCTTTCGAAAATGACTTTATTTGGATAATTTCTATTAGGAAATCTTCCTAAACTTATGAAACTTCTAAGCAGTTTTGCAGACATTTTCCAAGAATAAAAATCATGTCAATTCGGTCTTCTTCTGGATAAGTTACCATTCTGAAATACAAAAAAAAGAAAAAAACAGAAACTACCACTTTATAACTTAACGACGATTTACAACGAAACACTTTTGAAATAACTGGCAAACACAAGTTATATTTATGAAAAAATGCTAAAATACCATAGGTGACTTGATTAATATTAAATTGGTTAAAATCAGTCTGTATTATGAATATTTGCATTTTTCATAAAAACTTAAGCAATTAACTATGAGGAAGCTTAATACTTTTCGATAGACAATTAAGTTCTACATCGAATGCTTACATAAAATACGGGGTGTTATATTTAAATTAAACAAGTTATTATCATTTCAATTCAATAATTATTCTGACGTACTTTTTGGACGCCTTATATAAGTTAGTGAATTTTGCATAAGTGCAAGATAAAACCTAGTTAGTAGACTCCAGTGTGAATCTGGTTTGAAAAATGAAAATACGTATTGAGAATTTAATCATTAAAATTGTTACCGTAAAGCGGGGTTACTTCGAACGGGTAGCCTAAATTCGAACATTCCCCCCTCCTTTCGCTTTTCTCATCACAACGCGAAAATCTTTAGCGCGATCGAACTTGTTTGGTGGCGAATTAAAAGTAGGCAGTCGGTCGAGTGTCTTAAGGTTGTTTGGACGCATTTTAAGCGGTAAGTAACTACGGGGTAAATTTTATCATGTATTCGTATTTTTAACGTTTTTTAGGTTAGTTGCAAACAAACATCTGTATTACTGATCCTATAAGTCATATCTCTATATAATCTTGTAGAACTATTGCTTGACATGTCATTAACATGACTTGCAATAAAAATTTTGATTTTAATAAATAGGGTAATTACAAAAAAATTAAACGCAATTTTTTTACTTTTAGAGGGGCTAATTCGAACATGGTGCGAAAATATAAAAAAAGGCTTGGGGCCTTGCATTATGTCAATTATTCAGAACAATCTCTGGAAAAGGCACTTAATGATCTCAGAAAAAAGAGAATGAATTATAGACAGGCATCGGAAGTGTATGGAATCCCGATAGCCACCCTTTCCAACAAAATGAAGAAAAACCATCCATTGCTAGCAGGGAGGCAACCAACTTTAACAAAAGAAGAAGAAGACAGTCTATCATCGGCAATTCAAAAAGCTGCAGAGTGGGGCTTTCCTCTAACTAGGTTGGACATTCGGTTATTGGTTAAGCAGTTTCTTGATTCCCAAGGTAAAAACATTAAAACTTTTAAGAACAACATGCCTGGCGTAGACTGGTTTTACAGTTTTGTGAAGAGAAACCCTATTTTAACTGAACGTTTATGTCAAAATATTAAACGCTGTCGAGCTGAATTGAATCCCGAAGTTATTAACCACTATTTCGAAAATTTGTCACAAAGTCTACAGGGTGTGCCAGCATGTAACATCATGAACTATGATGAAACTAATTTATGTGACGATCCTGGTAGGGTAAAGGTCGTTTGCAAGAAAGGTACAAAATATGTAAATAGAGTTTTAGATTCTAGTAAATCCAGCACCTCTATAATGATTTCAGTTACTGGGTCTGGAATATTATTACCCCCCTATATAGTTTATAGAGCCCAACACCTTTACCCTACTTGGACAGAAAATGGCCCCGCTGATACAGTGTACAATCGTACCAAAAGCGGTTGGTTTGAAGGCGCCGTCTTCGAAGATTGGTTTGAGAAAGTGGCTCTACCATATTTCAGAAGATGCGAAGGAAAAAAAATTTTAATGGGAGATAATTTATCCAGTCATCTTTCCCTCAGAGTGATTCAACTATGTGAAGAAAAAAATATTGAATTTGTACTTTTGCCACCCAATGCAACTCATTTACTTCAACCATTGGATGTGGCTTTTTTCGCTCCATTCAAAAAAGTCTGGAGGTGCATTTTGACGGAGTGGAAACAAAAAAACAGAGGCGTTCTCCCAAAATCAGAATTTCCAAAAATGTTGAAAAAACTAGTTGACACTGTTGGACTTAATGCTGTCAACAATATTCTTTCTGGTTTCAGAGCCTGTGGAATTATTCCTTGTGACAAAAATGTTGTTTTGGACAAACTTCCTAAACTCACGCCTAATCAACTGGATGATCAGCAAAAACAGATTGATATTGACCAGCGCTGGTCCGCAACTTTCACTGATTTTCTACAAAAATCAAGAACCTTGGAAAGCAGACAAAATATAAAACGAGGAAAAAAAATTAATGTAGCGCCAGGAAAAGGAGTAAAGGCATCTGATTTAGGCCAGCCTTCTGTTTCAAGAGAGTCGAGCAGCTCCGACGATGAAATTGTGTCTGATAATGTGGACCAGTCTAACTCTGACAAAGAAAGTGATGATGGTGCCAACAAAGAACAAAACAATGAATTGATTTCGGACAAAAATATTGGATCAGATGAAGACTTTATGGTGGATAATTATGTTTTAGTCACCTTTAAATGTCAAAAAAATACTGAGAGATAGTTTGTCGGCAAAATTACTGAAGTTTTTGCTGACCAACCTGAGCTTTTATTGGTAAACTTTTTAAGGCGAAAATCAGGTGGCAAACAAAATTATTTTTATTATCCAGATGTCAAGGATGAATCGTTGGTGAACCGAAAAGACATTTTGAAGAAACTTAAACCGCCAAAAGATTTTAGAAGAAATCGATTCATATTTAATAATTTACCGGTAGAATATGTTATCGAATAAATTTTAAACATTTTTATTTTGTTTGTTCGTTTTTACTTTTAAGAAGTAGGTACTGTATTGGCTGATTATGTTATTGGAATATTTTGTTTTTACTTTGCATTCGCATAAAAATTTAGTTTTTAAGTTTATATGGCTCAATAATGTTTAAAATCACGTTGTGTCTTAAATAAAGCATTGTTTTATCAAAATACTTAGGATATCATTTTTTTTATTTTAAATCTCCTATATGCTTAAAATATTTTAATAGTTCGAATTTACACTTATCTGGGTCTATATTGAAATTTCTGTGCGTTTTAAGACTATGTTCGAATTTACCCCACTCATAGGGGTAAGTTCGAACAACCTTTATCAATTAAAAAAAAATACTATATATATTTTTTTAATAATTATGAAGATCGGAATGCCTAAAGGAAGGTTCAATAAAGTTATATTTAAATTTTGGGTAATTTTTCTTAAAAGGTGTCAACACAATATTCAAAAAACCTCCAAAAAGCGTTCGAAGTAGCCCCGTTTTACGGTACTACATTTCACCAAATACGAAATATTTCAAAAGCCGTAGGGTTTAACTACAATAAACTCCGATAAAACTCATTTTTATTTTGATCGTAGAATCCAAAAATAAAATAACATACAGGGCATTTCATTTAAAAAAAAAAAAACTTTGATGTGTTTCGTGTTTTTGGGACAACCTGTACGTTATAAAAATAATCTTAAAATGTACCCTTAACAGGCCCCTATTCACCTCAAAAACTTTTTTTCATCCAAAACAAATAATTTAGCTACAATATGTCATGTCGAATAACGTGAATAACCCTGTATAATGATAACTAAATTTTTCTTACATTCCATAACCAACCATATTAAATAGCAAAAGGGTTGTTATTAAGCTAGCCAGACCATTATTAATACTCCAGGATGATGTTCTGTCTCCCATTCTTAGTAATTTTCCATATTGTTGGCTTCTAGAAAATGATTTCATTAAAGTTGCTGAGACTCGAAGTATTTTTATCCTAAACTATTTTTCAGCTAAGAAAAGTTATACTTTTATGGCATGTGTCACTTTCTAGTTACTTCTATTTTAGGTGTACGTTTATGTTGATTCATGGCTACATTAAATAAATAAAATTGACTTGAATCGATTTTTTAAGAAATCTTTTATTGTAAAAATCTACGATGTAATTTTTTAAATATTACTACACACACATTCTTTTAAATAGATAAAAATAAATACAAATATTGCGAGACATCTTTTTGGAAATACGGTTCTAAATATTCATATACCAAACGGATAAAATTGAAGGGGCAAGTGGACGAAGGGTTTGCTACATATTCAGGGTTAGTTCAGCTCGAGGTTCAGATTCAAACGAACCCCTATATTTGTGGAAACTTGGGCCATTCGCCCGTTGATCAGAAGCATTTTACTGCTTAACACATCAACGGATACAGTAAAAAACTCTAAAGTAGCCTCAAAAAAGCACCTTTTTATATTGATTGAGTCGGCCGATACTTGGTGAAAGTCCATAACTGATATTATGGGTTAACCAGAAAAACTACTAGTTTGACTTAGTAAACTTCCACTATATTGACAAAAAATTATTTGACATGTTTCGCTACACTGTAGCTTCTTCAGAATATGATTTACGAATGAGTGATGACTAACAATTGCAATAATGTAAACCTCTAAGGCAATTAAATAATATAATAAAATAAGGGTAGGTAGATTAGTTAATCTGTTACATTTGGGTTTTTCTAAAGCTTAAGATGAATAAAATAATTTATTTTTACAAAGGGGTGTTGTCATAGAAAATTTAATGAAGTAGAATTACTAATAAAGCTTAAGATGCATAAAATATTTTATTTTTACAATGAGGTATTGTTAAACAAATTTAATAAGGTAGAATTACTAAGCTCTATTTGGTCATTAAGAAGTACGTTGGAATTTTTAAGTTTATTTATTTCCATGGATTCTAGCAAATTCAATTCGACACCTTTATTTTCAATATGTAAAATTTTGTAATTCGGATCAAAATTATGTTGATTTTGTAAGAAATGGCAGGCATAATTAGAGTCTTGCTTATGTTTAGTAAAGCTATTGTGATGTTCTTGTATCCTTTTACCAAAATTTCTACCAGTTTGGCCTATGTACGTCTTCGGGCAGTCTTTACATGTTAATTAATTAAACACATTATTCACATTATTCAAAATTGTAAAAGTCTATTTACGGACATGGATTCTATCAAACTTACCCTTATGAACCCTCAGCCACCAAGATTATATTCACTAATAAAATTACATAAAGATGGTTACCCTATCAGACCAGTAGTATCCTTCTTTTCAGCCCCATCTTATAAACTTTCCAAAAGACTTATAGATATAATCAAATTAAATACACAATTTTCAGCTAAATTCGGAATAAAAAATTCAATAGAACTTATTAAAAAGATAGAAAATATTAAAATACCTAATAATGCAAAGTTAATATCCTTTGACGTCACTAATTTATTCCCTAGCATACCACCCAAAGAAACTATTAACTTGATTGAGCAACTTCTTTGTTCACAAAATAACAATATCATTAAAAAACAAGAAATAATAGAGTCTATCTCTGTCTGTCTTGAACAAAATTATTTTGAATTCAATAATAATTTTTATACGAGCAAAAATGGACTGATTATGGGCAACCCCCTCAGCCCCTTATTAGCAGAAATTTTCATGGATTTTTTGGAAAATAAAATAAGTAATCACCCTCTTTTTAAACAATTTCTTTATTGGTTTAGGTACGTCGACGATGTCATTACATGTTTTCTAGGTACTGATAGACAATTAAAAGTTTTTCTAGAATTTATCAATGGCTTACATAATAATATCAAATTTACTATAGAAAAAGAATTAAATAGTTCAATTAATTTTCCCGACTTAACTATAAAAATAGAAAATAATAAACATGTCTTCTCTGTCTACCACAAACCTTCTCATACAGATACTACAATACCTAATACTTCTTGCCACCCCATACAACATTAATTAGCAGCATTCCATAGCATGATTCATAGACTTGTAACTTTCCCTTTAAATGAAGAAAATTTTTTGAAAGAATTGAACATAATAAAACAAATTGCTATTAATAATGGATATACCTCTAACTTAATTGACCAAATTTTAAGGAAAAAAACATACAAAAAGGCCATTGATTTAGTTTATCCTAAGATCAAGGACCCTAATAAAAAATTTAACCTTATTACTTTTGTTGGAGAGCCTACTAAAAAGATTGGCAATTTTTTAAATAAACATGATGTCAACGTCGCTTACAAAACCAATAATTCTTTAGGCAAATTCATTAGAAATAGCAAAACTAAAACAAACAAAAATAAAAAATCTGGTGTTTATAAATTAACATGTTAAGACTGCCCGAAGACGTACATAGGCCAAACTGGTAGAAATTTTGGTAAAAGGATACAAGAATATCACAATAGCTTTACTAAACATAAACAAGACTCTAATTATGCCTGCCATTTATTACAAAATCAACATAATTTTGATCCGAATTACAAAATTTTACATATTGAAAATAAAGGTGTCAAATTGAATTTGCTAGAATCCATGGAAATAAATAAACTTAAAAATTCCAACGTACTTCTTAATGACCAAATAGAGCTTAGTAATTCTACCTTATTAAATTTGTTTAAGAATACCTCATTGTAAAAATAAAATACTTTATGCATCTTAACCTTTATTAGTAATTCTAATTCATTAAATTTTGTATGACAACACCCCTTTGTAAAAATAAATTATTTTATTCATCTTAATCTTTAGAAAAACCCAAATGTAACAGATTAACTAATCTACCTACCCTTAATTTATTATATTATTTAATTCCCTCAGAGGTTTACATTATTGCAATTGTTAGTCATCACTCATTCGTAAATCATATTTTGAAGAAGCTACAGTGTAGCGAAACATGTCAAATAATTTTTTGTCAATATAGTGGAAGTTTACTAAGTCAAACTAGTAGTTTTTCTGGTTTACCCATAATACCTTTTTATATCTCTGGACACCCTCGACATATCGCGTCCATTATAGAATAATGTCGTAACACAAAATTTTTAAAAAGTGGGTTTTTAGCGAATTATTATTATTGAGATTATTGAGAACTACCGATCTGTTAAAGTGCCATACTCCTAACTAGCATAGTTTTCGCATGGCGCTCAGACGTCACTTTGTATTTTTCCGCTTTTGAACACATCTTGCCCAAGAAGAGTGTCTCAAGTTAGTTTGCGACTAACTGTCGGACAATGGCTACGCACTAGCATGCTGCAAAACCGTCCCAACACAAAATGTGATGCTGTTCCTGACGGAGGTTATAGTATTTTACGTTACAAGTCCGGTAGGTGACTTATTACAGTACGAGTTGTTTTACGGACGAGGCGACGTAGGAGCCGAGTCTGGAATATAAACGAGTGCTGTAATAACACCTAACGGACGTGTATCGTATGGTATTTTATTTCATCCTGTCATTATATCCCTTTTCAAAAAAATAAATAGGTATATTAAAATTTTAAAAAATACTTCGCAATATTATATCATGCTACCTACCCTAAATGCAATTGAGCCATTGGTTTCCATAGTTAATTATAAATTTTGTTTGCTTGTCACTGTCAAATAGATAAAGTCATAATATTCGTGTGGGCAATTATGGAGGTTTTGGGTATAATTTTAAATAAGGCTGCCGAAGCAACAGAAAAATTAATCCCGACAAAATCATCAAATAGATATAGCAAAGAATATGGATTATTTTGCCAATGGAAGCAATTTCATAAAGTGACAAACATACAAGAAGATGTTCTTTTAGCTTATTTTCTAGATGAAGTAAGTATGACCTACAGGATTTTTTAAATATATTTTATATATGAGCAATATTTATTAATTTATTTTAATTTTATAGTCAAAGAGAATAAATGGCAATTCCTTATGGGCAAAATATTCGATGCTAAAGGCAATGTTACTTGTCAAAGAAAACGTCAACATCAGTAAGTTTCCGAAAATTATCGCATTCTTAAAGAAATGTAGTGTTGGACATCAACCGACGCAGTCAAAGGTATTGACAAGAGAAGAAGTAAATTTATTTCTCAAGAAAGCATCCGATGATAACTATTTGTTGGTTAAAGTTATTGCAATGATTGGGATTGCAGGAGGTTGTCGGCGGGAAGAATTGTATTCTATGACTCTCAATGACATTCAAGACACAGGAACACAACTGGTAATCACGATTCCGCAAACGAAAACTAATATAAAACGTGTTTTTACTGTCATTAATGAAATAGAAGGAATTAATTTTCTTGAAATATACCGGAAATATCTTGCTCTACGACCTAAAAATTTTGAAGAAAGTTTTTTATTTCTCGGGTACCGAAATGGTAAATGCATCCAACAAAGAGTAGGAATTCACACTGTAGGTTCAATGCCCAAAAAAATTGCAGAATATTTGAAACTTGAAAATCCTGAAAAGTATACCGGTCACTGTTTCAGACGGACCTCGGCGACTCTTCTTGCAAATGCAGGTGTATACTCATCTGTATTAAAACGGCATGGTGGTTGGAAAAGTTCTGCGGTAGCAGAAAAATATGTTGAAGATGCACTTGAAGGAAAAACCAAAATTGCAAGAATGATTCAAGGAGGTGAGAATTTTGTACAAGTGTTGCAACAAACTAAGAACACAGAAATAAATAACATTATTTCTGATGGGAATGTTCCTTGCACATCAGGAATAAATATTAGTAATAATACAAATTGTACTATAACGGTGAATTTTAACAAATAGATTGAACTTTCTTATATAAATAATAAATAGGTGTAAATGTTTTGTTCATTACTTACTTTTATTACTTAGTTAGCTCTTAATATATTTTTATTGTACTAAATTATAGTGTTTATTTAATTAAATTAATATAAACTAACTTTTAAGAAATACATCCAGGCTCGTAGGTCCAAATAAAATAAAAATTACTAATTTTAGTTAAATAAAATTTTTCAAAAATTGTAACAGGAAATCTATTCTATAGTTGTGTAATATTTTACATTTACTAAAGTTGGTAGAAAATAATATCTACTATTACAAGTAGAAGCATTCAAACAGTATTAATTGGTATCGCTAGATATAGGTCCAAGTAAAATAAAATCTACCAATTTTAGTTAAATAAAATATTTAAAGAATTGTAACAGGGAATATATTCTATGGTTGTGTAATATTTTACAATTACTAAAGTTGGTAGAAAAAAATACTATTACAAGTAGAAGCACCCAAACAGTTTTAATTGGTATCACTAAATATAGACCATATAAAATAAAAATTACTAATTTTAGTTAAGCAAAACCTTTAAAACAATGTAATTAAATGCCTATATTATAGTTACATAACATTTTTCATTTACTAAAGTTGGTTAAAGAGTATAATTTATGCTACATGCTACCTACCTATATATAGCAGTGAACGATTCTCTAATAAATACTTGTCGGGTGGCGGAACGCATTTTTATAGTAGGCCATGACTTTTTATTTTCTTTGAATTATGACAGTTACCTACTTTTATTATAACCCTTAAAAAACCTATATAGTTATCATATTCTTAGTGCTGATGAATATGGCAAAAATAGTGTACTCTGCTTGTACATTTTGTACAGAGTTTAAAGATATTAGTAATTGTCATCGTCAGTTAACCTACTTAGTTGATTTACTTCGTAATTGCACTTTAGACGCGGATGATAAAATGTTGTTTCGAAAAATTCAGGAGACTCTTTTGGACCTTTCTATTAAATTTCGGTTCCTTCCTAACAAGAAGAAAAATCAAATAGTTTCAAAATATTATATATATTATATGAAACATTTGCATTTGCTAGACAATGAATTCCATCCAAGATATTCACCATTAAGAAGAGAAGAATTTCTCAAAGAATTTGAAGAGCATTTGAAAATTGTGGTAATAAATAATAATTGATTTATTTCATTTAAAAAAGTGTTTTTGATGTATTAAATAATTGCTAAATATGTGTATTTAAATATTTTATTTCTTATAATTTTAAGTGACAACTTGTCAAAAATCGAAAGTAAAAAGTCGTAGTTTCCAAAAACAAAGCATGGTTGCTAGGCAACACATTACAGTATCTGATACTGTAATGTTCCATTTACCGGCCGCATATGAGTACAGGGTAAGTAGATTTACTGGACAGGATGAAATAAAGTATATTGTGACCCTTCTCTTTAGCGATTTTCTATTTTCAATACTGGAGAGTGACCTATTATATGATATGACAGTGTTTTTGAATTTTTAACCTACGTTGGGCCAAATTCTCCATCTTTAAAAGAGTCACATTTTAGCATATGGACTCTTGGTTATTCTTTTCAGAATGAATAACATAATTTAGATTGCAATACTTTTCCATGTCGCTTAACCGAAAGTTTTTAAAATAATTGGTTACCTAAAGTAAGGTGGAACTAAGTTCTGATAAAAATCGAAGGCAGTAAAGCTTCTGATTTTTAAATGCTATTCTGATTTGCTCTATTTTTACACCTACAGCATTAATTAATCCGTTAAAACATAAAATAGAGATAGGGAAAGGAAAGAAAGTCAAGAAGTCTTTCTCCACTAACTTAATAAAAGAGCAATCAAAGGCTCAATTTTTTCGTATTAATAAGTCTACATGTTTCGAAGGTAGTGACCTTCATCCTCAGGAGACCATACCAATACATTTGAACTAAATTTTATCTAACATATCGGTATGCTGATTGCGTTCATCAAGTTTCATTCACTTCTTAATACATTTTACAAATTTTAAAGCTCCATCAACGTCACTTTCCACCTATAAGTTTCTCTCTACTGCTAATACTAACAGCAACATTTCATTTGTCTCCTGACCGTCGAAACATGTAGACTTATTAATAAGAAAAGATTGAGCCTTTATTGCTCTTTAATTAAATTAGTGGAGAAAGACTTTTTGACTTTCTTTCCTTTCCCTATAATTTCAACTCCACTTTGAGAATGGACTATTTCTTTAAAATAAGAGTAAGTAAAAAGTAGTCATTTCTTTTCTAGAGGAAAGGTTATTCGCTGTATTGACGGAAAATACAACATCAACGGTAGGACATGTTAGGGCCGGAGTTCCGCAAGGATCCCCCTTGCGCCGGTTCTGTACAATGTATACACCGCTGATATTCTAACACACAGAAAAACTCAAATATATGTGTTTGCCGACGACATGGCGATAACTGCTACCTCTAAGCAGCCATGGTTGGTAGTCTCGCAGCTGCAAAGACAAATAAATCTTCTCTAAATTTGGCATGACATGTGGAAAATCCGTTTAAATGATTCTAAAACACAGGCAATTTTCTGCTCAAAATCGAGGGTTAAATTTCCAACTTCCACAGTGCTAGTAAATAACACCAGAATAAGCTGGAAAGATGACATCAAATATCTGGGACCTGGACGTTCGACTGGAACATGGCTGTGGATTCACGCTTAAAAAAGGCGAACCGACAGCTCAGCACCATATACTCGCTTTTAAATCGATACGGTAGAATCAACATACAGACAATGTTTTTCAAATTTATACAAGACAATAGAAATACCAGTCCTGACATATGGCATACAGATATGGTGCACAAAACACTTATGGCAGCTATTTTATAAAATATAGACATGACCTTTATTCACGTAACATAGGCCTAATAATACCCTTGCTGTACCTAATCCTACGATCAGACCAAATTATTTCACTAACAATCTACTTATTTCAAAGAGATAAGGTAGACCTTAAGAGAAGTTGCGAGAAGTGTCATATCAAAAACTGTTCGAGACTTTAGGGAGAATAAAATAAATAGAATAGAAAGAAGTGCAAATATATCTTATATAAAATGTCTTGGCATTGTGTCGAAACATTTTAAAATATAACAAATCTACGGAAACGTAGGTAAAGGAACGAAAAAGTGATTGAATCAGTTTGCGATTGAATTTGGCTCATTGGTCAGGATAAGTTTTCACAACATTGGGTAATTTTAAGGGTTAAAATATCAATTTGAACAAAATTTTTAAATAAGACATCCAACCAACAACGAATTCCACTAAGAAACATGACTACTAATCAGATTGTGCTTACAGTATCAGAAATTAAACCGCCCAAATCTTTAAATGTCTCTATTATAAAATTAAAGTTTTTCTAATAGAGAGTAATTTCTAATGCGCTTGTGATGCAGAAAGTCATTGAACAACCATAAATAACATGTCGTTTATGAATAATATTACTGCTAGAGCAGAGATGCGTCATAAAAGACCACAAAGTTTTACATCATCAGCGGTAGGGTCCCATAATATCATCAATTATGGCAGTCATGCTTACTTTATTTCTTCTTTCAAAGGTACCGGGAGCCTAGTAGGTAATTGTTATCCGTAGCGTTAGTTACTATGATTTTGGGCGTCAGGGTTAAGTTTCCAATATAGAGTCTTTACTGTAATTCGGTGAAAACTGAATACCTTTTATAGGTTCTTGTTACACACGAGCGAAGATTTCAGAAAAATATTGTCGAATGTGGATTGGTGCTCTTAATGGCTAGAAAACGCAGTCTTCACTCATAAATATTTTGTTTGTGCTACTAGGAGTCTTAGTAGTAGTGAAGCTTATTAGAAAAGTATTTAATAAGAATGGTGCAATAAACAATGATAGCTGTAGTGTTGTTTATTATGAGCAGCTGAATGTAATAGATCATAAGGAATAATGCATTGCAATTATTGGTTGGTGTGAAGGGTTTTATTTTTAATAGGGAGGTCGGAAAATATACCTCCAAGCGAGCTTCTGCAAGTATGTGCAAGCTTGCAAAAGATCGATAAAGTCAGCAAAACGAGAACCACTTTTCCTAACTAATAAAGGTTACAAAATAGTATTAAAGAGATCATTCATCATCAGCAAATCTCTGCCCGTTTGGGTTTCCAAAAACTTGAGTCACAAAAGTTTATCTTTTCTGTTATTATCGAAATTGCAAACCTAGCACTCTAGTAGTAGTAGTAGAGCACGGGGAAGCTTTATTTTGCATTCAATTGTTTCATTTATTTTCCCAGTAGGTATGATATAATATAAATTACTCTTTCTTAGGCATATAATTTCGAATTAATAAAATATTATCTTTTAAGCCTAAGATCCTAAATTCTAACAATAACATAAACAAGTTTTTAGATTCTAAAAATTCTTTACAAGCTGCGGCTCCTTTTTGACATAAATCTGCATGCTCTGTTTCGTCAATGTATAAGTCCATATCTTGGGCATCGGTATCGTTAGCCGTTCTAGCGTAGAAACGGTAATATGCTTCGGATATTAAAAAGTTTTCATACATTTCAGTTATTAATATCTTTGTACTGTACTGCTAGGTATAAACGTCGTCTTGCATTAACATTCAAATATATGCTCTGTTATAGTTATCCTACTTTACTTAAGTGGGGTTAAAGTGAGGAAGAAAATAAATAATCTCATAAAACTATATAATTAGATAACTTTTAGTAAAGTAGCCTCAACCAGGTTAACCTCTTTACATATTTCAGCATCTGGGCCCGCGAAAGTGAATTTGTTAGGACAACAAAAGTGTCTGGTCAACTTGATGTTACCTACAATTTCAGTGGCGCAGGGAACCGAAATGTTGTGTGGCGGGTAACCCAATCGTGTAGGAATGTGTAAATATATTAATGTGGTGTCAGCAAGCTCATTGGTTTGTGTGGTGGGTGGCCCAATCGTGTTGAAATATGTAAATATGTGAATGCTGTGGCGGAAAGCCCATTGGGTTGTGCGGCGGCCCTCACTAAACAATCCTACTAACGCCAAGCAAGTAGGCCAGTTTTGACCCTTTTGTCGATCCCGTATTAATGCCAGACGAGACCTACAGTTTAACGTGGGTTCCGAGCCACAATATAACCGACAGATGTTATTCTCGGCACAATATTTTATATGGTCTTGTTATTATTAACGTCTCTTTGCTCACCACAAACCTCGACGAGCCGGCCCTTAAACGTCCTTGTGTACAGTTAAGAGAGCTCTGGATGTCGCAGGGACCCTCGAACCATCCGGAACAGCATCAGACCCGTACACTGGTGGCTCCGCCATCAATTCTCTGGTCAAGGTTTTTACCTCAACCATATGAATATCAGACAGTGTCCGAGATACACCATCAGCAACACTAATCATCCTTCATTTAGCTTAAGTCTAGAGTGCCGTTGAAAATTTGTCGGTGTATAAATGATATATGGGCCCTGCAAACTGAAAAATTCTGCTGGGCCAGCTGGGGCTTGTACCAGGTACCTGTAGCATGCGGGCCGTCACCTGAAACCCTAAGCTTGCTACTGTCCATCGACTTCCACTGCGTAAGTAATTTTACTTATCATTTTTTATTTTATTAGTAAAAAGTATGGAATTATAGTTTGACTTGAGTTTATTTTGAAGAGGGTATAGCCGGGCGTCTTACAGACACTACCATCTTTTTGACGGTTCATTCTTTCTGAGAGAAATCTTTATATTCACATGTTTACTAGTTTGATCTATTTTATTTAACTTAACTTATGATAACCGATTTATAATTATCTTGTATGTATCCACTAATGCTTTCTTGCTATTTGATTTTAAAAGAAAGAATAGATTAGACGAATCATACTTGTTTCAATTAACTGGTTGGAAACCCCGAAACCAATTTTTTTTTTAATTATTAATTAAATTAACCAACTTTACTGAATTTATAAGATTCTGAGCAGGGTCCCAACGTGACAATATCTTTACATTGATACATAAATAATGTTTGAATAGATTTAGTAGTAGCTTATTACCAATAGTTATTTACCTGAACGATACTCTGTATTCTATACGGTTTCCAAATTCAGCAGAAGCCTCAACATATTTTTGAGTTAAAATGTTTGGTGTATGTTCAATATCTTCATATACGTTTGGCTAAAAATTAGATATACTTATGACAGACAAGATGGACAATTACTTAGAGTAAAGGTAGACGTTCGATGGATTAGCAAATGGTCGCAACACAACTGCTTCATAGAAAAATTAAAACTTTTTTCTTTATTCTGTGAACTGCTTTTATGGGTTTTCTTTATTTTACATTCCGAGCGCAATTATTGCGGCCGGTATGACCCTACAGCAGTTGCGGCACGACATCTCTAGAAGCAGTTGCGTTTCAGTGCCGCATGTAAAAGCATGAGTTTTCTTAAAAAAATTACACTCTTGTGAATGTCACCCCTTTATATCCAGCTTCGTATTGATCACCCTGTATATTATATAAACTCACTTGGTTAGCAAAGTCACTTTCACCACCATCAAATTTAAAACTGTCGATTCCTGGATTAACTTGAAATCTCCTTAATCTTGCTGCCCACCATTCTGTAGCATCTGGTTTGGTGAAATCTATTTGATGAGCATCGCCTCCATTCCACCAGGATGCATGGTTTTGCCCTGTTGTGTTTTTAACAAAATAATCTGAAATAGAAAACTCTGTCTTTACACTTTATTTTAATGTTTTTGGTTTGTTATAAGAGCATCAAATGTATGACACCAGCGATGGTCGGATTGGGGCCAAAAGTTTTCTAGGTGTATACGTGTACAAAATCCTCCTACATATCCCGCGAGTGATCAATTTTATTTCGCAACGTTACTACGTTAACCACTCAAGTCCTTGGCCGAATCCATAGATTGGTTTCTCGATTCCATATCGTAAAATTAACCATAACAAAAAATAGAATGCTTATCACTAGAAGATAAGTTTAGTTCAGGTAAGTTGAAGACTGTCATAAAAACGGGCAACGACCTTCGTCTCTTAACAAATACAGTATATTATGGCAAAAAAGTCGCGCATAATGCCTGTAACTTTTAATTGCCTCGTATACGAAAAAGTGACTTTTATGACAGATGTTCAGTAAATTATTCACCACATTTCTACCTGCATGAGTTTTTTCTGTCATTTCTGGTTTGGTTGCCATAGAGACTAACTTACTTTTTTTAAATGGAATACCCCACATATAATTGCATATTTGGATTCTACTAGGAAAGCTCTGAATTTGTTTGTATTTCAAATTCTCACCTATCAGCAAGTGTTTCTAAGATAATGGCAGCTCAAATATTAAAAACTTCTTAATTATAATTATTCCTACCTAATACCAACCAGTTGAGTCAAGGTGTTTTCATGACAGCGACCTGAGAGTCAATTTTGAGTTTCTGTTTAATTTTCTGTTGTCTGATTTCTAAAAAGTTTATGTTTGGGCGGGCATAGTTGGTAGACATATTGTGGGACCTTTTTTCATAAGTGGTAATTTGAATAGCGAAAAATATCTGTACCTCCTCAGAAATAACATAATTCCTTCTTGCAGAATGGTTTTGTCGGGTGTAAATAATGGCATAAACGAACAGGTATGGTTCCAGCAAGATGGAGCACCTGCGCATTATGCGGCAAATGCTAGGTGTGCAGAGGTGCTATTGACTGGCCAGCGCGATCCCCGGACTTAACCCCGCTCGATTTCTTTTAGTGGGGACACTTAAAGAGCAAAGTCTACGTTAATCGTCCAAATGACTTAGAATCTTTAAAAGTCAGGATTAGTGCTGAAATTCGGGCTATTCTAGAGGACTTCCATTTAAACATTGTAGACGGGTTCAGGGATCGACTGGTGCTCTGCTTAGCAGAAAATGGTGATCATTTTGAACACCTGGTCCACTGAAAAGGTTTTACTTGTTTACTATTCCGATGTTAAGTTGTTGAATTTGCTAGGCTATTTATTTTGTTATTATAAAGCTTGTAACAATTTTAAATAAATAAAAATTTGAAAAACAAAAACTTCAGAGTTTTCCAGTAGAATCCAAATATGCAATCATATGCAAGATGTTTTATTTAAAAAAAGTATAGTATAAAATACAGTAGTCTCTATGGCAAACAAACCAGGAATGACAGAAAAAATGCATGCAGGTAGAAATGTGGGGAATAGTTTACTGAACAGCTTTCATAAGGATCATTTTTTTCGTATACGAGGTAATTCAAAAGTTACAGGCATTATCCGGGGCACTTTTGCCGCTCAGTGTATTTTGAAATGTAAAACAGCGAATTAAGGTCAAAGTTTTTAAATTAGAGATTAAACTTAACCTGCTTGAAAGGGAATCTAAACAAAACTCGCTGATTTTTTATGGTTTACAGGAGCAAGAGGGAGGGAGGGAAGGAGTCGAGCTTGGAATGGAGGAATTAACAACTCTATTAACAAAGATCAAAATGAATCTTAATATTACTGGCAGTGACATTAATAAAGCGTTTAGATTAGGCGCAAATCATAATCAAACACGACCGATTGTTGTCCAGTTTACTTCAATGAAAGTCAGAAATATAATTTTACAAAAGTCCTCTACATTGCGTTTATCTGGCTTTGGAATGGCCTCATTTTACCAGCAAGCAAAGTGATCGCCTAAGACTGGATGAATTTCTGAAGAAAGCAAGACGGACTCCGAAGCACGTATTATTAGAAATAAACTAGTTTTTAACACCAAACATATATCACTAAGTGCGATAAAATATTCAATGGGGTTATGAACACTAATAATATAAAATCCAGTATTGTCAGTAACAACTCTGCGTACACTGAGCATAAGTTGCTAGACGATACCACACCAATATATTTGTCGATTATGAAAAAGCCTTTGACACAATAAATCAACAAAAAATGTTAGAAGCTCTAACGGAATGTCGAATAGACTACCGCTACACAAATATAATTAAACACATATACCAAAATGCTACAGCGAGTGTAAGAGTCGGAGATCAACAAACAAATAAATTCCCAATAAGACGTGGAGTACGACAAGGCGACACCATATCGCCAAGGCTATTTACTACACTGC
Organism: Polydrusus tereticollis; assembly: GCA_963920685.1. Lineage (NCBI taxonomy): Eukaryota > Metazoa > Arthropoda > Insecta > Coleoptera > Curculionidae > Polydrusus > Polydrusus tereticollis. The sequence goes on from OY987331.1 coordinate 98,060,211, forward strand.
TGGAATATGCATGTAAAAGAGCGAACTTAGATGAGAAAGGCATAAATATAAATGGAGAACGGCTTAGCCACCTGAGGTTCGCTGACGATATAGTCTTGATAGCTGACCAAGTAGACGAAGCAAAGGATTTAATAGAGAGGCTCCATAGTTCCTCCCTGGAAGTCGGACTGAAAATTAACATGGCCAAAACACAAACTATGACAAACCTCGTGCTCAGCGAAAGCATATCAGTAGCTGGGAAAACAATTGACCAAACCACATCATACAAATATCTGGGACACGAGATTAGCATAGGAAGAGACAATCAAACTACTGAACTTAACCGCCGCATAAGAATGACCTGGGTAGCCTTTGGAAAACTAAACTACGTATTCAAATCAAAGCTTCCGTTGTGCCTTAAAAGGAAGACTTTTAATCAGTGTATACTACCAGTTCTGACTTACGGAGCGGAGACATTGACTCTGACCAGAAAAACCATAGACAAAATCCGTGTAGCTCAAAGGGCAATGGAACGCGCAATGTTGGGTATCTCTCTCAAAGACAGAGTCCCAAACCGCGTAATACGACAAAGAACGAAAGTAGTGGATGCGATAGAGAGAATAGCAACTCTAAAGTGGAACTGGGCTGGACATGTTGCCAGGCTAACAGACAACAGATGGACCAAACGAATATTGGAGTGGAGGCCGAGACAGGAGGCCTATCGAAATAGGGGCCGTCCGCCAACGAGATGGACCGATGATCTAAAACGTTGCCAGGGAAACTGGATGCAGGCGGCGCAAGATCGGAATACATGGAACAGATTAAGGGAGACCTATATCCAGCAGTGGATACAAGAGAGGGTTGATTGATGATGATGATGATGATGACCACACTGAAAACCAAACTAGTTGGTACCCAAAGGGAAGCAAAAAACTTCGCTCAGCGAGTTCTTCTTCTATAAAGTATGCCAGCTGGACGAGACCACCACCTCAAGATGCATTTGCTTATGGCTACATGTATTTATTTTATTTAGATGTTACTTTAGCAGATTGGTAATACATTTATGACCTGCCTGAGTGGCTATTTCTGATAAAAACGATGATTCGAATATGTGTTAAAAATGTATACACAGGATTCCAAGAGCAGGGAACTTACCTTCCGTCTAGCATACGGAACGCAAGGTCGCTTCCCTCGGCGTGACTCGCATCATTTGTGGAAAATATATATTTTAAATTCTAACAAAGTGTTTTCTTACCAATACGAACTACTAATGAGAACAGTTTTATATCAAAATATACAAGGTCTTCGCTACAAAGTTCAAACTATTTATAAAGGACTTTTCGAAGGATACAACATGCAGGAATTCTTCGAGTATAATTTTTTGCAATAGTTATATCATATTTTAATACTTTGTCTTTCCGCTGTGTTAATAATCTATACATAGTATAAAATGGAATGTAGGTGAGAATGAATATTTAGAATTATTATAACCTATAAGTCCATTGAATTTTTCTGATTCTTAATGATATTAATGTACAGTGCATTCGTAAAGTAGAGAATAAATTTAATAAAAATTAAAAGGGAAGTTTGTAAAAAAAACGCTTGGACCGGTCGATTTGTATTTTAAGTTTACAGCTTTTTAACGTTGTAGCGAAATAAACAGTGTAATTAAAAAATATATAATATGACGTCTTCGTTTTCCTTTGGCTTTAATGGAAACCCCAACTTTTTATTGCAGAATTAGAAAGAGCACATTTCTTTACATACTAAAGGTAAATAAGGGTAGTGGTTACATAAGAAATTTTGAAGAAAAATTGTCTTAAAAATTAAAAATGTGAAAATAGGTATATAAAGTAAATATTCGAATTGAGCACCGATGACAATCTGACACTAGCCAAGGCGACTAACAAATTATTTTTGAACGTTGTCGTTGTCGCGTAAATATTTCTAATTTCTTGGTGTATTCGTACTTTTAAATCTTCTTAATTCGCTGAGCGATTCACGTATACTTTACTTGTCAAGTATCCCCCACAAGAAAAAACCAATAGGAGTTAAGGCTGACGTTCTGGGTGGCCACTCAATCATCCCTCTCCTACCTATCCAACAATTTGGAAAAACTTCATTTAAATAAGCGCGAACAGGTAAAGCGTAATGTAGCGGGGAGCCATCTTGTTGGAAGGAGAAGTCTCGCTGGTGTACATTGGGTTCTTCTAAATCCAAATACAAAGTTATTAGAGCGGGGATAGGGTCATTTTCAAGAAACTCCAAATATCTCACACCAGCGAGAGTATTTTTAAGGAAATGCGAACCTAAAACTCTTCCGTCAACTATACCGTACCACACGTTCACTTTTTGAGGGTGTTGTTTATGACATTCTGAAAACCAATGAGGAGTTTTGCTTGCCCAATAACGACAATTTTGTCTATTCACATAACCGTCTAATGTAAATGTAGCTTCGTCCGCACCGAGCCGATCAGTTGCCTCATTTCAGATACTCCGGCAATGTCAGGCATAAACAGTTTGGCTCTCGTGAAAGAAATATGTGCGCTACTCACAACCGACGTTATCTCCTTGGGTTATTGTATCTTAGAAGAAAATATCAAAAAAGAAAAACCCAAAGACAATTCTGGGTACATCCCTTGTTAACTGTTAGATACTTGGGAAGGCGCTTTTTAAAAACCTTACAGAGGACAACAAAAAATTCTTTAATTAAGTACTTTCGTATGAGTATATCAACTTTTGACTTCCTGGTAAAAAGACTAGGAGACAGTATTAAGCACCAGGACACTCCAATGAGAGTAGGTGTTCCCCCAAAAGAAATAATCGCAGTAATTATAAGGTAAGTAAATAAATAAATGCATTTTAATGAACCTTGTATTTATTACACACAGATTACAAAGTAACGCATTATCGTGTTATAAATTAACATTCACGGCATGATATATTTAAAAATGTACAATTCTTTAAAATAGGGTGGTGTATAAACAATATGAGTTTGGGCTGACGGAAATTGTTGTGCATTACCTTAAACTAAATGAGCCTGTTGGTATAAGTCGATTTAGCAAAAAAATAGGAATGACTGATTTGATAACGAAGAAGAAAGACTGCTTGATGCAGAAGATGGTCCAGGAGCGCATGTAGAAAATGGTGGTGGCTGATAATTTTGACGATGATTAATATTGCGTATTAGCTGCAACACATTCATGCGGAATTCCAATTTATCCTCATCAGTCATTTTTCGTACATTAGGACTAATTGAAATAAAAATGCTTTGCCTTCGTCAGGTGGTTTTTCCAAGGCTTTTAAAAGTTGTCTATCAACGTCTTCTTGCATTCCGGGTGTTGCATGGTTCTGCTGGGAGTCATCTATACTTGATTGCGTGTCATCTTTCAGTTTTCCGGCATCGACAAATCCTGACTGGCGTGGACATGTTTCCATAAACAAACATTGAAATCGGTATATCGGAGGTCGGTCGAGCCTCCGTTTTGTAGAGTTGTCGACCGGCAAATTTGCCGGACCGGGATATGTGTGAAAGAGTTTATTTAGTTACATTACAACCGGTGCCGAGGCCGTCACTGGCTCCGGTTCTGCCGGTGTGTGTGAAAACGCCCTTACCAATACAAAATTATTGCTCACAAAATTCAGTTCGCCTCGCAAAATCATCTTCCAACAGCTCCTGAACTAGGAATATCTTGTAGAGATTGAACTTTGCTTTTTTGAGTTCTCTATGCACAGTAGATCGCGCCAAATTAACATTAGAAGCCGTTCCCTAATTGGTGTTTGAGGATTATCTTGCACTGTTACAGACCGTTAAGCTCATCTACTTCAGTTATTGATGGTCGACCAGATTTTTGAATATCTCGAACAGGCCCAAATTCCCGGAACTTTGTCTCAACTCTACTTACCATGCTTTTGTTAATATCCGCCCGATAAGGGTGAGTTGCATTAAACAAGTGAACCACTTCTGTCTGAATCAAGATCTATCTCCGAAACCTATCAGGCGTAAGATTTCAATTCTTTCACGTTCGCTTAATTTTTTCATTTTTCACAAAATAAGGGTAAAGTATTTTCCTTTTATTAGATACACCTTAGTATGTGGTAACAAAATATAAAAGATGTTATTTTCGATGTAAATCGAGTTTCAGGTCACCACCTACCTAAAGCTCGTGGCAATTGAAGTTCAAGAAGGGTCCTGCTGGGAAAAAAAGGCTAATGACCATTTTAAAGGATTATGCCGTAAGGGACGTATTTAATGCAGATGAGACAGATCTCTACTATCGTGCATTGCCAACAAAAACATATGCATTGAAAGATGACATGACTCGGAAAGGTAACCAGTGGAGTAAGAAAGTGTAGAATTGACTATTATCGAGTGTATCTAAGAAATCCAAGAAACTGATGAAACTACTCCCAACTCTGAGACAGAGGAAGAGGAACCTTGCTCCAGTGTCGAAAATATCTAGTTTATCTGAAGCCTGCTAAAGTTTGAGAAACTTTCTTTAATAATGTTAACTGTTTTGACAAGTCTACAAATATTTCTCAATTGCTATCACAATGTGAATCTAAATTTTATAAAAGTAAAATAAGTAGATTCTTATTAAAAAGCAAACACTGGAAAATGCAGACAAGTTGTTTTAGTGTTTCTCTAACAATCGACCAACTTTTCATTCTCCGAGGATGGTCGCTATTGAGTGATTTTACTGTAAGTAACTTCAGGTGTTCAGAATACTTTCCTACTTTTATTTTGAACCACTGATTCTAAGAGCATAAGATATGTTTTGCTCTCAATTAGTTTGATTGAGTTGATGTATATTATACTGTTATTCAACTAACCTAATTTATTGCCATCTCCCGAATTATTTTGGCAATCGTTGTTTACAAACGGGTGGACCCATAAACTTACTTTCCAGTTATCTTTATGAAGGGCATCGACGGTATTAATAATATCTTCAAAATGGTTGGTATTAAATTCTTGTGAACCATAACAAGTCTAAAAAGTTAAATTAGTATAAAACTGTTATAAAGCCTAAAACATTGAGATTCGACTTTATAAAATAATCAATTTGCTAGGTCAGCTAGACGGCTAATATAAACTCTGCCATGACCGAGTCTTCTACAATGACAACGTCCAGATGTTTGGGGGCGAACTTCTTCGAAGATTTAAAGTTAAAAACAGAACGTTGCATCAAAGCGCAAGCAAATAGGAAAACCGCTGAAATTAAAGCAATGTTAACGGCAAAAGAAACAAAACTTGGTCCGATAAAATCAAGAGCTTAAGAATTGAAGACAATTCAGTTTAGAACTTTACCAGGTTTCTGATAAAGAATGCTAAAAAGCCAATGTCGTATGTCAAGGACCTGGTTAATAATAAAATCCTTACAGGACTATTTGCGGACAGTTTGTGCGAGCAGTTTGTGCGAGCAGTTTTGCGAGTTTTCCTCGAGTTGTCCTGACAGATTGAGATGAAATCGATGAAATTCGTTTTGATCCAATTTTCTAAAACTAGTTTAATATCTGATTAATATAGACTGGCTTCAAATAAATTGTCCCCACCATTATCTATACTAAAAATATGAACCGCTAGGCATACTTTAATAATGTGATTTTATTGCTCAAGTTCAAGACCTCCTTACCTCCCAAGCATCATCAATTTCCAGCTGGCCTCCTGTATATCCATGACTACGAACTTCATTAGCAAACTGTAATACCACACTATCACTAATTTGTTGTTTATACTTTGCCCACGTAGTCCAAATGGGCTCGGAAATCATTTCCACGTCGGGATGAGCTAGTGGTTTACCTAAAATAGTTGCCGGTGTAATTATATTTTAGGTGTTTAGGGAGAAAGGCAACAGAAGGAATGCGTGGAATATGTTAAATTAATATCATTGATAAACGGATTTATTTTATTTGTTTATTTATTTGTTCATTAGCGACTTCACTTAACACCTTGTAAATAATTATTACAGTATTATGGGATCATTAAAACTTTAACACATGCATACAAAATATATATCTATACCTCTTGCAACACTGCGTCAGGCTTCCATAGCTCCTAAACAAAAAAAATGAGAAATTTTATTCATTAGATTACTTATACTGTATTATAGGATGTATTTCAGGAAAATATTTCCGCATATCGTCCCTTTAATGTAGAACTATACTCCATTTTGTCAAATTTGGGATTATCATAGCAACAGGTTAGTTCAGGTTAGGTACAGGCCCGGCGAATTTCATGCAAAACTAACTTATGCCTATATCCTTATAACAAGCTCCATAAACCTAAATAGCAAATAAGCCTAAGTCCAGTAAGTCATATTATTTTCATGCAATACTATCAGAACTCGGATGTTAAGCTCATATAGCTCACTTGTTTACATTTGAAAGGGCACACGATTTGTAATATGTTATTAATTTCACAAATTAGTGCATCTACCATGTTAGTGGGACTTACACCACTACCACCGTAAAGACAAGGCCGTGAAACGCTCGATTTTATGAACCGATGAGTCATCGCTTGTAGACCGGATTTTAGGCTCGGTACAGTGCACGGTTTTTGTTTGTGAATTTACTACCTATAATTTCTCGGCTATAATCTTGTAAACTACAGATATTTTTTGGTGTTCATACGTGTTCTTGTATTTAGGTATGGTGCTTTTATCGTTTACTTACTCAGGACACGTAGAATTTCGCAAAACATCCAGGCAGTAAACGTCTAGGTTATGTTATTTTGATAAACTTTTAACTTTTAATAAAAAATCATGCCGTATCGTTGTTGTGTTCCAAACTGTAGGGGAAATTATGATATCAATGGGCCAAAAGTGGCAGTTTTTGGATTTCCTCAAGACCCCGAACTGCGGAAACAATGTATATGGGCAATTAAAATGAAAGATTTTGTTCCTACAAAAGCAAGGAAGGTAGGTTTGTGTCAATGGATATTTTAATAGCTTGTAATTACCAAAAATAAAATTATTTTTAGGTGTGTGAATTACACTTTCAACCCAGCTTCATTGAAAGAAAAACAACCTTCCAGATTGTGGCAACTGGTGAAGTTATCGAGGCAGCACTAAAATATCCACGATTAGTTAAAGGTAAGGTTGTTGGTCAAATAATTGGTACTGATTTTTTTTAAAATGATTCTAATTTGTTTTAGGAACTTCAACCCAGATGCCTCGATGTCCATCATATTTGTCAAAAGATGATATCCCTGTGCGAATCTCTCCGGAGTCTAAACGCCTTCGAATGGAATGTCGAGATCTGTTACAGAAAGTATTAAAGCATCAGCAATTTATAATGAGTTAATAACTTTCTCTAACTTGGTGGAAGCTTTTGACAAATTGACAGAACCAGGCTTTGGATGGGTGAAGGGAAAAGGCACACAAAATATTTGTTTTTTCTATATAAATGAATCACAGAATGACCTTGCCCCAAAATTGTCAGTGTTTTTAAACGACGAACTTAATGTCAAAGTGTTTGTTGCTAATACTGAGGTCAAAAAAATTCTGTGTAGTGACAAAAGTGTTCTTAAATTTCCCCTAAGAGTGACTGACATTAATACTTTAAAAACTGTGTTATCGGAATTAAAAGTGCCTTTATTAGATGATTTACAGGAGAAAAGTTCAGATAAAGAAACACAAAAATGTAACTTCATTTTGGAATTTTTACAGTCCATGTCTGATGAGTTTTTGGAAGAAATAAAAGGAGTTTTACAGTTTATTCAAGAACAGCTTAAGTTAGTAACAGTGAGTAATAATACCTGCCTGAGATATTCTTACAAGTTGTCACTGTTTGCTTGCTTATTACACTCCATCTCTCCTCACGCGTATAAATCTTTAAGAAGTGCAAATAGACTTATACTTTCATCTCCACGTACCCTTAAGACAATCTGTGCAAGCTTCAACACAGATCCCCGTTTGGAGCAAACAGATGAAAACTTTTTGAAATATGCTTTCAATAAGTTTAAGTTGTTGGAGGATTCTGACAAAACAATTGTTTTGATGATGGACGAGATTCGCCTTAGAGCTAACATAGATTACAAGGGGGGTAACATTGTGGGTAGTGCCTACAATAGCGCAGCTGAACGTGCCACCAGTGCTCACACCTTTATGATTAACAGCTTATTGTCGCCATATCAAGATGTAGTCCATGTTCTTCCAGTAAGTAAAATGACTGGTAACGAGTTGCATAAAATAGTTATAAAAGTGATAGTAGGCTTAGAACTCCGAACTTTAAATACTTACCCCATAGGCTGGCTGACTGAAAAGTCACCACATAATATGTGTGTTCAGCTGTTTAACAATATACCTACCAAAAGAAATAAAATGTATTGTGTCCGAAAAAAAAAATGAAAGTAGGTACAGATTAGGAAATTATTATTAAATTTAGGGTCATATTGCTTACGTGATTTTAGTCCAGATTTATAGAAATATTGTGATTTTTGTATGATGATTTGAAATAAAGAGTTTATTTATTTATTTATTTACTATGTGTAAATATTTTTTTTCAAACAATGTGAAATGTGATTGAAATAATTATTGCGATTGATTTATTTTCATATTCTTCCCTTGTGTATTTTGTGAAATAATTCGTTTTTTTTATAAAAATATATAAAATAAAACCATAATGCAGTTAAAGTATTCTTTCTTTCCATGCTCCCCTTTGAATTCATTATTCAATCTCCTATCCAAGCAAAATAAAATAACCCAATACAAGCGCTTTGATATCCATATAAAAATAATACCTATTTAGATAAAAATATTTGGATTACACATTTGTTAGTACTAAAATACTTTTTTGGTATTGATTTATACTTTACATAAGTAAAATTTATCATAGTAAATCCAAATATTAAAAAATAAATCTTTATTGCAATATAATATTTCATCAGGAGATCGGCCGCCACTGGTCTACTCGTGATGACTCATACTTTCTCGTTTCAAGGCCTTGTTTTTCGGTGGTAGTGCTTACACTCCGGCACCAAAATAATTGGCAGTGACTCATTTTTACCGGAGTGTGCAAGGCGTAAGGGGAACGCCGATTTCAGAGGCGTGTCGTTTTAAACTATAATATATCAAAAAATATATGAATTTTTTGTTTATTTATTATAATATATTTACATTTATTATAATAAATATAATATTATAAATTAAACCGAAAAATAAATTAAGCTTTTACATTTGGTGATCTAATAAAGTAATTAGAAAAACTAAATTACGCCGGTATAAAATCCAAAAAGAATAATAAAGCAACGGTATATGTTATTTTCATAATGTTTTTATTATATTACATAATAATAGAAACATATAATGGTGGATTAAGGGCATAACCTAAACTTAATTTATAAATGTTTATAAATTTCCTAACTATTGTTACCTAATGAACAATAATTGATAATAATTTGAGAAATTATATTCCACGCCGACATTAAAAAGTGTTATAATGACAATACGTTACAATTTTAAATTCATTATTACCATTACAGCGATTATTCACTATCTGACGATAAAAACATTTCGTTACTATCGCTACTGCTGTCATCTGCAGGATATATAACAATAGGTTCTACCATGACTTCAACGCGTACATCTAAGTCCCACATTTTTCTTTCTACGCCCTCGACATGTAATACGCAGTTATGCCACTCTGCTGCTTGTACATTCGCTATTGCAGTTTTTAACAGTTCTTCTTCTTCATCTTTTAATTCAAAGTTTTATTTTCACGCACCACTTCGCCTTTTATTTGTGCCCATATAAGCTCGATTGGATTTAGTTCACAATGGTAAGGCGGTAAACATAATATTGTAACAGCTCGTTCACGAGCCATTTCATCCACTATTTCATATATTTTTTTTTTGTGAAGTCTTGCAAGATCGAGCAACTGCACTTTTAGCATTTCTTTACCAAATGCAATACTTTTTTCTTCGAGCCAGTCAACAATCTTTCCTTTTCGCCACGCAGAAGTTGACAAGGCTTCCACCCGACGGCTGTGGTATGGTGCATTATCCATCACGATTACCGACCCACGTTCAATACGCGGTTAGATGGATTTAAACCAATCTTCAAAGACCCCTGAGTTCATATCCTCATGATAATCACCGGTTTTACGAGATTCAAACACGTTTAACCCACCTTCAAGAAAACCAGAATCACTCCCGATGTGGGTTATAATTAACCGACGCCCTTTTCCCGAAGGAGCTTTCAATCCAGTGGACAGTCCTTGATAAAGGCGTTACGTGCATCTTTAATGTTGAGATCTTGCCAAATGTAATTCACAGTATGTCCTTCATTTAACCATGTCTCGTACGTAAAGTAAATTATTTTCCCTGCACAGCGATATTGTTGTATTTCTTCTAGATAATTTCTACGCCACAATACGATTTCTTCCTTTTCGACCAAAATACTTTTGCGATTTCGTTTTAAGAATCGAAAATTCAATTCTCGTAGTGTAGGCATTAGAACTCGTGAAATTTTTTGCATATTTTCGTCCCTTTCAATTTCGGCAGAATTCTTTTTTAGATTCGGAAGTTCATTTCGAAAAAAAGATGCATGCACTTTCCAACGAATGGCTAACTTTGTTTGCTGATCAATAAAAATCTTTTTCCGTCCTCTTGTTTCCTTCTGTTCGGACGCTTTAGTATTCCTATTGTCCTTGAGAGTTCTATAACCAGCACGGCAAGATGTCTTAGTCAATGTGGCACAAAGTTCTGCTGCATCAGTGAATGATATTCCACTGTGTGTACATAGAATTCCCTCATACATATTTTTTACCATTGTACGCTCCCCAGGTTTTAAATGACGTCGTTTCGTAACTTGTTGGTTACTATCACTTGAAGAACTCGCCTACATTATAATATTTGCTGTTTTCAATAACCACCAAAATAATAAAAAAATAATAAAACTGAATTGCTAATATCCTCTTGATTGAAACTTGTCTACGACACTGAACGTTGGTTAGAGGCGCTAAGAAAGCATGCGAGCGCCTTTAGACATGGGTTTCTCCTATCTGCGTTGCCAAATTAAGTAAAACAGGTACCGTAGGATGGGAAGGCCCTTAATGACATGCCGATTTCGGTCAATTTTATGAAAATTTTAGTGAAATCTATTAAAACTTGGCAACATGTAATGACCTGTTTATGCACAATCTTCCCAAGCGGTTTGAATTGCTTTTATTTAACTTAAAAGTGGGCGAATCAATGTTAATTATTTTCGCCGCATACCGTTAATGGTTATATGAACAGCTTTGTCAATTATTTTGAGAACGTGGTATACTGCCGTCCTAAGGAAGAAGGTCCTATCTGCTGTAACTTTACTAAGGATAATTGTCCCATCTGCTGTAAATTCAAAGTACGTTTACTAGTTTTATTTTTCTAATAGCCATATGATTTAAACAAACATTTCAATTATGTATGGCAAATTTAAACCTTTACAAGTAAATACAGGGAAAGGCTTTCAAAAATAGGTGAAAGTCGAATTATCTCAAAACCAATATTTTGCAGATAGGACCTTCTTCCTTAGGGCGGCAGTATAGGCTAGTTCATTCCGTGCGAGCAAAGATTGTCATTATCAAAGTATGCTTTGCATCTACGGCCGTACTGCTTATCGGTGGAGCTTAATACCTGTTGGGTGTCAGTAAATACCAGCATTATTAATCACTCAGTTATTCCGTCACCATTAATAGTTGTTACAAGTAATTTGGTTCATCGCTAAGTTATTCAATTTTTTGAATAATTCACGCAATGGGTTTTACGGAACAACACAAAAAATTCATGTTCGAAACGAGGTTAGAGTAAATGGGGAGTGGCGATACAATCAGCGTTTGTGCATGGATGATTTTTGCGAAAATTTTCCTAACGTCGCTTTTACTGCTGGGGATTTTTATCGTTGTCCGAGAAGAACCGTGGCTCTGTTTAGAGGAACACGCTCTATACAGCATAAAAACAGCATGAAAAAGAAACTGGAAGATCATCCGTAAGAACAAAAATACTTCTTGCAAACGTGAAATAATGGAAAATACGCCAACAGAAGGTATAAGATGCATGTCTTAGGAAGTAGGAAGATATTATGGAACTTGCAGGACTGTTCTTAAAAAACAGTTGATTTTGTTTCCTTATAAAGTGCAAGTCTTCCAAGAAATACGAGTTATTCATCTTTATTATTATCAGAAAAATAATCAATACAAATTTAATTATTATACAGGATATTATCTTAGATCTTGAAAAATATAACTTTTACTTTAAACATACAATGCTGTTTCAGAGGTCCTTTGACAGCGGGACCTTTCCTGGCGTTTGGAAATACTCAAACTTAATACCAATTTTTAAAGCTGGCGACAGGAGCGAGATTGAGAGTTATCGTGGAATTTCATTACTTTCTATCATTCCCAAGGTGTTTGAATCAATAATAACTGATGAACTTTTCAATGCATACAAGCATTACATAATGGCTGAACAACATGGTTTTTACCGCGGACGCTCAGCATCCACCAATTTAGCAGTGTATCACAATTTTCTAGTCACCTCACTGGAAGCTGGAAATCAGATCGATGTCGTCTACACCGATGTGTCGAAGGCCTTTGATAGTGTTGGTCATCAACTGCTCCTGAGAAAGCTCTCTAATGTCGGGGTCTGCGGAACCTACTTGAAGTGGATTGCATCATATCTGACATCTCGTAGTCAGCGCGTTACTATATGCGGGTCAGTCTCTTGTGAAGTGTCTGTAACATCTGGCGTCCCTCAAGGGTCGCATATGGGTCCCATTTTGTTTGTCCTTTTCATGAACGATGTTTTGCGCTGCTTTCGAAGAACACACTGTCTCTTGTATGCGGATGACCTAAAGTTTTACTCAACTGTTTCGCCTGGCGAGAACCATCTACAAACGGACCTTAATAGCTTAGTAGATTGGTGTAATGTGAACTATTTGAGACTTAATGTAAACAAGTGTAAGGTTTTAAGATTTTTTAAATGCCCTAACCCACAAACTCAGACCTACTTCATTGATGATGTTAGCTTAGAAGAAGTAACGCATGTTAATGATCTGGGAGTCATATTTGATAGTGGTTTAACATTCACCTTGCATATAGATAGCATTGTTTTGGAAAGTTTAGGCTGCTAGGATTTATAAAACGGCATACAAGGCACATTTATGACCCTAAGGCGTTAACTGCCCTCTATAACTGTCTCGTTCGCGGTATCCTGGAATTTTGCTTTGTAATATGGAATCCTTACTATCAATGTCACATAAATAGACTAGAAAGGGTACAAAATAAGTTCGCAAAATATCTGCTATTTAAATTTAATATTCCATGTCAGGAAATTCCTTATGAAACCAGAATACTCTTGTGTGGGTTACAATCATTGCAGTACCGTAGGAGGAAAGCCCTCTTATTGTTCCTTTATAAACTCATTAACGGTCTGATTAATTGTGCAATCCTCCTTGCTGAAGTGTTGTTCCGTGTACCGGTGCGGCGGACCAGACAGTTTTAATTATTTTTTGAACAAACACATAGAACAAACTATGGCCGTAACGCCTTTGTGGAGAGAATGCTTAATAATTACAACGCCAATTTTTCCAACTGTGATATATTTAAAATTACTCTTTCAGCACTGAGGAGATTGTAAAAAACGTTTGTCATGTTTGTTGGACTGCGTTATTTTTTTTATGTTTATGTTTGTTTTTATTTTATTTCTGTAATCTGTAGGTGTACCATTTAGAATTTATAGATTCTGTAGTGTACTGTTGCTAAATAAATAAATAAATAAATAAATTCGAATAGTGTGGGTTAGTTCTGATGCAGTCAAAATTTATATTTTTATTAAGACTTCTTTTTGTAAAGTTGTATTAATCATTATCTAATAAATACTAACGCGAGAGTAAAGGAACATATTATTACAATAGTATAAAAAAAAGTATTTTTTTTGCTGAAATAATAATAATTGTTAATGATCACCCTAAAGTAAGTAAAAATTTTAATTGGTTATTAAGTTCTGCAAATCTGATGTCGCCTAACTATTTGCTTGCCAGAACATTTGCTGACGAAAATGCTCTCTTTAATGCTATGGAGACAGAAAAATAAAAGACGTCTTAATACTCAATCCTAACGTAGTTAACAGGACTGCTGATGAATCAAGACCTAGTGCCAGCCATCATGCAATGGATCTTCAGCAGGAATTATATCTGTCATCGGATACAGATCCTTATGCAACTGGTCATAACAATAACGATCCAGGTTATGAAATTTTTAAAAGCACTAATAAATTAAGTAAAAATGTTACTTGGTTAATTAATTCTGCAAGTCTGATGCCACATAACTATTTACTTTCCAGAGGAACATCGCTTCTTGATGAGGCTCTTTGAAATTATTTAGACTGAAAAATTAAACTGCGTTTTTATACACCATCCCAGCGAAGTATAATGGGCTATTGATGACCCAAGACCGAGTAATGTCATTGGTAAGAGTTCTGATACAGATAATGAAGAACCTAATCAAACAAGAAAGCGTTTACAAAGAAAAGAAGGTGAACGACACCCATAAAGACGAAGCGTCATTAAATCATCAAAAAATCAAGGCAAAGAGTATGTTAATTGAAAAAGAAAGTTGAAGTCACCAAGAAAACTAAAGGAGCCTTGTAAAGATTTAAGAACAAAGTGTCCACAAAAGATATGTGATGAGGACTGTATTTGAATTATTTGAAGATTATTGGAATCTTGCTGATGTTAACCACCAACGAGATTCTATATCAAAGCACATTACTGTTTGGAACAAATTTCGGAGAAGAAAACAAAAAAAGAAAATATAAGCAAATAAAGAACAGCAGAATCTGAAAATGCACATCCAGGAGATAGTCCAAATAAACTTAATTTTACTCTAACCAATTCTCTACCAAGAACTGGAAATAAAGAAAGGGTTTGCAAAACCTTTTATTAAATACATTAGTGCTCAGGTTGACGAACAGTAGTTAACAAAACTGGAGGTACTGGTATGGTTGTAGATAGAGGGAAAAAGTTTTTAAGAATTCCTTAGTTTCCGAAGGCATTAAACAAACCGTCCGAGACCAAATAACCTCATGCGAAAAAGTAGAAAGCCACTACTGTAGATAGAAATCATTTCGAAAGTACTTTCGCCCTACACTTAATGCAGAGCAAATAACATTGACGAATCGACTGCTGAAGTAATGTATAGATTCGTTATCGTAAAAATGTGCGGTTCCGTACTCAAGTGTTTCACAAAAAAAATTAAAAAAGATGATACTTGTTTCAAATCACATAAGGAATTTAAAAATGACCAAATAAATGGGGGTTGTCATTTAAGATTTAAAGGGAATCAGGGTGTTGAATTAAATACAACACGATATTATTTGACGTGTTTCACCAAATATTCAGTGTGTTATCAGCGGAATAAATATTACATGCTGTTCGTTTTCAAATTGAAACCCTATATGTATTTCCTGGCGATAAATATGCTAGCGGTCCATTGTAGGCTATAAATTGTTTACGCGACCAATTGCTGTGGCAGTTAACTGTTAGTGATCAATAGTTGGTAGGAAATTGCTGGCGATGAATTGTGGTTTGTGGACGATAACTTTCCTAGACTCTAGATTAACACCATCCGAATATTGCCTTAACGGCAGTGTTTCCTTTACCCACAAGTTAGTTTGGGGGTTTTCCGCTTATAAGAATATCTGCATATAACACGGGAAGTCCAGCATCAGCAGTATAAGTAGATAAGTCATTTATAAAATCATTAGACAATATCGGGGATTAACACGAGCCTTCAGACGTTCCCTTAGGGATATCCTGACCCGAGGATATTTTATCGGCTATCTCAATTAGTTGTACCTACCTAATAGTTTATTTATCGCATCTAAGTGGGCTATTTTTGGATCTTCCAATGAGACTAGCGTGTAAGTTAAGGTAACCTAAAATATAAATTTAACCCGTCAGTAAAATACAGTTAGCATATAAGGGTTGAAAAATAAAATGATTTAAAAATTTTTAAACTACTAGAATCCGTCATTTTGTCTCTCTAGATATTTTTTCTGGGGTTATCTAAAGCCTGAGTTCTATATTAATCGTTTAAAAAATATTAAAGTTTTAAACACAGAATTTAGAGACGAAAGAGATCGATAAAACCGTACGCAGAAATTAACGCAGGAATTTGAAAATCGTCTTGGGTACTGCCACAATACAATAGGGTGGCTCATTTTAATAGGTTCTTCTTAAAAATAGGAACATTGGTACCGTACCAATACAATACAGGGTTGCGCAAAAGTAGATAATCGTTTGCATTGCTTACCCTCCACCTGTTGATATAAGGATCCTTAGCTTCAGCTCGAAAACAAACTTGACCTTGGTTTTTATTGTTTTGATCAACCCATAGCGGTGTTGTCTCATTTACTACAATATAAGTCCCTTTGGAACTGAGCCAGTACCTAAACATATTAAAATTGTGAAGTAATAAAACTATGGTACATCGAGGCATCGATAAAGACTTGCACAGATTTGATTAAAAATCGCGTAATAAGCTAAATATCTCAGTGATGCATAGTGTCTTAGTAATCGTCATGGTTTCGCTCATTTTTTTTTCCTATTATTTTAATAGGAACCTACCTATGTTTCGCAAAAGCAAATAGTTTACCTTCCCAAGGGTAAGTGAAACACCTCGACAAATTATGACATTGGATTCATTGTACGAATTGATAATATTTCATGAAAATGGTTCAATCTACTAACATAGAAAATCTAGATATGTTACTGATTAACGGTGAATGCAAATTTAATGCTAATGATGCACAAAGAGTATTTGGGCATCGTTATCCTGCTTTGCATCACCAAAAAGAAATATGAGGAGGAAAATACTGGTGTTTCGATCAGCTCCGCATGGGAATTCTACACAGCAATAAGTTTCATCCATACAAAACCAACTTAATCCATAGATTGGAGCTAGATAATCTTGCACGAAGATCGGAATTCTTAGCAAGATTTACCGAATTGTATTGCCAAGATGTAAATATTTTGTACATCATTTTATGGAGCGCAGCGGCGAAAGTTGGATTCATAATAATGTAAATGTTAATGTGATGTAAAACCAACATAATTGACGCTATTGGTCGCAGAATCATCATTCTCGTCGGATTAGAGAAAAAAGAAATTAAACCGTTTTTGAAATTAATGTTTGGTGCGGGTTATTAAATGGATATCTCATTGAACCTCATTGTTACTGAGACACATTAACTGGAGAACGCTAGTTACATTTTCTTTAAGTTGCACTTGCAGAACTATTAAAAGAGGTACCTTTAAGTACAGAACGTACCAATATAAAGCTGCAATAGGATGAGGGTCCTGCTCATAATGCTCAAATTGATAAGGAACATTTGGGCAAATAATATCCTAATCAATAGTTTGAAACCAACGGACCACTAAGATTGTCAGGAAGGTCAGCCTATATAATATATAACAACCTTAGATCTTTTTTTTGGGGTCACTTAAAGTATATTTCCTACTAAACACCAGGTAAAGATGTGGCCGATCTAATTAACCAAATTACAATGACATGCACTGCTACAACGAGAAAAACGGCTTTAAAAGATACCCCACAACAAAATTGACTGAATTATTATTAATTGAAGAAATATTTTAGTTTTGCTACCCGTTACCAAAATTAATCAAAAAATTTAAATAGAACCTTCAGTTATTTAACAACAAGCGCAGTAATCGAATTAGGGTAAATGACACAAAAGTCTTAAAATTTAAAATACTTTGAAGCGTATCTAATTTGGAAGTCCCTGGAATCGATTTATATCTTTGAAGCATTCGAAGGACTTGCATTGATCTTTTCATTAAAAAATGTAAAGTTATTCTGCCTAATAACGACTTTTTACGACATCAAAATATATCCATTCGTTTGCGAGATATAGGCCTCGGAGTTTTAAGTGAAAATTACTGGGTGTCAGGGAAAATGTGGGAAATCTTTCGGACTCAGGATAGAACATGAAGAAATAAGATGACAAGTTTCTATAAAATCTTTTCTTACATGCTCTCCCTACGGGGATATTTGCCCCTCAAAGACGCGGCTAGAAATCGGGTTTTTCTGCAATAACTTTCAAAGTACTTAATATTTAATTTAATAAAAATTTAATGTGAAGGACACTAGCAAGGACCTCTTAAAGTAGTGTATTTGAAACATATTTAGCTTTTTTAGGTTACCAGGGGCGGGCTAAGCTTTACAACTTAATGCTTAAATTTTTAACACCCTGTATGATAAAGGCTAAAAATAAAATCTGGGTAGCCTGCACATCAAGCTAAGAAAAATGTACTCTTGTTTATTGTCGATAAAATGAACCATTTTCGAGAAAAAGAATAATAAACGAACTCATGGTTTTTATTTTTAATGAAATGACCGTGATTTCTATTTTATTTCTCGACAACAAACTGTGATACGAAAGTCATTCAAACAACAGAAAAGTTTCATTTTAAGTTGTTTAATCCGAAAAAATACAAAAAATTAAAAAAACGCAGTGATGTAATAGGAGGCACCTTAACGAAATTATTGAAAAACTTCATATTTTAATATACCCGGTGTCCCACTAAGAATGGCTGTCGGCCGTATCTCAGAAAGTGTTAGTCGCATGGCTTGCGGAAAAAAAATACATCAGGTAAAGTGGTCATGAAAAATTGCTTGAAATTATTTTTAAGTTTCTCAGACTGGCGCTAGAGGGCGCAACAGTAACGGTAAATATGAATCACGAAGTTTCCTCAAAGGTCGCCTAGTTAAGGTATCCCGAAAATAACATTGTTGTATATTTAGAAGATTTATTACTAAAATTCACCTATAGAACGTGTTCGTCACTTTTCAAATAAAGTGGTGGGGGAAGGTTGAACATTATTTGTAATAAATGCTGATAACTCCGGTCTGGCTTAACATAATTTAGTAAACTTAGTTTTGTTAAAAAGGGCTTTTCTCACTCTATATATTATCTTATGAACTACGGCAATATGTGTTGTACACTAGGCGCTAGGAGGCGCTGTCTTACAACTTTAAAAACATTGCGCGTTTTTTCCATAATTGTAAATATAATAGTATATTCAATTTCACCTGATTAAAAGGGCGATTAAAAGTCTAAGAAGTCAGCAAAAACCGCAAGTTAATATCTATTTTCAATCCGGAGATATCAACAACAATAATCATAATTACGGGGCATTATGATTTTATTTTGAAGTTGCCATTGTAAAGGTTTTTTTAAGAGTCAAATAGTCCTTGGAAAAATAAAATATGAATTGACACTGTGCACGCGTGTCACCTTTCATTATTACGTAAAAATTTTTGTCGTGCCAACAGTGTTGTGTCGTATTTGATTTTCAAAATGCCTCTGTTACTTGAAGCAGCGGTTGACATCATTGCGGTGTATTTTGAATGTTTGGGAAATGCACAATTGCTGAACGGGTTTACGCAGTACGATACCCTCAAAGGCGCCGATACGACAGTAGAATGTTTAATCGTTTAGCTAGCCGTTTTCGTACTACTGGAAGTATTCGTCGCCCTGTATATCGAAGACGCCGCCGAAACCGAACCGAGGAAAACATTGTAAATGTTTTGGCATATCTGGAATTTAATCCACAAGTTAGTATTAGATTAATTGTTAGAGACTTGGGCGTTACTCGCTCTACTGTGCATAGGATTTTATTAGAAGAAAGGTAAGTAGTTATATCTATATGTTATAACTCTTAAATAGTTTAGAATAATGCCAATATTTCTCTTAATAGTTTTGAAGTTAATGTGATAAGTATTTTGTTTTTCTTTAGGCTACATCCCTACCATATTGTGCTCCACCAGGCTTTGACCCCGCAAGATTATGATAGAAGATTGGATCATTGCTATTGGTTGCTCAATATGATATTGGAAGATAGAAATCTCCTCTCCAGAATTTTGTGGACTGATAAAGCTAGTTTCCATAGTAATGGAGGAGTAAACCGCCATAATATGCATTATTGGTCGTGGGATAATCCGCATTGGATTCGGGAGGTGCAGCATCAAGGAAGATGGAGTGTCAATGTCTGGTGCGTCATTTTGGGTGGCAGAATAATTGGACCGTCTGTATTTAATGAGTCGCTTACTGGGCAAAGATATTTACATTTTTTTAATTACGAACTCCCAATTCTTCTCGAAGATGTGCCCTTGGATATTCGCAGAACTATGGTTTTCCAACACGATGGATGTCCTGCACATTTTGCGGCAAACGTTCGTCAACTTCTTGACACATTTCCTGCAAGGTGGATAGGAAGACGGAGTATATTTCCGTGGCCTGCCAGGTAATTATAGGATATATTGTGATACTGTTATTGAAGGTGGTAATTTCTATTTTAGATCACCTGACTTAACATGCCTAGATTTTTATCTATGAGGGAGATTGAAAGATATTGTTTTCGTTACCAGACCTACCACAAGGGAAAACATGATAGAAAAGATAATGGACAGCAGCCGCCGTATCCCTATGGCGATGGGCGACAATTTGAAGATATGGGGCGCCACTGAGAATTATTGTTGTAACGATATATTCGCTAGAAACATACGTACCTTCATATTTTGTTTTTCCAAGGCCTATTTGACTCTTAAAAAAACCTTTACAATGGCAACTTGAAAATAAAATCATAATGTCCCGTAATTATGATTATTGTTGTAGATATCTCCGGATTGAAAATAGATATTAACTTGCGGTTTTCGCTGACTTCTTAGACTTTTAATCATCCTTGTAATCAGGTAAAATTGAATATACTATTATATTTACAATTATGGAAAAAACGCGCAATGTTTGTGAAGTTGTAAGACAGCGCCCCCTAGCGCCTAGTGTAAAACATATATTGCCGTAGTTCATAAGATGATATATAGAGTGAGGAAAGCCGTTTTAAACAAAACTAAGTTTACTAAATTATGTTAAGCCAGACCGGAGTTATCAGCATTTATTACCAATAATGTTCAACCTTCCCCCACCACTTTATTTGAAAAGTGACGAACACGTTATATAGGTGAATTTTATTAATAAATCTTCAAAATATACAGAAATGTTATTTTTGGGATACCTTAACTAGGCGACTTTTGAGGAAACTTCGTGATTCATATTTACCGTTACTGTTGCACCCTCTAGCGCCAGTCTGAGAAACTTGAAAATAACTTCCAGCAATTTCTCATGACCACTTTACCTCATATATTTTTTTTCCGCAAGCCATACGACTAACACTTTCTGAGATACGGCCGACAGCCATTCGTAGTGGGACACCCGGTACATACCGGGTGATGCATGACTTAGTTGAACATAGGAAATCCCATGTAAATTTTGAGGTGGCTAAATATTGGCTCCTCTGTATATTTTAGAAAAAATTGAATTATAATTTTTTGAAAAGGCCGATATAGTAAACCCATGTGCCAGGTTTGAATAAATTTTAATAAGCCAATCCTAACGTCTTATCACAACGAACAACACTGCCTAATTTCACCAAAATTGGTAAAAGGATCTATCATTAAGTAACACCCTGTATAAACAACAGTTTAGGAGTTTTCATTTAGCGGCACCCGCAAGATAACAACTAATTTCATGGGCTGCTCTGTAATAAACTATAAAAGGTATAATAAAAGTCAACAGGCTAAACCAACATCAATAACAATGAATAAATATGAATATGATAATACGCACAAATCTTAGAACTAGAAATATTCAGCAATTTAGCGAGAAAAAAATAACAATTGTTCAAAATGCTTTCCTTTTTCTAAGCGCTTAGCTATTCTTCTTTCAGCAGAAAACACGGCTGCCTCAATTTCCGCTCTAACAGCATTTCTTATCCTTCCCGTCACGTTTTTCCTGGTTGTTGGTCTCTCTTGGAAAACCAGATCTTTTAACCCCATAGGTAAAAATCGAACAAATCGAAAAACGGGTCGGTCAGGGAAACAAAATTACTTAGAAAATTATGGAAAACCTTTTGACCATTTGTGATTTTTTTCTCGCTAAATTGCTAATTATTTCAAGTTTTGTGCATATTTTCATATTCATATTGTGACAAGTCAACTTTGTCACCATATAATTAAATTAACTCATATCGCGTATTTGATTTAAATTTTAGCTTTTTATGTTGGTAAAAAAGTATCCTGGCATCGCTTCTGCTATAGTATATATATTTTTCCTTATTGGTGTATACAGTTAACTTTTAAATGTTGGTGTAACTCTAGTGCATATGCGTACTTGTTGACTTCATAATTTAATTTTATTTTAAGATTTGTTTGCTTAACATAACTTATGTAACTGATTACTTATTTAATTAATCATATCCCTTAAGGTATTAATTTTAAAAATTCAATTTGTAATGTAACTTTATTCTTTTGGTACTAAACTTAAAGATTAAATTCATATCTTCTAAAACTCAAATCAAAACTTAACTTTTAATTTATTTACATTTTACTTTGATTAACTTCGTTGATTTATTTCTTTAAATTTTAACTTAACGTATAATTTAACCTGACCCTAGGCACTTTAACTTTTTATAGTTCCTTTAATTTTTTTATAGATCCATTCCGTCTGTCTATTTGCATTTAGGGTTTGACTTGTCTATCTATTTGAATTTAATTAATTCATTTTGACTCTGTCATATTGAGGAAATAGGAATTATTCGCTTTTAGTAGTAAGCTTAGGCTTTTTTATTTTTTATTACGGTCTTTTGTCTTGTCTTTCTTTTAAACGACGTCTGTCTTTCTCCTGTCTGTCTTCTGAACATTTTCTCATCACGTCACCCTCTCTATAGAAGACCTGTTTATACGTTTTCTCTCTAGAAGTCCGTTAGGACTTTCCTTTGGAAGTTTTACCCAAGTATCATTAGTTTCAGTTAGGTTAAGTATTAGTAACTAACACCCCTTTTTTTTAATTAAATAAAGCCATCAATCATACTTTTTTAATGACAGCGTTTTATCACTGCATCGCTGAAAGGTATCACTCGAAAAAAATTATAAAGTATAAAAGGAGAGAAAAATAAAAATAAAATAATCTTTTTTTATTTGTTTTGATTTTGTTTTCATTCAACAATGCAAACACTAGTGCGCGTTGCAATATTTTATTTTTAATGTGTTAATGTTATTGATGTTTGTTTGGCCCCTTGGCCTTTTATTATAACTTTTATAGTTTATCATACAGTAGATCATGAAATGAGTTGTTATCTTGCTTATTGTATACCGAGAACCGGTAAATAAAAACTTAATAATTTTTTTAAGAAGAATCAGAATAACTCTTAAACCGTTAGTGATATTGATTTGCCGCTTAGGCAAGTCAATTTCAATGCAAATTGTCTCCCATACTATCACAAAAAGGTTATGCCAAACAATTTAAAATACCAAAAAAAATCAAGAAATAAGTTAGATTGAATAATATAATATAAATAAATAATAATTTTGTCGAGATTAATATTTTTAATGCGTTCTTTTTCAATACTTAAAATAGGTACTGCTAGAATCTTGTGTGATTTAGTAAATTAGTCGAATGGGTGCTGCTATTCGTAATTATTGCAGTACGCTGTAGGCTTTTTTCATGCGACTTTTGACATTACCGGGGGGGGGGGGGGCGGCTAAATTTCAGGAGGGGCCCGGGCCCTCTCTGGCGTCGCCACTGGTTTTATTTGTTTTATATATAATATTTAAACCACATGGATTTCCCTGTTAAACAAGTCCAAGTTCGAAAAAATCTGTTGAAAGATAACGACATAATAATATTTCTCTTTTAATGTCCTATAAGCTTCACCCACTCCTTTATTATGCGAGATTCAATATAATACCAAGAATAAAAGTTGTAGTGAATGATCTACTGATCTTAACTATAAATTTGTTTTACTACGGTTCAGAGGCATTTTTAGGCTTTTAAAAATAAATGAGCGGTTACGCCCTCTTGCGACAATTTCCGAAACTTTTTTTAATACATTTCTTTTGGCAATTCTTATAATCGTACCTTTTTTTCAAATCTGTGCTCTGAGATATGGTGGCTCCGTATCCTAATCCGGACACCTTGTAAAAAAAATAGCAGTACTAAACAGCTTATAAAATTACATATCGTCGTTGATACTACAAAAGGTCGTATGTCGCCAATATTAAAATTCCAGTATAATAGAAAAACGATTTCAAGAATTCTGCGAAAGTTAGAAACGTTTACTGAAAGGTTGATAATTAACTTTTGTCTCTGAAATTGTGTGGGTAGAATAATGTTATACTGTAGTACCGCATTGCTAAATATTTTTCAAGTTGCACTGTTATTTTAGACTTTGTGTGACATACGACCTATTGGAATTATTATCTGGCTACAATTTAATGACATAAGATCAATTATTAACACATAGAACGTATTGATTTTGAGTTATTGGCTTCAACAGTCACATACGACGATCAGAGCTCGATTGAAAATCAAACTATTCAATAAACATTTTTATTTAAGCCACTTTGAGGTATTTATAAAACGTCCTAAAGCTAATAATACTTTTTTAAGATAAACCAACTAAAACACAAATTCAAAAAGAAATTTAGAAATAATAATGAAACGAAAAGTTTTATAGGGCGATATTTATAACTAACAACACATTTTTAGGGTTTAATGTGGCCACAGTGTTCTTTAGAGTTGCAGCTGTGTTTTAAATTGTTATAAAATTCATGGTAGTCAGCGCTAATAATAGATTTTAACTCTTGAAGATGAACAAACTTTGCATCTTCAATTGAGCGGGGTGAAGAATAAAGTAAATTGTGACTCATTGGAGTATTTAAATTTCTTGTCGGTCTGCGAGGTACCTGAGCCCATGAATTTGAAAATTGCAGTTTGTAATTAATAATTCCCGCTGGCAAATACTGAAGGCAGCACATGTCTGTAACACAAGGATCTCCCTTTACATTTCCTGGTCTAATACTCGAAAAAGTTCCACTACTGTATTTCTGGAAGTCATTATGTGACAAGTAGAGAACTTTATAGGGCGATGGCTTTTCCCTAGAACTTTTTATTATATTAACGTAATCGGCTAGAACGTTTATTTCTCTCTTTCGGCCCAGTTTTCTTTCAATTACACTATGGATGGAATCAACTTCCATCTGGGTATGACCGACTTCTAAATATTTTTGCTCTATAATTAAATCATTATCAACAGCAAGTTCCAAGAGTCCATTTGACATATTAACGTTTCGGTTTTGATATGAGCATCCGTCGCTCCAAATTATTATAACTTACGGATGATACTTTAACTTTACTACTTTACTTACTTTTAACTGTTAGTTATTGTATAATTATTACAGTAATTAACACTAAATGAACTTAATGTGACAATAACCAAAAAGGTCTTATGTCATTAAACCGTAAGTACAGATTATAATAATAATACGACAATAAGTCGTATGTCAATTTTTTTTTTAAACGCGGTTTATTATCACTAAATAAAAATACTACCCGATTATAATCGAATAATTTTGTTATTCCTAAGATATAACAAACAGCTATTAATAACGTAGTTGCCGAAAATAAAAATTATCAAAAACATTTCGAGGTAAGAAATAGAGACGAACGAATTACTGCAATAATAAACAAAAAATATGAAAGTAACTATATAAATGTGTGTTACTGATGTTAAAAATACAATGACATTATTAAACTTACCTTTAATTTACTCAATAAAGACAAAATATTTATATAACACCTACAAAACTGACAACACGTTATGAATTCTTTATGTGGATGACATACGACTAATTCGTTCTAGCCAATTTCACCATATTAACGACATATGACAAATTTCTATACATACACACGGCCTTCCTGATTTGTCGGAGACATACGATATTTTTCTGGGCTATAAAGTAGTTTATTTTGAGTGCATATCCATTAAAGTCCGAAAATGAAAAAATTATGACATACGACCTTTTGGAGTATCAACGACGATATTTGTCTTATATTGTTTCCCCTGAATTATCTAATAAATGCATTTTGCTTACATCTCAGCAACTGAACCGAAGTCGTCCTTTTTAATAACATATGGTTGGCTGCCATCAATACTCATTTTATCCATAGGCCACTCTTGTCGATACCGTTCTGGACCCCCATACCAATTGTTAGTATCTAATATGAAACGTTTTGTTTATGGTCAAATTTATTACATGTCGTGAAGGGTTTAGTGACAAGTGCCATTTTATTACTCTATTAATCCAAAAGAATTTGTCTAAGGAAAATTCACGAAGACAGACCAGATGTTTAAGGAAAAATACTTGACAAATATGAATAGTAGCAACTTCAGTCTAAACACCTTTTATACCTCATCATGTACTAGGACATATTTACATACATTATTCTAAAATATCTAACCTGAATAGTTAACGTCAAATTTCATTTCTCGGAAAAACAATACATGTTTTAGACTTATTTGATCATATAGCCACAAAAATGCTGCTTTTACAGAACTGGCTGTGAGGTTTTTACTGAGTTTTATTTTAAAAACTAATAAACCTATCATAGTTGTGCTTTCAGCCCGTCATTTATATTCATTTTTTTCGTAAATTTGCCGAATAGGTAGTAACAATAATTAAGGTGGATTAATGAAGATCAATTAAGAAAAAATAAATTAGATTAGATGTAAAATGTTCAGTCATACATTCGGCAATTTATAATCAAGAAGTAGTTTTGTCTACATTCTCATTCCAAATTGGGAGTGGAACTCCTAGTCGCCGTGATGGCAGATAATTTAGCGGGACAAACTTTGACTGATTTCATTGCTCGGTTCTGGCGTTTGATTGGTTAACTGTTCTGGGTTCCCCGAACCCATTGGTCATGTTCTATTCCATTTTGCTTGGTATATTTAATCGAGTTTTTCCCTGAGACCTATGAAGCCCAAATGACGTGGATTACCTGAGATATCAGGTTCAGGCCACAACCTCCGCTGCCTAAATTATCTAAAGAGGTATCTTATTGACAATAGCTTCATTTCTTAGTATCGTACCTACCGCAGTATTTATCACCGAGTTATTAGAGCTGCGAAGGAGAAGTACTGAAACTATCGCCCAATAAATGCTGATAATAAGCTTAAGAAGAGCAGGTCCATAATAAATGCGGCCTCAAGAAGAGGACTATTCTTGACCTTGAATCTGATCTTACCATTGATTATTACTGTGGTATTGCCAGTAGCTTGACTGGGAATCTATGCTCAATAATCGATCTTATGTCTAACCTTGAAAGAATATAATATATCCAAAATCCCTTCTTCTTTTATCCAGCGGCGCTTCAGGAAGTTGGGGAAGCAATGCAGAACATCACTAACAAAAGTTACGACGGGGATGATGCTGTGTAAGTTATTTCGGAAACTTCCTGAATCCACGATTAATGCTTATGGCTATAATTGGATCATGGTCTTAGTCATATTCTTCAGTTCCCTGAAGTCTGCAACCCTTATTTCTCTACATAAAAGTGGTGACGTCGAAGAGTTCTCTAACTTCCGCCCTATTTCCCTCCAGTCCACGCTCTTCAAGGTTGTAAGGAGAAAATCGTGTAGCATCGGATGTTGGCGTTTCTGTGCAGGCACAATATATTGAGTGCCAATAAGTTTGGCTTTGGAAGTGGCAGGGTCACTCACGATGGTCTCTTTCGATTTATTGGGAGTGTCTACAAAATGCCTGAACATAAAGGAGTCGACGGCAGCAGTGTTTTGAGAGATGTATAAAAGTCTTTGATTGCGTGAATCACGAAATATGGTCTGAAATGGATGGTTATGGATTTACAGGTGTAGTTTGTCTTGGATCTGGTCTAATGTCTCCAACCGTTCTCAGGAAGTGTTGACTTCTGGTTCAAACAGTAGACTTGCCCACTTAGAGAATTCCAAGGGATCCATATTAGGCCCTATTTTATTTCTTATTTACATTAATGGCATGTGCCAACTAATTATCCACGGAGAGATTATTCAATTCTTCGATGATATTACAATTAAAAATGACACCATAAAATCATCCAAAAGAGGGTGTTCATAACCTTTGCTCTGTTAGTAGGCTCGAGAGAGTCTTGTAAACCTCTCTTTGTCTCGCACAAAGCACCAACTTTATTTTCGCTTTTCATTTTACAGACGCCGATCTTGGTCCATTAAGGCCGAAATGACTCTCCGGCCGCCTACCTCTACGAGCTATATAATCCGCCCTTCTAGTGACATTCCACTTCCTATACCTTCCTCTTTCCTTAATTAAAAATTATCTGATCTACGAAAGCAGAAAGAGAAACCACTTGCATCGTTATATTAAAACTATTGATTCACAGGTAAAGTTCTGAAATCATCTTAAGTGCATTCTTATTTCGTGAACGTGCTATAGTATGAACAAGATTTATCTGGAAGATTTCTCGCCTGAATTTATTTATTTCTCTCGTTAGTTTTGAAACTTATTATTTTATATATCTTTTGTTGTTGTAATGTTTATCTATATCTACATGGTACGGTGTTGTAAGACAGATTGTGTTCACATTGTTTTAGACTCTATATACAGAACTGGAATAGTCTTCTAAGTATTTATATCACATTAAATTTAATAGGTTTATATTTTACGTCACAGATGTAAGTACCTATTATAATATTTAATTAACAAAATTACTTACCAGAGTGCAAATCATAACAATCTTCATATATTTCACTCGGATCTTCAGAAACCCAAGTTATGTTAAACCCATTATCAATTGGTTCAATTAAAAGGTTTTCATTTTCGCTAAATGTACACAGTGGCTCTCCGATGCAAAATACCTGTTCTAGATTTTTGCCAACACCTAGTTTTCCAGAAATTTGCAATTTATCATCTAGAAAAGTTAGGTAAGTAAAATATTATTGACTTAACAATTATGAGGATATATTCCACTTCTAACCACGTAATAATTTCACGTCCAGTCCATTGCTGCTTTTGACGTATGTTAATTGGACTTTTCCAGTAGTATCTTGTAAGAGTTTTGTTGCCCATAAACTTACGAAAAGCGTCGATAGAATCATAATGAAGATCGCTAAAAAGTTATTGAAGGGTCATTTCAGGTTAGTTCATTTAATATTCCAACTTGATTCCACCCAGACCGGTGTACATGGTAGAAATACACGAAAAATCACAGCAGCACACCCGTACTTAGTTTAACTTAGTATTCCTCAAGCGACACTGTATCTGGAGAACGTGATCACTCTTGAACGATCCTTTTGAGGTCATGTTATCCGATGATTTAAAACCAATGATAACTAACCATAAGGAGTTTAGGAAATAATGTAAACGACTTTTTACACACTTTTCTCCAGTATACAGGGTGTCCCATAACTTATGGGCCGTAGAGCAACTTGAGATACCCGACATCAACCTAGACCGATTAAATCATATAAGCTTTTTTGAAATGTTACACGTTCTAGAAATACAGGGTGTTGAAGGTGAAAGTTTATATTAAAAAATAAGTCATAATTTCAAAACGGTTCAATGAATCAAATTGAAAGTTGTCAGTATTATGTTTTTATGAGTAAGAAATAAGAATTTGTAGAAATTTTTAAGTTTCACACTAGAGGGCGCTAGTTACATACACTGGGTTTAGTAAATCTATGATTTTTTTTCTTGGCTGTGATATTAGGTGTGTTTGAATTAAAGTTTTTCAAAGAATGACAATATCTAACCTAAAAAGGTATACTTGCTTGATCTTAATATCTCTAACCGTTTTCAAGATATTTCCGTTTAAACATCACAAAGCATAAAAAAAAATTTACAGTCCTTTACAAAGATGCAACCGGGGAGGACATTGAAAATGCCGAAGCAGAGTGCAACGCTTGTGACTATTGTGAGATTTGGGATCTGCGAAAACTCATAGATTTGAATGTTATATTTAGGTAGCTGATATAAGGTTTATTGATTCATAATATAAAAAATAGTAAAATAAAGGTTATAAACTCTAACGCGCCTCTAAGGTATGGTTTGGCTGGAGCAGTCAGCGGCCGCGGCTGGCGTTCGCGATTGGTAGCTCGGTACTGGTTTAATGCGATTTGCCGATTTGTATGTACACGGTTTCACTGCCGCAGCTCAGCCACACAGCGTTCGCCGTCAATTGCAGTGGCTGCGTTCGGACTGCTAGAGAGACCAGTCCAGCCGTGATCGCTCAGCAGAATGCCACCGTTTTCGGCAATTGCTGACGAGTGTTTGATAGAGGAGGTGCAAAAGTATACAACTATAAGAACGAAAATTACAAAAATGTTGTAATGAAACAAAATGCATGAAAAAAAGTGGCAGCAAGTGTAGAGAAGAACGGCAAAGTGTACAAAACCATACTGTTTATTTTTCAGCATTACATTACAATGCTTATAATTAGGGTAGACTGGAGCAACTGCGAAGCCCTTTTTAATAGTTCAAGTTTATTTCCTTCCTACTTTAAATATACAATATTTATAAAAGTGTCTTTGTAAGAAAGTAATAGTTTAATATGTTTACTTTTCATACTGCATAGGGCACTCATGAATTATTTTTGAGATTTTGAGATTTGAATGATTTTTTTTTATACCGAAATTTTACACTTACCCCAAAAAGGGAAAGTGTAAAATCGGAATACAATTTCCATGCATGTTCGCAGAAGTGGTAATGGGAAAGTGTAAATGAAGTTTATATCTCCCATGCCAATTTTTCTTTTTACAGACTTAAAAAAAAATAAAAATCTGGGAAGTTATGAACTTTTTATTGTTGGGAAATAGTTAGCCAAGCAAATCATAAAAACGAAAAATTAAAAGGTACCTCTGAAAAATAATAAGTAAACCAAAATAACCCTCAAAAAATTCCTAATAACAAGAATAATATTTTTATAAACGTATTTATCCGTTCAAAACCCAATGTTTGGCTTTAATCTCTAAAACAGTAGGGGTTATTCCCAAGGAGAAACTAAAACAGAAAAGAAACTTAAAGTTTAAAAATTCGAGTAATTTTATGGAACTTGTTAAATATTGTATCCCGCAAATTTCACATTAAAATGAAAACCTCCTCGGGGTGTTACTACCGGTTCAGGTAAACGAGTTACAATATCGTCTAGCTGTACTACGTCGACATCATCGGTGAGTGGCCATAAAAAAATTGTCTTTTAGTTTTCTAGTAAACTTGATTTCAAAGCCGTTGTCAACAGTATTTACCTGGCCAATGAAATGTTTCTTTGCTTTTGGTAATGTGTATTTAACCAGTACCCAGTCTTCAATGGAAATATTGTCTTTGTTTATTTCAGGAATCTGATCTTCGCAATCCGATTCTAAAGTGAAACTTTGATCCGATTCCATAAAAGGTATACTTTCATTATCTGATTCACTGGAGCTGGATTCAAATTGATACGGACTTGGCCGACTTTGTTTACTCTTTCGGTCAATTTTCATAGCTGGTTTAGATATAGTAGATGAACTTGTAGAGATTTTTGACTGACTACTTGCGATAGTACCTGCAATGGTTTGGCCACCTTGAATTAAGCGCTTTCGTTTCCTTGGATTAGAAGAAGGACTCTGTCGGAGCGAATCAAGTAGTAGATCATCAAAACTTGCCTTCTTTTCTTGCCGATTTTCGGTTGTAGCTGGTACTACAGGTTCAGTTATAGGCTCCTGATGATTATTTAGTATATTTCTTCATTTTGATCAGATCTGACAATTACTTTGAGATTGGTGGCACTAGATGCTGAAGGAGCTGTAAGTAATTCTGCATTAGATGTTAGTTTCCTTTTAAATGAAGCGCCAGATGTAGAAGGCTTTACTGTTTTTAACATTGACTGTTCGAAAGTAGCGGTTTTTTCTGTTACGTTCGGTGCTACAGCATCATGTTCATTCCTTTCAATATCAATGCGATCTGGCCTCGGTTGTAAATCTGTTACAGATCTTTGATTTTTTATGTGTTCCTGCCATCTTTTTAGGGCATCGATGTCATACTTTTCTTTAGGAATAACATGTCTATTAAATGGAACAATACCACCCTTTCTGAATCCTGTTTTTATGATTCCGGAATCTACTTCAGCCCAGGTTTTCACTAGCAATGTGGCGAAGTCCCTTTTTGGTAGTCATTGTCCCTGATGACGTCTTTGCTATGTTATTACTTTCCTCTCCCATATTGCCTTAAAGGATCTAAACATACTCAAATCGAGAGGTTGAAGTAAATGACTTGTATGGGCTGCAGTTTAAGTATATGAATATTTTCTTCTCTTGCGGCTTGAATTAATAAGCAATCCACATGCGAGACATGCCCATCATATATAACAATAATTGGTGCCTGATCACGAACCAAAGGAATAAAAGTCTTTAGAAAGTAATTTCTAAATATTTCGGAGGTCATCCATCCATTGGCGCTGGCTGCATTTACGGTGTCTTTGAAGAATTCTTCATTTTTTTTCTGAAATCCAGCAATATTATTGCCTTTAAATATTATCAATGGTGGCAATTTTCTACCACTAGCACTTGCTCCTGCCAGGACGGTTATATTTTCTCTGCCCGATCCAGCAATAATGCTTAAAGAGGGGTTGTCTTTCGCGCCAACAATTTTAAGACGAGAAGGATCTGTACACAGTGAAGTCTCATCTAAATTGTAAATACATGCAGGACAATCCTGAAGACCCAACTCCAATATAGCCTTTTCCAATAAAACAAAATATTGGTCTATTATGAATGGGTCCGTAGATTTCTTTCTGCAGTACTCTAAGCTTTGTGGTTTCTTCATACTCAAGGAGTGACGTTGTTTAAACTTTATTAGCCAGTCTGTGCCTGGCATATTGTTCTTAAAAGGATTGAGAATATTATTTAAAGTTACAAAGTCCCGAACTTTTTCTTGAAGCTCTCTCGAAGTTAATCAATATCCCCACTTCTCCATTGTTTTTATATTTTCGGCCAGTAAGTATTGGAGGTCGGCCCTGTGTCTTGCTTTTTTCGCCACGGCGGCCAGTTATTCTACAGTAGATTGTAATGTATGGGATTCTGAATTTGGTACTAGCCATCGACATGGTTAATTGACCTTGATTGACGGCATTTACTGCAGCATTTAATTGCTCCTCCCCATAGGCAGCCCTATCGGACTTTCTTTTATAATTTCGTACCATGACGTCAACTCTCTGTAAAAAATAAAAGCTTTAAGTGCATAAGAAAATGCAATAAAACTAAAAGTATATTATAAGTTTTTACCTTTGACCAATTTTTTATGGAGATATCGCACACTATTTAACGGACCGATTCGGAGGTTATGTTACAAATGACTACTCAGAAAGAAAAAAACACCTGGTAACTCGCCGGGAGTAGATAATTTAACAGCGCTAACGTATAGTTAGTTGCCTCGAACCACACAGACAAGTAAACTTTCAATATTGCCTGATTGGCGCTCTGATTTTCCACTTACCCCATTTTTACACTTGCCCCAGTCTACCCTATACCATATTCAAATCCAAGATTATGCATACTAAGGAAATATTGATCAGTACTTAATGACAACCGTAACTCTATTTCGATTGGTCAAGCGGCAATAAAACTAAAAGGCCCTGGGCGACAGGGTTGAATTTAGTTTACCCGTGATTTTCGCATTATTGCATTGTATCGTTTGGTGTTATTGTTTGTTATCAATATTTTGATATAAATATTTATGTTTTTGACCGTTGTATTTGATTGTATACAGGGTGTTTTAGAAGTACTAACCTGAATATGTGTCCGGAGTTGCCCCGTTTTTGATGTACAGAGTGTTAAAGTTTTTTTAAAAAAATATTTAAAAATAATATAAAGTCCAGTGGCGTCCCGGGAAACACTTCAACGGATATTATTGACAAAAAAATGCACGCCACTGACTTTTTTCTAATTTTGTTTACTTGGTATGCTGCAGCTTTGATTTAAATATGGTACCTATAGTATAAATTCAAGTGTTAATATGACGTTTGTCGAAATGGAGGAATTTGGGCTAACATCTCCTCTTCGTCTTCTTCCTCCAACAACAACATGCAACTAATGTTATCGGCGTTCATTATAAATCATACATAAGCGCTTTCACTACGAAATACGAATATGATCTGAAGCGCACTCCAGCCGCGCCAGCCAAACCACCCTGTGGCGACGGCCGATTGATATAAATACGATGCTACGCTCGATCGCGAACGCCTGCTGCACCCGCTGACTGCTTCAGCGGAACCATACGATTACTCCCGACTTGGTCTGATCCCGATCATTTAATTCGGTGTGACGTCAGGGACAAATGCAACACAAGAATTTCGAATTCCGTACCCATACTACGTGCCCGTGCGATAATATAAACATTTTCAATGTTAAAACAAAGTAATTAAATTCATATTTTAATTATCACAACGCAATAAATTAGAAACAATGCAACAATAACTAGAAGCTCACTTTAGTAAATATTAAAAGTGGCCACCGTTGACCTCAATAGTACTCAATACACTTTATTAAACTTCTAACTAAGTGACATCTCACTTTTGGGAAAGTGTTTTGCTTGCTTTTAAACACATTAGCGGCTTCCCCAATTTTATGCAAAAGTTCATCGCGTGTATAAATTTCGTCCTTATAAACTAATAACTTCATGTGTCCCCACAAATAGAAATCAAGCGGGTTAATATTTGGACTACGAGGGGGCCAAGGAAAGTCACTACCGCGACCAATCAACCGATGTGGAAAGCGTTGATTCAGGTGATTTCGAACTAGAAGTGAAAAGTGGGGTGGTGCCCCATCTTGCATAAACCACATATTTAGTCTTATGTTTAAAGGTACATCATTTAATAAATCAAATAATTGCCAATGATACCGCACCAAACATTCTCTGAAAATTTTTGCTGGAACGTCTCGTGAACGTCGCCTCATCAGTAAATAATATGGTTTTTAGGAATGACGGGTTTCCATTTTTTTTATTTAATAATAACTGACAAAATTCCATTCTGGATGGTAAATCATGTTCCAGTAAATTTAGTACAGGCGTAAAATGGCAAGGGTACAATTTTTCAGTGTGGATAATTCGTGACACAGATGATTTACTTATTATAGCAGCTTTCAAGCGTCTAGTGCTCAAAGAGGGATCGTCCGCAACACGAACCAAAATCTGTTCTTCCTGCGCAACAGTTATAGTTTTTGGTCTGCCACCAGGATTCTTATTATATAAACTACCCCTGTCACCTAAATCAGTATAAATACGTTGAAATATTTTTCGATCTGGTTGAATTATGTTTGGATATAACCCTAAATATCTTCTCGCAGCAGCAGCAGCACTATTATAATTTTCTTGAGCATATCTCTCAATTCTCTGTTAGCATATTGATAATGCCTCGGCATATTCCAAAACAATAAACTCAGTATATGAAATAGCATAAAACTATTTATTAACTTTTGCTAACATTCGTTTGACAAAAATTATTTCGTTGCTAGGCAAAAGTCGCAACCAATAATCAATTGTTTCAATTGATTTTGTAGTGCACAGCCAACCTCGTCAATTAGCGTTTTTCAAAAATATGGCATGTGATGAAGTATTAATACACAATTATCTTAAATGCTGCTTATTTCTAGTGTGAAACTTAAATAACGTTCTGAGTCAGCGGTGGCCACTTTCAACATTTAATAAAGTGAGCTTCTTGTTATTGTTGCATTGTTTCTAATTTATTGCGTTGTGATAATTAAAATATGAATTTAATTACTTTGTTTTTTTTTATGCTTTGTGATGTTTAAAACGAAGATTCTTGGGCAAGCCGTAGGAAAACAAACAGTGTTGCGCACTTTTAAAAAACATAAATATTATCAAAGAAAACCAGGTCTGTCTATACCACCAAAATAAAATATATTTGTCCTTTTAGGGTGAAATAAGGGTTAAAGAGTGTAAATAATTTATATTTGAAATTAGGTTGTACTAGTTTCGAATTTAGACAAAGTCATCTTCAGCAACCAAGTAATTAAGAAATATGTTTTTTAGGATGTACCTAAATAAACTAAAACAAATTAGAAGGGGGGAAGCAGTGGTTCAACAATATACGGTCATAACAAGTACCTTGTGCAGCCAATGGAATCGACAGCAGATAATTACAAACATGATGCTACTTTAAGCATTTAAGGAAATTAAATGTAAATAAGTAATAGAGGCCAAAATTCTTAATGGAATAATTTATAGTTATGTGATGATATATAGATGTCAATAACATGTTAAATTAAGAAAGTTCAATAAAATCATCGTTTCATGAATCAACTCAGTGAGGGGACATGATTTATATTTTGGTGGGTCAGAAGTTTAATAAGAAAAAAAGGGGGGGGGGGGAAGGGAAATTAAAATTAGTTTAAAAAACCAGTTACGTCATTGAGTAAAATTAGGGGTCATCAAATTGTCAATATTCATAGCTTAATTTCTCGATGAATTTATTTTAAATTGTTAAATAAATTTAATGAAGCCTATGTTACGATTTTCTTTTTTTCTTTTTGGCAATTGAAACACAAATTAGTAACATGACTTTAGATTGATGCTGTTCACAGCAAATGTTCAAATAAAAAAATGCATGCAAAAATAAATATTATCCTTACAAGTATGAAAAACATCAAGAGCTACGGCAAGGTGATGAAAAACAGAGAATGGTATTCTGCTATGAGGTAATGGAAAAAGCAAGTAATAATAGGAATTTTTTGAGAAATATTTGTTTTACCGATGAATGTACATTTACCCTCAACAACGAACCAAATGTTCAAAATTGCCGGTATTGGAGCCAAGGAAATGAACATCGTCTTCTTCATACTCGGTCGCAATAGCCACAAAAAATAAATGTTTGGGCGGGAATTGTAGGACATCACATTATTGGGTCATTTTTTATGGAAGGCAATCTTATAGCAGTAACCTATTTGGACTTACTACAAAATCGAATTTAACCCGCACTAGAAGAAGTTGAAGTTCAAATCATGCGATCTGGTATCAAATGGATGGTTGTCCTGTCCCCCCCCCCCGGTAATTCTCTCATGGTTGCATGGAATACTTGCAAGATATTTTTAACGGAAATATTATTGGCCCACGGCATCTAATCCTTTGGCCAGCCAAATCTCCTGACCTTTCGCCAAACGACTTCTTTCTGTGGGGTCACTTAAAAATTTTTATTCATTAAGACGTACAGTTTGAAAATCTAGACTAGCTAAAAGACTGTATTTCGTTAGAATGTGACAGAATTTCTCAATATAAACTCAGTAATGTTGAAAATTAATTTTATGATCGGTTAGGATATTGTTTAGCTGTTAATGGAGGGTTGTTTGAACATTTAATTAATTATTGTTTTTGCGAAAATCTGTAGTCTTAGGTATGTTATGGTAAATTAAAGGCTTTGTAAGAAAACAATGATATCTTTTATTTTGGACGTGTAATTGGCGGATTGGTGAAACGGAAATGTGTTTTTAATGTGAAATAATCTTAATAAAATCTTTTATAAAATTTTCCCTTTCTTTTTGATTTTTCGGGAATAGGGGATAGCTTTCACAATATGATTTTCACTGTCACCTTGATGCTCTTTTCCTGGTTTTGGCTGGCACCGCCGTTACAAATTCTCTACTTTTTTTTTATGATATTCCTAGTAATTCTCTAATAACTTTTTCTCGAAAAGATGAAAAGCATGGTTTTTTTCTCAGCCATATTTGTAAATGTAAAACGCATTCCAACAACGTCCAGTAAGTAAAAAATCACTTTTTTGTACCACCTTACAATTTTCTTCGGGCAAGAATAATAACCTATCATTTCATCTGACCTGTCTATGCCAGACATATGTTCATCATATTTTGCTATTTGTGTGGGATTTATAGTCTCATGTTTTCTACTTCTATATTGTCGGAATTTGTGCAGTTAAAATGGAGAGTGCCTGACGCTAATGTCTCTACTTCGAGACATGAAGATCATGTGAATGACGCCAGACATGCTCACCACGGTTCAATTTAGCGGTTGTTACCTCTTTAGGATTGCCAGACCTATTACTTATTAGGGTACCAGTTAAGTGCGTTTTTTTGGCCAAAAGTTTATTTCATAGAGTGACACTAAGAAACTATCCATATAAATAGTATGCCCTTAATTTAAATACGGTTTAAATAAACGAAAAACGAGCGAATCTATCTTAGATGACCCTACATCATCACGATTTGTTTTTCCTTTGTGTATTTCAACGTTAAGTATAAATCCATCACTACTCACTACAGCAAAGTTCATAAAATTTAATCCCGTATTTTGTTTTTTTATTTTTTATATAGAACATCAAAAGAGATTTATCCAAAGACAAAGAATCTTTGGGGTAAAATATAGCCTGGCCATTTTTAGTTACTTTTTTTTAGCAGGACGCTTACCTTTCCAAGTGTATCATTTCCATTTTCACTAGAACAATTCAAGCATCGGCGGCCAGGCATGGTGGTTGAAAATATTGGATGATAATGGAGGATGATCGAGGGACAATAGTTTTCGTGTGTTAAAGAGAAGACATTTCCTTTTCCCGCCTTCTTCAAATATTTACGTTGGACCCAAAAAACACAAAAACTGTTCAAAACAAAACGAATGTTAACAACCGATTTATCAGCGTTTAAAGCAAATTGAATGGATCCGCCTGCAATAAAGTAATTAGTGTATATTATGTAACTGTTAGTTATAATTCTTAAAAATTGTCGGGTCGGTCGGGTTTTATTTACTGCCGCTAATGGAAGGTATTTTTAAGCATTAACGTTTACTAAAAATTCCGATGATGAGTGCCAGCGGTCGTTTAACAGATGGGCGGTAAAATATGGGGAATTCATAACCGGTCGTTTAATGCAGTTGGTCACATTATAGAGGCGGTCGCAAACAGAGTTTCTACTGTATAAAGTTTTTTCAGTTGACCCATCTACCCTTAAAGTTAAGTTCCACTATTTTCGAACACACCGTAACACTGATGTAGAGTAAATAGCAACGCACAAGGAGTCTTTCATAGTTTCACGTATAGTTAGATGTAGATGGGAAATGTCAAATATGTTTACTCAATATACCTATGCATTTAAGATTAATATAAAGTAAGTCTGTGGAAGTAGATATCCGAAAAAAGTAAAACCTAGAATTTAGAACGTTTTAATCTTATTTTAAATTACAAAGAAATACAACAATGTATATATTCCCTAATAATTATTTCTGGCAAGGTATTTTTTAGAAAATGTTTATTCATTATTTTGCTGCGCCTATGGTTTTTACATTGGTTAGTTAGTTGATAACCATAATTTATTGAAAACAAAATTCACTGACCTGCATTAGTTTGTGCCATTTTAAAATTTTAATTTTTTAAATTGTATAGAAATCAAAGATCGTTTAAATATAACAGCAATGGATATTAATTATCTGTTCATATCTAATCAAAGACGATAAGAAAAATGTTTGTTGTCCAATTTGTTTTGTATCTTTCGTGTGTATCTACTACTATAAATACCATAACAATACAGGGTGTCCTGATAAGGATACGGAACGGCCATTTCTCAGAAACGATACATCTCACAGATTTGAAACAAAGCTGCCATTATAAAAATTGCTAAGAGAGATTCACTAAAAGTAATTTCCAGTTTCAGAAATTGCTCCAAGAAGGTGTAACGGCTAATTTATTTTTAAAAGTTTATTTTACAGCAAGAAATGTGACTTTTCATGACAAGTTTTCGCCTAACAACAAAGCGGGGGAAGCTTTTAGGACTGTTTAAAAAAAAATCATTATGTCGTTATCCTTCAATGAATTTTTCTGAACTTGGACTTGATTGAAAGGAAATTCCTTGGAATTTAAATAAACGATTAAGTAATTGTCACAAGTTTCCCAATAAAATTTTAAGATGGCGCCGTTATTAAACTTATCGACCTATCGAATAGCCTGCTAGCTCGGCAGACCTAACTCCGCTGTACTTATTTTTGTGGGGTTACCTCAGATGGAAAATATTTGTTGACAGGCCAAACTATCTGCAGGAGTAGAAAGGGAGGATCTGAAGAGAAGTGCGTGACATAACTCCGGAAATGGTTGAATATATGCAAAAAGAGTTTATTAGTCGCCTTGGATATTGTCAAGCCGTAAACGATTATTTATTTATTTATCGCTAAATGTACGGGGTAACCCCATTACATTACAAAACCACAATATTAAAATTTGCTTATTGAATAAGAAGAAGTCTACAAACTACACAATGGCCATACCTATGGTAATATAACATTATAAAATTATATTAACAATGCAGATCACAGTTCAAGGAACCTAAACTCTAAAATTAGATTCAGGAGATGACAGAGCTAATATATCAATGTTTCTATTATTATTTAGGTATCTCACTGATCTAATAATAGGCGAGTTCATGCCGTAGTTACTGCGGTGAAGACCAACGTGGAATAGTTCAGGAGATCTCAATGTCCTATTGGGTACGTTAAGTTTAATTGTTTTGAGAGTTGCGGACAATGTATCATACCATTAGCAATCCTGCATATAGAGCGAGCATCTGAGACAATCCTTCTTCTCTCCAGAGTATCCAGTGATTAAGCATCTAGGATAGTCTCGCAGTTGTAAGGCATCCCCAACCTATATGCACAGTATCTGACAATTTTTTTCTCAATTTCTTTAAGTCTCTTTTTGAAGATGTCATAAGATGGACACCAAACAACCGAAGCATACTCTAAAATAGATCTCACCAGATAACCATAGAAAGTCCTTAAAGCGCTTACTGACAACTCGCTACAACTTCTCAAGACAGAATCCAGCATTTTATAAGCTTTTTCAGTAATAGTATTAATATGGTCCGAGAACCTCAAAGCTGTCAAAACATAGGCCCAAATCTTTAATTACTGTCTGGATAATTCTGTGGTGTTCATGTTATAAGATGTGTTAACCTAGGGTTCCTTCCTACTAAAACTAAGACAAGAACATTTATTAACATTAAGATAAATTATTGGCAGTTGACTAGTTTAGTAAACTATCTATGTCCCTTTGTAACAGGTGTTCATCCGATCGGTCCACAATAGGTCCATAAATCTTAAAGTCGTCCGTGAGCTTTAAGCATGAGCAGGATCTCAGCTCTGATGCTATGTCATTTACGAGGAGATCAAAAAGTAAATGAGAACAATGTGCCCCCTGAGGCACCCCTGATGTTACCGAAGTTTCTTTAGAGACAAAATTTCTGATTTTTACACACTGTTTCCTATCAGTTAGAAAACTCCTAAATTATTCCACTATTCTATTATGAAATCCCACGGCCCCCAGTTTAGCAAGCAAGAACCGATGATCCACTCTATCGAACGCCTTGGAGAAGTCGGTGTACACGGAGTCAACCTACCCACCCTCCTCCATGGCGTCCAACAGAGCAGTTTCATATAGTATCAAGTTAGTAACCGTGGACCTGCCCGCCGTGAACCCATGCTGCTCCTCACTCAATAACCCCTTACACTTCCAGGCAAGTTAGTCATAAACCAGATGGTCAAAAATCTTTGGAATGGCAGACTGATTGCAAACACTTCTATTATTTGAAACATACTGCTTATTCCTACTTTTGTGGATGGGTACTATAAAGCTACTCCTCCAAATGTCGGAGAACATACCTGTCTCCAGCGACAGATTAAAGATCTTACAGAGTGTTGCTGCAACCGTAGAAACACATTTTTTTTTAAGTAAATTGGGAATACCGTCTGGTCCAACCGCAACCCTAACGGGTAGTCCCGAGATCATACTATATACATACATCCGAGTCCGAAAAGAGAGAGATAATAGTATTGTCAGAGTTATTTGCCCTATTACTTGCATAATTAAGGTTGAAATCAACCCTGTCGGGCTCAGAATAGACACCAGAAAAGTGGCTTGCGAAAGATCGGAGACCTCCCGCCCATTTGTGCTGTCTCATCGTTAAAGAACATACATCCAGGCAGACTGGAGCCATTACCGTTGCTATTGACAAAGCTACAAAATGAACGAGGGTTACTTCTAACGTCAGTCTCAGTCTCCTGGATGTAAAGTTTGTTCAGAGATATAAGAAAGTGACTAACGATTCAGTATTAGGAAAGACCCAGGCCAGCTGTAAAATTGAAATATGGCCGAACAGGTCCGTATTTGCTTAGAACTTAATCATGGTTTGTAATAAATATAAGTAAGGCATTAAATAATATTTTATTTTTGTTCAAATGTGACATTACAAGTTATTTTATTATTAATAATTATTTTTATGATTACAAAAATATACAAATTATTCGGTACTTATAATAATTATTCACTTAATATATCAATATCACTATCGCTATCATCATCTGTTCTAATTATTATTTGGGCTATATTGTTTATAGGTATATAGGATTGTTCAACATGTGTAACAGAATTTGCCCAACTTTGTGAAGGGATGTTAAAAACTTCAGTTTCTATAAGCTCAAGTACACTGGAGTTAATAGTAGGGCAAATATTGTTACAGCGAATGGCAGATTTCCGTTGGTGCCAAACATGTTCGATGGGATTAAATATACAATGGTATGGTGGAAGCCTTAAAACTGTATGCCCTAGATTTTTTGCATAATTATCACAGAGGTATTCCTTTGGTAGTTTTAAACTTTGTAAAACCTCAATTAATTGCCTTTTGGTGTAATCGTCCTGAAATTAAATGTCATTATCATACATGTTAGTTTTGGATTTTTGCTTTCGAGTCATTTGAGGAGGGAGTCTGCCTACTATGGTAGCTTGCATTGTCCATTACAATTATGCTATTCAGAGGTATACTTGGAATTAGCTTGTTTTTAAACCAATCTTCAAATAAATCAGCAGTGGTGTCGTCATGGTAATTCAGAGAAGAATCTTTAATGTTTTTTTGCAGACAGAGAAAGTTCATTTGGAATCCATTCGTTTTTAGATCCAGCATGCAAAATCGTAATTTGTTTACCTCTTTTTGATGGCACGCTTGTTTTACACTTGCCGCTTGAGTCAACCCAACCTTCTCCGGGATATCATATGTGTCAAACCAGGTTTCATCCAAGTAAATAATCGGCCTTAACTGATCTCTGTAAATCCTAATTTTTTGTAGATATTTGGATCGTCATTCCCGAATTCTACTGGATTCCATTAAAATTTGTCTTTTGTTAAATTTTTTAAATCTAAACCCCATGTGTTGGATACACTTCCGTAACGTTGTTCTGCTACATTTAACGCCGGTTTCATCTTTTTCAAGCCTCTTAATTAAAATATCTAATGTAGGCACGCTTTGTTCCTCGTATAACTTGTAAATTTTACGCCGTATAATATCTTGATCACTTCCATCTGCCTTCGAGAAAAGGCCAGTATCGGTTCTTTTTTTCCTCGCTAAAATGGGATTATTCACAATTTTCCATACAGTTGATGTTGAAATTTTTATTAATGTGGCCGTTTCTTCTAACGCTGCTTGCTTGCTGACCGCACGTTCAATGTTAGTTGAATAAACATTGTTTACAACTTCCTTAGTTTCCACAGAAAAGTGTTTTCTGCTTTTCGACGGGGTTATCTCCTGAGATACATTGGGCTCGCACAAATTTTCCATGACTCACACACGATTAAGCAAACGCTGTATTACACAGGAAGTAAGAATCATTACTAAGCTTAAAACTAACTAGAGTGGCTATATATAATATACAGTATTTAGAACATAAATTGTTTTATGGGATTAACCCTCTCATTTTGAATCAGGTAAAAATTGGTTTAAAATCACCAAACTATTATTTTAATAATGAAATTACGTCTTCCGGATTTGCAGTTTACTTTAAGACATTTTTAAGTACGGACCATAATTTACCTGCATTTATTTATTCATTCATTGTTTGTTCATGGCCACTCTTGGATAATCCCATTCAAAGGCAAAATGTAACTTTCTTATATCTTTGGACAGGCTTTACCTTCAATAGTGTTGCTCACGTAGAGCCTTACAATAACTGTCCCTCAGGCGAGAGAACTCCCGATATAACTCTGGTGAGGTATTCATTATGTAATTCCTATGTGTTATTTTCTTATCTTGGCCCACATTTTCATTATTAAATTTGATTTGTTGTTCTGTTCTCTTTAAATAAACAGGTCTTACTTATTGATATATTCCATCGTAATTTTTTCG
The DNA here is from genome assembly GCA_963920685.1 of Polydrusus tereticollis. NCBI lineage: Eukaryota > Metazoa > Arthropoda > Insecta > Coleoptera > Curculionidae > Polydrusus > Polydrusus tereticollis. The sequence continues at coordinate 98,104,244 of OY987331.1, forward strand.
ATAACTGTTACGTTTAGGTATAGGACATGATACATGAAACATACTTAGAATTCGATGCAAAATTCAAGAACTAAATAAAAAATAGATAATATTTTCATTTGAAAAAATGAAGTTGATGGTAGTAACTTGTTTTTGGGCTACCCTGTATACATGAATTTACCATCAGGGAAACCACATTAAGAAATAAAAATCGAGGGGTCCAAGCGTTTTTCCATGAAACGCACCGCCGAATTTAAATGAATAAGCAAGGTAACAACTAATTTCATGAGCTACTCTGTAATAAACTATAAAAGGTATAATAAAAGGTCAAGGGGGAAAAAATGTGAATATGAATTATGAATATGAAAATATGCACAAATTTTAGAACTGGAATTAATTAGCAATATTTGTCCAGTATGTATACTTGGTTGAGCAAGCTCGTTCTTGCTCTCTGTCGATTGATCGGTTGGTCTGTACGCATCTTTATAATATATTTTTGGCAAATAACGAGGGGTAAACCGCAGGGAGATTTGGTGTACAAATCGGGTGAAATCATAGGAATTCGCAGGAAATCATAAGAAATCGTAGGAAATCATAGGAAATCGTAGGAAATCAGAGGAAATCGTAGGAGATCATTGAGAAAATCAGGAGACATAGTGGGGAAATCATAGGAAATCTTTAAAACTTGCGCATGCGTACATTTTAAATAATGCATTATAATTTGAGGTTATGTCTAAACATATGTAAATAGCAGTAAGCTCGGTTATGCGTTGCTGTACGTGTTTTAGCATGTATAGGTAAGTATATTAAAAACAAAGACATTAGAACCACTAGACCAAATTGTTTACATTTTGATGTGGCAAATCATCATTCCCTCTTTATTATTCATCTCTGTCACTTAATATTTTACCTTAGCTGGCTTTATCTGTTTGTTAGAAATATTAGGGAAAAACTGTTTTTAAAAGATTGAGTTAGTAATTGCAGTAACGCCCAGAACCTAACATACAAAAAAGTTAAGGTGTGCATATCAAATTATGCACTCATGCTTGTAATGTTATGCGAATATTTTATCGAAAACTGTTAAAAACCTTAGAAAGTATTGAAATTATTATTATATATATCAGGCACTACGACGGCAACATTGTAATGCGATTTTACAACCGGAGAGATTCTTTAAATGACTGTAGCGATGCGATGTTGGCATTGTGTCACAGCAGCTAGCTTGTGTTTTTGTGCCTTTATTGCAGTTTATTTTTGATTTCCTTGTGTACTTGCCTAAACATTAGTGTAGAAATAAACAATCATGGTTCGTGCCTGTGTAGTGTGTAAAAAGTGGATCATTTCAATCCAAATGTATCATTTCATCGGTAAGTATGGTTAGGTTATTGTTTTATAGAAAGCATTGGTGTAGCCTATGGGTTTGTTTACTAATGATGTGGTAGCACCATTGTTATTAAAACTTTTATGCACAATGAAAAAGTTTTGTTATACTTAGAAACAATTAAGAGTAGATATTGATAAATAACTCATGGTAGCTACTTAACAGTAAACGAGTAAAAAGATATCGACTAGTAAAATACTGTAAAATTGAAGATCCTATTCCTAAATTTATTTAGGTACCTATTTATTGAGATGTTTTATATATAACATATAAACATTCTGTTTAGGTTTCCTTAAGATGCTGAAAAAAGAAAACTTTGGTTTTCTTTAGTAGGTACCTATTCTGGATAACCAACTTTTACGAAACAATCCAGAGTTGTGCTCGGATTACTTTTTTCCTGCAGATATTTAAGTAAGGGTGAATGGTGCTAAAAATGTTAGAAAGGGAGCAAACCCTCGTTACTATGAAGGCTTGTTATTTCTAGACGACCTCTCTAACAGCTAAGGTTGGGGTGTCAAGTTTTGGTTTGCCTAATAGAATTATTTAAAATATTTTAATATCCTTGTTTGTTTTTTAGTTCTGAGTTAGCTGTTATTGGAACACCACCTGCCGCAAAAAAAACATTGGCGTAAGCAATATCTATTAATAATAAAATTAGTAATGTTATATTTATGACAAATAAAACTTTTGGTTTATAATAAGTGTAATAGGTACCTATAATTCATTATGAAACCCCTTTAATAGTAATTAGAAGTTCATTTTATTCATTTTTAGGATGTCTAAGCTATGCTTTGATGATATATTGGTTAAATCAGATGATGCTGATCGAGTTGCTGATGAACCTTCTAAGATTATTTATAATTCTCCTAATATTCAAAGGTACGTAGGCCCTATGCAAACAAAGGTTGTTCAAAAAAATGTTAATCATGAAAAAAAATGCTATTTCGGCTTTTTCTTTTATTTTTCTGTTGAATCTAGAAAAAAGTTCTATGTCCATCTCTTCGTTTTATTTTAGGCCTACAAATATTGTTCCATATTTAATGTCAGTTCCTGGTCCTTCTGGAATTGGCTAAGCATATTTTCTTTTTAGGTAACTTTACATCTTTATCAATTTTAATTAACACAATTTTTTTTTTGTAAACTAATTTATCATTTTAAAAATAAACAGTCCTAACAGATGTCATCCTCAATCACCGAAACTGCTTCGGAAGTAGGAGAATTTCAACCTATTGAAAATTATGCAGCTATAGAAAATGCTACATCTAGGAAAAGGTATATCAAATTAGTACTCATACAGGGTGTTCATTTACAACACACTGTTAAAAAAATATTTTTTTTTTGTTTCAGTACGTATAAAGTCATTCAGGTTAAGTGGGGTCATTAAGGGGCACATTTAAATTTGTTTTTTTTTATACAGCAGGTGTTCAATACCTAATATGATTTAAGATATTCAGTTTAGTTGCTTGAAGCACACAGGTCATTTAAATACACCATAAAAGTACCTAATATACAGGATATTTCATTTAGAATTTTGCAACTTTGGTGTACGTATTACTTTTTTTTGAGCCACCCAATATATTTCAAAATAATTTTGAAATGTGCTCCTAATATAAACCTACATATTAGGTACTAGAACAAAAATAATTATTTTTTTAACGTTTTTCGTACATGTTTCGTATGTGCGCCACCCTGTATAATATACATTTTTTTAATTGCATAAAGGTCTAAAGCCACTTAAAGTGTATTTTTTACATCTTTTAGAAAAGGGCGTTATATTGGAGACATCGCCAGTAGCGATTTTTCCACAACAGAGATATGGAGGAAAAACGTTACAATTATAAAAACACAATTACTGAACAGAGAAAACAAATTTATAATTTAAAAAAACAAGTGCGACACCTTAAAGATCGGGTAAGGACATACCTATAACAGAAGCAGCACAATCATGTATTAGGGTATGTTTTACTTATGACAGACATTCAGCCCTATGATCAAACACACAAGTTAACTCTAGGCGCTAGATTCAAAATTAACTGTTTTTCAACCACAATAAAAAATTAACAAGAAGGCTTTATTCAGTTCTTGTCATGGAAACGGTACGTTAAAAGTTAGTTAGTACATGTTAAAGGAGAACTGCTTACATACACAGTCTGTTATGTAGCATGGAATCAATTTCTGTAGCAGAATGGGGTTCAGAAGCGAACATTAAGAATTGTAAAAGAATGAGCAATAATAAAAGCTTCAAAATTGTTTCTAAAGACATGTGGGCTCTTGACAATTTATGACGTATATATTTTTGAGTGTTTGATGTTTTTTTTTTTTATTAAAACAAACAGGTGTCTCAACAAGAAACCTTTCACGAATACAATACTAGAATTCTGAATGTAAATTACCCAATTCATAGATTAACTTTAACAGAGAGAAGCCCAAGCTATATGTGTTTGAAATCACTTACTAATTTACCGATTAACATAAAATGTATAAATGGTCTAAGTCTATTTAAAATCTCTGTTAAAAGATGCTGGTTAACTTAGAACCATATTCTTTAAGGGATTTAATTTTGTATGATTAAGTAGTTATTTTTTTGGAATACATTATTCTGTTTGTGAAGCCATCTTCTTTTGTTGTTTTTAAACATTATTGCAAATAAAGATTATTATTAATATTGTACATACACCTTAGTTTTTCATTGTTTATCTTAGAATATCTACTATCATAACTTCCAGCTTTTAACAGGAAGTAACAAAATATGACATCTGGTTAAACCTGAGGTTAATATTTGTTGACTTCAAGAACCGTAATTTTTCAATTAACAATATCTCAACAACCATTTAGTTTAGACATACCGGGTGTTGCATCGTCGAGCGGGACATAGGAAATCCCATGTAATTTTAAATGGGGTCAATTATTGGCTTCCCTAATTATTTTAGAGAAAAATTCTATTTAGGTTTATTAAAGAGCACTAAAACCCACATTCAAAAGAATAACTTTAGATATTTTTGATGAGCCCGTTTACGGGTTATCGCCGATTTCTTTTTAACTATTTCTCCTTTTTATGGCCCCGTATTTGCGGGCACCAGTCAAGGTAAAAGATGACTAGTACATCGAAAATATTAGCCATGAATTACACTTCTGAAGAAAAAATATTGATGATTAAATGGTATTATCAAGGAAATAGTTATCAAAATGTGTCAGACATGTTTGCTGCTCTGTATCCGAATAGACCGATACCTGCAAAATCTACAGTCAAAAGGACTATCAAGAAATTTGAGACAAAAGGCACTGTAATAAATAACTGCAGATGTGAAGAAAGGCAGGAACAAAGAAGAGATGCAAGAAATGATAGGGACTTGCAAGTTTTATTGTGCGTGGAAGAAAATGATGGGAAGATCAGCACAAGGAAACTTGAGGATGACATAGGATTAGATCACACCACAGCGTTACGAGCTTTGGAACGACATAAATATTATTCATACAAATATGAAAAGCACCAAGAGCTAAGAGATAGGGACAAAATACGACGACAGGAGTTTTGTTTTGGTATGATGGAAAGAGCAAACATGGATAGGGAATTTTTAAAAAACATTTGTTTCACTGACGAATGCACATTTACCTTAAACAATGAACCCAATGTTCAAAATTATCGATATTGGAGCAACGAAAACCAACACAGGTTTGTGGAAACAAGGACGCAATATCCACAAAAAGTTAATGTATGGGCTGGGATTTTCGGAGAAAATATTATCGGGCCATTATTTCTTACACGAAATTTAAATGCAGAATATTTTTTGGAACTACTTGAAGATCATATTTTACCTACTTTACATGATGCCGCCAGGGAAAATCAGGAAGTTTGGTACCAAATGGATGGCTGCCCGGCACATAGTACCCTGGCTGTCCGGGAATATTTAAACCGTGCTTTTAATGGAAATGTTATTGGCTTAAATCATACAGTAAATTGGCCAGCCAGGTCTCCTGATTTATCGCCAAATGATTTCTTTCTCTGAGGCCATTTAAAAAACAGGATATACATAGATAAAAAATACCCAAATCTAGACGAGTTAAAAAATGCTATTTCTGCCGAATGCAATAGAATTTCAGTTTACCAACTAGCGAATGTAAGAAGAGAATTTTATGATCGCCTCGGTTATTGTCTAGCAGTCAATGGAGGAATATTTGAACATCTTCTTAAATCCTAAAGTTCTAACAATTTAATAGTACCTACCTATTAATTAGTAAAATATTGAAACATGTAAAATGTCATAATTAACCTTGTAATTGGATACTTTATTTTAGTTTTATTCAGATTAATTTGTACTCATAAATACATGTAAGATATTTCCAAAAAAATTAAAACATTTAAACAGAGTAATATCGAATATTTATTTTTTTTTTATTTTTAATTTCATTTATAGAAGTAAATATCGTTACCTAACTGAAAGTATACTAACTAATAAAGAAACACTAAGTCATGGATAAATACCCTAAATTAACGAAAATGAACCTTTTAATAATAATTCCTGACCGGGTCAAGCGTAAGTGAGCACCGAGATGACGTACCTGTAAATAAAGAAAAACAGCGTGAGCAACAAATAACTCACCAATCTACTTGAAGTTAAGATGATACAAAATAAACAATAATATAGTACAACACAAGCTAAATTAATAGGCCACTTAGACCAAGTCACTTAGACAAATGGGTCACTTAGACCGAGTCACTTAGACAATTGGGTCACTTAGACCGAGTCACTTAGACAATTGGGTCACTTAGACCGAGTCACTTAGACAATTGGGTCACTTAGACCGAGTCACTTAGACAATTGGGTCACTTAGACCGAGTCACTTAGACAAATGGGTCACTTAGACCGAGTCACTTAGACAAATGGGTCACTTAGACCAAGTTGTAGAATATTATCTAAATCCATATTAAAACACTACTGTATTAAATTTATTACCAATCGTTGACTGAAAATCAAAGTGCTATACTGATAAATATTTAATAATTGATATTTTCCTACAGCAACAGAGCGCCAGAATATTTATTTGTAGTTTATGGTACACTCTGTATATATTATATAAAAGAAATAAATAACAAATAACATCAGAGTAGATTCAATATTATTCCGTTTCAATCAGCATTGTAACAGTAATTTATTATTTCCCAAGGAAAACAGATTAAAGCTAATTTTATTAACTGACTATCAAAATAATAAGACAGACGAAAAGACCGGTAAATTATAGTTGCCCAGTGAAACTCACCTCAATCCTAAAACAGAATCACCCCCGTAATAATGTCACTGTCACCACAAAGTTTACAAACGTTAGTTTCACAACAATATTGATAAATATCTAATTTAGTTTTAATTCAGAAATGCAGACACCCACTGTTGCTCGCAAAGGTTTCAAATACAATCCGGGATTTATTTTAGGTGACTCTTCATAATGCGTAACATAAACAAATACCGCTTCGCTCACGTAATCGGCCCTCTTGTTTATATTTGGCATTCCCTTTTTGTATTGAAATTCGTATGTATTTAATAAGAAAACTGATTAAAATTTTAACTAAGGAAAAATGATTTCTTACATTCGGCCATCCTGTCAATATCCCGTCTCGGGATATCACTGCTGATCATCATCAGAGTCGGGTGGGAGAGCCACTTCATCATCGCAGCTCTCACTTTTCCGCTTTTTATCGAAGTAGTTCTTTTGCTTAGCTTGAGCTACCTTAACTTTCTCCGCTCCCTCCTGTCTTGTTAATATTAGATCTTCGAGTAACTTTGGAATTTGTTGGACTTCATCTCGTAGAACTACATCCGTTCCACCTCTTGGAGCGAAACCAAACATTAATTGGCTCGGCGTTTTGCCTGTGCTCTTGTTGACAACGTTATTTATTGAGAACTGGACTTGACGTACTTGTTCATTCCATCGCTCTTCCTCAGGCACTGATGGTAATAGCGCCGCCAATAGGGTGTTATTCAAGCGTTCTACTTGGCCGTTGGCCCTGGGAGTTGCAACAGCATTCATGACATGTTTCGTATTATTTTGTTTGCAAAAGTTTTGAAACTGTTTACAAGTAAAAGTGCTTCCCTGGTCCGTTATTAATACTTTTGGCACTCCATAGGTTGCAAATATACTCTTAAAGTAATTCATTACGTATTTGCTTTTTGTAGACCTGGCCGCGCGAAGAAACGCAAATTTTGTAAATCCGTCAATACCAACTATTAAATACATATTTTTACTTTTGGACTTGGGAAAAGGCCCTAAGTGATCCACATGAAATGTCTGAAGTGGTTCTAGACCTTTTGGTATGGGATTTAAGAAACCCTCTTTCCTACCATAATTTCTTTTATTGTAGAGGCAAGGTATACAACAGGCTATGTATTGTTCCACATACTTCTGCATCCTAGGGAACCAATAGGTTTCGCATAATCGAAGCAAAGTCTTTTCCACGCCAAAGTGTCCGAAATCATCATGCGCTGACTTGACAACTTGTTGCCTCATTCCACGTGGTATTACCCACAATATTCCCCTGGCCGTAATTCTATATACCCGTCCATCTCGCAGACAATAATTTTTATATGTTTGTTTTTCACTTTCAGTTTGGGGTGGTCTGGATAGTACTTCTTTGATTTCTTTGAGCTTTTCATCTGTAAGTTGGGCTGATAGCACCCAATCAGCTGTGTCAATCCTGAAAATTGTCTCGCCTTCCTGAGTTGAATCTTTACTGGGATTTCGGCTTAAGGCATCGACGTGATTCATTCTATTGCCCGGTCGGTATTGTACAACAAACGTAAATTCTTGAAACTCCAGCCACCACCTGGCAATTCGTGGAATCATTTCTTTTTTTGTACTAGCTGCTTTTAATGAACTACAATCAGTTACCACGGTAAAGGATATTCCCAGCAGGTAAGTCCTGAATTTTCGTAGGCTTTCCACCACAGCTAAAGTTTCTAATTCGAATGAGTGATACTTTTGCTCGGTATCAGAAGTTTGCCTGCTGTAGTATGCCACTGGGTGTAATTTATCATCCGGCTGTCGTTGCAATAAAATACCGGCCAATCCTATTTTGCTTGCATCTGTATGTAGCTCGGTTCTGGCATCTGGATTAAAAAGGCTCAACACTGGTTGGTTTACTAAAATGTTTTTGAGTGTCTCGAAAGCTATTTCCTGTGAGTCTTCCCATTTCCATGTCGAGGATTTTTTTATAAGACTGGTTAGTGGCTTAGCCAGTATGGCATAGTCTTTGACGAAATGTCGGAAATATCCAGTTAGTCCTAAAAATTGCCGAATATTGTGTATATTTTTCGGCGTCGGAAACTCTGCAACAGCCTGTAGTTTTGCATATCCTGGTCGAACGTTTCCCTGTTCTATTTCAAACCCAAGATACGTTACTGAAGTTTTCAGAAAAGTGCATTTTTTTAAGATTCAGGGTTAAGCCTTCGTTTCTGAAAATTTCCAAAGCTTCACGAAAAATGGTTAATGTTGATTCCACTGTTGAACCATACAACAGTACATCGTCCAAATACAAGGCCGACTTGTCTCTAATGGGTCTTAGGATTTTTGTCATTAATTTTTTGAAAAATCCTTGGTGCATTGGAAAAACCAAAAGGTATCCTATTATATTCGTACTGGCCTTCTGGAGTCACAAATGCTGTGTACTTTTTGGAGGATTCTTCAACAGGCACCTGATGATACCTTGATCGTAGGTCCAGGCTTATGAAATAGTTTCCACTTTGTAGCTTGTCTATTTGGTCATCAATGCGGGGTAACGGGTGGCTGTTTTTAATGGTCAATGAGTTTAGCTTCCGATAATCTATACAAAGTCGTTGTTCTCCATTTTGTTTTTTTACAAGGAGCACAGGTGAAAAATATTCCGAATCTGACTCTCGAACAATTTCCGCTACTAGTAGTTCGTCCACAATATCTTTTACTATATTTTGTTCCGCCTTGGACATTCGGTACGGTCGGTATGTAAAGGGTTTATCATTGTTTAAGGTGATAGACATTTGTATTGATTTAGCACATCCTAGCTCGCTGAGATTTAATGCAAAGCAGTCTCTAAAATTGTTTATTAGTTCAAGCAATTTTTGTTTATCTTCCTCTTTTACTGGTCCAACCTGTATGTCTTCCAGCGGTAGAGGGGGTAGAGTACCTTCTTGGATATTTAAAATGTTGGTGAGGGGTTTAGTCTCTTCGACACATGGATAAGCTCTGGCGAATATAGCATTTTTTTTAAGAACAATTTCTGTATTTGCCAAATTAATACATGGAATTATTGAATATTTATCTCTCGTCATTGATATTACAGAGTGGGGAACACAATATTCTTTGCTTTCAGGATACCTCACACTCGCTTCGATACAAAGGTCACCTTTATAGTTCTCGCTGTAAACTTGTACATGTCCCCAATGTTTTGGTAAAATCGAAGAAATTTCCGAGATACGTAAAACAATTTTTGATGTTTTCGGTTCTGGCTCGATTTGTGTAATCGCATTCGAATGGTGTTTATAAAACTTAAGAGTAACATCATCCTTAACTGCTAATATACTTGGTAGTTCTGTAAAATTTCTTCCCAATAGAACTGGCGCGTCTTGGGCAATGTCTGACACAACATGAGCATTTATTGACTCTTGTACTTCATCAATCTTGATTTGTAATAAAATTGAACCCAATGTAGGGACCTGTCCAAAACCATAACCTTGAAGTGTTGTAGTGTTATTTTGATCATAATTTAATTTAAGTTTTTGCACTTCGCTTATTTTTATAGTGATAGTGCCGTTTATTAGAATGTTCTTGTAAAATTTTTAATTAGTTTTATCCTGCAATAGTCAAATTTTTGGATCTTCTACGTTTGAATCTGAAGCAGGAAGACCGCGTTTTCGGCGTGGCAATTGACTCATGTTTTTATTATTATTTTCTTTATTTCTGAATAAAAATAAAGGGAAAACACCAAAGAAAATTAAAATTTATACTTGTGCTATTCATCTCGGTAGCTCACGGGTTAGGGAGGAAGACAAAACATATTTGATTTTGATTCGTGTAAATAACTAATAGGTTAACTGATTAAATTAAATAATTATCTAACTAATATTCGTGTGCAGGTAATCCCACTTCTGATAAATTGTAAGATATTTCCAAAAAAATTAAAACATTTAAACAGAGTAATATCGAATATTTATTTTTTTTTTATTTTTAATTTCATTTATAGAAGTAAATATCGTTACCTAACTGAAAGTATACTAACTAATAAAGAAACACTAAGTCATGGATAAATACCCTAAATTAACGAAAATGAACCTTTTAATAATAATTCCTGACCGGGTCAAGCGTAAGTGAGCACCGAGATGACGTACCTGTAAATAAAGAAAAACAGCGTGAGCAACAAATAACTCACCAATCTACTTGAAGTTAAGATGATACAAAATAAACAATAATATAGTACAACACAAGCTAAATTAATAGGCCACTTAGACCAAGTCACTTAGACAAATGGGTCACTTAGACCGAGTCACTTAGACAATTGGGTCACTTAGACCGAGTCACTTAGACAATTGGGTCACTTAGACCGAGTCACTTAGACAATTGGGTCACTTAGACCGAGTCACTTAGACAATTGGGTCACTTAGACCGAGTCACTTAGACAAATGGGTCACTTAGACCGAGTCACTTAGACAAATGGGTCACTTAGACCAAGTTGTAGAATATTATCTAAATCCATATTAAAACACTACTGTATTAAATTTATTACCAATCGTTGACTGAAAATCAAAGTGCTATACTGATAAATATTTAATAATTGATATTTTCCTACAGCAACAGAGCGCCAGAATATTTATTTGTAGTTTATGGTACACTCTGTATATATTATATAAAAGAAATAAATAACAAATAACATCAGAGTAGATTCAATATTATTCCGTTTCAATCAGCATTGTAACAGTAATTTATTATTTCCCAAGGAAAACAGATTAAAGCTAATTTTATTAACTGACTATCAAAATAATAAGACAGACGAAAAGACCGGTAAATTATAGTTGCCCAGTGAAACTCACCTCAATCCTAAAACAGAATCACCCCCGTAATAATGTCACTGTCACCACAAAGTTTACAAACGTTAGTTTCACAACAATATTGATAAATATCTAATTTAGTTTTAATTCAGAAATGCAGACACCCACTGTTGCTCGCAAAGGTTTCAAATACAATCCGGGATTTATTTTAGGTGACTCTTCATAATGCGTAACATAAACAAATACCGCTTCGCTCACGTAATCGGCCCTCTTGTTTATATTTGGCATTCCCTTTTTGTATTGAAATTCGTATGTATTTAATAAGAAAACTGATTAAAATTTTAACTAAGGAAAAATGATTTCTTACATACACCTTTAATATTTTCGATGTACGAGTTTTTATAACAATAAAGCACACATTTCAAAATGACAACTTTATTTGACAGTCATCTTTTACCTTGACTGGTGCCCGCAAATACGGGGCCATAAAAAGGAGAAATAGTAAATAGTTAAAGAGAAATCGGCGATAACCTGTAAACGGGCTCATCAAAAATATCTAAAGTTATTCTTTTGAATGCGGGTTTTAGTGCTCTTTAATAAACCTAAATAGAATTTTTCTCTAAAATAATTAGGGAAGCCAATAATTGAACCCATTTAAAATTACATGGGATTTCCTATGTCCCGCTCGACGATGCAACACCCGGTATATAGTACATACAATGGTGTTAAGTCGATGAGTACATATTACAAAGTTTAGGATAAGCTGTATATTTAAGTATATGCTTGTTGAAGGCAGTTTTTGAAATAAGAAATGTTTGTATTCATTGTTTTTTTTTTTTTTTTGATATGCAGGAGCTAAGATATTTGATGTCCAAATAGAATTGGGACACTCGTATAATGTCCTATAGATTTTATTAGGAATAAATGTAGTCTACCTCGTAATTACAATTTTTACAAAGGTTTTTATAATGTTTTCAATTCTAATAATGAAATAAAGTTTAGCAACTTTTTTGCAATAGTAGCAGTGTTTTACTTTGCATTTACGTACCTACCCATATTTTGTGATAAATTTCCAACTGAAACTAATTCAAAATATGAATTTTCCAAATAACCTCTTTCTTTCATACTGGGATTCAGAAATTTTGGAATCTTATATTAAAGGTGAATTTGTGATTCTAAAATTCAAGATTCGGGATTAATCCAATATGTTAAAAGGATTTCAGACGAAAAACAATTAAATCAAACAAGCAATGTGATTAATTTTTTTTATTGTATTGATACAAAAAAATTATTGTATTATTTTTATATTTTCATACATTGTTGTTAGGTTTTAACCTCTACATCACTGGCGATCAAAACCAAGGGACGGTTTACAATGTTGCCGATCGGGCCAAAGAGATCTGCCTTTCTCCCTCGCACTCGCCAATTATTTTAAAACAATAATAGTCGATACTCTTATGGGAATTATGAATGAATCGTTTCGTCTAGTAGTTCTAATGTCTTTGATTAAAAACATTTATTGTTTGATGTTAATTTTAATAAGTTTTCGTAAAAGTATAGATACTTTAAATTAAATGTCCAAAACTATAGCCTGAACAACAGAGTAATTTTGCTCCGATACTATCTATTATTACTTCTAGATATTCTTTACGTGCGTTTGACATACATAACCTATAATAAACTAAAAAACGCCGTGACTAGAAGTATATCGGTGGTTGTATGTTTATAATTCGTACATCGAATGTACAAAAATTAATCATAGGTACGTCGAGATTTACGTTTCTAAGTTAACTTCTTAGTTTTTTTTTTAATAATTTTGTTTGTGATTTGGTTAACAAAAATAATATAAATGAACTAAACAAACGAAAGTTAGTCGCAGCTCGGGATTTACGTTTCTAACCCATCTTTAGTTTTTTTTTTAATAAATTTGTTTGTAATTTTGTTAATAATAATAATATATAATAATATAGACACTACATTTTCAGTCATCCAACATACAAAATTAAAAACAATTTTTTATCGCCGAATTGCTACCTATCAATTATTGAGCTTAATGGCCATTCTCTAACTAAGGTAATAAGATATTTTCGAAGCAAGAATATATCTCCAGAATCACTTACACCATGACTGTTTAGTAGCCAAACTTGTGAAAAGCTGTTTAGGGTTACTAGATCTATGTCATCGACGTACTCTACCGTAGTAAATTTTAGTATCAAGGATATTTTACATAGAATTGACCGTATCCAAACTGTGAACAATATAATGACTGACTTGCATGATAAATTTATATTTCCACGACAAAGTAAGCAAGCGAAAACTCAACCAGCAAATGATGACAGTTTTCAACATATTTTAGACGAAGACATCGAAAGAATTGTTTGCCATGCTATGTCAGATGCAACAAAAGATATGCAAGAATTGGGAATCAAAGTTGAGGAGAATACTGTAAATATATTGTCAATTCCGTTAAGAAATATAGAGGACAATGTACTAGATCTGTCTGAAGATGACGATAATGAAAATAAATAGGACCATGACATGGACGATGAAATAGCCAATATGGAACAGAACGATAAGCCCAAGAATAAGCCAGATAATGCCGAAACAAGAGATTTAATTGATTTAGAAGTAGAATATGTCGAAGACCAAAATGAATCCATTAACGAAATACTAACATATTTAGGCAACATTTTAAATTCCCAGTCCTTTGGTGAAACTCTTGACATTAAAGATTTTTCCGAACATTTTTCAGAAAACGGAAAAGATTTTGTTTCAAAAGACAATTCTTTTTCATCAGTGACTTTAAATGCCGGACATATGTTGTTAAAAAATCTTCACTGTGTTGGCTCCTAGATGAAAAGGCTGGAAGAATAAGCACTGACAGAGTGAGACGTTTTTATCGATAACGTAAAGTTGACAACTCCATCTGTCAGTCAGAAACCAACTAAGAATACTAAAAGACGTACCAAAATGCTCAACAAACAAAGAATCCGACCATAAATTAAACTTGGAAGTAAATAATAATATGTGCCAAGTTCAGAGAAGCCCACGCGAAAGCCAAAGTTTGAACTGAGGTTCAAATAAAAACAAAGTCAACGCGTAAAATGCTGGACAAAAAGCGAAAAATTCCCGCCAAAAAGATCCCGAATATATTTCTGATATTTCTACGGCAACACAAACGCCATCAAGTCATAATTCAAGTGAACTATGTGATGGCGACAGCATGGATGACATCGATGTTAATCGAGGTGTTAATTTTAATAATAACAGTAACAATGGTTTAAAGAACGAAAGCGAAAACAAAGTTTGCAGCATATGTCAAGAAATTGGGAAGTCGGAAACCTGGTACAGGTGTACCTCTTGCGGAAAGTGTATACATAGTCAGTGTACAGATGCGGACTCGCCTCAAAATTATGTTTGCGATTTTTGTTCTAAATAAAAGGGGGTTTTCAGTTTTAAAGTAAACTCGAAAATAAATCAATGCAAATCAAAACATAAAGAAACTGCAAATAAAGGTTTAAAACTGCTTGCATTTAAGAACCAGACATTTTATCACTGTTTTATTTTAAGTATGGATGCAAACTAATATTTTTGGGAATTTTAAACAATCTGTATTTAACTCCAATATTCAGTAATTGTTTTTTTTTTTTATACAAGAGGTGGAAATAAATATTTTATTTATTTTAAGATTTGTAAATATTATTCATTTCAATTCCCCCTTTAAAAAAGATTTAAAACCACGCAATACCTATTGATATTAAATAAAAATCATGTTAGGGGAAATCATGGGAAATTTTGGGAAATTCCGGGAAATCCTATGAAATCTTAGTAAAAATCAGGGGAAATCAAAGAAAATCTGAGAAAATCTGTCAAATATGGAGAAAATCATGGGAAATCTTATAAAATTAAAGGAAATCATGAAAAATGTCCCCTAAACGGGAAATCTGGTATACAAAATTTGGGCAACGGGTTACCCCTCGGCAAATAATCATGTAAATGTGTTTATATTTTTTTTGTGGTTCAAAATATTATATTCTACATAAAATGTGTAAGTAATATGTTGCTTGTCTTTATTGCTTAGGCTATAATATACATGTAACTTGACAACCCCTTTTGTGGTTATGGGCACGAAACGAGAAGGTTGGTCAGCCAAACTTTACGATGCTCATGGGTTAGTGTACGAAATAACAATTATTTTATGATCGTGTACAAAATAGGAATGTATGAAATAGGAACAATTCGTTGTTTTTCTGGTTCTTGTTGTGTAAGAATGGTGTAATTGTTTAACAAATAAATAAAAGCAGATAATCTACATCTTAGCATGCTATTTTGGTTATCAGTTGAACTGATTGAATGATTTTGTCAGGAACAGACGTGTAATTTAAAAAAAATAGATGAGATTTCGTGAAAGTCCAATTTATACAACATATTTTAAAGTGATAAAAGAATATATGTTGACAATAAAATTATTAGTGATCTGATTATTTCTAATTAATTTGCGTTAAAATACACTTGAAAATTATCATTAAAATCACATAATGGGGGTTATACGTGCAAAGGATATAGGTAAAAACAATAAAAAATAAAGTATAAGTAGACGTGTTTATTTTTTTTATTAGCAAAGCACTTAAATTCAATACTACTTTTTAACTTATCAAATCATATCAGTATTTTTATTGTTTTATGAAATATGGCAATAGTTCGATCGGGGCAGGATAATTTATCAAGTTAATTGGTCCTGTATAAATAGATCCATTATTCCCATCTTTCCATTGTCCTCTTGGAAGATAAACATCTCTTGAAAATGTGTTATTTACAATAACTGGTGCCACCAAGATTTCGTCACCTAGGAGATACTCTAAAACACAAAGTCATCAGGAAATATATAGGAATATAGGAAAAAAGTGTAGTAAATAATTTGGCTGAGTATAATTACATACATCATACACAAAATGAAAAGAAAATTGATATTTTTGTTTTATTTTAAACAAAACTTTAAGTTATTCTAGTGGAAGCTTTCACCGTCTAAAAACCTATACC
Source organism: Polydrusus tereticollis (assembly GCA_963920685.1). Lineage (NCBI taxonomy): Eukaryota > Metazoa > Arthropoda > Insecta > Coleoptera > Curculionidae > Polydrusus > Polydrusus tereticollis. Next base: position 98,120,654 of record OY987331.1, read on the forward strand.
TCACAACTCTGCGTGAATTCAATACAAAGTACGCAATGACGAATCGGTGGTATACTAAACAGATTTTGTTTTGAAACCTTTTTTAGAAACCTGTATTAATGAATTTTCATTATGTCACCTACCCCACTGACATATCTTTTTTTTTTATTTACAACCCCAAGTTTAGAGGGTCCTTCGCATAGAAACACTGGCCTGCCAGTATAAAAATGCTATGAATTGTGGCAGACTTAATGTTTTTATAAATAATGTATATTCGTTTAATGGAAAACAGCTGAACTTTAACATCAGTGTGACTGTTATATTTCCTATACTAACTCTTTCAGCTTCTAAGATATTTTAGAATGTGGGAAATTGCATATGCATAGGACTAGTGATGTAAAATTCCCAAAAGAATTTAATGTTGTGAATATATCGGAAACTTTCAGAGTATTAGAAAATTTTGGAGAATCTTGGACTTAAAAATTTTAATCCAATTGGGGGCTAAATGAGCCCCTTACTACCCTAAATAATGATGCTAAATTCAAACAAAATCGTCTAAAGGATTATTAAGATATTTACGAAACAACGATTTTCTTTAAAAAACTTGTTTTTCGTCTTAGAATCACTCAAAGAATCACCCCTTTGAAGTTTGGCCGCGCACTAAATGTGTATATCAGAAAGTTTGTTATCTGCAGTTAGTTTCTTAACCTAACTTTAATTTAAATCTCATTAGTGGGTTTCGTACTATATTTTGAAAACATTGCCCTTATTTTAAAACTTTAACACCCTGTAGCTGCGGAACAAAGCAGAATCAGATCAATGTGCATATAAAAAAATAAACCCTATTTTCAACTAATGAATCTGCATTTTTCTTAAACACTCTGTGTGCAGGGTGTACAGGGTGTTTGGAAATGATGATGGCAAATTTTAAGGTATAATTCTAGATAAATAAATATTTAAAAAGTTGACATCTGAACTTTTGGTACGTAAACTCTTCTATAAGGAGCTACACTGAGTGAAATATCGAGTTGATATTACTGAAATATGAGTTGTCCTAGATCGACGCGTGTTGCTAATAGGGGACAGCTCAGACCTCTAAATTACGGCAAGTAAATCGAAGAAATTGCATCAAATCATTGTTCGTAACTTATAATAGCCCTGAAGATGGGTTATTTTATGCACCGGACCCAACTTAAATTTTTGGTAAGCTACCGTAGCTAATCGTAACTCGGTTTGACGAACACATGCGACGTGGGCTGCAGCAATTCATTGTTTAAGCTGCCAGAGACCAATATGGGAATTGTGATGCGTTACTACTCGGGCTAGATTAATTCATGATTCGAGCTATCAAAATTTGACCTTTCGGTTCTAGCTTACGATGATTAACTTAACGACTATAGATTTAATCTGTCCTAAAGTTGGAGTATCCTCATTTTCACGCACCTGTATGAGGATAACAAACTCTGAACAAAGATAAAAGATCCCGCCGATCAATGATTGCGCGGATAGCAAGTCCAGTTATGTGGTCCATGACGACGCGACGTGCATGATGTACTAATAACAAGGGGATGAAGTTACCGCGCCAAATCGGCACGAGCGCGAAATCCGTGACCTTTCGATCGGTGATTTACCCTCGACATGGATTTTTAGAGCACTCCTTATGACTAAGTCCAACTCAAAATAATTTACACATGCTAATGAGTTGAAATAATGCACGTCCGGGTCAAAACGATATTTTAAAATCAATTAGTAAGATGTCCCAATCCAAAAACTGAGTTCAGGTAACTCATAAAATGATTACAAAATAAAGGATTGTGGTAATCCCAAATGTGTTTAAAATGTTGATAAAAAATCTCTTTCTGTGTTGAGGCGAACCAAAAGAAGCTGAGTTATTGTAGCGTTTTTAAATATTTGTGATAATTCGTAGGCTCAGTTTGAACAACATAGAAACGTGCGTTAAAGTAGCTCTACTTCTGCAACCCACGACATCAGTAAACCCATCCTTGTCAGTATACATTCCCGGGGATGGGACTATTCGCCGTCGCCGTTTCGCCGTCGCCGTTTCGCCGTCGCGACAATTCGCCGGCAGCCGATTCGCCGTGGGCCGTTTCGCCGTCAAATAGAATATAAGTCTATAATTATTACAATTTTTTTTATATCTAGCATATACCGAATTGGACCCAAAAAGGTGGATTAGATGCCGTGTTAGCGCTGTTTAACCAATATAAGTCTATAATTATTACAATTTTTTTATATCTAGCATATACCGAATTGGACCCAAAAAGGTGGATTAGATTAGAAACGGCGACGGCTGAACGTCCTAGACCCGAATTCCAATAACCCTAATTATTATTATTGACTTGCCTATGTAGGTATATTTTTATCAAACAATTTTGTTAAAATTTATCAATATATATTATAACCTTTTTTACGTATTTTATTAATTTCTATTTGACGGCGAAACGGCCCACGGCGAATCGGCTGCCGGCGAATTGTCGCGACGGCGAAACGGCGAAACGGCGACGGCTAAATGTCCTAGACCCTACATTCCCAGTTACTCATAAACATGATCAAAGCGTTTTCTTTTTTAATTTATTAGAATCTAGCTACAATATAGAAATGAACTCTTACGTGTAAGTTAGTATTATTGGAGATCACTTTTTAAAAAAAATCAGATGACTTATATTGCAACCAGTGGTGTGGTATCAAAAGGGTGGTGGTTTTATTTTAGGTCATACTTCTTTGCCGAGTTTATTTTCGCCAGTTGTTTTAACAACAAAAAATTCTTATAGTATTGTGAGGTAGGTGTTTGTACGGTGAAAGCTTGAACTATAAAATGTTACTGTAATTAAGTGCAATGCAACTCATCATAATAATAATTACAGTCGGTTATGAAAAGTTCAAAACATGTGCACCGAGTTGTGATTATTAGTCCTTATTATTACAACAATAATTTTTAATTCAGTTTCTCACTTCAGTAGAAAATGGTGTTAAAAAGAAGTAAAAAGGTAGCATGGTAATAACATTATAGTATGTCTTTAGCTAAATAAAATAATAATAAAAATATTGTTTTTCATAAAGAAGGAATGTTACATAAAGAATATCTTTTTTATTATCTTACCGTCACCGGACGCCAAAGCAACAGGATCTGTGGGATCAACCCACCAAATAGGTGGATTTACTGGGGTCCCATCAATAATGCTATTCTTCATGGCTCTGATGATAGTTGGAGCATATTGTGCATGAAGATCAACGTACTTCTTGACAATTGCTTCAATGTCGTACTAGGCAAGTAATAAAAATGACAATATTTGACAATGGTACTATTGCAAGTTCGGTATACAGGTACATATTTTAAAAATTGGAGATTTACATACTTTTCGATAGGTAATAATTTAATGTTTATAGCTATACTTAGATATAAATTACACACTAATTTATTAAGTTCTCAATTTTTCTGGAAGTAAATTTAAAAATGAATAAGCGAACATCAAAATTGTTCATAATATTGAGGTTTTTTTGAACACAATTTTTTGAAATCATGTTTTCTTCAACAACTTTTTGAAATAAGGTATCAGATATTGAAATCAAATTAAAGGAAATTAAAATATCTTTACAAAAAAAAACGAAAACTTGGTTTTAAATTCATTAAGTTTGGACCAAAATATTGAACACTCTGTAGTACTTATACCAATTCTAATAGCAGTTAGGTAATTTTACATGTAATAACTTTTCTTTCCTAAATTTTATTAAAAGTATTTGTAAAGATAGTTAAAATACAACGATTTTTATGGAAAATCGTATTTAGTCAATAATCCATTAAAAAATTCATATCTTAACAACGTCGCATTTGATGTTCAAAATTTCTTAAAGTGTGATAGAGGACGCTTCAATATAATAAAAAAATATATATGGTGTTCCATTTAAAAAAAAGATATGTTGGACCCACCCTGGATTTTTAAGTCAACCTGTATATTTAAAATTATTCTTAGAAAGTGCACGGCGTTAACCTGTATAACTATTGTTTTTTTCTTCTTAAGTCGATTGTTAACAAAATACCGTCCACCGGCACACTAAATGGACACCCTGTATACAGGGTGCCCCAAAAATAGCTCCCCAGTCGCCTGGGGTAGACTTTGCTATCAAAAATAAGATAAATATAAATTCATTAATTAAATCAAGTCATTTTTGATGAAGGAAATGACGAGGATGACGTTTCTTGTTCACATTTATAAAGCTATAACAGAAATTTTTAATCAAACCTTAAGCCTTGTAGAAGACAATTTTATTCGCTTTGTAAAATTAAATATTATTGATTTTTTTATGTGTGTAGGTGTGACTTGATTTAAATTAACACACAATTTTTTTACTGGGATATTTAAAAATTTGACTTGCAAAAATGCATTGAAATCAATGTTTCAACTTTTCGAGATATTTGCATAAGTGATGTTCGTCTTATTTTTGGTCGTAAAGTCTAACCTCGGCGCCTGTATAAGTAATATTATAATCGTGAGCGAGGGGGTTTGATTTCAATGTACAGGGTTATCCAACCAAGACTGGACAAGGCGATTTTTTGACTTTTCCTGTACTTTTATAAAAAAACTGAAATAGCCATCTTAAGTCATTTTCTCCCGCGAATTCGAATATCTTCAGCAAAAAACAATTGAACATCAAACAAAAGTACTAGGGGTCACTTTGATATTTTTTTAAATGGGATGCCGTATTTTTAATGAGCTTATCCGATTTCTCATATAAATTTTGATCTAAAATGTTGGATTTTTAATTCAAAAACGCCTTTTTTCTTCAGTTTTAAATTCGGAAAATGTTCGTCTACCGTAAGATTAATACCTGATAGATGGATACCCGTTTCACCTGTTCACCCTTTAACCTGCTTTAAAGCGTCCCACAGACGAGCATTTTGCCTCAAAAATCGGACAAAATTATTTTAAGTGATTTTGTAAGTGAAAATAAATAAAAATGCATAAGTGAATATAGTATATTAATATAAAATCATTAAAAACTTAAAATAAAGTAAAATAAAAAATATTGTATTGTAGGTGACAAAACCTAGTCTGGCTCATTAGAATGGTTGGTCAATCATGTTTTTTCCGTTTCTCTGTTAACTTCCGGTTCTTGTGACTCGAAAAGGTTCATAGCTTCACTCAGGAAAGGCTGGCTTTTGCTTCGTTGACGTTTTCGCTGACAACTTAAAAATGGATCGGATGTCAAAAGTAGCCTGTTTAAAACATCTTGGTTGCACTGGATCCGAGAAAATTTTCTTGCAAAGTCTTGTCGGTATGAACGATAGTGCTTGTTTCGGTCCTCCGCTGCCTCTTCCGATAGCTGGCCGATAGGTAGGATAGCGTTTTTTATGACTGTCGAGTCATGTGCAAGTATCTTATGGAGAGTTGGCGTCATTGGATGCCACCCGTAATTTTCCACGTACCTCTTTGCAGTGTCTTTGCAAAACAATTCAAATTTCATTGCATCAATTTTAAGGCCAGATGAAATTGCTTCTAGGATGACCTTAAGTTTGATTATAAAATCTTTATTTACTCCTGTAGGCTTTTTGGATTCGTTCCTTGTTTTTTTTAACAACTTTTTTCTCTTCTATGGCCCGGGCTTGCCATTTCCTTAGAGGAAGCTTATAAGAAAGGTGTAATATGGTTTCAGACAAACGGATTCTAGCATGGAGAATTGACAAACCGAACCTTAGTGACTCGGGATTCTCCTCATTTGTACTTTCAAAGTCATTGAAAGTTTTGGACGTTTTCTCACATATAAAACATCTCATGGTAAAGGTGGTATCAGTAACCGCATTGCAAACTTTTGCATCAACCATTGTTGGAAGCAATGTGTGTCGCACGAAAATGTCTTACTTTGGATTGGGTATTTTGGTCGCCTGCAATATTTTTTCCTGATCTTCTACATACATTATTTCTTTTTTTGTAATGTTAACAGTTTCATGAATGTGAATTGGGCGGCAAAAACGAGAGGATGATGGTGTGGGATTTTGCCAAAGAACTTTTTTTCTGTCACCAATATCCAACTGCAATCTCAAGGGAACCAATGAACTTTGAAATATGTTCGAGTCGCCATGAGAGCTATCTGAAAACTTTTGTTGATGTTCAACTTGATGTGAACCATCACAACACCATTTTGAAATAAGTTCCAGATTTTGCAATTCCTGTTCATTACATTTTTGAAGAACTTCTTCAAGATAAAGACAAAGCCTTGTAACAGTGTGATCGAGTAAGTCTTGGAGCACAACTTCAGCACATGTCTCCATAACTCGTATTGACTTTTGATTTGGATAGCAGCTTTTCTTTGCTTCTCTAATAAGCGTATGGCATGGAAAAATACCCTTGTTTGATTCGTGTAATAACTCCCACTGTTTAATTGTAAAGTAACCTTCAACAAAGATTTGTAAGGCTTCAGCAGGTGTGTACTTTTTTATTTTTGACTGCTGAGCTTGTGTAACTTTTCTGTACTTTTTGGCCCTTGTAGGTGTAGAAATTGCGTCTATTATAAGTTTAGAAGCAGCAGCATAACCTGATATCCGTTGACTAATGCTAGCTGCGTAGGTAAGTTCCTGGACAGGTACCTGCTCGCGTAGATCTTTTGTTTTTCGTCGTTTACTACGATCAGACAATTCTAGGAAGTCCTTGCTTGGGCGTCTCGGCTTCGTATTCGGTGTCCAGTTATGTACTGCTATTGAAGCTTTAAGCCAATCCCTTTTTTTTAATAAAACTGTCTTCAATATAATTGGACGATACCCATCTCTGCTTTAAATCACATTTAAAATTTTTCAAATCATGACTTAAGGTTTGACATTCGTTTTGGGGACATTTCGTCATTTCTTGAAGTTTATGTTCCATAAATATTATTTTATCATCCAATTTTCTTGCTGTGCTTTCCTTAACAAGCATATGCAATGATTTTCGGGACATCTCTATAACATTTGATGTTAAACCTGAAAAAACAAAACAAATAAAAAATAAATATTTATTAAAATAACTTAAAAATTACAAGCTATTATTAAATGCACTAAAAAGTCAAAAATAATTTCTTAGCCTTCGGATACCATCATACCAAATTTGTAGCCAATCGGATATGTAGAAGTTATTTAAAATTAAATTGCGAGATGATATTACATAATAATAAAAGCTTGTAAAAAACTGCTTATTTTAACGTGATTTTTTTCAGAGTAGTGGAAAGATGTGGGAAAAGTTTTAGCGGATATAATACATACAAACCATTTAGTTTACTAAAAAAATTAATTTATAACTCGGCCACCCCCGACACTATAACAAAAACACTAATACGAAAAAAAAATACAAATTGTTTTCTTTTTTTTTACGTGTTTCAATGTTTTCCCGACAAAATACAAAATAACAAATTAAATGTAATAAACTATACATTAAAATTGGGTACATACCATCTTGTCCAGAATCCATAACAAAATTTTTTTATAATTCACTTCAAACAACATAAAAAACCTACTGCAAGTTCGAGAAAGTTAGAGCTTATCGAGAATAAAGACGTGCGTAATTAACAAAGACTAGATTTCGACTGCCTTGCTATATGGCGGGGTAGAGGTCAACTTTATAACCAGTTTATTATAGTACGGTTACTTAGGTACTAAAAAAACGCAAAAACAATAGCATTCACAGTAGTTTGTAATTCTTACTTTTGTCCGATTTTTGAGGCAAAATGCTCCTATGTGGCGTCCGTCAGTTAGACAAAATAATCAAGTTTCAAATTTCTATATATTTTTCACGAATTAATTACAAATTTAGTAGTTTTTGCAAATCTATTATTGCTTACGTATAAAAAAAGTATGACATATTAGAAAAAAATATAAACTAAAGTGAATAACTTTAATCTCAATAATATAATTGCTCTATGTGTCCTCCATTATTTTCAAAACATGACCGATGCCCCCTTTTCAATCTCTCCAAAGAATCTCTTACAATATTTTGGTCCTGGTTAAGTCTATTAATTTCATTTATAATTTTTTGCTGGATGTCCTCCAGACTTCTGTTGGGTCGTTGATAAACTACATTTTTTAAATGACCCCATAAAAATGTATCCATTGGCGTGATATCGGGCCTATTTGGTGGCCAATGAATTGTTCCGTTACGGCCAATCCACTGATTGTAACGCTCGTTTAGGTATGTTACCACTTCTCGAACTGCATGAGGCGGAGCACCATCCTGCTGCCAAATGATATTGTTGTAGGCTTGCAATGGCAACCTTTCCAAGAAATCCTCGATATCGTTATGAAGAAAATGGAGGTATCTTTGGCCTGTTAAAGAGCCACGATAAAATAGTGGTCCAATAATTCGATTTTCTAACATCCCACACCAAACATTAAGTGAGCCTTGAAACTTTATCATTTCATATCTATGAGGGTTAACTGCTGCCCAGTATCTTGTATTTTTCCGATTGTATACCCCCGATGTTGTAAATGACGCTTCGTCACTCCATAGAATTTTATTATATAAATTATAATCTTCGTCTTGCTCTCTCATCAGCATTGAAGCAACAAATCGAAATCACAGTTCTTTTTGAAGCTGTGTTAAGTATTGAACGGGAAGGATGCAATATGGTTTTAGACCACATTTTTTTAAAGTTCTGTGAACTGTTCCATAGCTTACTCTCCGGAGCCCTGGACCATACCTTACTTCTCGTACCGCTTGCGGAATAGAACTCTTCGGATTTATAGTAAAATATTGAACAAAAGCTCGATCCCTTATATTCCGTCTTTTCATCTTTCTTGGCTTATCTTTCAATGTCTTACTTTCTTCAAATAGGGTCTTAATTCTGAGAATTGTATCCACTGAAATGTGTCTCTGGAAACTCTCAAAAAATGTTCTTTGTGTTTGTCGAGCATTGTCTCCACTTTTGTAATATAATTTTATTACATTTAGCCGTTCTTCTAAAGAATATTTCATTATTTGTAATTAATTCGTGAAAAATATATAGAAATTTGAAACTTGATTATTTTGTCTAACTGACGGACGCTTTAAAGCAGGTTAAAGGGTGAACAGGTGAAACGGGTATCCATCTATCAGGTATTAATCTTACGGTAGACGAACATTTTCCGAATTTAAAACTGAAGAAAAAAGGCGTTTTTGAATTAAAAATCCAACATTTTAGATCAAAATTTATATGAGAAATCGGATAAGCTCATTAAAAATACGGCATCCCATTTAAAAAAATATCAAAGTGACCCCTAGTACTTTTGTTTGATGTTCAATTGTTTTTTGCTGAAGATATTTGAATTCGCGGGAGAAAATGACTTAAGATGGCTATTTGAGTTTTTTTATAAAAGTACAGGAAAAGTCAAAAAATCGCCTTGTCTAGTCTTGGTTGGATAACCCTGTACATATACATATAGAAAAACTACTTGAGGCACCGATTACTCGTAAAAAAATAATTGGAAATTAGATCAGTAGAAAAAAAAACATGGGTTTTTACCTTAAATTGGATGTACCTATTAAAAAAAGTATTGGAACTGTTTAAGAATAATGGTTTAATGTAAGTTAAATCTAAAAACTAAAGTCCTTTTTTACTACGACATAAAAATATTATGCTAATGTAAATGAAATATCAACTAGGGTGTAGCTAATAAAGGAAACCACCTATTATAATCTGTTTTAAAAATTATTTATCTCAAAAGAAGCCACAAAAAGTACCTTAAGATTCAAAAATATGTGTATTTATAGATCGTTGTTGTAAGAAACAATATGTGAATGAAGTTTTTTTAAAATGCGCCGAAATATAGTTTTAAAAATATTCTCTCTCATAATTTTGTCTCATTTTATAATAATTGGTAATGTATAGCATCGTGGCTGAATTTGTTAATTGTTAGAAGAACGTATTCTACGAGGAGGTACGTCACACCTAGAAGTGGGCAAAATAATCGATTACTCGATCAATAATCGATTAATTTTTCGATTAATCGATATATGGAATAATTGATTAAACGAAATAGTCCATATATCGAACAATCGGCTAATCGGAAAAATCGGTTGTTTAATTAATTGACTATATTGAAATAAACGATTATTCGATTAAATCGGAATAATGGATTATGACTTTTGATATTCCCCGTCCCTACTGGTAATACGGCAACTTATTATAATTTTCTCATATTTCTACATTTTTTTTGGTTCATGTATAAAAAATGCTATTAAGAATCGTAGTTTGCTGTCAAATTAAAAAGAAACCTAATTGGATAAAAAATAGGATATTTATTTTTTCTGTTCCCATGAAAATTAACGATGTATTATTTTGACTTGTTTCCATTATTACTTACTAAGCCGGTTGTCAATCGGTTTTGTCAGCAAAGTTAACCTTTTTAATGTACTATTATAGTATATTACGTATTAAGTGTTGTAAAAAGCATATTACGCACGAATGGAAAACTTGCGCACGAGCCCCGTAGCGGCGAGTGCGGTAATTACATGAGTGCGTAATAGCTATACAACACGCAACACGTACTAAACTTTTTCGACGACTCGAATATTGTTATTATTATTTTATTCTCCGGCGATTAAAGGCTATCGAGGCATAGTGGGCCCCTCTCTCCCACTAAAAACATTAAAAATGGTCGCGCACGAGAAATTTTAATTAGACCGAAAACAAAAATAAATAAGTAACCACCGTCGCCGTGTGCCACACAGTAAGAAACGTAAAACACCTCCCTTACAGGTGACAATACAAGAAATAATATTTTAAGCGAAGTTAAAGAAGCAAAGTATTTTTCTCTATTACTGGATTGTACTCCTGATGTGAGCCGCCAGGAGCAGATTTCTGTTTGCTTAAGGTACGTTAATTTAAAAACAATAAATTTAGTGTCGAAGAACGTTTTTTAACATTTCGTCCTATCAGTGATACAACAGGTGAAGGTTTAACCAACTTTTTACTAAAAACTTTGGAAAATTATGGTTTATACACTTATAATATGCGCGGCCAAGATTATAGTAATGATTCAAATATCATGACGGGTAAATATTAAGGTGTACAAAAAAGAATTTTAAACATTAATCCACAAGCAACGTTTGTACCTTGTTGTAACCACAGTTTAAACCTTGTCATAAACGATGCTGTGAAATCCAATATTTCTAGTATAATTTTTTTTTCAACTGTTCAAGAATTATATAATTTTTTTTCTGCCTCAACCAATCGGTGGTCTGTTTTGAAAGGTAACATTTCAAGTCTGACATTAAAGCCTTTGTCAGATACTAGATGGTCTAGCAGAATTGATGTAATAACCCCTCTAAGATTTCAGTTGGGCGAAATTTACGATGCTCTTTATGAAATTTTATCCGGAAATAATTTTGACAATACTACGAAACATCTAGCTTTCTCCCTAGGTAAAAAAATAAAAAATTATGAGTTTGTGTGTATGGTAGTCTTGTGGTACAAGATTCTAAGTGAAGTGGATGTTGTTACTAAGATTCTGCAATCAAAAACATTTAATATTTCCCAGGCTGGCGAAAGTTTAAATAACCCCAATGAACTTGTAAAACAATATCGATCTGACAAATGCTTTAGTGACTTATTAGCAGATGCCAAAAAACTAGCTTCTTGCTTAGAAGTTGATGCAAAATTTATATCCGCAGAAATTTTAAAGCCACGAAAGATTAAAAACAATTTTCTTACGAAGGTGACGACCAGCCGATTGTAAATCAAAAAATGAAATTTAAAGTAAATTGCTTTTTAGGAATGCTAACCATTACTCTTTCGTCCGTACATGAAAGATTTAAACTATCATCGTGTCATTCTGATGTTTTTAATTTTTTGTGGAATGTTGAAGATTTCGGCAAATATTCTGACCAAGATCAATTTAATTTTTGTAAAAAAACTGGAAGAAACCTTTTAACTGACAAAGATCGAAACGAGAAAGATATAGACGGAACAGAACTTTCACACGAATTACAATTTCTGCAAAATGGCGAGAAAAGCGCGATGTGTGTAGTAGAAACACTTAATTACATTGCAATAAATAACCTAGCCCACTCATTTCCAAACATTACGATTGCATTGCGCATAGTATTAACCATTCCAGTTTCTGTAGCTACAGCCGAGAGGTCATTCTCTAAATTAGAGTTGATTAAAATTTATTTACGATCTAGAATGGGCCAAGAGCGGTTAGAAAATCTGGCCATCATTTCTATAGAGTCTGACTTTTTAAAGCAACTTGAAATGGAAAATCTTGTTAATGAATTTGCAAAAAGTAAAGCTAGAAAAGTCCAATTTTTGTAAGACCTCCCCATCATGTACAGTTGACGACATTTAATTTCGTACACTAAACTGTGACACCGTAAATGCAACTTTTTTACCTTTATTACCTTTGTAACGTGTTAATTGTTATCGTGATATCTGTCAAAGTATTGTCATCATCTTATTTGATTGAAGAAATGCCTCATTTAAGTATTATTGAAAAAGCAAGAATAATTTGTTTAGAAGAAATAGGGTGGTCTTATGGAAGAATAGCTGATCATTTTAGAGGACCTAGAAGTACTGTTCAAGGAATTGTAAAAAAATGGCGCTATCATCAAACATTTGAAAGGTCTGTTGGGTCAGGTTTAAATAATAGAAAATCATCAGATGAAGAAGACCGAAATTTGGTAGAGTATTTAAGGCACAATCCATTTGAAACTGCAGTATCCGCTATGCACAGAACAGGGTTCCCGGCTTCATCTAAAACTGCGCAACGCCGAGTAAGACAAGGTTCCGAATTAAGAAATCGAGCAGCTGCATCCAAACCGTTTTTAAAAAATAGCGATAAGGAACAAAGAATTGGTTTTGCTATGCAATATTTACCAGAAAACGATTTTTTTTGGCAAAATGTTATCTTTTCCGATGAGAAAACTTTTCAGTCTACATATAATGGAAGGATTCAAGTATATAGACCACCAAATTCCCGATATGATGAGAAGTATACTCAAAAAAAGCAAGCCAGTGGACGTTTCTCGATTAATGTGTGGGCATGGATAAGTGTTCACGGTGCAGGTGTATGCTGGAATATTGGTGGAACATTAAACAGTAATATATATCTTCAGATTTTGGAAAATGTTTTTCTTCCTTCTGCCGCGATAGTTTTTGAAGGAAATAACTTTATATTTCAGCAGGAAAACTGCCCTGTGCACACTGCAAGAAATGTAGGTAACTGGTTTAGAGAAAACAACGTATCATGTCTGCCTTGGTGCTCAAGAAGTCCTGATTTAAATCCAATTGAAAATGTTTGGGGATTGATGGTAAAAGAAATGTATAAAATAAATTTTATACCACAGAATGAAATAGAGTTATTTGATAAAATAGAAGAAATTTGGGAAGGGCTAACTCCGGATTACACCAGAAGTATTATTTTGTCAATGCCAAGAAGATTACGATTAGTGTTAGAATCCAATGGCGCAGCAATTAAATATTAGTATTTTGTTTGTTGTTTGTTAATAAATTTACCTTTTTTGGCTTTATACTTTTGTAGTTTTCCTGGTATTGTTTTATAATTTTATAATTTCGCGGCTGTAATTGAAAGACAAAAATATCTAGAAATATCCATTATTAGTTATGGTAAAAAATCGTACATACAATTATTTACAGCTATGTATATAGCTGGAGTTCTATCCAGGTATAAGCAGCAAGGTGAGAAACCCGTTTTACCCAATTTTGTTGTAATTGGGTTATGTATGGGTGGAGTGTATGAATTTATATGTCGTTAACTGTATCATGATCATGTATTATCTGTTTTAAAAAATCGCTCTTTTATTTCTTTATTTCTTTTTTAATATTTTGAATTAATGTTTTGTAACTTTGATACTGTTTTTGTTTTGTTACTGTTGTTTCGTATTTTATTAATATTTTTTGTGTACTTTCTGTTTGTCGCAAATAAATATAGACAATAGTACTAAAAAGTATAGAGTTTTCTTCAAAAATTACAACGATCAACTATGAGAGAAGGTTGGTAATTTTAGCTCAATATTATAATATTGGTTAAAGGCGCCTAATCATTATTTCGCACGACGGTGCCGAAAATACTTGGCGCGTCCCTGGATAGCTCCAAATGGCGATATACCAATTTTGTACTTTAATAGTACATTAAAAGGCTTTACTTTGCTGACAAGACCGCTTGACAACCGGCTTAGTAAATTTATCGTCGTTATTTTAAGGGAAACAGCAAGAATAAATTTAATATCCTATTTTTACCCAGTTGGGTTTTCTTTTAATTTGATAGCAAACTACGATTTTTAATGGAATCTTTTATACATTAGTGGAATTACCACTGCAATTTTTTTCAATTTCCACTTATTAATTCATTACCTGCTACATGGTTACACCATGTATGAGTTCTTCGTCTACTAATTCGAGTAAGTAAATTACCTCAACTTCATCTGTGTACTCCCATGGTAGGTAACTGAACTGCATGGTTGGCATAAAGGTATTCGCTTGGGTCCATCTTACGAAAAGGTCGCCAGTTGGGTAGTTGCCTCCATATCCATTTCCACCAATCATATCTGGCAATACCCTATTAGTAGCAAATACTTTGTAGAGTTATTTATTGGAGGAATTAATATTTTTAATTGGTAAGTACCTATGATAATTATTGGAGAGTTCAGTAGGAGTACAAGAAGACAAAGTTTACCTCATTTTAAAATGTCTTGTAACAATACTGGCAATTAATTTATCAAAAAATCTAAGAACATTACTTCATTTGTTTGTCCATGGTTTTTGAAAAAGTAAGGACCGATTAAATATCGACCCATTATTTTTCCGCCCCAAACATTCACTGACCATCTGGGTTCATTATCAATTATTCTTAATTGATGATGATTGGAATCAGAATAGTAATGAAAAAAATGTCTATTAACGGATCGATTGTTGTAAAACGTACACTCGTCACTAAATAAAACAAAATTAGTGACTTGACTTGAATAGGTGACATGATTAATATGAAATTGGCTAAAATCAGTCCGTATTATGAATATTTGCATTTTTGGTCTTGGACTTAGTCCGCTTGTGCTCCATTTCATGGTTTCTTATTTATTGGCGAGTTTATAATTATTTTTTATTCATTATATACAGAGTGTATTTAATTTATATTTAATTAAAATATCTTTCTACTAATGTTAATTTATTTATGGCATAATGCAATTATGTTTAAAAATACTCTTCCCTAGATGAATATAATGAAATAAATAACAATTTGCTTACATTCCATATCCATTCATATTGAACAATAACAATGTTGTTATAAGTGTCGCCAAACCATTGGTAATTCCCCAAGTTGATGCTTTATCTATCATCCTTAAGAATTTTCCATATTGTTGACCCCTAGAAATAAAGAAAATTTAATAACCTTACATGAATCAGATCATGCGCGGTAATTAGCTATAAAATTACTTTCAAAGCAAGAGGCTCTTCTTTTAAACAAAATCTCAATAAGTTTATGGATCTGGTTAGTTGCTATGAACGAGGTACCAATGTTCTCACAAAGGAATCTTAATAACTAACTATTTTGTTAGGAAACTCAAAAGGGGGCATTTTATTAAATGTCTGAATTTAATAGGTATCATATTTGTAGAAAATTAGGTTCTCAAAAACGTTAATACAATATATCTTTTTGGTAAACAATGCATACTTTTTGAATTATAGTTGTTCCAAGCTTAATTTAATGATATAAAAAAGCATTAAACTCGTGACCATAGGCGTCGCTCCTATCAAATAATTATAATGCGGATTGTTGTAAATTGTTAATATGATGAAATAGTATATATTACAGCTTGTTCATTATAGCATATATCGATAAAAGGTTTGTACTCGTGACTTTGCCTGCAGAGAACACATTCATTTAATATTTTTAAAATGCTCATTTTGCCAAAAACAATTTTAAAAAATTTTCTCTGTCCAGCCAGGACCGCGAGTAGGTATGAGTATTCCTTGCCAAGAAAGGATAGAGGCAGGTACTATGTTAGTTGGAATATATAGTTTGTAGTTAAAGTTTACTATATATATTTTAACAACAAATTGATCGCATCAGCAGAGTCACAGTAAACGTTCTGTAATATAACAAGTTTTTAAGATACGTGTTGAACGAACATAATAATTAATTTAAAATTCATAAACAATTTAACGACTGTGTTTCGTGTAGTAGACTAATAAAGGCACTGATTAACTTTTTTTCATAAACAACAGTTATATTAAACTAAGTTTTACGAAATTAACTATTGAAAACAACAAAATGCTTTCTTCGTTGCGTCTCAAAGCGAAGTGTCTCTCTGCTCTCCGCTGCGCGTTTCCCTCGGTGTTGCTGAAGGTTTGCATCGTGCCAGTGGTGTAGTAGATTCCTCAGCAGACTGGAATAGTCAGAACGTTCAGAAGTACAATCGTTTCCAGGTTGGATTACTACTGGCGCTATAGCTGGTGAAACAGAACATCCATTTTCTGTTTTCATAACATGAACTACGCAATTTTTCCATACATCGCTACTTATTTCGTTATTACCTGCCGAATATTATCAAAGACAACTGCGCTTAAAGTTGGAGATTGATTATTAAGTGATATTCTTTGCTGAAAAGGGCAACATATTAGGTAGAAAGCCATCTTTACTTCCGGCATGATAACGCGTTTGCCTCGCGAACACGGTGTACCAAAAGTATAATTTGTACTGTCTACCCAACCATATTTATCAATATCATGAGTGTCAAACCAAATTTCGTCTAAATAAATTATACTTTTATCGGATTCATGGTACTCCTTTATTTTGCGCAAATAGTTCTGTTGTAGTTCAATAATACGCGGAGATTCCATTATAACCATTAGGTTATCTGATTTTTTATGTTTAAAGCAACATTTTAATAAGACACTACGCAATATTTCTAAAGATTGGTAGGCACTTATAATAAGGGTAACTTCGCAATTTATCACGAACCAGTTCTAAAGTTGACACTTTATTATCCTCCTAATAGTTGTAAATAGTTCGCAAAATAAAATCCCTTGTAATATTGTCAGCCGTTTTCAATTTTTGATTTATTGGTTTGCGCTTTATGGAATAACCGGTTACACTTCCCAAATTATGTACGTTATAAATTCTTATAAAACCCAAGTTGTGTTAATTTATTAAAATTACATTCTCGTACAAAGCGCATTTTCAGTTTTTCCCGGATTTTCTTTTTTTAAACACATACGTACAATTTAAAATAATGCGTTGACATTGAACATGTAAATCCTTGTTTCTTAATTCCGGACTTATTTCGCTTTCGATGGCCGATTCTGGCACTGGCTCACTATATTTCTGCGATAATTCACCTTGACCTTCTGTTTTAAATTGTCGCCAAAAAGCCATACTAATATAATAAAATATAGGTACCAAGTAAAAACTTACTTGTCTGAAACTGCACACTTGTAGCAGAAAATGAAATATGGAAATTACAGTAAATCGTTTCAACCAGTCACGCCGCTGTCCGATTCCCAATATCGCATACCTCAAACACCAACTGATTTTAAAGCTGATAAGGAATCACTTAATTGGCAGAACATTTAACTATTTGCTGTTCTTGTCTACAGCATATAAACTTGTATTTATATGCTGCCCTATTAATTTTCCCAGTGGGAAAAAAAGTTCGCACTTTAAATTGGGAGTGGACCTCGACGGTCTATCGCCAGAGTGTGGAACATAAGGGTTTGTTAATTGTTTATTTTTTTTTGGTTAACAACAGTGGAATTCCTTTTAGTTTCATTTAAATTACTTTCAACTATTATTTTTCTATAAATTATATTTCTGAAGTACTAAAAAAATTATTATAATATTTATGAATGGCTTGTTCCTTCTTTCTTTGACATTAAAATTTCTTGGTTCAAAGTACATTTGCAAACTATGAGGAGATTGAAGGAGATTTACTGACTATTAATTAAATACTGATGTAAAAGAACACTTTTAATAATAAAAACTTAAAGAATTTTTAAAAAAAGATCTAACAACCCCAATTATGATGCCAGTCCCTTTGAAGTCCGGTCGAAGCATTTTTATGTCATCAAACTGACTTTGGAAAAAGTATAACGCACTTTGAACCAAACAAGAAATGGTTGTTGCCAAATTTTTCAATAAGAGTTATACACCGTTTTTTACTTAGTTTTGATCATCACACAAGAAGTAAATTATTTAAAAAGGAAAATGTTACGTATTGTTGCGAACTATCTGCACCGACAACCGTACGTCGTGTGTATCATACCACGTCTCGTCCAAATAAATAATATCCCTTCCATTCTGTCTATATCCATGGACTGCAATTAGATATTCCATCCTCCATCTTTTTAACCGGACCGATTCCGTAATTACTTGTCGCTTGTTATTTTTTTTCATTTTAAAACCGTTTCTTAAAATACATTTCCTTAGAGTTTCACGACAACACTCTATTCCTGTATCATCTTTTTTTAATCTTTGCAATAGGGTTTTTAAACTGGGGTCATTTATTCACTGTACATGGCATATATTTTTCTACAAATTATATCGACATCCGTCGCGTCCGTTTCTTAAACGTAAAAGAGTCTTTCCTCTTTCTTCTCTCCGCTATAGGTTTATTTACAACAAACCACACCATACTCACTGGCCTGCGTGTCAAACCGCTTCCTTCACAGCACCAAATTTTAAAAAAACCACGTTCAAGAAGGGTGGTGTAGACGTCGAAGATTACTTTTTTTGTGCCAACTGATAAAATATCACGCTTAATTTGGTTTTTATCACGACCCGTAGATCCACTTGGCGTACTGGTTTCTTCCCACAGACGAAACATTCTTAGATATCACGTTTAATTGGCAACAAATAACTTCTTGTCTAAACCAATACAAACATCTAACTTAATTTTAAAATCAAAAATTAGCATATTTAAATAACTAAAATAAACATATTCTATTTTACCCTAAAGCCGGCTACGGACGATGAGCTATAATATAATTTATATTATAGCTCACATATTATAAAAATATCGCTTTGCATTAAGAAGTGCAAGTCGCCGCGCATTGATGCTATAATATATATCTATATCCCGACTATACCAAGCGATATATTTCATGTCAGAACGAATATGCTTTCCGAGCGATTTTTAGGATATATATTTCCCCCCTCTTGCGTCGCGCTGCCCGCCAAGAAAGCAGACCGGCGTTGTTTACATGTTTTGATAAGTAGATTTTGAAGCTTTGTAAAATTAGTTGCTTATTTCTGTGAAGAATGGAACATTTAATAGAAAGTGTGAGAAAATATCCATGTCTATGGAAAGTGGATACAAATGACTACAAAAACAATGAACTTAAGCAAGCAGCCTGGAGAAATATCTTAGTTGAATGTAATATAACAGAGGGTATGTTAATTTGTTGAATTCATTTTCATCTAAAATCAGTCTACTATTTTGAAAAATAAAAAATATATACAGGGTGGCTGATTAGTGCGAGAAAGTCCAATATCTCCGTTGTTCTTTAAAATATCGAAATTTATTAAATGCAAAGGTTCTAGGATAAACAAGAGCGCAAATTTTAAAAATATTTTTGGATATACAGGATGCGCCAAAAAAGTGGGGTTTAGCAAAAATGTATTTTTTCAAATGGAACACCCTATATGTTATATTATTTTTGGATTCTACATAAAATTATAGTAATTTTTTAATAAGTGCATTATAGGTCTAAACTTAATAGTTTCCGAGTTATCGACTTTTCCAAAATGACATTTTTGAACTTTGACAGCTTCTAGTTTTCTAACGGTACTTCTTAGAGCAAAACGGCTTACATGTCCCTATCTTACTTTTTAATTGTCTTCAAAAAAATATCAATTTCCGGTTAAACCGGATGTAACTTGAAAGTCGGAAATATAGTACTTCCGGTTTAACCGGAAATTAATATTTTTGGGAAGACAATTAAAAAGTAAGATAGGGACATGTAAGCCGTTTTGCTCTAAGAAGTACCGTTAGAAAATTAGAAGCTGTCAAAGTTCAAAAATATCATTTTGGAAAAGTCGATAACTCTAAAACTATTAAGTTTAGAACTACAATGCACTTATTGAAAAACAACTGTAATTTTATGTAGCATCCAAAAATAATATAACATATAGGGTGTTCCTTTTGAAAAAATACATCTTTGCTAAACCCCACTTTTTTGGAGCATCCTGTATATCCAAAAATATTTTTAAAATGTGCGCTTTTGTTTATCCTAGAATCTTTGTATTTAATAAATTTCGATATTTTTAAGAACAACGGAGATATTGGACTTCCTCGCACTAATCAGCCACCCTGTATATTCTAGTCCGCTGCAATAATAATATAATATAATATTATAGCTCACTGCCGAGCTATAATATATATTATATTATCGCTGATCGTCCGTAGCCGGCTTAACTATTATAAGAGGATTACTGAGAAAATATATTAATATAATAGTCTATAAATGGATCCGTACCTGGAGTCCCCAGATCAGGTGGCCAAATTTTACACCTCACACAATAGGTCATTATGACGGTAAGGGATTAGCATTTAAAATGAGTTTGTAAGATAGACAGGCGGACTTTACAAGTATGGTGAATATGTGACGTTTTGGTGCAATTGAATGATTTCATAGCGACTTTATCATAGGATTTGTCGTGTTTTGTCGCAGGTTTAGTAAAGATTTCGAAAGAATTTAGTAATTGGAACAGGTCTGCGTTCAAAAATTTTTTTCTGTATGTATACATGGGTGCAGAACGACGCTGCAATTTTATATTATTGTATTATATTCGAAACAATACAGCCCCTATATCAAGGGAGCTGGTGGCAAAAATTTGTATTTGAATATTGTACTCTTATAAATATTTAAAGATAATTAAGTACTCTGAGACGGCATGTGAACGAAAAATGAAAAAAGTAAATTAACGGTGGATAGCTCAAGGTAAGCGCTTAAATAATAATATTAGCAGATATCAGACCTACCTAAATGTTACTCGGTATTCAATACGGTCCCCAAACTCATCACAAGCCTGTACATACTTCTCAGTAAAAATATTTGGTGTGCGCTCAATATCGTCATATACACTGGGCTAAAAACAAAATAAATTTATTTCAGCAAGATGGGTCTTATATTGTATGTGCTGATTAAAAAATTAATCACTTAAGCTTTCTTAGAAATCCTAAAAGTGTTTTCCAATATTGAATATGATTTAAGTGAGTGAGTCTTGCTTACAAGCAGTAGGCCACACAATTTAGCCCTTTTACTGGGGTCGACGGAATTTTCCGAGGTTTCTTGTGAATTCCTGCTCTGGTCGGATGTGTGAAAACATATGTGGCTGGAGGAAGTTTTCACTCTGAAACAAGACCGATGTTCGTAGTGAAGAGCTACATGCTGCAAGAGCAGACCCTGCTTTCGACTGAAAACATCGGATCTAGAGGAGCAAACCTCGAACAAAAACCTGCCCTAGGGCAAAAAAGCACACACACCTACACTATACACAAAAACCTGGGGCGCTCGTGGTGCTTCCGGCCCCCCCGCATGGTGACGATTGGCCCCCGGCTGAGGCTGATCCGGAGAGGTAGCAGGGAAAAAAGCTGGTCAGGCACACCAGACTGCCGCTTGGAAGTACAGGGGCCCACCCTTGACTAGCCAACGTAGGGGGCTGCCCTATCACCCAGTGAATAATCTTAGGCAACGTAGTAGTGCCAGGTGGCGCCTGGTTAGGGCCCTGCTGCGTGGTCTGGGAGGCTTTTTCTGCGGCTGCCGGACTTCGTCGCCGAGGCAAGGCCGATCGGCGCTGCGGCTGGGGGGCCGGGGGTACCGGCGCGCCTCAGGACTTTACATTCAACACATAACACAACCATTCCCCTAATAAAAAATTTTTCAGATGGAAGACACGACAAAAGATATGAGAAAGAACGTGCCAACCATTGACGAGGAGAGAAGGCGCCCTAGCTTTCTGGCTGAGGTAGAGATGTTCTCGACGGACTCTGAGGTTGGCGCAGACAGACAGTCTGCTAGAGAGGAGGAATTTTTAAGGTCTTCGGACAACGCGTCGGAGACGGAACCGAGAGGTTCTGTCGAAGATGCGTTGCCGACAAGGGCTGCTAGCACTGTGGCCAAGACGGACCCAAAACGATCCGCCCAAGCGAAGCCGCAAGGCAGTGCCCAAGTGGATCCGAAGGGGTCTGATGAGGTCCAGAAGTCTAGCGCCAACTCTGGCGAGTCCTCCAGGGAGGAAAACGCCAGGAAGAGGAGAGAAAAGAAGAAGAGGTATGCGGCGAGCAAGAAAGCCAGGGAACTGGCTTCCAAGAACCCCGCAAAAGATGTGGCTGGCCCCGCACCTACCGTTTCCGAAACATCTCGGGAGCAGGGTAGCGGGAAGAAGCTGACAGAGGAAAGGAGAGAAGACGCCTTCAGACCTCGTGGTCCCACCGGCAGGAGGTTTATGCGGGCTGCCGAAAGGCGGCCGGCTGACCTTCCCGAAGCTCCCGCATCTGTCCGTGGTGAGGCGGGGGGCTCCATGGAGCCCCCCAGACCTCGCTCGGCGGATGGGGGTGCTGGGAGGAAGGAAATAAATCTCCAGCACAGTCGGGATGCTACCGGAGAACTGGTTAGCGTTCTGACTGGTGAGCGGGAGATTGTACTAATACAAGAGCCTTATGTTTTTAGGAATCAAGTCAGGGGTCTTGGAGGAGCCAGCCACATCCTGGTGGTTGGGAAAGAGGACGATGACAGACCGAGGACCTGCATTATGGTGTCCAAAGAGATCAGCGTGGTACCACTACCTCAGCTGGGAACTAGGGACGCCACAGCAGCTGTGCTCGAATATAAGGTGAGTCAAGGTAGTCGTAAGTTATTAATCTGTAGTTTATATCTGCCGTATGATGACGCGCGACCGCCCGTTACAGAGGACTTAGAGCGTATTATTGCGTTCGCAAGAGACAAAGGTTGGCCGGTTTTAATCGGGTGTGAAGCAAATTCGCATAGTGAAATTTGGGGCAGCACCAACACAAACGCCCGAGGTGAGGCCCTTATACATTTCCTGGCTCATACAAACCTTGAGATACTTAACAGAGGCAGCGAGGCCACGTTTGTTAATAGAATCCGGAAGGAAACTATTGACATTACACTGGCTTCAAGAGGGTTGATCAAAGATATTTTAAATGGCGTGTCTCTAGTGACATTTCGATGTCTGACCATCGAATGATCAGACTGGAACTCAAATTTGACAAAAAGGATGCAGCCCTGAAGAGAAACCCAAGAGCGACGAACTGGGAAAACTACATCGCCTCTCTCAGAAACAACTTGGGAACGATTCAGGTCCGAGTACAGAATAAAGAGGAATTGGAGAATAAGGTAAGTAGCCTTAGCGCAGCGATCGTCTCGGCCTACGAACAGTCGTGTCCGCTGACAGTTGCCACGGGAAGGAGGGTTCGCTGATGGAGCGGTCACCTAGGTGTCCTGCGGAAAGCCAGCAGACGAGCCCTGAACAAAGCAATGAACAGCGGGTCGATGAAGGACTGGGACGTCTACGTGGAGGCTAGAAGGGGTTTTAAAAGGGAACTTCGCCGCAGGAAGAGGGAGTCATAGAAGGCCTTCTGTGGAGAACTCGATTCTCTACCGGAGGCCGCCCGACTGGCTAAAATCCTCAGCTGCGAGAGCAAAGGGATCATTGGATCCTTAAAGAGACAGGACGGAACATGGACCAGTTCCGGTAAGGAGTCACTTAGACACCTACTGGACGTTCACTTCCCTAGTGGCGGACCGGCGCCGGCTGCTGAGGAGGCCGCGCCACCGATTCCAAGGACGTTCGGCTGGAGATCGGGGTGAGGGGTGGTTGCCCGCAAGGCGGCTGCCTATCGCCCCACCTGTGGTGTCTGGTCATGGACGGCCTGATGGCGAGGCTTGCAGATGCTGGCTTCTGCGCACAGGCATACGCGGATGATGGACTCGTCCTTGTGACGGGGAAGTTTCTGGGTGTGGTGTGCGATAGGATGCAGACGGCCTGCAGGATACTGGAGGAATGGTGCGAGGAGACGGGAGTATCGGCCAACCCGGACAAAACCGAAATGATCCTGTTCACAAGGAGAAGGAACATAAATGAGTTTAGGGCGCCTCAATTGTATGGAAAATCTCTTACATTGACGCCGAAGGTCAAATACTTAGGAGTCACCCAGAAACTGACGTGGATGGCACACATCGACAACGTGGTGACCAAGTCAACGGCGACCTTCTGGCAGCTCCGACGTGCGGTGGGTGCCAGCTGGGGTTTAAACCCCCGTATCATGCGCTGGCTCTACACGGCGGTCATTAGACCGTGAGTCGCCTATGGCTCTGTGGTCTGGTGGCCTGGAGTGGAGAAGGTTACCGTGCGCGCCAGACTGGCAAAAGTGCAGAGGCTTGCTGGCTTGGGCATAACCGGAGTCATGAGAACTACGCCCACGGCTGCGCTGGATGTCCTGCTGGGGCTGCCGAGCCTTCCCATCTGGATTCAGAGGGAGGCAATGGCGGCATACCTACGAATGCGGGCCACCGGATGCTGGAGAGGAGTGGGCGACTTAGGCCATACTAGGATTGCTCCGAGAGTGGTGGGGGAAATCCCAATACTCTCCTACAGAGCAATGCCAGTTGAAGGAGTGTTGAGGCTGAACAGGAAGTTCACTCTTACGATCCCTAGTAGGGAGCAGTGGGTGGAAGAGCAGGTGAAGTTCCCTGATGATGCTCTGGTATGCTACACCGATGGGTCGCGCATGGCTGGAACTGAATCATCAGGGGCGGGAGTATACTTGGAAAACATCAACATAAGAAGAAGCTACCCACTGGGAAGGTTCGCGACGGTTTTCCAAGCAGAGGTGTATGCCATCCTCTCGGTGGCAAGTATGAGGGAGGTCATAGACAGTCAAGAGCGGACTGTATACATCTGCTCTGATAGCCAGGCCGCCCTTAAGGCAGTCTGTCAACCCAGAAGCAGTTCGATCCTCGTGAAGGAGTGTGCGGACGCACTTGGGATGCTCGCAGAACAGAAACAGGTTTTCTTGGTCTGGGTCCCGGGACACTGTGGAGTACATGGCAACGAGACGGCCGACGAGCTCGCCAGACTTGGAGCTGAAATTCCCTACCTAGGACCCGAACCAGCAACAGGTATATCAAAGCAGCAGGTGGGGACGGCCCTGGGGGAATGGGCCGCCAACCTCTCCAAGGAGGAATGGCGGCAGACGCCAGGGTGTAGACAGGCTAAAGATTTCATAACTTGGCCCAATAGGGCCAAGTTAGAATGGATTCTTAACAGGAGTAGGCGTGCCCTGAATCCTCTGGTAGGACTCTTAACAGGACACTGCAAATTGAGGAAGCACCTGCATACAATGGGGGTGGAGGAGGACCCGATATGTTCGGAATGCTTGGAGGATGAGGAGACACCACTGCACTTCCTGTGCAATTGCGAAGCACTGGGAAGACTCAGACGACAAGTCTTTGGGACAGTGGTGATCCCACAGGAGGAAGTCAGGACTCTTGCTTGGAGTGACATCCTGACCTTTATGAGAAGGTCGGGTAGGTTCGGCGAGAGCCTGGGTGGTTGAGTGGATGGGGGAAGACACAGGGGTAGGCAAAAAGGATCGCATTTGGTCTACTTGCCAGGTTCGTGTGCCTCCCCTCACCTACTACTACTACTAGCCCTTTTACTTGATAATCTCAACTACCAAGAACCCAAATGGATCATATGTAGTGATTTAAAAGTTGCGTCTATGTTGCTGGTCATTTTAGCAGCCGGCGGGATTGCCGGAAATGAAATTATTGTAAATTGTAACTAAATGAATATGGCGGACATTATGAAATATTATGACCCGTCAACATCTAAAATTGCTCATGTTATTTTTATGGGCATTTATTCTAGGATTAATTTCAGCATTTATATTTAAAAAAATACTATTCTGTAAAAAATACATATTATGTGATATATTTCAAGATATAACGCTGTAGTCTGCGTCAGGAGAAAATAGCGATAAAGTAGCGATTTTCACAACAGGTTGTAGCGGTTTTTGGCTTTACCGCTCTGGCAACACTGTAATATTTTAATAATCCTTGATTTAAACGCCCCCAAATCTATGTTTATTTTAATTGATGGTAAGCTGCCTTTAACGGACAGATATTTCCAGATTATCATTGATTACCGTTTTTATTCTTTTATTCAATGTTTAGGCGAACGGTACAAACGGACCCAAATGTTTAAGGTAACGCGATGCCATCCAAATAAACAGGTTATGTTAGGTTAAGCCAATACTATTTACATACTTTTCTCCAGTATTTATTAATATGATTTTATATTAATGTAACATTGTAGCTTTATCAAACAAATGTAAATTCAATAGAGGCTTGTGGACCTATTTATATGTAAAATCTTAACACTATCTTACATTAATGGGTTACAGTGTACAGATTACAGTCTTAATTTGATAATGTGTTATTATAACAAATAATGATGAGGTTTATTGTGGGTATAAATATTTAAAACATATTTAAAAAGGGTGAGTTATTAAGGTCTATCTGATCATTAAGTAAATGTTGGGAATTTTTAAATTTGTTTATTTCTAAAGACTCAAGCAAAGGACCCCGCACGGAACATATGGGAATAACTTGGTTAAAAGCTTTCACACTCGGGGATGTTATCCAAAAATCGATGCTGATCAAAAGTATCCATGGTCACGAGGTCCGAAAATGCGACCCCGGGGAGTTACCTTCATCGCAATCAAAATAGTGAAAATGAGCAAATGCATCCCCCTTCTTGTGATTTTCCATTGTACATATATCTATCAGATATATCATATACAATATATATAGCGTTCATTAGAATTAGAAAAAAGTGTTCAGTGATTGAAATAAAGTCTTCAGAAATCTTGAAAAAACGTCTTAATGTCTGGAGTGGAATTTCGATAAAGTCTGGAAAGTGAGCAAGAAGTGTTGAAACTAAAACTTCGTACATGACAGAATACCGCTATTATCCGCATTTCGTCTCTTCTTGAACAGAATAATTGTGAAGTTGAGATGTTGTCAAAAGACAAGCGAGTGAAGGCCCGGAAGAAGGCAAGAGGAGTGGGGAAGTCAAGATAAAAAGGACATAGCAGGGAACTTAAAATGAGCTAGATGGAGAGGGAGGGAAAGGGAGAGATTTAAGTTGAGTTTGCTATTTATTTACCATACATATACATTTTGTTTTTCTTTGTTCTATTTTTTTTTGGCTTTTTCTGTTTTTTTTTAATTTTTAATCAATTAACCATCTCGACTTAAAGAAGATCGTCGTCATCAGGTGCCTGTGCTGCATTTATCGTCGTTTGTAATAGTGTTCCATCGGGGTAGTTGATCTCAGGTCGGTGTCGAGCATATCCAAGATACCACAAAACACTGGCTACGTGAGCGCACGATCCAAGGGTTCTAGAAACAACTTGACATGTGCAATAATAACCAGTTATAGAGATATCGCTGTCACCGAATTCTCCCTCATCATTATATTTTATAAAAACCTGGTGATTCGTAGCGCGCCGAAATCTCGAATACACTCTAACTCGAATGAAACTCTCGTCATTCAGTGCTTCATCTATCTGCAGCTCATCATCGCCATCTCGGTCTAGTTGATCTTGGATGTAGGATCTTGCCAGGTTAACTTGATACACTCCGAATGTCAAAGCCTCCAAGTATTCTAAATCCAACGCAGGAAAATCGGGTGCTTGTTGTTCCAGTCTCTGCCATTTAGCATTCCTTTTACGAAGGTTATCCACTTCGACACGAGCGCGAATTTCATTGGATGTGTTTACCCGTTGCAGCATTGTTCTTGCTACCTCTTTAGTAGCGTTTTCCATAATTATAAGAGGGTGATACTTGTTTATTATGGCCCCACATATTCTGTAATCATCCCCTAGATGACGTGCATTCTGAATATTGAAGGTGTTGCCCAGATGTTTATAAATATACTTTAGGTGCCCCTTCCGTGCTTCCACAATCCACCTGATTTTGGTGATAAGACGATTTGTGTTCGCCACTTTTGTATCAAACTGACGTTCACCACGCTGCAGAAATGCAGGCATTTTATGTGAGATGCCCAATCTTTCGAGGAACGGTATGACATCTCTGTACCCTCGATCCACTATAAATATATTGCCATCCTGAAACCAATTTCTCAGTGCAGCCCCATCTCTGTCGACTTCAGCCCGAAGAATAGCTGCGTCGTTATTCCTTGCATCAGAAAAATATGGACCCAAAATGGACAATATATATCCGTCAGTTCCCACGATCAGCGTCGGTTTCAGCAAGTGTCGTCCTTTATGCATGGAGTACGATTGGCGGAGCACTTGAAAATTGCTACTCTTATAGATGTAGAAGTATATACCATCGCAGATGACAATAGCTTTGGGGACGTCGGGTTCCTCATTGAATAATGTATTAGCGAAACCCGATACATGGAGAGCGATAAAGTTTTGCCTCCCGATTGCCTGAACGCCAATATTTTCTGAGCCAAATCTTCCTACTAATGACTTTCGAACAGTGTTTATTGTCATGCTAATAGCTTGTCGGGTATTATAATTATAGATAACTTTGAGAAATTCGTCAGACACTATTTCTAGCACAAACTACGCAACTATTAATAAATCTTTACACGTCAACTGCTTCAAAACTAAATTTGAACACAAAGTGGTTTTCTTGGGAATCACCAGCGAATTGAGAAACTCTGATGTATATATAAAAACACCTAATTTTTACGCTTTTATTATTTATTGATAAGTAACTAGCAAGAACAATTGCACTTTTCTCACGTGTGTATGTGTTAGGCTGTATCGCGAGAAACAAGAAAAAAAAAACGACAATCGCGAACAGAAAGAATGCACTTCAGAATAAAGAGCAAAACAAACCTGGTAAAAAACCCACCCTCAATAATGTTTGCAGATGTACGAAGCTTTAGTTTCAACACTTTTTGCTCACTTTCCAGACTTTATCGAAATTCCACTCCAGACTTCAAGACGTTTTTCAAGATTTCTCTCGACTTTATTTCAATCACTGAACACTTTTTTTCTAATTCTAATGAACGGTATATACATTGTTTATGATATATCTGTGTGATATAGATATATGTGTAATGGAAAATCACAAGGAGGGGGGTGCATTTGCTCATTTTCACTATTTTGATTACAATGAAGGTCCCAGGGGTCGCATTTTCGTACCTAGTGGCCATGGAGACTTTTAATCAGCATCGATTTTTGGATAACATCCCCGAGTAGCCAAGTCTTTAACCGAGGGCCGATTCCCATGTGTTCCGTGCGGGGTTCTTTAATTTTAAATATTTCTTTTCTGTATTCGATTGAAGTAGCCGTTACTTGATGAAGATCCATTATAAACTGGTTAAATAATACAACAATGTGTATAAACAATTGTCATGGTACAATAAATTATTTAGTGAAGATTTATACACATTGTTGTATTATTTAACCAATTTATTTTCTGTATGCAGTATTTTAAAATTTTCATTAAATTGGTGATTATATTCTATTAAATGGTTGGCATAATTTGAATCGGTTATTCCCTTAAGAAAGCTGCACTGGTGTTCTTTTATTCGTTTACCAAAATTTCTACCTGTTTGTCCAATGTATAAATTAGGGCAATCTTTGCAAATGAGTTGGTAGACTCCTAATTTTTAATTTTTTTCCGATTTCGTTTTATTATTTTTTTTATTAGTTTACCCAAAGAATTGTTCGTTTTGTACGCTACATTGAAATCTAAGTTATTTAAAAAAAGTACCTATTTTATCACTAGCCCCACCAATATACGGGATTAATTTGTAATTTTTTGATTAATCTTTAATAATTGGATAAACCATTCCAATTGCTTTTTTATGTTTTGTTCTGTAGAATTTGGTCTATTATATTAGACGGGTAGCCATTGTTTATTGCTGTTTGTTTTACGATATTTAATTTAGTTTCAAATTTTTTTTGATTTAATGGTAGTGTTATTAATCTACAGGGTTCTGATAAAGAAACGGATCAGCCTTTTATATGGAAAACCGCCCACTTAATCAAAAATTGCTCGGATCCGTCGAATTTATTTTTTTGAAATGCATTTATTTTTGAAAAAAAATATTGTACAGGGTATATCATAAAAGTGCTGCATGCGTCAACTTTTAATTTTTTTAATGAAACATAATATTATATATTTTTACATTTCTATGTTCTACAATCACTTCTAGACATTTTTCGTTAATCATGCCCTATACTTAACTTCAGCTGTTTACGAAATATTAACACTTTAATGCTGTTATGCACCATTGGTATGTTTCTCGACATAGCAACGTTCTGAACTTAGGTCACAATCTTTTGACTAAGACAATTTCTTATTTAAGTTTGAGACGTGAAAAAATGACAGTGAATGTTAATCAAATTTGAATTTTGCTCTGCTGATATTTCATCAAAATGCGCCTCGCCGAAGATGAGCGCATTAAAATTTTGATTATGTGGGTTGTGGAGATAAAAGTAGAAGTCATCATACGTGATATATTTAATGAAAAATATTCAAATCGCCCGCCTATTGGCCAATCAACAGTGTCTAGGGTAGCAAGTAAGTGGAGAACTTCTCGTACTATTAAAGATAGTGTTAAAAATGGTCGTCCTGGTATATCCGAGGAGAAAAAAATAAACATATTATTATCACTACAGAAAGATTCTCATAGCTCAAGCACACAACTTGGACGGGTCTACGATATTCACCAAACCACCGTATCTAAATTTTTACAAAAACAGAAGTTTCATCCATACAAACCAGTATTTGTATAAGAGTTATTAGACGATGATCCTGATAGGCGAGACCAATTTTGTGAAATAATGATTTAGCTAACAGATAATAACGCAAGATTTGTCCAAAGAATTTGGTTTTCAGATGAAGCTAGGTTTTGTTTAAATAGTCAGGCTAATAGACAAAACTACAGATACTGGGCACAGGAATATCCTCACTGGTTCATAGAAAATCACACCCAGTATAATTAAAAGGTTAATGTTTGGGCGGGCATTGTTGAAAATAGGATAATCGGACCATTTTTCTTTGATAAAAGTCTCACTGGAGAAAGATGTCTAAATTTCCTTCAAAATGATCTGGTTCCAGCTCTTGCCACTCTGTTTCCAGATGATAATGATCCTGATTTACCAAGTTTAACCTTATGGTTTCAACAGGATGGTGCTCCCCCGCATTATGCTGTTCATGTAAGGGAGTACTTAAATACAAATATTCCGGGGCGGTGGATAGGTAGACGGGGGTGAATAGAATGGCCACCCAGATCGCCTGATCTTAATCCAGTGGACTACGTCAAAAATTTAGTTTATAAATCTAAACCCATCTTGGTAGATACACTGAAGGAGCCTATTCGACGAGTAAAAAGAGAAATATCTTCACAAGTAGTACTAAATGTACAACAGGAATTTCTAGATCGATTGATCTACTGCAGAACAGTTGGTGGAACACATTTTCAACATCTTATAAAAAAGTTTCATTTCATTCTTTGTTGTTTGTTTATTTTGTTTTAAAATTGTAGAATATTAAAATGTAAAAATATACAATATGTTTCATTAAAAAAATTAAAGTTGACACATTTAGCACTTTTATGATCTACCCTGTACAATATCTTTTTTTAAAAAGAAATGCATTTCAAAAAAATAAATTTGACGGGTCCGAGCGATTTTTGATTAAGTGGGCGGTTTTCCATATAAAAGGCTGATCCGTTTCTTTATCATAACCCTGTATGTAACATACTATGGAATGCTGCTAGTTTATGTTGTAAGGGATGGCATGGACTTTTATGTATCGTTGTATCAGTGTGTGGTGGTTTATGAAAGTCTGAAAAAATGTGTTTATTGTTTTCTATTTTTATAGTTAAATCAAAAAAATTTACACTATTATTGATTACTTTCTTAATAGTAAATTTATTGTTATTAAGTAAACTATTTATGTAGTCTAGAAATTGTTTTAGTTGTCTGTCAGTTCCTGTAAAACAATTTTTTCAGTCTTTCATAAACCATCACACACTGATATAACGATACATAAAAGTTCATGACATCCCTTACAACATAAACTAGCAGCATTCCATAGTATGAAATACATAGATTAATAGCACTACCATTAAATAAAAAAAAAATTGAAACTGAATTAAATATCATAAAACAAATAGCAATAAACAATGGCTACAAGTCTAATATAATAAACCAAATTCTACGCAAGAAAACATAAAAAAGCAATTGGAATGGTTTATCCAATTATTAAAGATTGATCAAAAAATTACAAATTAATCTCGTATATTGGTGAGGCTAGTGATAAAATGGGTACTTTTTTAAATAACTTAGATTTCAATGTAGCTTACAGAACAATTAATTCTTTGTATAAATCAATAAAAAATAAAGAAACAAAATCGGAAAAAAATAAAAAATCAGTGCAGCTTTCTGAAGGAAAAACAGACTTAAAAATTCCCAACATTTACTTAATGATCAGATATACCTTAATAACTCACCCTTATTAAATATGCTTTAAATATTTATACCCACAATAAACCTCATCATTATTTGTTATAATAGCACATTATCAAACTAAGACCGTAATCTGTATACTGTATATATTTAGGAAAACTCAAAAAACTCAAGAACACTCAAAAAAGTGTTAAGATCTTGCATATAAAAAGGTCCACAAGCCTCTATTGATTTACATTTGTTTGATAAAGCTACAATGTAGTGAAACATGTCACATTAATATAAAATCATATTAATAAATACTGGAGAAAAGTATGTAAATAGTATTTTACATTATTTCCTAAAAATATCCTATCGATACTTATTTTCTTGGCAATTTGTTTATTTGTAACACTAACATTACAAATTTCCATCTAATGCCTAGTTATAATTTCCAAGGATATTTCTTTTTCCTTTTTTGATTTTTGGTAATTGTGATTTCTTAACAAAAAACTTTGTTTATCTACTTCTTCTTCAATCTCACTACCACTATTATACTGATCACTAGTATCAGATATGTTACATTATCTTAGGAATACGTGATGAGACCGATTCAAGCAAAATTCTAACCCACACTAACGTGTCAACGACAACAAATCATCAGCAGTTGTATTCAAGTCAAGACTGCGGTTAAGATATTTATTCTTATAACAATTAAGCAGTTGCTTTTTCTTAATGCATTGCATTTGCTTACTCAGCTTTTCCTTTTTATAAGAAATTGCTTAATTTTTATTTAGGGCTTTTTTCGAGGTTTTAAAAAATTGGTCTTGGAATTACCAATAAAAATAAATACATAAAATTAAGTACTACTCTGTATAAAAACCTACTACGTTAGCATGATCACTTTCACCAGCATCAAATTTAAAACTATCGATTTCCAGATTAACTTGTAATTTCTTTAATCTGGCTGCCCACCATTCTGCAGCCTCTGGTTTTGTGAAATCTATTTGATGAGAATCTTGTCCATTCCACCAAGATCCGTTGTTGTGGCCTGTTGTGTTTTTAACAAAATAATCTGAAATGGAAAAATTAGTACTTAAATTGCATACAAGGACTTAAAAAACAGATTTTTATTAGTAACAACTATTGATTTTACAGCATCTTAAAACGCGAACTTTAAGAAATACTGATTAACTCACAATTATACTTCAAAACACGTCCTTATACACTATCGGCAAAGTAAAACTTTGCAGGCCAATTTTAATGCAATAGAATAGTATGGTTATAAAATGCCTAAGATTAAAAAGAGAACGACAGCGATTTCCCCTATTCCCCTTCCAATACGACGAGAACAAACGAGAGTATTCCTTTCGCGTGGCCTCGGAACTGCTGGATTTTGCGACGTTGTCACGTAGACTTTTCGAACCTAAGTTTTTAATATTTTATTGGGGAAGACAACATAAATAATTTCATTTTTACTGGTTGATCGAAACCCTGCCCTTTGCTTTCGCGGGTGGCGGTACTATGCAAGACTTGTAAGGACTGGTGGGGGCGGCTACGGCAAGGCTCATATTCACAGAGTCTTTTGCATAGAAAGGAGTAAATTAATATTTAAAAAAAATGTATTCGCGTAAACAGAAAATTAATATAGTTTTATGGTATTCCAAAGCTGAAAGTGCCGAAGGTGTTGTTGGGCAATTTGCATTTGCGTACCCTGATCAACAGGTTCCTTCCCGCCAAACGATTATTAATATTTATAATCGTTTTAAAAAATCCGGGTGCATTAACCAATGTGGTGAATGCTATCACGAGGATCAACAAGCCCGTCCTATTCCTGAAGAAAGAGTCGAGAGGGACGAAAATGTATGCGCTTTTGTGGAAGCAAGTGAGCCATGTTCCAGCACCCATATTTCTCAAGAAATTGGCATTCCAGGCCGCACAGTTAGACATGTTTTTAAAAAGCATGTGTATAAATCCTATGAAATTAAAACTACCCAAGAAATTTTTTCAGATGATTTTATGAGGCGAATGGAGTTTTGTGAGACCATGAGAAGGCAAATAGATGAAAATGAAGATTTTTTAAAAAATATTATGTTTACGGATGAATCATCATTTTCTCTTCATGGTTATCATAATCCTGCAGTCGCCAGATATTGGTCACGGGAAAATAAACATTTAAGTGCGCCTTTGCGGACACAATATCCCCAAAAATTTAACTGTTGGGCGGCTATTTTGGGCGACAATATTGTAGGACCTTTTGTCATTGACGGCAACTTAAATGGGGAAAAATATTTGCAGATGCTGCAAGAGGAAATAATACCAGCTGTGCGTGCCTTGAATGTTAATTTCGAAGAAATTTGGTTTCAGCAGGATGGTTGCCCTGCTCACAATGCAAGGCGAGTTCAGGAGTTTTTGAGTATGACATTTCCTGAACGGCTTATTTGTGACAGAGGTACCATACCATGGCCGGCAAGGTCACCGGATTTGACTCCCCTCGACTTTTTTTTGTGGGGCCACTTAACTCAACTAATTTACAGGTATCCACATGAGAGGGCTGTAAATTTAGTTGACTTAAGAGCATAAATATTCGACATTACTAATTCCATAACACCGGAGGTATTATCGAATGTTAGGACGGAGTTTTATGATCGGCTCGGGTATTGCGAAGCCCAGCAAGGCAATGTCTTCAAGCATTTATTAAAATGACTTAGTTTTATACCATTTTAAGAATACTTATTGTTTAAAGTTATTTTTTTATTACAATTACCATTAATTTTATTTCTTTTTAAGAATGTTCATGAGTTTTTTTTTTTTAGAATAACAGGTTTTATTTTACTTTTATGCTTAAGGCCTATAAAAATTTAAACACCTTAAAATTACTGTTAGTTGTATGTATTAATAGAACTACCAGTGATAAACATGATCGCAAAAAAACGACGTCGTAAAACTTCGCACAAAATGCGATTGACAATCACTACTACTCCAATATCTGGCTGATACGATACTGCCGTCGCCCGTCGCCCACCTACCGTGCCAGCTAGTATTCCCCTCTACCATAAAAGCGTATTGGTCGGTGGAAGGGGAATCGGCTAGAGCATGATTTTGCCTCTCTTTATTTCTCTCGAGCCTTTGCCTATACCGTTTTATCACACTGAAAACCTCCGCATGTAAGATAAATGCTTGCCAATAGTGTATAGAACACCATGTAGTAACGCATCTTGTGTTACACTACGCACTGAATAGAAAAAGAGGACCGAACCTACTGCATTCGCTCCCCGAACTCCGAACCTATCATTACGTTTCAAAGCGTTACACGATACACTGCTTGCTTTTCCGTTGTGCTCCGTTTGTTGTTTTTTCAAAAAGAAAAAATTAGGAGAAAAATTGTGCAAATTATTTGGTTACTTTTCCCTCCTTAAATTCTAGTAATTTAACTGATATCAGTTTTAAACTTATCACATTAATGGCTATAATAACTTCCCACCGTCTTAAAACCTTTTCGGTTATCAAACTATCTGATATTAGAAAGGAAAAAGATTATTGTAAGATTTTTATGGAAGCATTCGTTAAAACTTCAGCTCCTAAGAAACCACAGCCACTTTCAGTTACTCCAAAATATATACAGAAGCCAGAATTGTGTGTAGCGTCAGCCTTAGAAAAGTATATAGGAATGACAGGACCATTAAGGGGCGATATAACGGAACTTTTTATCACTATTAAGAAGCCCCATCGTAAGGCTTCTGCTCAAACCTTATCGCGCTGGATAAGATCACTAAGATCAGTATTAAGGAACTCTGGTATAGACGCTTCCAATTTTTCTCGGTACAGCACCAGACATACGTCCACGTTAGCAGCTCTTTCTAAGGGTTTTGACATTGAAACCATCAGGAAGGCTGCTGGATGAGCTCCTAGTCTCAGTACATTTGCCAAGTTTTATTGTAGACCTGTACTAGATTTATGCTAGAAAGGTTATCTATCCGAATGTTTGAAATATGTATTTTACAATATTTTATATAATACCGTAATTTGTTTTCGTATTTTTATCCTTTGTTTATTCTTAGGTTCTTTACAATTACATTATTGCTTAAACTACTTATATATCTAATTTAATGTACTGCTAGATTTAACCGTTGGGGTTTTCATTCAAAAATTAGAAGTTGTACTTTAAACATCTACATGGTTATATAAGGACGTGTTTTGAAGTATAATATAAGATTAAACGATTTACCTGTAAGGACGTTCAATCTTTATTATACGAGTAAACACGTTCTTATATAGAATAATCCCACCCTATCTATTTTTTTGTGTTTGTTCTCCCTTAACCCTATTTCTAATTTTTGATTTAACACTTAAACGTAATGATGGGTTCGGGGAGCGAATGCAGTAGGTTCGGTCCTATTTTTCTATTCAGTGCGTAGTGTAACACAAGATGCGTTACTACATGGTGTTCTATATAAGGACGTGTTTACTCGTATAATAAAGATTGAACTTCCTTACAGGTAAGTCGTTTAATCTTATATTATTTGCTATGAGAAACATTAATTAGAACTTGTAAGAAGGCTGTACGTACATGATACTTTATTTAGCATCCTTAGCAAGTGTAGCAGGTTGAGGAGCCGACGTTTCGAAAATATATTATGTGGTTATATTATTTTTGGATTCTACGTAAAATTGGCTCATATTTCATGTTTTTTAATTTATACTTGTTCATTTCAAATGTACAGGGTGTCCAGTTTTCGTGTGTTTTCATATAACAGCTATCTTATTATAAAAGGTAGAAAGATGGAGTTTGCGGCTTACTGTTCTATTATTTTATGACACTCTCATTGCCGTAAACGAAATTTCCATAGCCCTCTCAGTTTCTGGCGTACACGGCGATTTTGAATGTCCTGTTTGACGCTCCCTTGTATCTCGACTCTTTGATAACTTATCAATAAGGTA
This sequence comes from Polydrusus tereticollis, assembly GCA_963920685.1. Taxonomy (NCBI): domain Eukaryota; kingdom Metazoa; phylum Arthropoda; class Insecta; order Coleoptera; family Curculionidae; genus Polydrusus; species Polydrusus tereticollis. The sequence continues at coordinate 98,158,021 of OY987331.1, forward strand.
AAAATGAGTAATTATAGAGTATTCATGCAGAATTCAGTGGAGTAGTTAGTTCTCTTTCTTAATAGTTTTGATTTTTAGTTATGACCTAAACTTATAATAGTCCATATTTATTTCTATTAAAAAGGGATAATTTTACATTTTTTCTGAAATTAATCATTTTTCATATAGAGAAGGCTATGCCTGCGAATAAAGAACAAAATTTACAACATTATTTTTATTTTATAGCTTTATATTATTAAATAACTTTAAACCAACAATAAAACAAATATATTATTTAATTAAATTACAAAAAAATTGCTCGAATTGGGCTCCGTTGTGTTCTAAAAACTTTCGACACGCCGTTTCGATTCTCCGCAATATATTTAATAAAATAGTTGACCTTCCCTGCAAAAGCCTAAAAGTTAGATGGGTAGTTTCTCGAAGTTGATCAATTTTTGTGGTCTCTTATATAACCTGACACAGAAAGATCAGGTGATCTTGGAGGCCACCTGACATGTCCATTGGTACTAATCCATTTAACGGGAAATGTGGTTTCAAAATATTCTCTCATGAGAATTGTAAATCGGACAAAGGTACATCCTCTAATATTTCTATTAGTACATCTTGCATTATATTTAGTGCCAAAAATAAAGCATGACACGCTACATCCAGAGCTACCTTAACGTTTTCGTGGAAATATTACGTGTTGGTTCTCTTGGGACCAGTACCTTGAATCGTTTCGGTTTAAGATACCAGAACTCGTCAAATAAGCCTCGTCGGACCATTCATTCCAAATTTGCGTTATCCTGCAAGATTTGTAGGTAACAGTTGCAAAAACTATCCTACGTTCTGCGTCACCGGGATGCAAATGTTGTACGAGATGGTATTTGCATTATTGCATTATTTTTATTATGAATATTAATGGTACCTAACAAATGATTTTAAAACTTACCTATTAAAACGCAGCTCCGAGGCTGCGTTCGCGTCTTCATTAGCTTGGATAAAACAAACATACATATCGTGTTCTTCATAATTTTCATATTTATTATTTTGTGTCATGTTGAACAATTTTTTATAGTAATAAACAATAAACTTATATTTGAGAACAATCCGTAACGGCGCATTTACAGAATTTTTCTGTCATAGCTATCCGTGATTGCCCCTTTTTAAAATAATACTAGACTATTATAAATTTTTGAAAAGCTCTTAAAAAGAGAGATAAGACAAAGAAGTAATATACAGGGTCGTTGGTATGTGTGGAAACGGTCGATTATTTCTTAAAGCACAACAGCTAGCAAAAAATATTCCAGATAGAAGTTTTAAGGTTTCTGGTAGTCTAATAGAATTTTAAAAAATTAAGTATACAGGATGAGTCAGAAAGCCGTAGAGAAATAAAGTTACTTTTTTTTTAATAGAACACCCCATATCTCAGAATATTTTTGGATTTTACATAAAATTACAATTATTTTTTACTAAGTGCATCATATGTCTAAACCTAACATTTTCTGAGATATCGACTTTTGAAAAATTACATTTTTGAATTTTGACAGCTTCTAGCTTTCTAACAGTACGTCTTAGAGTAAAACGGCTTACATGTCCCTATCTTAGTTTTTAGCTCTCTTTCTAAACGTGTCAACTTCCGGTTAAACGGGATGCAGCTCAAAAGCCGGAAATAGCTTACTTCCGGTTTAACCGGAAGTTGGTAATTTTGTAAAGATAATAAAAAAGTAAGATAGGGGCATGTAAGCCGTTTTGCTTTATGGCATACCGTTAGAAAGCTAGAAGCTGTCAAGGTTTAAAAGTGTCACTTTTCAAAAGTGGATATCTCAGAAACTGTTAGGTTTAGACATATAATGCCCTCAGTAAAAAATAATTGTGATTTTATAAAAAATCCAAAAATGTTCTGAGATATAGGGTGTTCTATTAAAAAAAAAGTAACTTTTTTTCTCTACGGCTTTCTGACTCATCCTGTATACTTAATTTTTTTAAATTCTAATAGGCTATAAATAAGCCAAAAACTTTTGTCTTTAATATTTTTTGCTAGCTGTTGTACTTTAAGAAATAATCGACCGTTTCCATACATACCAACGACCGTGTATATATACATTTAAAAAGACACAAGTTTGGGTCATAACTCAAAAACAAAACTTTCCAGCTAAAAACTAACGACGCCCCTGATTTCTACATACAAATCTCTATAATAATCCATTTTTACTTTATTGGTAAGTTATCAAATAGTCAATATACAGGGGAGCGTCAAAAATGACAAATTTTCTAAAACGCCCTGTATGTCAGAAACTGAGAGGACTATGAAAATTTCGCTTGCAGCAATGAAAGTTTCATAAAATAATAGAGCAGTAAGCCGCAAACCTCATCTTTCTATCTTTTATAATAAGAGAGCTGGTATATGAAAACACACGAAAACTGGACACCCTCTACAGGGTGTTTTTTTTTCGTTGATATTATAGGGTATATTATGCTAAACGGTAAGAGATACGAAAACACTAAAATATGTACCCCCGTTCTCTTTTTTAGTGTTTAGTTTAATGACGCAATCAGATCTACGCTAACTAGATTGGGTTAGAAGATACAGGGTGATTCTCAAAATCTGCGGTTTTCATTATCTCTTATGACTCGATTATTTATAGAGATAAAAAGAAACGTTCAATTCGAAAGTTTTATGACTTTTTACGTAGAATTCAGTGGCGTAGTTAGAAAAAATATAGATGTGTTAATTTTTGAGGTATTGTCAAAACCAGCATTATCTTAAATGGGACACCCTGTATCTGGGTGTCTAAGAAGATTGAATTTTTTTTTGCGATTGCAACAATATATAACAGTTAATACTTTGCTTTGTTCTAAATATCTAAAATACCAAAAAACAAAAAGTTCTTTAGTTGGCCATGAATTGAATCATTATTCTTTTATTTTATAATAGGTATATTAAAAACCCAGTTAACAGGAATATTAAAAGATTGATAAACTAAAACAACAACCACAAAGAGCAAAAAAAAATTTATATATATATCTATATATATATTTATATCTTTCTCAATATTACTGCTAGATACCGTCGGATCAGGAGCAACACCAGCTAATGTGTTTATTTCACTTCTTTCTCTATTTTCCTTATTGTAAATCTTACCTCTTGGTTTCCCGAATGATTCATACTCACTTAAATTATGATATAATCTTAGAAACATTTGTTTTTCTGGCTGTCGTCCTTTCGGATAATGCTCAAAATATAGGTCTAAAGCTGCGTCTTTATTTTTATTACTCTCAATATAGCACTCAAACATGTTTAATTTTTCATTGTTTTGAAAAATATTCATTTCATACTCCTTTTTTGAAAAATATAATCGAAAATATTTCGTTAACAACGAATGTTAAAACCAATACTAAATTGTTAATGAATTTTATGGCATAAACAAACAAAAACAAACGCTCCAAAAATTGGCAGTTAGTAAGTGCCTTACCATAATGCTATTATGTCCTGGAGCACCATCTTGTTGTAAATAAACATTATTTCTTGCAGCTAATGGCATGTTATCCAACTCGATTATTACACATTCTTCCAAAATTTGGATGTGCTTCAGCATTCAAATTTTTATTAAAAATCCTGTAGTTAAGGACCCTGTTTTTATACAGCGCCACCCATACATGGAACCCAAATCGTCCTTGTTGTACCCTGGCTACCGTCTGATGAGGATTTATGTTTGCCCAGTATCTATTGTTATGTCGATTAAAAAATCCTTCGCTAGATATAAAAGTCTCGTCAGTCCATATTATATTTTGAAAAAAATTGGAATTCCTATTAATCTGTTGCAAATACAAATGACAAAATTCTAAACGCCGCTCTTCATCTCCAGGATGTAATCTTTGAACCTTTCTTATTTCATACGGTTTATACTTATGCTTTCTTAACGTTTTTAAAACTTTAAATTTACTTGTTCTAATATATTTCTCAATATTACGGCTAGATACCGTCGGATCAGCAGCAACACCAGCTAATGTGCTTATTTCATCTCTTTCTCTATTTTCCTTATTGTAAATCTTGCCTCTTGATTTCCCGAATGATCCATACTCACTTAAATTATGATATAATCTTAGAAACATTTGTTTTTTCTGGCTGTTGTTCTTTCGGATAATACTCAAAATATAGGTCTAAAGCTGCGTCTTTATTTTTATTACTCTCAATATAGCACTCAAACATGTTTAATTTTTCATAGTTTTGAAAAATATTCATTTTATACTGTTTTTTTAAAAAAATATAATCGAAAATATTTCTTTAACAACGAATGTTAAAACCAATACTAAATTGTTAATAAATTTTATAACATGTAAACAAACAAAAACAAACGCTCCAAAAATTCAATCCGTGGCCAACTAAAAAATTTTTTGTTTTTTGGAATTTTAGTTATTTAGAGCAAAGCAAAATATTAGGTTTAAGAAGTAGTCCATATTCTGTGGCGAGATTGTAAATAGAAATAAAGGTCTGTCTTTACCACCAAATATATATTTGGTGGTAAAGACAGACCTTTATTTCTAAAATATTAGGTGTTATATTATGTTGTTGCAATCGCAAGAAAGAATTAAATTTCTTGAGACACCCGTATACAGGTTGTCCCATTTAAGAAAATGTTAGTTTGGATAATGCCTCACAAATTAACACGCGCCATTACACTAAACACTAAAAAAGAGAATGGGACACATATCTTAGTTTTTTCTCTTACCGTTTAACCTATATTCTATAATATCAACGAAAAGAAAACACCCTGTACAGTGGTGGAATGTTCAAAGATGACCGGAATTGGAAGAAAAGTACATTCATTCTAAATTTTATGAGAAAGTAAACAAACTTGTAATATGGCAATCCTTACTTGACTAAAATCCCGATTGTTTCTAAATTGTAGTCCGCAGAAATAAGAAAAATGGTGGATGAAGGACGGTCAACCGGCCTATTCCCTATACTAACGCCCCTGACTAAGTTTGACGCTACCTTTTAATAACAAAACATGCATATGAACTTTTCTTCATGTTTTCATAGTTATGTAGAATATCGTCTTGCAATATACGAACACAATTTCCGGACATCCTGTATGATTAGTTGGAAGTAGTGTTGTAAATGGAAATATTTTCGTCCGAAATATTTCCATCAAAATATTCGCATGAAAATGGAAATATTGGAAATTTCCAGAAGCATATCGGAAATATCGGAAATATCGGAAATATTGTAAACATTGGAAATATTGAGATTATTAACAAAAAATAGGGCTATACAATTTCCTGCAGTTTAATTCACACACACACACCATATCACACACACACCGGATGGATCAAATGATTTAAAATGATTCGTCCAAGTTTTGTCTTGCCAAGCAGACACAAACTGTCAAATACAAAATTGGATTCTGAATTTGCGCAAGTAAAGGAAAAAGTTGAATAATAGTGTTGTTTTAGGTCTGCAGAGCGACGGATGGAGTAATATTAGAAACCAGGGAGTTATTAATCGTATAGTTACTACACCGTCACCGCTACTTGTTGCTTCTATTGAAACTAAGTTGCAAAGGCACACAGGGCAGTATATTGCTGAAGATATGGGAAAATTAATTGTAAAATATGGAAGAGACAAATTTTTGGGTTTTGTTTCGGACAATGCAAAAAATATGCAATTAGCTGGAAAACTAATAAACGAAAAGTATGATATAATTTGGTATGGTTGTCTTTCTCACACACTTAATTTATTGTGTACAGATCAGTCACAGAAATTGCAAAATATATTAGACAAAAACAAGTTTTGTATGAATTATTAAAAAAAAAACAAAATGAAAACAAAAAGGTAGAGCCAAAAGCGGGCGCCATTCAATTACCTGTGAAAACTCGCTGGTCGTCCATTTTGCATTATTTAAGGAGTGTCTACAACACTAAACTCAGCTTACAAGTCCTTGGTGTTAGCCAAGAAGCAGCCCAAATTGTCAATAGATCAGTAAAACAATGGGTGTTAAGTGACGAGATATTTTAGGTTCAAATTGCAAACCTGATTGACTTTTTCAACCAATTTGTAATTGGTTTAAGATCGAAGAAGGAGACCATTACACCAATCACTTTGCTGTTAAGGCCTTTGACGATATTGCTACGGCTATCCAAGAAAATATTACACCGTCATCTCCACTTAATGAAGAGGAAAAAGTTGCAATGATGGAATTAATTGTCAAATCCTCTTGGCTATTCGATGCATACTAACGTAAGAAAACATAAAATTCAATTAGACGAGCAAAACATTATTGACGAAATTGCAGATTACCGTTGCAGGAGCGGTAATCTATTTTTCACAGAATTTATTTGGAAGAGCAGCCTCAACAACCCGGTGACCTGCTAGAAGGGCCTTTATTCATCAACTTTATTATCCAAAGTGGCATCTCGTATTTTAATGATGCCAGCTTCTTCAGCAGCAACTGAGCGTAGTTTTAGTATTTATAGCCAGATTCATTCGAAAAAGAGGAACACGCTTACAAATGAAAGAGCAGCAAAGCTACTATACGTGTCTCATAACAAAAATTTACCAAAAAAAATTAAAACTGGCAGCCGCTCAATTTTTATTTTTAACGAAAATATCAAAAATGGAGGAGAAGAAAATGAAGAAGACCTTGGAGAGATAGAAGAGGAACTTGATCATCAAGAAGAAGAAGAGGAAGAGGCCACTGGCACTGGTATTAGTCATGATGATACTCATTATGGCAATAATGACATCGATAAAGATGATGACGTGCCTCTCTCTCGATTTATGCTTGACAAAAAGTAACTGATTTTTTATTTTTTCGTTTATTTGTTTCCTTAGTTACTGTTACTTTGTGTGTTTAATAAATATTTCCAATGTTTCCATTTATTTCCAATATTTCTAATATTTCCCGAAATATTTCCAGTTATATTTCCGAAATATATATTTCCAGAAAATTTACAACACCAGGAAGTAATTATTCTGGCGTTGTTTCACTTACCTAACATTGTCCCGTCTTGTGAATTATTTTGGCAATCTTCATTAACAAATGGGTGGGTCCACAAACTTAATGTCCAGTTATCTTTATGAAGAGCAGCGACTGTGTTACTAATATCCCCGAAATACTCCGGTGAAAATTCTTTTGAACCATAGCAAGCCTAAAAATGAAAATTTTATTCCGCTTAATACTTCAAAATATTGGGAAGTGATTTTATAAAATATGTGAACAAATGAAATCATGGTCGTCGAATAGCCTAATTAAATTCAAGTCGCTGTAGTCTTTAATCCAACTTTTTTCAAAATTTTGTCAAGAGACAATTGCTAACTCGAGTTATTGAATATTTCCTTTAATAGGCCCGTTCAACGTTTTTGTTTATTATAGAAATCGAAAGTAGACTACCTTTTACGGTAATTTCCATATTTTTAGGTTTTTATTCGGACATTTAAGCCCTTAAATAAATTACCAAAGTTGGATCGCGCGAAAACGGGGCGGAGTTTCGCGTGACGTCACTTTGCAGATGCTGATCGAATGACGGTCGAAATCTGTTAAGCGTGTGGCGCGCGTTATGGTGTTTCTGTGCGGAAACGGCGTTTGATAGTTAAATTATATATTTTTTATTTTAAAATAATGGAGAAAGAGAGAGAATAAGGGAAAAAAGTTTATAATAAATATTGTGCCGTAACAATACCAGAAATGCCGCAGAAAGTCTGTTTATAAGCGTACTTTTTGATCTTGCAACTAGAAAAGTTTGGCAGAAAGCTATGCGTCGGGATGTTTTTGCTTTTGACAAATCCCGCGTTTAAATATATGCTAATGTGAAAGCAGGCTACAAAATATATTATGATATTTATAACCTATTGCAGATAAAAGATATAGAACATTATATGTACAGAAAGACAATGAAAAAAGGAAATATCAGACTTAAGCCAAAAGTAGTACCAAGGTTTTTTTTTATTGTCAAAGAATCGAGTTACGCCCACAGATTGAAATCATCGTCACGGTTTTTCCAAAAGAAAAAAGGAAATCATTGATTAATAATTTGTTACTTCATAAAACATCAGAAATTTATATTGAGAATGAGGACGTCGAGCAGGAAAATGGTATCAAAGTCTAAAGACATGAGTCTTTTATTTGTTTTGTGATATGGGTGTTCAAGTGTTGCAACTTAAGGCTGAAGTTCGCAGCAAGGTAGTCCAGTATACTAGTGAAGATTTGCCATTGTCAAAAATGGGAAAAAAGAGAAACTATCTTTTAAAGAAAAGGTTTCGAAGGAAATAGTACCGATTCAGTTTGTAGTAGTAACGGCTCTACAACAACATTTATTATATCAAAACTAGGCTTGTTAGATTCAGATTCCGATAGTAGAAAGCATATATACAGGGTGGCCAATTAGTACGACAAAGGTCAATATCTCCTGTACCATAAAAGATAGCGGAAAACTTTTGACGAAGCTTATTAAGGGTTAATAGATGCATCTTTTAAAATTATTTTCGTCTATACAGGGTGCTCCAAAAAAGCGGCACGGTAGAAATGCCTATCTCTACAAATATTGGTCGTATTTCAGTTATTGTCTAAAACTCTAGCAAAAAACTGAATGTATTTTACCATTGTCGTTTTTCTAGTTGCCTATGACATAGAAAATAAAAACAAACGTTCTTGTTTAAAATGAAACGTCAGTTTGTTTGTAATGTAATGACAATTAAAGTGATTTGGTGAGTTATTCTTCAAAAATTAATAAAAATGGATTTTTCAAATATCGAAATGGTGGATATGGTTTTTGTATTATTAGCTAGCGACAAAAACTGCTTGTTAGCTATGAGGATATATTAAGAAAGATATTCAAACCGAAGGCAACCCAGTAGAATGGCGTTTGAAAAAGTAAAGGAGCGTTTTCAAACAACGGGGAGTGTAGCCTATAAAAAACAAGAAAGAATAAAACGTGTTGTAATGGAAGAAAATCAATTAAATGTTCTTTTAACAGTTACTGAAAATCCACACATTGGCCAACGAAATATTTCTGACCAATTAGATATTCGCCGTTCATCGATTCAGAGGACACTGAAAACAAACAAAATGCATCCTTACCATATCCAGTTACTGCAGGAACTAAATGAAGGAGATTTTCAAAAGAGAATAGATTTTTGTGAATGGACGCAGGAAAAAATGAGACAACGACAAAATTTTGCACATTTAGTATTCTTTTGTGATGAAGCAACATTTTATAAAAATGGAAACATGAATAGGCATAATTTTCACTATTATGCTACAAGCAATCCCTATTTTATAAGAACCCATTCACCAAACAGATTGTCCTTAAACGTTTGGGGAGGAATTGTAGGAGACTATGTTATTGGACCGTATTTTTTTGAGGAAAGAGTAACTGGACAAGTATATTTGGACCTCTTACAAAACGATTTACCACAATTAATGGCTCAGATACCGAATGAAATTTGTGAACGTCTTTGGTTTTTACATGATGGAGCCGCCGTGTATTATACAGGACCTGTTACTAACTTTTTAAATGAAACATATGGGCAGCAGTGGACTGGAAGAGGAGCGCCCGTACCATGGCCGGCTAGATCACCAGATCTAACAAAAATGGATTTCAGTATATGGGGATTTGTAAAGGATCAGGTATATAAAATAGCACCCACTACAAGAGATGATATGAAAATTCGTATTAAAAACTGTTTTCAAACTGTAACTCGGGAAATGTGTAGAAACATGACTCATTCTTTTGAAAAACGTATAGAATTGTGTATTCAAGTTAATGGGAGACACTTTGAACAATTAATTAGGTAATTTTAAATTAATTAATTTAAATTTAAAAAATTGTCCTCAAGCTTGAATCGGTAAAAAACTTAAATCTAAAAATTGTTTCGAGTTCATTATTTATGTAAATTAATAGAAAAACTACAAAACTGACGTTTGTTTTTATTTTCTATGTCATAGGTAACTAGAAAAACGACAATGGTAAAATACATTCAGTTTTTTGCTAGAGTTTTAGACAATAACTGAAATACGACCAATATTTGTAGAGATAGGCATGAAAAAACCTTAACAAAAGTTAAAGAGGATGAAAATCCCTACAAGTCAAAGTAATCAAATTATTTGAAAAAAATTAGAAAATTAGGTTTAAACTTCGTAAAGTTGGCATGTCCGTAGAAATCACCCTGTACAGGGTGTCCCACATTCGAGCCTCATCATGGGGATCTCGGAAACTATAAGAGATACAGCATCGGTCAAATTATGGCAAAGTTGCGGAATTTGGTGCCCAGTAATATGGTAAAAAAATATCTGAGCTATCTTTTTTAGTTTTAGAAATATTAAAAAAAACAAAAATATTGAATTTTGGTTTTTTTAAATTGGACGACTTATTTTATCCGCTACAAAAAAACAAACACAACATTGTTAAGGCAACTTTTTTCGCTCCATATCGTGGTGTTCTTAGAATTTTGTTTCAACGTTTCGTTTTCGTGGAACTATTATCAACTTTAATTTTTTAAATACGGACCTGCATTTTTTATTTTATTTTTTGAAATCTCTTTAAGCCCTGAATTCAACCATGTAGCGCACTTAATTATATCTAGAGGTTTTGATGCCATTATTACATCATCAGGAATGTGATAATTAATTTTAAATTAATACGGCCCTGGTGTTACTTATTTTTTTTACCAAATACAACATATAAGTGGAGCCAGAATTTATTAGTTATAAAGAATTAATTTCGTATAATAATATATAACATATATTTTAGTTTTTATAATAACAAAGTATAAAGTAAAACTAAAAAAAAAAAACAAAGGTGGCTTAGACGTCAACTTTATGCTTACTTGATTGTGTGGCTTAATTATGTTGACAATTGTCACCATATTTTTATGTTGAATATTTCAGCAAAATTATGTTTTCTGCTTTAGAAAAACGCGACATGTTACGAGTTTATTATTCTTCCAATAGGAATTCACAAATTTCTTGTCAGCGTTATTTTCAGGACTATTCTGAACGCTTACAGCCTCATTATACTTATTTTGCTACACTTGATAGAAATTTAGCCGAGTATGGTAGTTTCAATAAACCAAGAGTAAACTATGGAACACGTATGGAACCGGAAGAACAACAAAATATTATCAATTCGGTAAGTTTTAATTTATTTTAAAAAATTACCAAATTTTCTATTTAGAAAATTTTATTTAAGGTTAATTATGCCCCTCGCGCTTCAACTAGGCATTTCTCCAACGAACTAGAAAACCCTAGGATGAGGATCTGGAGAACCTTAAATTCTCATGGATACAAACCATACAAAATTCATATCAGTCAAACGCTTAGGCCTGGTGATTCAGAAAGAAGACTTGAATTTTGTAATTGGCTTAGCTTCAAACTAAATGAAGATGATAATTTTTTAAACAAAGTCATTTGGACTGATGAATGCAATTTTACAACCAATGGATTATTTAATAGACACAATGAACATTATTGGTCTGTGGAAAATCCCAGACAAAATCAGGAAGTAAGACCTCAAGGACGACTTTCTTTTAATGTGTGGGTTGGAATGTGGAACAATAAAATTATTGGACCCTTTATTTATGAAGGCAACCTCAACTCGCGAAGATATTTGGATATAATAAATAATAATATTTTGGACGCATTAGATCTCGAGCCTTTGGAGACTTTAAGACACTTATGGTGGCAGCAAGATGGCGCTCCGCCTATTATTGGAAGATAAGTAACCGAGTTACTAAACGAAATTTTTCCAAATAAATGGATTGGAAATCGTGGATTTATACGATGGCCAGCAAGAAGTCCTGATTTAAATCCGTTGGATTATTTTCTTTGGGGGTACCTACAAAATCGTCTGTACCGTAATACGCCACGCGATATTAATGTTTTACGAGGAAATTTATTCCGAGAAGTCAGGGCAATCCCCGCACGGGTTATTCAACGGGCGATATTTAAATTAAGGAGGCTTACTCAAAAATGCATTCGAGAGGAAGGGCACTTGTTTGAACACTTAATATAATCAGTTTTTTACTTTTTGTTTCTGTTATTTTCCGTTTTTATTTATTTCCTACATAATATATTATTCATTTTTCATTTACTCTCTTTTATTTAAAAAATTTATATTATTCATATTATATCCTCTTGTGAGTAAAACAAATTAAACAAAAATATCTTGTGAGGTGTCTTAAACAATTTGTTAAATACCTGTTTGACAATCAGACATCATTATTTCTAGATAATCGAAAATCAGGCTTGAGTTGGCGAATGCCAAGATATTGGCGTTCAATAAATTGGTGAATGGGCTATTGTTTGCTCCAAAAGTTGGCTACTATTACATGGCATACAAATGCATTTTTTTTCTTTAAAAAAATACTTTAAATAAATTCCAGGGTCGTATTTATTTAAAAATTAATTATCACATTCCTGATGATGTAATAATGGCATCAAAACGTCTAGATATAATTAAGTGCGCTACATGGTTGAATTCAGGGCTTAAAGAGATTTCAAAAAATAAAATAAAAAATGCAGGTCCGTATTTAAAAAATTAAAGTTGATAATAGTTCCACGAAAACGAAACGTTGAAACGAAATTCTAAGAACACCACGATATGGAGCGAAAAAAGTTGCCTTAACAATGTTGTGTTTGTTTTTTTGTAGCGGATAAAATAAGTCGTCCAATTTAAAAAAACCAAAATTCAATATTTTTGTTTTTTTTTAATATTTCTAAAACTAAAAAAGATAGCTCAGATATTTTTTTACCATATTGCTCTGCACCAAATTCCGCAACTTTGCCATAATTTGACCGATGCTGTATCTCTTATAGTTTCCGAGATCCCCATGATGAGGCTCGAATGTGGGACACCCTGTACATATGAAATATGAATCTATTTTACCCTAGGCGACTTCTGTCAATACTTCTCTTTCCATTATAAAAATATTTTGTTTCCAATTATAATAAGTTAAAAAATACTACACATTTTATTGAACGATGCTTTGTCACAAATTTAAGGGATTTTTCCATCTATTCTGCAACGTTGCAAAAATGTGTATAAATAATTACGGTGCTATGTATAGTAATTTACGGCAAATTAAAATATGTAAATATATACAGGGTGTTCCATTTAGAAAATATAAAATTTCTACCGTGTCGCTTTTCTGAAGCACCCTGTATAGACGAAAATAATTTTAAAAGATACATCTTTTAACCCTTAATAAGCTTCGTCAAAAGTTTTCCGCTATCTTTAATGGTACAGGAGATATTGACCTTTGTCGTACTAATTGGCCACCCTGTAAATTCCAGAAGAAAAAGAAAAGAGAACATTGTCCTTGATAGAAGAAAAATTCAAATCTGTTCAGATTTGCCTAGTCATTTATTATTTATTGTAAATATGCTAGCCCAAAAATGTAAATTGAATAGACTGGATATTTTTTTAATCCTACATAACATTAGCTGACGATTTTAGTGTAAAAGTTGCCAAAGTATGTAATATTATTCAAAGAACAGTATTTTTACTAGCAGGTTACCTTTAACCATTTGTTCACTTTAAATCGTTATCTGAGGTTAAAAAAAAACTTCCTATTTCCTGTTTTAAAATCTTAATACAAAAACCAAGTGAACCGATACTATACAGTCCCTTTCATGTTTAGAATATAAAGGTTATAACACCATGAATTCCCAATGGTTTAAATTCTTATATTTCTTCTGGTTTTAGTGGTAGAAGCACTGAGAAAATGATAGTTGAGGAATCGACATTTTTAAATAAATTAAATCCAGGGGCCGAGGTAATTGCCAACAGAGGCTTTAAGCTTTCGATAACCAACTTGCAGCCAATATTAATTAACTTGTTAGACCACGATCATTCAGCCGAAAAAATTCTAAGCAAGAAGTTAAGGAATCAAAAAGATTTCAAGCTTAAGAAAACCTGTAGAATGAGTGATTTGTAGAATAAGAGAATTTGCTATTCCCCAACCACATGCTACGTTTCATTTAAGGTTGGTTAAATCTTTAGATTTAATAGTGCACATAGTTTGTGAAGTAAATAATATGTAGTGAAATAAACAAAAATAATAATTTACAATACTGTATTTAAAAAAATGATTACTCCAAATTCCTTGTTTGTCATTGTAGTTGTTTCATTACAGATTTGTCAAAAATGCAATATTTTTTTGTAAGTTTTGCTGATGATGCGACATGACAAGAATTCGACGCATTATTTTACTGAGATGCATTTGTATTTGAATTTGATATAAGCATTTTCTAATATTTCTATCTGAAACTATGTAATTTAAACATGATTTTTCGCTTGCTGGACTTTTAATCTCAACTACAAACTCTCTAAATAATAATAATGACAATCATGTACATTGGAAACAAACACCTCCCTCAGATGGATTATAATGGATTACTGACACTGTTTAGCTAGGCGACCCGCGCGCCGTGGTGTTTGCAGAATGACGTCACGAGTCGGTGGAGCGCTTTTTACTGTAACCCAATCTTTAACATTGAATATCTGAGCATTGGATACACTTAGTGAGCTGAAATTTTAACAGCTTATATATAGTCTATTTCAGAACGGTGTAGAGTAATAAAAGCTCATAAGGTATGCAAAGGGACTACAGAGTGACCCAACGAATATTTAAGCCACTTTCATAATTCGGCATTGATTTCATTGCAAAATTCTTTCTTTTCATCAAGTGCAGTTAGTATCACCCGGGTTCGGGTCAATTTATGGGATTTGCCTATTGTTATCTATTCACAAACACTGAAAATGGTGTGACAAAGGCGTGCGGGTAGGATATTCGTAAAAAGGAAAGAATTTTATTTTAACAGAATAAAAATGAGGCATTATGTACATACTATTAGCTACACTTATTTTTTATTAAACATTATAAAAGAAATACAAAATACAAAAAATACATTATACAGAAATTAAATTATAAAAAAACATAATATTCTTAGTCATCTGAGGAACTGTCATCTCCTCTTGACGTTATAATTAACGGGTCGATGGTCCGATCGATCAGGTGGTCAAGATTCCACATTTTCTCCTCTTCTTCAATGACATGATGGACTGCTTTTCGCTAGTTCTCTGGTGTTATTTCCTTAATGGCTTGATCAAACAGTAGCTTAGCGTCTTTCACTTTGAATGTCGTGTTGTGTCTTGCTACAAATTCTTTCAATTGCGCCCACATAAGTTCTATGGATTTAGTTCGCAATGATATGGCGGTGTGCGCAGCACAGTTATACTATGTTTTTCTGCTATATCTTCCACGGCATATTTCATAAAACGATGTTTGTGTAAATTTGCTATAGCTAATTGTTCCTACTTTATCAAATTATCTTCAAATTCAATACTTTTGGTGGTTAACCAGTCGATAATTTCTTGCTTTCTCCAAGATGAAGTTGGAGTCTTCTCTGCGACTGAAAGGTTAGCAAACCTTCTTTTAAAAATCCCTCTTCGCTTCCAATATAGACGATTATTAGTCTCTTCCCTTTACCTGAAGGCACCTTAATACCAGATGACAGGCCTTCCATGAAAACTTGGCGAGCACTGGTTATATTTCTGTCTTGCCACAAGTTTGGTACTATATAACCTTCATTAATCCATGTCTCATCAAGATAAAAGATTTTCTTCTGCTCTTTTCTGTACTGCTTTCTACTTCTCAAGTATTTTCGTCGCCAGCAAACAATTTCATCACTTTCCAGTAAAAGTGATTTACGGTTATGCTTTTCCCAGACAAAAACCATATTTTTTAAAGTGGTCCATAAAAGTTCCATACACACACACGTTAGATGAAGTTTATTCCAAATTACCACCTATTTATTATGATTCAGCCAAAGAGGCCAGATGCAAACTCGGTACCTGTTAAATGGTACCTGTTAAACGCAAAACGTAACTTTATAATCTACTTCCTAACTAATCCCTACACAATATTTCGATTTTGACACTTCAGGCCAGAAAACATACCTTTTCTAATCCTCTGACGCAATTACTTAAAATTTTAATATTACAAACGATACTATTTTATCTTATATATAATAATATTCTTTATACAGGATTGATCGTGTAAATAGGCGGGGCGGCGGACTGTGTATGTATGTCAGTAACAGACTTGTTTCAAGTCTGCTTACTTCCCTTGTTAACGAGAATTATGAGTGTTTATGGATAAAGTTTAAAGTTAAAAAACATGTTTTCTGCATCGGTAATATCTATAGGCCTCCCAAGGGCAAATACTCGGACTTCCAGGAAAACTTGGAGAGCTCGCTGACCCAGATTATTCCTTCGGTAGACGATGTAATCTGCGTGGGGGATATGAACGTTGATTTGATGAAGGTAGACAATGCATTGTCTAGATTTTTCGAATCCTTAGCCTTTGAGCAGGTCATCGACAGCCCTACCCGCGTCACAAACAAATCTATGACTCTCCTAGACCCTATTTTTATATCGAACCGAAAACTTGTCACGAAAAGTGACATTTTTGACTCGCAAATCTCCGATCACTGCTTGGTGGCTTGCAACTTACATTTTGATATCCCATGTAAACCAATAAAACTGTTAACAATCAGGGATTTCAAGCATTTTAATTACGAAAGATTCTGTGATGATTTAAATCTGGCTCCTTTTTATCACATTTTGCTTATTAATGGTATAGAGGAAAAAGTCAAGTATTTCTCGGAACTTTTAATCTCTGTCTTCAATTGTCATGCTCCAGTGCGGAAAATAAGAGTTTCCAAACCTCCAGCACCTTGGCTAACCTATGCTGTAAAAATTATGATTCGCGAAAAAGACGCTGCTTTGCGTAAATATAGGAAAACAAAAGCAGAAAATGACTGGGAATCCTATAAATCTCTGAGAAATCTAACTCTGGCTTCAGTCCGTGGAGAAAAAAAGGCATATTATAACAATCTGTTCCAATCTAAAAATAGCAAAGAACTATGGAAAGGTTTAAATTCTATTAATGGGAACAAAGATAAAAAGGAAATTCCTAAAAATCTACAGAACCCGGAAAATATAAACAAATACTTTAGTACCGTTTTTACGAATAAAGAAGCGGATAATGAGTTATTGTCAAGCTATAAAAATCGCCTTTATCCCGGTCTACATGACGGTCAATTTTCCTTTACTTTATTATACATAAACGATATACCAAAGTTACTTTCCTCAATTAAATCTAAAGCGTACGGCTCTGATAATATTTCAACTAATATGCTACACTATTGCAGTCCACACTTAGACCCATACATCACCCATATTATAAATTGCTGTCTTGAATATAGCTATTTTCCTACATACTGGAAAGAATCTATTGTAAGACCTATGCCAAAGGTTCCCAATCCAAAAGTATTCTCCGACTTGCGCCCCATAAGCATTTTGCCTGCAATATCCAAAATTTTAGAAAGGGCTGTTCATTTGCAAATGACTAGTTTTCTGGCTGAACATAAAATATTATCCGACTTCCAAGCAGGTTTTAGAGCAGGCCATAGCACTGCCACTGCTCTCATGCATGTAACTGATGATATAGCTAGAGGTATTGACAAGAAAGAACTAACAGCTTTAGTGGCCTTGGACTTTTCTAAAGCTTTCGACACGATCAACCATGGTCTCCTACATGCTAAACTAATGTACTACGGTTTCTCCAATTCCGCTGCTCGCTTTATAAAATCATATCTCACTGACCGAAAACAAAGAGTACATATTGACGACCTTGTCTCATCTACTCAGGATGTAACGTCTGGGGTCCCGCAGGGATCTATCCTGGGGCCTTTGCTGTTTATAGTATATACGAACGAACTTTTTAACTCTGTCAAGAATTGCCAGATCCAAGCTTATGCGGATGACACGCAAATATATCTGAGCTTTGGACCGGATCAGGTCCAGGAAGCTGAAGATAATATAAATTCAGACCTAGATAATATAAGAAAACTAGCGGCGTTACACAATTTAAAACTAAACCCTAATAAGTCATACCTTATGGTTTTTGGTAATAATAATCTGAGACAAAATCTCTTAGGAAATTTTACCATAAAAATTGATAACAAAAAACTTGAAATTGTCAACACTATAAAGAACCTTGGAGTACATTTCGACCCCAATTTAAAATTCAGCCTACATGTTAACCACTTAGTTCAGCGCTCTTTTTCAGTTCTTAAGACACTGTATTCCCATAGACATGTCTTGTGCAATCCGCTAAAAAAACTACTTACTGACTCACTCGTACTATCGCATTTCAATTACTGTGACTCTGTATATGGACCTTTCCTTGATAAATTTCAGCAAAATCGTATTCAGAAAATTCAAAATTACTGTGCACGCTTCATTTTCGGCCTCCGTAAATACGACCATATATCAGCTAAAATAATTGAGTTGAAATGGCTCACTATGAAACAAAGAAGACGGGTGCACTTCTATTGCTTTGTCCACAAGATTACTGAAACCAAATACCCCACAAAATTATATAACCGGCTAACCCATCGCAGCTCCCTCCATAATGCTCAAACTAGATCAAGACACTACATGCACATTCCCCGTCACAGCTCAGCATTCTTTCAAAAATCTTTCTCTTATCGTGCTCCAAAATGTTTTAATAGTGTCATAGTTAAGTTTGCAGACTTATCACAATCTAGTTTTAAGTATAAAATTAAAAATTATGTAAGAAACGAAGCAAACTTCTAAGTTTGCTAGAGGACTACCCTCATAAACAGCAGGTATAGGTATATAATTTTAATTCTTATAAATATTTTACATTAATTCTATATTGTACTCTCTAGTTATATCAAGTTATTTAGTATTTTATATACATAAGTACTTATTTTGCCCATACATATTAGGTTAAATGCCAGGAGTAGCTACTACAGCTAAATTTTCGCCTTCTTTGTATGTGTTTCTAATAAAGACGATTTATTATTATTATTATTATTATTAATACCCGTTAACCTAATTCTCTAAAATTTTTGGTTAGTTATCATAAATAATTTAATGCACAAAGTTTACTTGCGCCTATGGCCGACACCGAAATTAAGCCAAACTGGACGGAATTTCCCATTTTATTACTCTACACCTTTCTGAAATAGATTATAGATTATTAAATTCTATTGAATACCTACCTTAAAAAAAATTACAAAAAAAATATCGGTAACAAGCCTATTTGGTGAAATAGAAGAAACACTTCTTAAATCAGTTCACTTAAGGTTCGACAAATTATGATTTTAAAAAAGAAATGATTACTATAACTATCTATCTATCTATCTAAATAATATTGTTTAAGATACTCTTACCTCCCAATTATCATCTATTTCTAACTGGCCGCCTGTGTATCCATGGCTTCGAATTTGGTTGGCAAACTCCAACACAACACTATCATCTATTTCTGTCTTGTACTTTGCCCACGTAGTCCAAATGGGCTCCTCAATCAGTTTTTCGTTGGGATAGGCAAGTGGTTTACCTAAAATAAGAAGTAAGTTATTTCCATGTTAGATGTAATACATTAAAAACGAGACAAAATAAACGTTACACATTATAAACAATATTGCGCATGATAAACTTACCTAAATATTTATTTATTGCATCTAAATGGGCTATTTTAGGATCCTCCAAAGACACTAGAGTGTAAGTTAGGGCAACCTTAAAAAAATTGCAGCCGATGTTAGATAATTTAAGTGTAAGAATAGAAATTCTGTCTTAGATTACTTCGCTTAACAGTATATTATATTGCTTCGGAAAGTCGTTGTAGAAGTATATTTTTTGACAGTTGGTGGCTTAATATGTTCTTTATTTTGAACTGATTATTACAAGTTCCGTTCAAGAAGCCATGCCTTATGCAACTTGCGGTATGACGTAAATGCCAATAACTATATCTCAAACTTAATATAAAAAACTGGATCGACATTCTTGGTCATTGTATTTCGACTTTACACAAATGGCTAGTTCTACAAACGAAGGAATTTTCGGCGGCTCAGCTAAAATATCATGAAAAATTTGTTACAAACTGATTTATTTGTATAACATACTGTACAACATACCTTCATCTAGTTAGTCTCTAAAAATAATTTTGTGCCAAATTCTCAGGAACCTGCAGTGTCCCTCAAACAAAATCGAATCAAAAGTGTATTGGGATTTATTTACTACGACATTGAGGTCATAAATTAAACCAAAATAAAGAAGTACTTATTATAATTTATTGCCTGGGAGACAAATTAGTATTTTATTGTCGCAAAAATGTTATAAAATCCTTTTCCAGAATTTGTCCCCACGGTTTTATATCAGGATCCCGTTCAATGTAAAATAGCGACTATTCAATATTCTATTCGCCGAGCGACGTTGTCGTTCAGCTTAGGCAATCGTTCTTACGAAAGAGACAACAAGTTCACAGAATCCTGGTAACATATTTCCTTACGAATTGAATATATAATATGGTAATTTTAGCGTTTTGATATGACAGTTGCTTACACCAAGGCTTAGTTCTGTATAATTTTGGTTGAATGTTTTTTAATCGATGTTTTTTTTCATATTATTTAAAAATTCTCAGGAACCTGGTCTCAGGATCCTGTCAAATTAAGACCCAGGATACTGAGAACCATCCAGGATCCTGAGAAGTTTACTTTGAAATATTGTTTGTGTGCAAGATAATTTGCAACTTTGTAGCTATACACTATAATGTCAAAATAATAAAGCCTTTGACTAGTTCTAGTAATTAGTTTATCTATAACTAATAAGTATTGACACTGGTCTAAGTGCGACTATTCGTATAATCGTTTCAAAACGTCAAAATAAAAGATAAATTCATTGGAAAAACAAAAACAAGTGGTACAGCTAACAACTAATACCGCAATGACCAAACTAGCTGAAGATCCAAAGACACGGGTTGACGTGGTAAAAGAGGCTTTATCTGGCGACATGTTAGAAAAGCAAATAACAAATAATATATCTAATCTGACGACCCGTCAAGAGAAGAAAGTAGCAAATAAATTACTAATGGGGCCGATTGTCAATGAAAGACAGGTTCGAAAGTTCAAGAACCAGGTTATCACATAAAAAAATATATGGCATCAACAAAAGCAAAAGAAGGCTGAACCTAAAATAAAAAGATGCTTAAAAAGATAGTTCAAATTTTTTTGGAAGGTGCTATGCCTTATTTGCAAATTGACCTAAATACTCTCTTTCCAGACCAGCCTGAAAAGGTAATGACTGAGCTATTAAAACAGAAAGAAGATCAAAGAAAACCTAAGACTCAAAAAAGAAAAGTTGAAGATAATGTTAACGTGCAAACAAAAAAGAAAAAAGAAATGATATCAAGATCAAGAAAACGTTAAGAAGGAGATGAAATATAAAAAAACAGACACAAGTCAGAAAAGTAAATCAAATTAAAAAAAAAAAACATAAAGGGAAAGGTAAAGAAAAAATTTACAGTCCTTTACAAAGATGCAACCGGGGAGGACATTGAAAATGCCGAAGCAGAGTGCAACGCTTGTGACTATTGTGAGATTTGAGATCTGCGAAAACTCATAGATTTGAATGTTATATTTAGGTAGCTGATATAAGGTTTATTGATTCATAATATAAAAAATAGTAAAATAAAGGTTATAAACTCTAACGCGCCTCTAAGGTATGGTTTGGCTGGAGCAGTCAGCGGCCGCGGCTGGCGTTCGCGATTGGTAGCTCGGTACTGGTTTAATGTGATTTGCCGATTTGTATGTACACGGTTTCACTGCCGCAGCTCAGCGACACAGCGTTCGCCGTCAATTGCAGTGGCTGCGTTCGGACTGCTAGTGAGATCAGTCCAGCCGTAATCGCTCAGCAGAATGCCACCGTTTTCGGCAATTGCTGACGAGTGTTTGATAGAGGAAATGCAAAAGTAACCCCCTTTATACAACTATGAGAACGAAAATTACAAAAATGTTGTAATGAAAGATAATGCATGAAAAAAAGTGGCAGCAAGTGTAGGGAAGAACGGTAAAGTGTACAAAACCATTCTGTTCATTTTTCAGTATTACATTACAAAGCTTATAATGAGGGTAGACTGGGGCAACTGCGAAGCCCTTTTTAATAGTTCAAGTTTATTTCCTTCCTACTTTAAATATACAATATTTATAAAAGTGTTTTTGTAAGAAAGTAATAATTTAATATGTTTACTTTTCATACTGCATAGGGCACTCATGAATTATTTTTGAGATCTTGAGATTTAAATGATTTTTTTTTGTACCGACATTTTACACTTACCCCAAAAAGGGAAAATGTAAAATCGGAATACAATTTCCATGCATGTTCGCAGAAGTGGTAATGGGAAAGTGTAAATGAAGTTTATATCTCCCATGCCAATTTTTCTTTTTACAGACTTAAAAAAAAATAAAAATCTGGGAAGTTATGAACTTTTTATTGTTGGGAAATAGTTAGCCAAGCAAATCATAAAAACGAAAAATTAAAAGGTACCTCTAAAAAATAATAAGTAATCCAAAATAACCCTTAAAAAATTCCTAATAACAAGAATAATATTTTTATAAACGTATTTATCCATTGAAAACCCAATGTTTGGCTTTAATCTCTAAAACAGTAGGAGTTATTCCCAAGGAGAAACTAAAACAGAAAAGAAACTTAAAGTTTAAAAATTCGAATAATTTTATGGAACTTGTTAAATATTGTATCCCGCAAATTTCACATTAAAATGAAAACCTCCTCGGCGTGTTACTACCGGTTCAGGTAAACGAGTCACTATATCGTCTAGCTGTACTACATCGACACCATCGGTGAGTGGCCATAAAAAAAATTGTCTTTTAGTTTTCTAGTAAACTTGATTTCAAAGCCGTTGTCAACAGTATTTACCTGGCCAATAAAATGTTTCTTTGCTTTTGGTAATGTGTATTTAATCAGTACCCAGTCTTCAATGGAAATATTGTCTTTGTTTATTTCAGGAATCTGATCTTCGCAATCCGATTCTAAAGTGAAACTTTAATCCGATTCCATGAAAGGTACACTTTCATTATCTGATTCACTGGAGCTGGATTCAAATTGATACGGACTTGGCCGACTTTGTTTACTCTTTCGGTCAATTTTCATAGCTGGTTTAGATATAGTAGATGAACTTGTAGAGATTTTTGACTGACTACTTGCGATAGTACCTGCAATGCTTTGGCCACCTTGAATTAGGCGCTTTCGTTTCCTTGAATTAGAAGAAGGACTCTGTCGGAGCGAATCAAGTAGTAGATCATCAAAACTTGCCTTCTTTTCTTGCCGATTTTCGGTTGTAGCTGGTACTACAGGTTCAGTTATAGGCTCCTGATGATTATTTAGTACTTATATTTCTTCATTTTGATCAGAGCTGACAATTACTTTGAGATTGGTGGCACTAGATGCTGAAGGAGCTGTAAGTAATTCTGCATTAGATGCTAGTTTCCTGTTAAATGAAGCGCCAGATGTAGAAGGCTTTACTGTTTTTAACATTGACTGATCGAAAGTAGCGGTTTTTTCTGTTACATTCGGTGCTACAGCATCATGTTCATTCCTTTCAATATCAATGCGTGCTGGCCTCGGTTGTAAATCTGTTACAGATCTTTGATTATTTAAGTGTTCCTGCCATATTTTTAGGGCATCGATGTCATACTTTTCTTTAGGAATAACATGTCGATTAAATAGAACAATACCACCCTTTCTGAATCCTGTTTTTATGATTCCGGAATCTACTTCAGCCCAGGTTTTCACTAGCAATGTGGCGAAATCCCTTTTTGGTAGTCATTGTCCCTGATGACGTCTTTGCCATGTTATTACTTCCCTCTCCCATATTGCCTTAAAGGATCTAAACATACTTAAATCGAGAGGTTGAAGTAAATGACTTGTATGGGCTGCAGTTTAAGTATATGAATATTTTCTTCTCTTGCGGCTTGAATTAATAAGCAATCCACATGCGAGACATGCCCATCATATATAACAATAATTGGTGCCTGATCACGAACCAAAGGAATAAAAGTCTTAAGAAAGTAATTTCTAAATATTTCGGAGGTCGTCCGTCCATTGGCGCTGGCTGCATTTACGGTGTCTTTGAAGAAGTCTTCATTTCTTTCCTAAATCCAGCAATATTATTGCCTTTAAATATTATCAATGTTATTGCGTTTAAATATCAGCAATGGTGGCAATTTTCTACCACTAGCACTTGCTCCTGCCAGGACGGTTATATTTTCTCTGCCCGATCCAGCAATAATGCTTGAAGAGGGGTTGCCTTTCGCGCCAACAATTTTAAGACGAGAAGGATCTGTACACAGTGAAGTCTCATCTAAATTGTAAATACATTCAGGACGATCCTGAAGACCCAACTCCAATATAGCATTTTCCAATAAAACAAAATATTGGTCTATTATGAATGGGTCCGTAGATTTCTTTCTGCAGTACTCTAAGCTTTGTGGTTTCTTCATACTCAAGGAGTGACGTTTTTTAAACTTTATTAGCCAGTCTGTGCCTGGCATATTGTTCTTAAAAGGATTGGGAATATTATTTAAAGTTACAAAGTCCCGAACTTTTTCTTGAAGCTCTCTCGAAGTTAATCAATATCCCCACTTCTCCATTGTTTTTATATTTTCGGCCAGTTGACACTTATCTTGCCAAGAAAGTATTGGTGGTCGGCCCTGTGTCTTGCTTTTTTCGCCACGGCGGCCAGTTATTCTACAGTAGATTGTAATGTATGGGATTCTGAATTCGGTACTAGCCATCGACATGGTTAATTGACCTTGATTGACGGCATTTACTGCAGCATTTAATTGCTCCTCCCCATAGGCAGCCCTATCGGACTATCGGACTTTATTTTATAATTTCGTACCATGACGTCAACTCTCTGTAAAGAATAAAAGCTTTAAGTGTCAGTGCCAACGAACTTTAGCATTCCCAGGAAAATGGGGCAAGTGTAAACTAACCTTTACACTTTCCCCATTACAATTTTCACACATGCCCCACATTATGTTTTTTATGGGGGAAGTGCAAACCTGTTCGTAAGAAAAAAACGCTTTTAGATTTGGTCGGTATATAGGATTTTAAAGCTACAACAATTGACTAAACATAAGAAAATGCAATAAAACTAAAAGTATATTATAAGTTTTTACCTTTGACCAATTTTTTATGGAGATATCACACACTATTCAACGGACCGAGTCGGAGGTTATGTTACAAATGACTACTCAGAAAGAAAAAAACACCTGGTAACTCGCCGGGAGTAGATAATTCAACAGCGCTAACGTATAGTTAGTTTCCTCGAACCACACAGACAAGTAAACTTTCAATATTGCCTGATTGGCGCTCTGATTTTCCACTTACCCCATTTTTACACTTGCCCCAGTCTACCCTATACCATATTCAAATCCAAGATTATGCATACGAAGGAAATATTGATCAGTACTTAATGACAACCGTAACTCTATTTCGATTGGTCAAGCGGCAATAAAACTAAAAGGCCCTGGGTGACAGGGTTGAATTTAGTTTACCCGTGATTTTCGCATTATTGCATTGTATCGTTTGGTGTTATTGTTTGTTATCAATATTTTGATATAAATATTTGTGTTTTTGACCGTTGTATTTGATTGTATACAGGGTGCTTCAGAAGTACTAACCTGAACTAACCTGAATATGTGTCCGGAGTTGCCCCGTTTTTGATGTACAGAGTGTTAAAGTTTTTTTAAAAAAATCTTTTTTTTTATTTTTTCTGTAAATATCCTTTTCCCGATTTTATTGCAATTTGGTACCGTCATTCATAATGATAAGAGGCTTAATTAGCCCTAACTAGATTAAATTTATAAAGTCCAGTGGCGTCCCGGGAAACACTTCAACGGATATTATTGACAAAAAAATGCACGTTACTGACTTTTTTCTAATTTTGATATTTTGATATACCAACTAATGATACAATTTTAAAATGTTTTGATTCTTTGACGTCTTAATCAAATTGATTTGTTGGCTTGGTATGCTGCAGCTTTGATTTAAATATGGTACCTATAGTATAAATTCAAGTGTTAATATGACGTTTGTCGAAATGGAGGAATTTGGGCTAACATCTCCTCTTCGTCTTCTTCCTCCAACAACAGCATGCAACTAATGTTATCGGCGTTCATTATAAATCATATATAAGCGCTTTCACTACGAAATACGAATTTGATCTGAAGCGCGCTCCAGCCGCGCCAGCCAAGCCACCCTATGGCGACGGCCGATTCATACGATGCTACGCTCGATCGCGAATGTCAGAGCTGCACCCGCTGACTGCTCCAGCGAAACCATACGATTACTATCGACTTGGTCTGATCCCGATCATTTAACTCGGTGTGACGTCAGGGACAAATGCAACACAAGAATTTCGAATTCCGTACCCATACTACGTGCCCGTGCGATAATATAAACATTTTCAATGTTAATAAATCAAAAACAACAAAGAAAAATAACTAAGAATCCAGCGATTGTGAGTGCCTTATTTGTGGTGTTCTCTATAGCGAAGATACAACAGGAAATAACTGGGTTCAGTGTCTTGAATGTAATAGTTGGGCACAGGGTAACTACATTAAAGGTGAATCTACATCATTTATATGCCCTGACTGCTCAGCTGACTGTGATTATAAAAAATAGCTTTGAAGGCAATGCAACGAGACCGCCAAATGTTACTATTTTTTGATACACTAGATTTAAGTGTCGTTTAAACTCAGACTTCGTACATCCGTTTTGTTAACTTATCAATACAAAATATTTTATATAATGTGTCTGAGAATAATAATAATAATTAATGCTCAAGAATAATTTAACGATTAAAGTTTCTTTTTTCAAATTACAAAAAGTAAAAAAAAATGCAAACGAAAAGCGAATACAATGAGACTGCTAAAAGTTATTGATTTCTGTTATACTCGATTTATTTGTCGTTCAAATTCAGATTGTTAACAATAATTTGGTTAATTTATTGTAAAAAGAGCCTCTTTATCCTGTGTCTTGGGATTATTACTTAAATCTCAAAGATAATATAATGATTAAAGTTCCTGTTCAAGACTGGTTCAGGTATAGAATTAGTATAAACCAAAAATAGATTTAATTTTCCTTATTGTTCAAGATGCCTGGACTATTACAAATTAATGGTTAAAAGCATATCTTTTATTTGTGAAATAAATAATTAATAAACGTTGATTTTGGTTCATTTTCGTTTTTTTCTCAGTTTCCTGGTTACACTCTCAGTTTCCTGCCGCTTGATTTTCTTGAAATGGCCATAAATCTATAATTTAAATTCTAAAAAATATTGACTGTTCCACTTAACATAGGCTAAAAGACGTTGTATTCTTTATAATAGACTAAATTTCGCAACTAGAATGTACAAAAAATGCCGGGCCGAAATCAGGGTCAGTTTCGTCCTTAGTTTGTTGAACAACCCAAATATTAATACTCTTTTCGTCAATTACGCAAATAATATTGAAAAGATATTTGAATAGTGAGTTTATTTCGTAAGACGTGGTGGATGTTATCTTGCAGTATGAACTGGGTGTAACATGTTTGATGTTGCCAAACGGCTTTAGAGACGTATTCAACTGCTAGTCATCTTTAGTCGTCTTCAAGGGCATATAGAATTTAGTATCATTCAAAGACAAATGCAGATAATTAAGAGTTTAAACGTTGTGAATTACATAAATCGAATAATATCGTAATTAAAGGTAACGATAGTACCTACAATTATGTTTTATTCATTTTCATTCAAGATTAAAGCATATTCGATTTAGTGAGTTATAAGTAAAGGATGGAAGATATGCACTTAAATTCCGCCAAAATAAGCGTATATATGCCTTGTTTGCCTTTAAATTATGCAGTTATATGCGTTTTTTGGCCAAATATGCATACTGGTATACAATATTTCTTAATTTATTATAGTAAAATAGGGTAAAGAAACACACTGGGTTCTAAAAAGGATGTTTACTTTAAACAAAATGCAAAAAGAAACAAAGAAATATAAAAGTAAACAATTTTTTAACCTGAAATTGAATAAAAGGCATTAATTACTAAATATTTTTCAAAATTTTCAGCTAAAAAGGATCGTCTTCTATCAGTAAAAATATGTTTATACAAAGTGAAGCTTCTTTTAACATATATGTAATCGGACAATACTGCAACTTAGGTAGTAAAGTATAAGGCCAAGATACAACTTCGTTTGATGGTTTACTTTCATACATGCTTTTTACTGCAGTTAAGTATTTAAATCCTTTATTCTTTTTTACAGATACATCAAATTTGTTCCTTACTTGACCTCCTACTTTACCGGAAATGCTGTTACATTTAGCAGAAAAAGTTTCAACAATACTAATTAAGTCTCTTAGATTAAAATTTCCACTCTCTAACGAGGATATTATGTCCGCTATAGAACTGAAATTAACCTTAATAAAAACAAGATCTTTAACTACACTTGCACTTCTTAACAACTCTTTACTTTGCACAGCATACTGCGAATCGTCATCTAAATCCAAAATTAGTTCTTTAATGGCTTCGAAATGTTCTGCGTAGACCAAAGCCCTGCATAAGTCTTCTTGAAAAATTTCCTTTTCAGATTTCGATTTATCTCCAACATTTTGAAATGTATTTTTTACACTTAGCTGAACTGGCTCAGATTTAATTTTTTGGAACTTTGATTTATGCAGCGGTGTTTTCAAATATTCATCGATTTGGAGCTTCTTTTCACAAACAATAATTTTCGCACATGCTTTACAGAAGATTTTTTTTTCCACTAAACTCTAACTCTGGAAAATTTTTAATCCACATAGACGTTTTCGCCACTTTAGACATTTTGAACACAAATTTGAAATCACTGGTTTCAAAGTGAAACTACTGAAATCTTTCGACATACTAAAACTAGAAGTACGTGTAACAACCCGATATAAATACAGTTTGTTAAGCAGGTAATAATAAGGCATTATTAAATGACAATAAATAACCCCTAGCATATACCTACAAGCCCCGGAAACCCCCAATATATACCTTGTGTATAACCAAAATGAAAATATTAATTATTATATAATTATCTTCAAATTGAAAAAACCCTGAAACAAGTGTCGGACTAGACATTAATCCTATGAGTCTACGAGTTTTCATGACCGTGCGTTTTTAATTTTTTAATGACGCTGAAAATATTAAAATATGCTCATAAAACAATAATTTGGGAAAAATATGCATTTTATTATAAAATTGACAAAATATGCAAAAGATGCATAATATATATCTATATATAATATATGCACTGCATATATTCAGCCCCTTAGTTATAAGTAACAATGACATTCTTACCCTCCATCTGTTGACGTAAGGATCCTTAGCTTCAGCTTTAAAACAAATTTGATCTTTGTTTCTAACGTTCTGATCAACCCAAAGAGGAACTGTCTCATTTAGCACAATGTAAGTACCTCGGGAATTCAGCCAGTACCTAAATGAAGCAAGAAATAGCGTAATTGAAACACTACCTACATTTTTTGTTGGTATTAACATTTTCTTCTCTATTTTGCTTACCTTTCAGCAACTGAGAGAAAATCGTCAGTTTTTACGATATATGGTTGACTTCCATCAATGCTAACTTTTTCTGAAGGCCAATATTGTTCATAACGTTCTGGACCACCATACCAGTTGGTAGTATCTAATACGATATTAATGGTAAAAACTATTACATGTGAATTGTGAAAGGTTAACTAGAAAAATATGATAATTATATTTGATTGTCCTATGCATCAGCATAGCAACTGATATATCCCATTCAAAGAAGTAGTCCATATATTACACCATTCTCAAGTAAGTTTGACGGTTAGATTTCTACTTTCAACATATTAATGAAATAAAGGAATGCTTTCTATATAATTTATAGATCTTCATAAATCATACTATAAATCTGACACATCGACTAGCGATAACGATAACATTTACGTTACGAATTTTAAACCAAAAATTACTGGAATGGTTTGGGGCTAGTCAGGTTTTGAGCACATGAAGTTGTTAGGGAGTAATCTAGAAAAATATGTTGGCATTGGTTGTGATAATTGTTCTGTGAATTAATCTAAAAAAATGGAAGAATTTGCTGTAGTCAGTTTAAATTTAGTTTTATCACGGTAAGTATAAGTACAATCTGTAAAATATTGTCTTGGGAGTATCCAAGGAATCGTAACTTTCTATAGCCTTTCATCCAAACGAAATCATGTATTGTAAAAAGTTCATGCCAAACAAGTTGGATTGAAAGGCACGACGCAAATTTTCAATTTGCTACTGATCTGCCAGTTATTAGTGATGCTCTAGAGGATGTTTCCCTATGGGGCGAGAATTTGTTCTCTAAATAGTAACGCAAACATATTGTTAAAAGTAGTTTGTGACTGCGATTTCAATATTACAGTATTTTGTCTATCTGATATATTTAGTGCCACTTTTCCATTACAAGCTAAGTACTTACAAAGTATAAATGTCGACATTAATTCTGCAAAATTGAAAGTAGATGATTTCCAAAATGTACAAAGTCAAAAAAAGACCGCCGCTGATATTTATTTCCTATCAATGACTTTTCTACAAGGTCAAAAACTGCTTACAGATCTCGGAATGGATTTACAAATTTCTCGCCTCTGCGGGCGAGAAACCCAAAGACTAACATCTTGTAACTTTGCCACTCTTTCACCTAGTGATTATTGGAGAAGAAATGTTTTTATGCCAATTTTAGACATAAGTCTTGCAGACTTAAATATTCGCTTCAACGATCAAAAGCATGTTATCTTTTATTCTTAATACACTGACTCCTAATTCCCTAAATAAGGTCGAGACGACGAATGCCTAATACAGGTTTGGTCACAAATTATTATGGAATTTGAGACCTGCTGGAAAATCATTTCCTCATGCAAATACTGGGGGAAACACAATTATATAAACAAAGAATGGAAGATTCTAGCAACGCCCTAACGCCCTTGAAGCTTTGCAAAAGTGTGATAGAAACTGTTTTCTAATGGTTCACCAAATTTTAAAAATTTGGTAATTATTTGATATGAGGTTTTTTATTTTGCGCGTGTTCTGGATTTAGAATTTATATGTTCTGTCGTTCTTTTTATTCAAGTTATACAGGGTATTCGGGAAAATGTAAGAAATCTCTTGGATTCAGATCGAACATGAAAAAATTTCCTATAAAGTTTTTTTTTCTCCCTACGGAGATATGTGCCCCTAAAGGACGCCGCTGGAAATCATTTTTTCTTGAATAGCTTTCAAAGTACTTAATATAATTTAATAAAAGCTAACCCAAACAGTAAAAAAACACGTATTGTTGTTGCAAGCGTTACTATGGTACGAAAGAAATATGGATATTAATTTACTGGTTTTTGGATTTCGTGTGAATTAATTCTAACTATGGAATACACGTTTATTGAGTATGCAGATATGCATTTGATGAGAGGTCTTGCATCTTGCAATGCTTTAAGGCGGGGCTTCACCAAACTGGCCTAGCCCGGCATAGGCCGCCGGCTTTTGCCTAAAATAAAATAGACAAAAACGTTCATCAGGGCCGCTGGCATGGGCCGCCGGCTTGTTTTCGCTAGCGGCAAAATGTCGGTAAAGATCAAAAGGAATTCTCGCGGCCTACGGCTATTGTTTCACTTCTGGTTAAAATACGAGCACTCCAGTGTGCATTTTGCAGTTACCGAGTTTACGTCGTGTGCGTTTCGTGTGAATTTTAAATAGTATGATGGATAGCCAAGGACTAGATGAGCACTCACAAGAGGATACTCACTATATGCGCTTCTCCTTAAACTGAGATGTACCCAAACCTGCGTTTTTTCAGTTTCCTTTTTCGAATAATCTGCAGGGCCAGATACCCTAAAAGAAAATTTTCGTCATCCATACCTCTCCACGAACAAAGACTCACAGACCAAAAATTAAAAAGCCGAATGTCATTTTGCCCATTTTGGTGTGGTCGAATTTAATTTCACGGCAAGGCCACTGATGGCCACTGCAAGCCGCTGAACATTTTGCCGGCGGCAGAGCCGCCAGTGCCGCCGGGCTAGGCCAGTTTGGTGAAGCCCCGCCTTTAGAAGCCAGAAAGTCATATTACAAAAGATTTCCCAGTCGTACTATGCCAAACCAGAAGACATTTTAACGAGTTGATCAGCGTCTAATTTAGAATGGTGGGCGATTTCAGTTAATAAGATAATACATATTATTGACTTTCTTCATAATTTTAGAAAAGTTTGGAAGCAATAGTACTGATGCTGTTCTGAGAAGAACCGTACGTACGCCTCAATTAGAGAAAAATATTTTAAATAGTGTAGATGACACTCCATCAGCGAGCACTCGAAAATTATAAGCACAGTTTAATACATCGAAAGCAATAGTACATGAAATTCTTCAAGAATATGTAGCTGTTATATCCATATCATTTACAAAAAGTAAATGTACTGATTCCTGAAGATTTTCCTCGTAAAATGCAGTTTGCAAACTTGCAATTGGATCAACAACGAAGTAATGTAAATTTCATTAGCATTATTCTTTTCACGGATGAAGCAAGGTTTACCATAAATGGTATCACCAATTAACACAACACACATGTATGGGCTGATGAAAATCTTCATGCCACTATTGCATCATCACATCAGTTCCAGTCAATTAATATCTGGGCAGGAATCATTAGGAATCCAAACCGTTGGATGGGTAGAGGAGGACCTATTGTGTATCAGACTTCACGGAGCCTATGTTGAACATTCTTATGAAGTTTTTCAATAACTTCGTTAAGGTGCCTTCTATTATACTGCCCACCTTAAGCAAAACGCCGTATGTGAGAAAATGGTTGAACGGAGAACATGCAGGTTTTGTTTAAGCTCGTAGCCGTTGTAAGTTTAGAATCGGTAGTGGGCAATGGATACTGCATATTTATAAATATTTCTGGGAAACTCATATTTTGGCAAAAAAAATTAAAATAATTAGTAGATCACAAGTTATGGAAGATGCTGCGTTTTTTCTAAAAACTAAGGAATTGACATGGTGATTAAATGATTACAAAAAATGCAGTATTGCGTTTCTCCTAAGCACTTTATAATTAAAAAAAAACACTCTATAACCATTTTTATTGTATTTTGTTCTTTTATATCATTTATTTATTACATCAACGAAAAAAGTTTTTCTAATGGCAACAAAGTCAGATGAATAAAGCAATAAAAAACGAAAAAAGTTCCATCTCTGACAAAAGAAGTCAATCAGAAGTTGAAATATTTAACTAAAACGTTTTTCGGTTATCTGGCAAAACCTCTTTAAGATTTTTTAAGATATTGTCCCTTTTCTCTCTTGGGAATCCACATGGCTGCGTAGAGCATTCTGGAAGCTTCATTCCATTTGGTTTTGATGCTTTAACTTGTAAAAAGTCTAAGCAATTGACAGGTTCCATTTTATCGTACGAAACCTTATAAAGAAGGTGATACACGCCCCTGATTGCTGTGAATTGAACGTTGTCTCTTAAATATATACGACAGCTGCTGGGGGGCGCCGTTAGTTTTTTCTGTGAAACATAGGACTTCCAATTATAAAAGTCGTTTGCTGCCATTTCTTTAACATAAACCCTACCTTCATTTGCGGTTGAAACTGCCTCAACAAAATCCGCGAAATCGTAGGTTTTGCCTTGTCTTTTTAATGATAGTTCCACCTAATGGTGGAAGCTATCCGCCGACATAAATGTGTGGCCGGGCTCGAAATAATGAATGTTAATTTCATTAGCAGTTATATCGCTTGAATTAACCAAGTAAATAGGAAAACTTGTAAAACACCAGTTTTTGTTTTGGCTCGAACAGTTGTCGAGCCAAATAGTGACAGATTGGGAATCTCTATGTTTTCTGAAAAACGCGTAAAATGCACTTATGAGGTCTTCTTGACATCTACCACTAATTCCCTCATGCCCGAGAACTGCAAATGGTTTAGATTGGTTACTGGTACCCAAAGGGACAAAACTTTTATTGTACACAGAAATTCTTTTTACGAACAAAACTTTTTTAAATGAGTCGACTCTTGGCAACGTTATCACTTTCTGAAAATCTGCCGAAAAGTGTGTGTTTGTTATAGAATTTTCAGCAACGTGTTGACGATAAAGTTCTCGGGACCACTTAGCCAAGTCTATGTGTTCTTTCCAAGATCTACATATGTCGCAACTCTCTAGTTGAAGCTGATCCTCTTTGTGTATGTGCAATTTCATACCTTCACAATGCTCACACTTCATTGCCGAGTTTTGTAAAGGATATATTTTTTTACACAATTATTATGTTGAACTTCAGGTATAATACTATTATTATCCAGACTTTTGCAGTTAAAATATAGGCGAGAGTTTCTTATTGGAACTGATAACTACTGTTCTTCACAATAATAATTGATATTTGGAGAATTATTCATCTCGCTTGACGTTTCCGCAGCAGCAGCAGAAGCCCGGTGGTGTCGTGGTGCAAACATTTTGCTTCTTTGCCAGTGTCATAATGAGTTCCGTTCGTTTAGACATAGCTATTATTAATCTTTTAGAGCTTTACACTAATCATAACACCATAACGCAGCCATAAACTTGACAAACTCGAAAAAAAATACTAATTTCCAACTTCTCTCTTAGAGGTAAATACAAACAAACACAACTAACACTTACTACTAATAATTAATAGCTGACTAAAAAAACAGCGACAGAGCGCAGTCCGTGCAAACAAAAGTAGACCTAAGCTTAGCATAAACGCGGCAAATGATCTATGCTTAAGAGAAACGCCGCATCGTGGGCTGATTTGCCGCGGTTCTCCTAAGCTAACAAGCTATGCCGCGTTATTCCTAAGTATGGAACGAATGGAGATTTGTTTCAGATACCGCAAAATAATAACCAGTTTATTAATTTCTGGTAATGTTTGCGGCGTTTTAGCTAAATCATAATGATAGAGTTTGAAATGACATTAACGGAGATACCAATATCTCATTTTTGAAGAATTTTGAAGATGCCGCGTTTTCGCTAAGCACGGCAGTATATCACTACGTTTTTTTTAATTTTTGTATTTTTTCGGATTAAACAAACTTAAAATGAAAGTTTTCTATTATTTGAATGACTTTCGTATCACACTTTGTTGTCGAGAAACAAAATAGAAATCTCCCGTGCAATTCAAAAACCTAGTAAGTCGAATTTTGTAAGTTTTAGAAAATTAAGAAAGGTTAATTTTTAAAACAAAAAATTGCACAACTTTTTTATTTTTAAACATATAAACATGAAATTCAAAATGCATAGTTAGTTATCTTAAAGCTACACAGTCTTATATAAAAAATTCTGACACTGTTAAAAACTTGTTCAAAAACAACTTTCAAGGACATACTAAAGCTATAAGATATAAAAATATTGGTAACTTTTACAAATGAGAAACCTAGTATGTTATTTTTACAATCTATAAATCAAGTAAGACAAGTTACTATCCTGGGACTAAAACGTAGGAATGCAGTCTTACTCATCGCCCAAGATCATTTGCAGTATCTGACACAGGAAGTTGCCTCCAAAAAAGCTGTTTCTTAGGAGGCATGTGATTGATTAATTCTTTGATAATTTTATCTTTTTTTTCTACATTTATTTCTCTAGCGCTAGAGACTTGTGGGACTACGGGTAGCGCTGATGTGTGTTTAAATTTGGGCTTTAGAAATTTTGCTTCAGTAAATTGAGGATCTTCAAGCTCTGTTTTAAAAAATAAGGACCTGCTTCCTTTTCTAAATTGGCATTCCCTTACATTTGATAATAGAGGTATATTATTTACTCCCTGCTTTCTGACTTGGCACCCATTTTCAAAATTTAAAAAGTCTTCTGCTTGAAGTTCAATTACTTTAGCGTTTTTGCAAGAATTTGAAATTAGTTGCAATAAATCTTTAAAGTCAAGAACTTCCTTGGTCTTATTCTATTTTTTTCTAATAGCTCCATGTAATGCATCAGCTTTCATAAATGAGGGTCTAGACTCAAAAAACCTATATGTTATAGTTTTTGGACCCCACTCTTCATTTACAAATATAACGCACGAACTGAATAGCCTCCAATTTTTATTTTGAGCTGCGCAGTTATCTGCCCAAAATATTACGTGCTTTACATCATCATTAAGTTTTTTCAAACATTATAGAGACTACGTCAGGTTCTGTGCGGCCTTTAGTAGCTTCATGCCATAGCATACAAAAATGGGTCCCATCTTTCCTCAAATTTGCAAATGTTTCATTAAAACAAATTAATCTGCTAACAAAAATAGTATATTATTAACCAAGGTTTAGACATCCATCATTATTGCCCGAGCGGCAAGTTTAAATCACGAGAAGCGAAGCGACGCTTTGGAATTGGCAAAATATTTTGTTGTTTTGTCAGGTGGCTTTGTGAATGTCAATTTTTGTTCATTTATGTCATCAGATTTCACGAGTTTTCCGTTATTTTAAAAAATGACCGGAGAAAATGTGAAAAAGTGATATTATTATGTGTAAACCCCCAGAATTAAGGATGAAAGCAGAAAAAATGTTGATTGTATCGACATTTTACATATCAGGCATCTCTAATAATCTAAAATGTATTGATAATTATCTGGTTGCCTAACTGTTTAAAATGTTTATGAATTCATGCTGTCAAATCAAAAAATCAAGTTACATGCGTTCAAATAGGTTCTTGGAGATCGGTCAATAATGGATTTCAATGCCTTATTATTGACCATGGTCAATAATAACTTATAAGGTAGAGAAAAACGATTTCTAACGTTAATAATCGGTCAATAATGGCGATGTTATAGGTTAGTAGTGGAAAAAAGAGTTTTTTATTGTCATATTTGGAACTAATAATATTTTTTGCATGTCTACGGTAAAAATTGCAACATCATCTTCAGAAATAGTTTTCACATCATAATCATATAATTACGAGCGGCGGTGTATCTTTTTTTGTTATCTATATGTTTTTCGCAAATTTCACAGTTTTCTGCATATGCGTCTTGCAGGGTAAAATTTTCTAATACTTTGTTGCACTTTTCTTGATTGGTTACATCTTCTGCTGTCCTGTTATCCTTTCCAGAATCGACAGTATTTTCTGCTTCATTATGTTTCTCTTTCATATGTTTGGTATTTATAGAGCAACTTGGACATTCATCCTGGGATGGCTTTGAAAAACTTATGATTTCTTTTTGAAAAACTTTTCTGTATGTCTCATACGTCACCTGACACTTACAATTTTTTTTATAGTCATTCCAGAGTTGGTAAATACTAATATCACAAGGTAAATATCTCCTTAGAGGGGCGTGTGATAAATTATAGTGGGATACTGTCGGGTGAAAAGATTCGATGTGGGTTTTAATTGAAGCATAGTTTTCTTCAGATATTGTTTCATCATTTTTCCACGTTTCCCTTTCCGTTTATCACTTTGTTCTTGAAAATTTTCATCAAGATGTCACGACCTGATCAATGAAGCTTTCTTCTTATTGGTAGCCAGTTACATACCTTACGTTTATATGCTAGTAAGTCGACATACTAGGTTTTACTTTGGTAAAGTAGAATGATGTGAATATAGCATGTCATCTTACTTGTTTTTTGTGTTGTAAAAATGACATACTATCGTTTTCTCTTGTAAAATATACATTTTTATTTAAAATCATTTTTTTTTTGAAGTAGTTACTTGATATACTTCCTTTATTTATGGGAATAATAGAATTCTAAAAATAGTAATGGATAGATCACTTCAAGCCGAATCCAACGGTATATTAAACTCATTTTCGTAGTAAGTCTACTTACTAGGTTTCTATATTGTACGGGAGAAATAATGGTCCTTCTTATTTTTCTCGAGAACGGTTCATTTTATCGACAATAAACAAGAGCACCTTTTTTTAACATTAGGTGCAAGCTACCCATGTTTATTTTTTTAAAGTCCTTATCATACAAGGTGTTAAAAATTTAAGCATTAAGTTGTAAAGCTTAGTCCGCCCCCCTGGTAAACTACTAAAGAAGCTAAATATGTTTCGAGGACGTCATTTTAAGAGATCTTTACTAGTGTCCACCACATTAAATTTTTATTAAATACTTCGAAAGTTATTCAAGAAAAGCCTATAAGAAAAAAATTTATAGGAACTTTTCATCTTATTATTTTATGTTCTATCTGAATCCGAGAGATTTCCCACATTTTCCGGGACACCCTGTAGGTACAAAGTTTTAATAAATGAACTTTTTTTTATTCTCTTTTTATTTAACCCAATACTATAATACATATATACCATACTTATCTAATTTAGGATTTGCTTGCCCCCCACTCCCCTCCCCCAAGATCAAATCCTAAAACCGCCACTGTAGTGCTTGCAGTGGTCGAATTGGACTTATTCACGAACCTGAAAGGTATTTTCCTTCAAAGTTTCCGACATTTTTTACTAGGTAAATAAAATAGAAACTTTTTGAACTAAGAAGGAGTGTCGGTCCTCCGAAGGTAGGATTTTCACCGAAGTTGAAGCCGATTATTCTAAAAAGCGGAGGCTATGCAATTAAACATATTCTTTACGAACCAGAACAATATAGGGAAAACTTTTGCGAAGCGGAATGGTGTTACCAGCTTGCCGTCATTTGTACATTCTTCACCATAGCATAAGGCTGGTTGGTTTATGACAACATAGATTTAATTGAAACTCCGGTTAACAAAAAATAACATTTAACTTGTGAATCTTCCACACTTTATGAATAAGCATATTTGGACGTTAGACAGACTGCACTCATTTATCTGTGGGATTTTGTTATACTTTACTATGAAAAACAGAGGAACACATCTTGTGTTACAATACTTGAATGAATGTCGTACACCGAAGGGAAATAAGCATTTTACTTGTTCGAAAGAGCCGAACAGAATACTAATGCATCTTTGCGTTAAACACACGAGAATTTTGCCACTTCGCATCGTAGGGAAAAACAACTAAATAGAAAGTGGAGTAACAACACATTGTTTGTGCCTTTTAAATCGAAGCGAACTTCTCCGAAATTCAGCGATGCAGTGAAGTGAACAACCTAACAACAAAAATGATTAAATATGTAAGATGCCGTCCCAGTGAGTTGTAGAATAAATTGCTGTTACTGCGGTGTGTCGGCGCTTTACAAAGGCCCCTTTTAGCATATTATAATATGCGACAAAGGAAGTTATAAATTGATTTATTTCAGAATATTGTACCATTTTACCTTAACTCGAAAAAGAATAGTTCCTAGAACCGAACTTAATATTGTTGATTTATTTTTTGAACTATGCCGATTGTAACGTCTTCTGAAACCGTTAGCCTGGTTTTGCTAATTTTTAGGCAATGAATATTCTTAAAATAGAGTTTGTCACAGGCAAATTTCTTTGTCAATTGCCGCTTGTATACGTATAAAAATATTGTTCAGTTTTTTTTTTTAATTTACTGATGCATTAGCAGAATAATTCTAATTTGTAGAAAAATATAATTGAATGCCTGGATTTCTATTAGATTGACAGACTTTTCTCCAACAGTACTAGTAAAGTAACAAATTGTGTAATAAAATTAAATTCACTAAACAGAACCATTTTAAAATTATATAAGCGTAAAATTACTTTTCGCTCTTCTTTAGAATTAGCAATATGGCGGTTATTATGTTCTACTCCTAAATCTTTTATGTGCCTCTCTTAAAATGTAATTAATTTACGAAATCACTTACCAGAATGCAAATCATAGCAATCTTCATATATTTCACTGGGATCATCAGCAACCCAAGTTATATTAAACCCATTTTCAATTCGTTCAATTGAAAGGTTTTCATTTTTACCAAATGCACAGAGTGCTGATCCTATACAAGACACCTGTTCTAGGTTCTTGCCAATGCCCAGCCTTCCAGAAATTTGCAATTCATTTTCTGAAAAAAAAATTGGTAGATAATTGGTAGGTACAAGCGCGGATCCAGGGGGAGGGTCATGGGGGTCATGACCCTCACCAAACAAACAGAGGAACACAAAAGAATATTATATATTATATTTACTTTGCTCATATTATTTTCCAATGCATGATAAAATTTAATTATATTGATCCGTAAAATGATTTATGAAAACTTCTTTTATTATTTTGGAGATTTATTATACAGGGTGTTTCAGAACATGTGGGCAATTTTTCGGATTTATATAGATCAGGGGAAAATAACATCGTAAGTTCATATAATTTTTTTTCCTAAGAGCCCCCCTCGAGAAGATATTATATGCTCCTAAAAACTAGTTTTGTATTGATAACCTTTTGAATCGTCCTGTATATTTTAATTAAAATTTCAATAAAATTGGTAAGATGTAAACAACTAATCTTAAAATCATATTATGACGTGACAATTTAACAAAGACTTCCGTTACGAAAAAACATTAAACGGGTTCAAGTAGGATCGAGAGTAGAATTAAACGTTTTAAAGCAAATTAACGGTTAAGTGGATTTTTCTCGAAAACGGTACAACTTATCAAAATATACAAAGAGTATCTATTTTGCGTTAAAATGCGTAAGCTATCCAAAAATATAATTAAAATTCCGGTAGCTAGTCCGTCTCTGGCCCACAGAATGAACTATACCTTTTATTATTAGGCTTATTTAATGAATCTCTCCTTGGTGTACATCATACTAAATTTTTTTTAAAATATGCAGGGCAATTCAAAGGCTATTAATAAAGAACTAGTTTTCAGGACCGGCCTTTAAGGGCATATATCTCCTCGAGGGGGGCTCTTAGGAAAAAAAATTATATGAACTCGGGATGTTATTTTCACTTAATCTATATGAATCCGAGAGATTGCCCACATGTTCTGAAACACCCTGTATAATAGCATTAATACACAAAATTAAAATATATTACTTTTTTGTGAGTGACCCCCCCCCCCCAAAAACGAGGTTTTGGATCCGCTCCTGGGTAGGTAACGACAATATTTAGGTTAATCTACTTACTTCGTAATAATTGTACGTCTAGTCCATTACTGCTTTTGGTGTATGACAGTTGAATTTTTCCAGTGGTATCCTTTAAGACTTCTGCTACGCAAAAATGTAAGCAAAGCGTTGATAGCAATACAGTGAAGATAACTAAAAATTATTTAACTTGCTTTTATGCAATCGATAAATTTTAAACTAAAACTAAAATATTTATTACAGAATTCACTAACGAATTTCATGATTTAATCGAAATTTAATTGTCTTGGAATAACCCTGAATAAAAAAAAAACGTTTATTTTATTTTTTTTCTCCTGGTGCCTAATCCGTTTGGTATGTTGCCTACTATAATGGCAACTTGCATCCTATTTGCTGCTGTTTGGAATAGATCAAAATATGTGTCCAAGCCACTTCCTCAGCTAGAAAATTGGCTTCATTGCCGGTCACTTTTATCTTGAATATTGTTTTGAAGAACTCGCTAATTTTGCCTTATGATATGTCCGAAATATTTAAGTTTTCTTCGATTGACAGTGTTTATCAGTTTTAGTTTATGGCCCGTT
Organism: Polydrusus tereticollis; assembly: GCA_963920685.1. Classification (NCBI taxonomy): domain Eukaryota; kingdom Metazoa; phylum Arthropoda; class Insecta; order Coleoptera; family Curculionidae; genus Polydrusus; species Polydrusus tereticollis. Next base: position 98,199,428 of record OY987331.1, read on the forward strand.
CTGCGGCTATTTTCCTCTGCATAGTTGTTGACACCATCGAATCTTCAACAATCAAACCCATAAATCAAGGTAGAGCAGATATAGCAAGAGATCATTCACTTCTTGTTTAGCAGCCATATCGGGAACCAATCATCGTCTCGGTCGAATATAAATGCTGTCCTAACCTTTTCAACCCGACAGTTAAAGTACTTCTCAGCATATTTCGTTTGGCTTAATGACTGCAATAAAACCCCTCATAAACTCGGCTTTCGCTTTCGCAGAGACGTATAAACCCACATTTATTTTTAATGCCAGTTTATAATAACAATAGATAGATACATTACTTGATTTGTTATCAGAATTAATAAACTGTATAATTAAGGTTTTCTAGAAACAACTTAATTATTAGGATATTTCTCAAAACTTTTTAGTTACAGGTACCTGTTTATATAGCTTATACAGGGCTGCCCAGAAGTCCGGAATAAAATTAATATAGCCTTAACCAGTAACTTTTGGAGAAAATGCTCGGACACGTCAATTTAGTTTTATATATTTTCACATTTTAACGTTATTCGTTTGTTTTTTTATAGGCATTTTTCAAAGATATGACGACATCGATCTTTTTTTTTAAATGGAAACATACAGCTTGTGATACATCATTTGAAAGCTAATATCTCGTACAGTATGCTCATACATTTTGGCGCGATTCTGTCAAGCTATTTAAAAATGGCGACTGTTAAAAGTTTTAAAAAATCCCTATTTAGATAAGCGGAAATGATAAATCATTGATGTTTTTTTTACCGTTCAAGGTAAGAAATCTTCAATGTTTCACGTTCTGACATTTTGTGACATTGTGAACTTGTAAAATCAATTTAGGTATTTCCGAAGTATTATTTTACAATTTTCTAAACAAAAATGGTTTTGTCGGAAAGGCAGCGTATCAAAGTCTTAATATTGTTAGGATGTGGAGATAAAATAAGAAGTCAAAGTGAAGTGTGCACTTTACTAAATATCCGAAAAATCAAATTTCACATGGCACTGTTAGTAAAATATTCCACAAATTTGATGAACATGGCATAGTAAAGGACTTGCCTAGGAATGGACGACCACGTGTTTTGAGGCGACGATGAAAAATTGGATATTGCATTATCTCTGCAGGATAATCCGCATGTTTCAACAGTTTCATTGGCTCAAAATCATGATACATCTAGAGGTACTATTGGAAGACTTTTAAAAGCAGAAAAATACCACCCTTATAGAGTATGTCTTGAGCTTTTAGAAGATGACCATGATAGGCGCTTACAATTTTTGAAGAAATTATGAGACGGTGTGACGAGAATAATAGGTTTCCGCAAAACATATTATTTTCGGATGAAGCTACTTTCTATTTAAACGGGGTGGTTAACAGTCAAGGAGTCAAGAAAATCCACGATCGATATTTGAAGCGCATACTCAGCGGCCCCAGAAAGTAAAAGGTATCATTAATTGCCGAATTTCAGGGCCATTTATTTTGGAAGGAAATCTCACAGCTAAACGGTACCTGGATTTCTTAACCTTCGAGTTGAGGCCTGCTCAAGCTGTAAATTTTCCCAACGAAGTAGATCCAGATATACCTAATGAAACAATTTGGTTTCAGCAAGATGGTGCTCCCCCGCATTTTGGTGTCAAGGTAAAAAGATATTTAGATCAGATATTTCCAGGTCGCTGGATTGGACGTCGTGGTACAATTGAATGGCCACCGAGGTCCCCAGACTTAACGCTTCTAGACTATTTTCTTTGGGGATATTTTAAAAAAAAAGTTTGTTGTGTTTTGTTTTGCTTCCTTACATTTTTATTTTTTTTTTGACAAAATAAATAACAAATTAACCATAACTAGTATTAAGCAAACTAAAACAAATTAAAAGAGGGAACGAAGTGGTTCAACAATACATGGTCATAACGTGTACCCTATGCAGCCAATGGACTCGACAGAAGATAATCACTAATATGATGCTACTTTTAGCAATGAAGGATATTAGATGTAAATATTTTAATAGAGGACAAAATTCCTAATGGAATCATTTATAGTTATTATATGATGTATAGATGTCTATAATGAAAATTCAATAAAATCAACGTTTCATGAGTCAACTCCGAGTGGGAACATGATTTATATTTGGTGGGTCAGAATTTTAATAAAAAGTAATAAAGTAAAAAGGGGCGGGGGGGGGAGAAGGAAATTAAAATGAGTTAAAACCATTTACGTCATTGAGTAAGTTCGAGTCATCAAATTGTCCATATTCAAGGCTTAATTTTCAAAATTTTTATTTAGGTTATATAGATGTAAGTAAGCCTACGTAGTTAGAATAGTTTAAGTTTGTAGTAAATTTAATATCGCATAAAGTTTTAATACTTTTTGCCCAAATTGAATTTCCTCATGTTTTCTCACGGACTTACAATTATCAGCTGATTGATGACGTGCATGACGGTTTTTCTTTTGCATCAAGACTGTACATATGTAAATATATTTTTTTAAGTAGGTACATTAATTGTTATCATTAGGTACTTTTACCTAAATGCGTGCGAAAAGTTACCCTTTTCCGCACGCAAACTTTTCACACTTGTTTTGTACTTATAATAAATTAATATACATATAATATAACTAATGGTAAAAATAAAGATAATAAACATTGCTACTATAAGGTGTTTCTATGGCTTTTCATTTAACTACAATATCCGTTCCTGTGCAAAGCAGTACCACTTAATTCATTTTATTTCAGTAATATAAACAGTGATGCCAACTGGGGTCAGGTAGATTTCGCTGGTTGGCACGCTCATCGCCAGTTTTCTATGGGTTATTTTACCAAGAAATCCTTTCAAAACGTAGTTTTCGCAATCGAACAGGTAACGGGGTTTCTTTGGGAGTTTACAATATAATAAAACTATTATTGCAGTTATTAGGTCAAACGAAATATGTTCGGATGGACTTTAATTTTCCGTGAATGGTCCAAACCGAGATAAAATAAGTTCGATACTGTTTTAATCGAGGTTTTAATGGAATACTTATTGACTACTATATAACATAAAACATACTATAGCATAAAAGGTAAGAGATGAAGCGATAGAATGTTGTTTTTTTCTAATAAAACAGTGTGATATAAAACCTTCTACCAAACAGGGACATGAACTGGCAAAAAAGTACTAGTTAAGATGGTCATAGATGAGGTGACAATCGAATCTCCAATATCTAATAGGGGTTATGGCCTTATAACGTACATAGCTATTACTGACCTGCCTTAGTTTGAACCATTTTAATTCCATTCGTGTTATAGTTTCACATTCAAAAATCGTTTAAGGATAACGGATTCTTTCCTATTAAATAAATAAATTTTCATTTCTATATCTTATCAAGGACGATAAGGAAGCTTCTTATTTGTAACATAATTAATTGTTTTTTTCGTTGATATTATAGGGTGTAGGCTAAACGGTAAGAGATTCTAAAAAACTGAGATATGTGCCGCGTTCTCTTTTAGTTTAGTTTAATGGCGCAATAAGATCTACGCTAACTAAATTGGTTTAGAAGATACAGGGTGATTCTCAAAATCTGCGGTTTTTATTATCCCTTATGACTCGGTTATTTATGGAGATAAGAAGAAACTTTCAATACGAAAGTTTTATGACTTTTTACGTAGAATCCAGTGGCGTATTTAAAAAAATATGGATGTGTTAATTTTCGAGGTATTATCAAAACTAACATTTTCTTAAATGGGTGTCCCAAAAAGTTGAATTTTTTCTTTCGATTGCAACATTATATAACACTTAATATTTTGCTTTGTTCTAAATAGCTAAAATACCAAAAAGCAAAAAAATTTTTGGTTGGCCATGGATTGAATCATTACTCTGTTATTTTATAATAGGTATAATAAAAACCCAGTTAATAGGAATATTAAAACATTGATAAACTAAAACTACAACAACTGCAAAAAACAAACAAAAATTTATAATAACAACTCAACAATTATCTCATATACTTATATATAACAATTAGCATAGGTGCTTAATCACGAAATGTGCTCAAATTGTCTTTTATTCTGATCGATGCAGTTTTTGAGTCGGCTTGTAACTGAACCAGTGGCGTTATATATGTGAATATTTGGCACTCTTCCAATGCAATTAATAAAATTTGCTCTAAGTTCTTCTATGCTAATACTTCGGGTTTTATATATTTCATATTTGATAAATCTCCAAAAATAAAAGTCGAGTGGTGCCAGGTCGGGGATACGCGGAGGCCATCTGTTTGGTCCATATGTACCAAGTCAATTTTCGCCAGAATTACCAGTTAGTAAGTGCCTTACCATATGGCTATTATGTGCTGAAGCACCACATGGTTGTAAATAAACATTATTTCTTGCAGCTAATGGCATGTTATCCAACTCGATTATTACATATTCTTCCAAAATTTGAATGTAAAGTCTGTGCGTTTTAAGAAGTCCGCTAAGCCATAAAACCTCTTGAGCATTATGTCGGTGGCTCTCAAACAATAAATTATATTGAAGGTAATTTTGGATGTTGATGAATTACATTTTCTAAATAAAATAATTTAAAGTAAATAAAAAATTAGTTTAGGTAAAGAAAAATAATAATTTTTTAGCTTTTGTAGTATTCAGACAAATTAGTTTTACGAATTCTTTTTTATAAAGTTTTGGTTCTAAAAAGAACCGATTTTGTAGTCTTGCGACAGAACGTACCTACTTGTAGATAGGTACTACTAAAAGTAGTCTTCCTCTGCATTTGAAATTTCACCCATGCTTTCAGACTCATCAGAATCAACATCATCGTCATCATCATCATCATTCGTAATAATTAACGGTCTTACTTCGTCTATAACCTGTTCTGTCTCATAAGATTCAAAAATAATTTTTTCTGTGTGTTTAATGCATTTCCGCCATTCTTCTTTGCCCGCTTGGCTAAGCGCCTCCTCCCATAACTTTATAACGCTAGGCTTACCGATATTTTTACAGGCATGTTTGTCATAATAGTTCTTGCTAATACCCCATACCAATTCAATTGCGTTGTAATGACAATGGTAGGGCGGCAATCTCAAAACTTGATGTCCATATTTGAGGGCTAATTCGTCAACAACATACTTTTTTTTAAATGACTGCTCTTTACACTTGCTTAAAAGTTCACTTTTTAAATATAAATTTTCATGGTTTATGTTTTTCTTTGACAACCACTCTTTTATTTCTTCCTTTTTCCAGCTGCTTGTAGGGAATTTCTCTTCGAGTCTCGTATGGTAAGAGGCATTGTCTAAAACAATTAAGGAAGGTTTTTCTAAACTTTTTAAAAGTTTTTCCTCGAACCAATGCTCAAAAATTTCAGCATCCATATTGCCGTGATAATCATCAGTTTTTTTTGTTAATGAAAATATCAAACTGGCATTTAAAACAAAACCTTCTTCATTACCAGCATATAATATAATATACCTTTTTCCATTACTTGCACGGGTACTTGAATAACAATGGTTTGAGTCATCCTGCCAAGACGTTTTTGTTGAAGTTCCGTTTGCAAATACCCATGTTTCGTCAAGAAAAACAACTTGTCTTGACAATTCCGATTTTTTGTTGTTTAAATAATCCCTTAAAAATTGCCATCTTTTCGATACAACATTGGACAGCTCGCAAAGCAGTTTTCTGTTGTTCGTTTTTTTATATTTGAAACCCATATGTTTTAAGATGATGGACAAACTGTTAGTTCCAATATCGCAAAGTTTTATTTAACCATCCCGCACTTGAGCAAATTTTAATTGGTTCTTGGAAAATAGCGATTATTATATAGATTTAACTACAATAATAGCAAAATAATTTAATTATCTATTTAATTATTATTTATGCTCAACGCGTAATTCTAAGATAATTTTGTTTTGAAACCCCTGATTTCGCCCAGTAATTGAATACAGTAAACCAGTGGGATGTTCGGTGTGATCAAGTATAGCGAAGGTGTGAAGATATTGTAACTTAACCGACTTACTGTTTTAAAAGCGATAACATCCCTTGGTGATTTAATCCGATATCGGACTTCTTAAAACGCACAGACTTTATCCTTCAGCATTCAAATTTTCATTAAAAAACCTGTAGTTAAGGACCCTGTTTTGATATAGCGCCACCCATACAGGGAACACAGACCGTCCTTAGTGTACCCTGGCGACCGTCTGACAAGGATTTATGTTTGACCAATATCGATTGTTATGTCGATTAAAAATTTCTTCGCTAGATATGAAAGTCTCGTCAGTCCATATTATATTTAAAAAAAAATTTGGATTACGATTAATATGTTGCAAATACCAATGACAAAATTCTAAACGCCGCTGGTCATCTCTAGGATGTAAGTTATGAACCTTTCTTATTTTATACGGTTTATACTTATGCTTTCTGAACGATTTTAAAAGTTTAAGTTTACTTGTGCGGATATCTTTCTCAATATTACGGCTAGATATTATTTCATCCCTTTCTCTATTTCCCTTATTGTAAATCTTACCTCTTGGTTTTCCAAATGATCCATACTCACTTAAATTGTGATATAATTTTTGATATATATTTCTTTTTCTGACCGTCGTCGTTCCGGATAACGCTCAAAATATAGGTCCAAGGCTGCGTCTTTATTTTTATTACTCTCAATATAGCACTCAAACATGTTTAATTTTTCATAGTTTTGAAAAATATTCATTTTAGGCTCCTTTTTTAAAAAAATATAATCGAAAATATTTCGTTAACAACGAATGTCAAAATGAATACTCAATTGTTAATGAATTTTATAAGATGTAAACAAACAAAAACAAACGCTTAAGAAACTCAATCCATGGTCAACTAAAAAAAAAATGTTTTTTGGTATTTTAGCAATTTAAAATAAAGCGAAATATTAAGTGTTATATATTGTTGCAATCGAAAGAAAAAGTTCAATTTTTTGAGACACCCAGATACAGGGTGTCCCATTTAAGAAAATGCTAGTTTTGATAATACCTAAGTACCTCAAAAATTAACACATCTATATTTTTTTTAAATACGCCACTAGATTCTACGTAAAGAGTCATGAAACCCTATACTATCAACGAAAAAAAAACACACTGTACACGGATGTGCATAAAAATGTAATACGATACTTTTTTTAAAGTTATTATTATTAAAATCATGATGATGAAGGTTGGTGGAAATTCCTCAAACGTTTAAAAAAAACCCAAGCATCGGTTAGTGGCCAGTTACCAACAATCATACTTGAATAATTATTGTACGTTCCTGTTTGTGTTTAGCATTAGTAACTTTTGAGTGTTTCGCCTAAAAACCGATTTATCTCGAAAACCGCTAGTTTTATCGAAATAAATGAACAGTACCTTTTTTTAAGAGGAATGACCAGAGCATTTAAAAAATCGGTTTTCAGCTCTGTCAAATGACACCAGTCAAAATTTTGGACCAACGAGTGAGGTGGCAAGTTCGTTAATGACTTCCCTGACTATGTAAAACATCTACTGTAATATGGTCTAATGACTCTTTATAGCCTTTATAAAATATTAAAATTTGATCAAATTATACAAGTCGGTTCAAAGGTTAGCGGTTAGAGCCAAGATTGATGACAAATTAGGGTCATTATGACCTCCTCTGTATGCTCCCCAGAAATTAGGAGGTACTTACCGTACACCGTGTATATCTATACAGGGTATTTTCTAACTACGATACGAAACTTCAGAAGGTGATACGTAAGATCAGAAAAAAAAGTGCGCCACTGCCTATTTTTTTAGTTTTTTTATTTGTTCAGATTAAACAACTAGAAATACAACTTTTTGGCTTCGCTTGCGACAAGAAAAATAAAAATCACTTAAACTCATTCTAAAAGCTATCCATGGACAACATAAAATAACAACCAAAAAAAAAAAAATAAACAATTTCGACCTTACAGTGAATGAGCAAAATGCCCACCTTCTGATAAAATGCATGACTGCAATCGATTTGTCATTGATTGTCTGACACGTTCAAAAATACCTGGAGTATTCCTTATGACATTGCAATAATTGTCAATTATCCGATTCCTTAAGTCATTCACATCTAGTACAGGAGTTTTACTAACAACAGCCTTCAGATGACCCCATAAATAGAAATCTAGAGGATTAATATCAGGACTGCGAGCTGGCTAATTTTGAGGTCCTGCACGTCCAATCCGGCGATTATGGTAGGTGATGTCGAGATGCTGACGAGCAAATAATACACTAAAATAAGCTGAAGCCCCGTCGTGCATAAACCACATGTTGACTCTTACATGTAGGGGTTCTTCTTCTAACAAAATGGGTAAATGATGTCGCAATAAGTTCGTGTAGGATTCAGCTGTTATTCTTGGCGGTAAAAGAAATGGGCGAATTAGGTAGTCACCAATAAATCCTACCCAAACGTTGAGCGAAAATTGTTGATGAAAATGACTTTCTCTAATAACGTGGGGATTTTAGTCGGCCCAAAAATGGTCATTGTGAAAGTTCATAATAGCATATCGTGAAAAATTTGCCTCGTCCGTAACCAAAATATTTTGTAAAAAATTATTATTGTGTGCCATCCTATCAATCAACCACCTGCAAAGCATTAATCTTGCTTCAAGCTGCAGTGCAATCTTCCTGAAGGATCTTCTTCTATCGCATCAAGTAGGTATAGCTTCTTCTAGTTCAGGCGTTGTTACAGTTTCTGGTCTTCTACCAACTGTATTTTTAATAAAACTCCCACTTTCACATAATCTTGCATGTAGCGTTCTAAATGTTTTAGCATATGGGATTACTCTGTTAGGATATCTGTCCTGGTAAATTATTCGTGCTTCTTTCGCATTTCCATTTGCTAATCCATGAATAAAGTGCATGCTAGCCATTTCAGCGTTAGTAAAATTGTTCATGATGTGGTCACTGCTAATTGACAATTCTGAATTTTACTGATAATATGACAATACTATCACTGTCAGCTGCTCTCCAAAGCAGGTAGGTAGGTACTTCATTTGGTCTTGGCAATATATTGTTATAAATAGCAGATGTGGTAAACCAAAAATGTAATAATAAAAGTAAACCTATTGAAAGCAGTCGTGCATTTTATCAGAAGGCGGACATTTTGCTCATTTACTGTAAGGTCGAAATTGTTTATTTTTTATTTTTGCTTGTTATTTTATGTTGTCCATGGATAGCTTTTAGAATGAGTTAAAGTAATTTTTATTTTTTTTGTCGCAAACGAAGCCAGATGAGAAAAAAAACACAAGAGACCAAAAAGTTGTATTTGTAGTTGCCTAATCTGAATAAATAAAAAACTAAAAAAAAGGTAGTGGCGTACTTTTTCTTCTCAATAATAATTGGCTGTGGTGCCCACTGAGACGCCACTGGACCTAATAATTTCAATCTAGTTAGGGCTAAATAAGCGCCTTATTACTTCCAATAACTGACCCAAATTTCAACCAAATCGGTTCAAGGATATTTATGACCATTTTTTTTAGCCCTGTATCCCAGAAACTCCAGACATATGTTCATAGGAACTTTTTTTCTTAAAACGACCTCACGTATCACCCTCTGAAGTTTCGTATCGTAGCTAGGAAACACCCTGTATATTACTATCTATTCTATAATCTGTATATTGTTAATTTAATTATTGTAAACACTTACAAGCTGAAAAGTAACTTTCCAAAGAATTATAATTTATTTACACTAAGGAGAAGAATTCGACTTTTTTTTTATCAAAACGATAATTGTGTTATTTATGTAAATTATAATATGTCATACAAGGCGCTTAAGGAATTTTCTGATTTGTCACTTTTATAGTGGTTTATTATTGAAAAAATATCCACTTGCTTTCGAGATCGATCCGTCCAAAGGTGATAGATTTTATAATTATTATACTCCGTATAACTTAAAAAGATACGTAAGTGGTTTGTTTCGCATAACTGTTACATCAGACCAGCATTTCCAAATTAAATTTTCCTTTATTCATGTTACAATACTCTAAAAAAATTTACATACGTCAGGTAAAGTTTACCGCATACACAAGGCAGTTTCGCTATAAAGTAATAAAATTGACATCTAAAGTAGAAAAACACTTTACAGACATAGTTGACGAAGTCAGTCTAAAATTAATTATTAAAATCACAAAAATAAAATACAGTTTAAAACAAATTAAAAATTGGAATAGGTAGTCAAGGTAAGGGAATATCAAAGGTATGGTCTAAAAATTCCTGAATAGAGTAAAAAGGGTCAGATACTAGGTATTTTTTACGATGGATTTAAGAGTGTTCATCTCTAGATATCTGACAGAAATGGAAAGCTTATTAAAAAAGGCGAGAGCGTAGTGCACAGTCGCATTCCACGTTTTCTTTAATCGCAAAAAATCAATCAGTAGATTTTCTCTACCACGTGTGTTGTAATCATAGCCGTCACCAACTGGCTGGTAGTTTTTCCGAGCTTCTAGCGTGCAATAAGCATTCATAGATATAACGAGAAGGAATGGTTAGTATCTTTAGATCTCCGTACGCGTCTCTGACATCAGTACGGTAATCGAGCCCAGCAAGAATTCTCACTGCTCTGCACTGAAGCACAAACATATGCAACATAATGCAAATACGAAAAAAACTCATTTTTGATCAAATATGAAGCAGTGTTTTTTATGTATGATAGAAGGTGTTGCATATTTTTAGGGTAAATAACTAGAGATATTTAAATAGTTCTGTGATTACGCCACTTTGTCGAAGATTTCGTCGCCCATCCGCCGGCGTCTGTGCTTACAGCTTCGTATAAAAGTGAGGTCGTATCGCCTGCAAGTTTCTTCTTGTTCCGTGCTAGTTTTATAATACATTTTTTTTTAAATTTATATATGTATGCCATCCCAGGTAGCAGGGGTTCGTCATATTGACGTCATTATATGGTGATAACTCGTCAACACTCGTCAGCGGTCTAAAATGACCAACAAATAACGACATAATGACGTCTGAATAATGACGTCATTATGTCGTGTTATATGTTACGTAATATTGACGTCTTTTTCTGGTGATAAAATAGATACGCTGGAGTAAGGAAAAATTAATTTTATACTTATGCTTTATGTTACAGAATCAAAATTGTGCTGAGACAATTAACGTGCATTTAAATGTATTAAACAAACTAGAAAGAGAAATAAGTAGATCCTCCCATCAATGCGTATATAAAATGTTCTTTATAGTTTATCTCTATTCCATTTGCTTCGTATTCTACCACAGCCATTTCTAGCTAGAGTAGGCCGTGACTCTACTCGTTCGGTGGTGTAATTTGCTATAATACCTAGTATTACCTGCCCCACTTTCGTCTTTCTCCTACATATAAAAATGAAAGTAAGGAAACTTTTCCGTTTACGAACACTTTTCGCGAACTCTCCACTTCGCGCTATCTCTTTTCTTTCAAAACTGCAGCAGTTGGAGAGACAGAGAAAAATTTTCGGATTATGTGCAAGCGCGAAACGAAACGACAGTGACAAATTTGAGATTGAGGTTATGTTTGCTTATCTCGTGGCTTCCTTTGGCGGCTTGGTTTGGTCTTTGGTTTTTGTTTTGTGAAAATTGTGTAGAACTTTTTGGTTTGTGGATTCCTGCATGGAGAAAATATATTTTCCGGGTATTCATAATCATCCTGGAACCACTTTGTGGTGATGATACTTAGTGATAGTTGTTTGAGATACCTACAGCATATCGTTATAGAGGTTATTTTGATGGTTTTAGAGATTTTAGACCATATTTCTGTAAATATCTATTTTTTCTCAATAAATTTATCTTTTCCAAAAGTGTTTGTTTCATTTTTGTTACAGAGCACTAAAATAAAAATAATAAACAATATCGTGAATAAGACGTCAATAACACGTCAATAACATGTGAATAAGTACGATAAATAACACGCCAAAAAGACGTCGCCAATATGACGTCATTCGTCTGTGACATTAGGAGGTCATTTTCACGTCAAATTTACGTGATTTATCTCGTCATTTCTGTCACTCGATGACTAGTATTTCACGTCATTTTCACGTCATGCTGCTACCTGGGATATGGGCAGAATGACCCCACGTCAGCAAAGCGTAGCAACAAAGGGACTGCGCAAGAGTATGGACAGCCATCAGACACACACCGGAATCCACCACTCTCGAAAGCTGCTTCCGCAAGTAGACAGCCCGTGACACCCTGGAACAGATGGAGTCGATGTGGATGTCGAACTTCAGTGTGGGATCCATAAGCACACCAAGGACTTTTACAGCAGCAGGGTTCTCTATATCACGGGGTCTAAGACCAAACACCATGGCTTCGGTCTTATCAGCATTTAGGCTTATTCGGTTTACTGTGAACCAATCGCTCAGAGAGTTACGATTTTTTTCCATTTTTAACAACAGTGCGTCAGAGTCTTCGTCAGTCGCTGCTGTGTCGTTCGCGAATAGAGTCAGCCTGCCCGTAGTCAGCGCCGCTGGCAAGTCATTGATATACCCGAGGAATTGAAGATTGAAGGACGTCACCTGCTTTTGATCCGAAAGGTAACTCCGCATCAGGGCAATACTACCCTCGTCCAAGCCATAAAACCTAAGCTTCTTAAGAAAGACAGAATGAGAAATGCAATCAAAAGCCTTTGATAAATCGTAATATGTTGTTCCTACATACTTTGCCCCTTCGAACTCCCTCAGAACATATTGGCACAGAGTATCTATGGCATGCGTTGTAGATAGCTTCTTTCTGAAGCCATACTGACAATTGGAGAATAATTTCTTATGTTCAAAGTAGTTGTAAAGTTGGTGCTTAAGGATTTGTTCGAACACTTTTGATATTACTGATATAAGTGCAATAGGAATAAAATTATTAAAGTCTGCTTTATGACCCTTTTTATGGATAGGGATTATTTTGCTAATTTTAAGGCTATTTGGAAAAACACCCTCCTCAATACAGAAATTTATAACCTAAGTTAAGGGAGTGATGATAATATCTCCAACCTTTTTAACAGTATAACACTCATGCCATAAATATTCCGGCTACCCTCATTCCTCAGACCATCAATCGCGTCCCTAACCTCAAGAAATGTCACCGGCCTAAAAGCGAAACCCGACTCAGGAGGTCGATCCATTGTCCCAAGGCGGCCCTCCGCCGCCACGTCCGATCCAAAATATTGTAAGCAATGTCTGAAATAAAGTTGTTAAAAACATCAGCACTAAGGTTGATGCTCCCATGTGGCTATCTAGAGGGCTCCCGGTGCGTCTTGATGACCCGCTATGCCGCCTCACACATGTTACTCGAGTTTGAAATAAAATCAGAGTTCGCCTTTTTTAGCAATGTTAATTGCATTTCTGTATAGTTTACGGTATTTTTTTATAATTCTCATGATTCAGGGGGGATCCAGAGATACGATATATTTCATGGAGTATTGAGAGGTTGTTTCTCATAGTTTTGAGCTCCTCCGTGAACCATGGAACCTCATTGCGACGCCTAGAGACTTTTTTGACTTCTGGGATGGCGCGATTTAGGGCATCGTTTATTCTGTTAATTAAGTTGTTGCATTTGGCCTCAGCTGAGGTCCCAGTGAGCACTGCAGTTCAATTTGTACCGTCAAGGTCATTAAAACTGGACTTGTTAAAAGACCCGAGATTAGCAGTTTCCAAATTGACTTCTGTAATATAATAGGACTAAACTCGAACATAAATGCGGTCCATCAACATCTACTAACTACCAAACCTCATCAACTTGCACTAACCGAAACAAAGGTCAGATCATCGATTAAAACGGTCAGCTATTTATATCCTGGGTATCCATTACCGATTTAGGCGGAATTTTGGCCTTTGTCTCTTTGTCCAGAGTGATATTTCTTGTCACTGAGAGGAGACACTCGAGCCTAACGACTTTGATGTAATGTGGTTTAAAATATCAACGCAGAGAATTACTAAATTAATCTGCTGCCCTTACCGGCCGCCAAGCGATACCCATTATAGAGAGTTGTTCTCCTCTCTTGATACTATCGACTTTTTGCCAACCCACCATCCCAATTCTGAAGTTGTCATCCTTGGCAACTTCAACGTTCATAATGTCAACTGGCTCAAATACTTAAATATGACCAACGAGCAAGATCGCGAAGCCGAATCCTTTGCCATCAGCTCTGGCCTCACCCAGCTCGTTGGTGAACTAACTCGGATTCCAGACCGAGATGGTGATTTTGCTAGTTTGTTGGATCTTTCCTTAACTTCAAACCCCCGACTTGTACATACATACAAACAACCTGGAAAGCCTTGGACATCGAAGGCGGGTGGCGACTTGAGTCTATTTTACAAATATTTTCATAGCAACTGCTCAACTGAGGTTGCCCGCTTGATACCACCCAGAGCGGTGCATAGTAAAAATAAACGACGAGCCACTTCAGCCCACCAGTACGTGGTTTAGCTTAGTGTCCCTCGAACGACACTATTTCAAAATTCTTTCATCTGGAGAACGTCATCACTCTGGAACGACCTCCCCAACAAGTCTAATCTCCAAAGATTCAAGACCAACGTGACAACATAAAGGATTTATCCTGCAGTGCTTTGCCTTATCATAAAAGAAAAAAAAAAAAATAGATTCTGGCCTCTCTGGGTAAATGGACGGTAGAGATAAATTATCGGTTTTGGTAGGGACCTGTCTGTTTCCAAAAAAAGTGAAACATGAATGCTTACCGCACTGTGATCCGACAACAATGGGTGTGAAGATCAGTTTTGAACTCTACTCTAGGGTATTATGAAAATTAACAAATACATTATCCATACAATGATATTCTCTTGTTACAGTATGTACTTCCTGTTCAAAACTGTAAGAAAGAGACATGCCACTATTTAAAGGGGAAAAACCGTAAGTCTATGTGCGACTTTTGCAGTTGTAAAAGCTTCTGGTGACGTATCCTCAGACAAAATAAGTTGCGGTGACTCTATTCATCGGGGATTAGCCAATTTCAAATTAAAAAACTTGTTACTGAATCGAATTTACTAACATATAGAAAATTGTTCCCGAAAATTAATTTAAAATTAAATTTTTTCGTTAAATATTTGACATAGGTTCGGCCTCCACTTGCGGCTTCTGCTCGCGCGATTTTTTACTCGCAAAATAAAACTTATTGTTTCAAATACACTTACATGATTGCATATATCGAAATAGAATTTAAAAAGGTATGGCGCCTTCCACCCTACCCCACCTTAGGGAGGCGTGGTTTAGGTACCATAGAGGGGGAATAATTGTTTGATTTTTTTAGTGGTTTCGATTTTCTTTTGTAATAACAACAACGTAAAGTGTCTAAAATTAATCAAACTTGCGTTATAGTACTATTTAATGTGTTTACCACAAAACAGATAAGAGAGAAAGAGAAATGCAAACTACGTATACTCCGGTACCAAAATAGTTGAAATTGACTCATTTTTACCGGGGTGTGCAAGACGTAAGGGGAACGCCAATTCCAGAGGCGTGTCATTTTAAACAATAATAATTCAAAAAATATATGAGTTTTTTGTTTATTATAATATATTTACATTTACTATAATAAATATAATATTATAAATTAAACTGAAAAATAAATTAAGCTTTTACATTTGGTGATCTAATGAAGTAATTAGAGAAACTAAATGGCGCAGGTATAAAATCCAAAAAGAATACTAAAGCAACGGAATATGTTATTTTTATAATGTTTTCATTATACTACATAATAATAGAAACATATAATACTGGATTAAGGGCGAAACCTAAACCTAAATTATAAATGTTTATAAATTTCCTAACTATTGTTAGCTAATGAACACTAATTGATAATAATTTGACAAATAATTATATTCCACTCCGACATTGAAAAGTGTTACAATGACAATACGTTACAATTTTAAATTCGTTATTACTATTACAGCGATTATTTACTATCTGACGATGAAAACATTTCATTACTGTCGCTACTGCTGTCATCTGCACGATTTATAATAATAGGTTCTACCATGACTTCAACGCGTACATCTAAGTCCCACACTTTTTTTTCTACACCCTCGACATCCACGACAAATCACACGAAACTTCTTTAGTATATGATTTTACATGAACATACTATAACATAAATATTCACTACTGATTTTCAAACACATAACTAGTCACTACATTTGTTTAGTACATTTGCTGGGTGCCTTTTTTTAGGCAATGCTATTTGTTTCAATCCGACGGAAAGAAACCACGTGCATTTGTTGACATACGACCTTGCTTTATTGAAGCCACAGGTGTAGTCGTATACAAAAAGGAAAACTATATCATCTGGCAGCAAGGTTACGCCCCCGCTGTCACGACGACCAACCAACAATGCACTCTGATAGGCCACACCGCCGCCATGTTTTATTTTAACCAATTGGACGGTAATCAACAAAATGTACCACGCTGTGTCACCTTCCTTGAGCGCTAAAACACCGTCAAAGGGTTTGCGGATGTACAAGATTCTAAAAAATATACGTTTAACATGTATATGTAGAACATTGCTTTTTCCTGGAAGAACGGTCGACTAGCCGCTTATTAATATGTATTTTAAAAGATGATATTTCCAAGTTTTATGTTTATCTCGGCGATAACACTATTCGTTCCGCAAACATTGATACATTTTGCTCCTTTATTAAAATAATATTGAAATCAGATATTTAACAGTAGTATTGATTCTAAAAACATTTGTTGCATTTAATTATATTATTTTTAATGCATTTGGATGATCGTTTTCCCGACAATGCGGTAAGATGGATTTAAACCAATCTTCAAACACTCCCGAGTTCATATCCTCGTGGCAATCACCGGTTTGACGAGATTTAAACACGTTTAACCCACCTTCAAGAAAACCAGAATCACTCCCGATGTGGGTTATAATTAACCGACGACCTTTTCCTGAAGGAGCTTTCAATCCAGTGGACAGTTCATTGATAAAGGCGTTACGTACACTTTCCGACGAATGGCTAACTTTGTTTGCTGATCAATAAAAATCTTTTCCGTCCTCTTGTTTCCTTCTGATTGGACACTTTAGTATTTCTATTGTCCTTGATAGTTCGATGAACAGTACGGTACGGTACAATGTGGCACAAAGTTCTGCTGCATCAGAGAATGATATTCCACTGTGTGTACTTAGAATTCCCTCATACACATTTTTTACAAATGTACGCTCCCCAGGTTTTAAGTGACGTCGTCTTGTAACTTGTTGGTTACTATCACTTGAAGAACTCGCCTGCATTTTAATATTTGCTGTTTTGAATAACCACCAAAATAACACCAAAATAATAAAACTGAATTGCTAATATTCTCTTGATTGAAACTTGCCTACGACACTGAACGTTGGTTATAGGCGATAAGCATGCGAGCGCCTTTAGATTAGACATGGATTTTTCTTACCTGCGATGCCAAATTGAGTAGAACAAGTACTGTAGGGTGTAAAGGTTCTTAATGACATGCTGATATTGGTACATTTTATGAGAATTTAAATGAAATATTTTCAAACCTGGCAATATGTAACGACTTATTAATGCATAATCTTCCCAAGCGGTTTTAAATGCTTTTATTTCAGTTAAAAGTGTGTGAATCGATGTTAGTTATTTTCTGCGCACACCGTGAATGGTGATCAGAACAGTTTTGCCAATTATTTTGGGATCGTAGTATAGAAAACCGGCGAAACAAATATTCAAGTTGGCCACCAGTCCACCCCGAGCACTCCGGTAGGAGATTTATGACGGGTTGTTTAAATACCCCTTTTTTAAATTACTGGTTTACTGTTTAAACAATATTTAAGATTTTTAAAGACGTTTTATCGCCTTTTGATTTAATTCAGTTTAAAATACCATGTATTCACTAAATTTCAGAATTTAATAAATGTACCATGTATTTCGTATTGAATTACCTGTACAAAAAAAGCAATAGATGTCATTAAAAATCAAACATTGATGTTATTTGTGATTGCCGATGTAAATAACAAACAAAGTTTATGAAAAAACATTTAAAATTTATTTAAACAAAAAATAGTGCATACAAATTCTGACAAAAATTGGTATGGAAACAATAGAAATACTTTATAGCTACACATTAAAAACGTTCTCTATAAAAGAAACCAAAAATGTAACTAAAAACACCCGGGCTTACTTGAGGCAATAAGTGGTGAATTCTTGACATTTGGGTGTTGCTCCAAAAAAATATGTGCTTTATCTGAAACAAAATAGGCAGGGTTTTGGAGGTGCCAATGTAATATATCATCAATACAAATTTTAAGGTTTTGGCACATTAAAGCCATGAATATTTTAATCGCCCATCAAGTGAGTTAATCAGTGCTAAAAGTACCGGCACTAAATATATTATTATTTTCCTTCTCCCAGTTAAACACTCTTCATTAAAGAAAATAAATAAAAAAAAATTGATTCAAAAACGAACATAACTGTCCAGGTACCTACTTGAAAGTGTTCATCCAGGTCAAAAATGTGTAAAATGTTGCCTTCAGATGTAAAGTGTCGTGCAGGTCAAATTATGCAGCCAGAGTTAAATTGTCACACATTAGTTGGTTTAGTTTATTGAGTTTTAGTTCTTTTCCGATAGAAAACCCAAAAACCACTCGAAAACCAAATATCCCCTTTCTACGATAATAAAAAGGTGAGCACTCCGATTTGTATCATGTATCATCACGGTCCGCAAAATGAAATGGCCAACGCATTGATATTGTGAACGTTGACAAGTTTCATCAGTTTAATGAGTTTGACGATTAACCGGAGAAGATCGACTTAAATCTCCTACTGGACGAACAACCAGTCAGGTTGGAAGTTTCACCGCTCCCCGACTTATCGACTTAGGTGGCAGCACCGTCACCATCGCCAGCTGATTGGCAAGGGCCAGCAGATTCGTCGAGTTGGTGGATTGCCAACTCAGGCGAAGATGATGCTGCAGATAATATCCAAATGTAGTCCCCTATCACAGGTATTACCCTGAAGCAGATTGAAATCTGTATCTCTAATAGTATAGAATTTAGAGACCAACGGACCTGAGTTGCAGGACCCTCTATCTGTATATCTATAACTCAATACCACTTTTATCAAAAATAAATAAATAATGACAATAGATAACAATTTTAATTAGTTTTATAACAGTAATTTATTACATGAAAAATTCAAAGTTCACTATAAATTAGTTCTACAGTTCATTGCTTAAAGAAATACGGCAAAATCTCAATCGGTGC
The DNA here is from genome assembly GCA_963920685.1 of Polydrusus tereticollis. NCBI lineage: Eukaryota > Metazoa > Arthropoda > Insecta > Coleoptera > Curculionidae > Polydrusus > Polydrusus tereticollis. Next base: position 98,218,623 of record OY987331.1, read on the forward strand.
ATAATAATCTTTCAATGTAATTGGTCCTGTATACACCGTCCCATTATTTCCGTCTATCCATTCACCTTGTGGAAGATATACATCTCTAGAGACCGCATCAAGCACCAATACCGGAGCCACGAGGATTTCTTCACCCAGAAGATATTCTAAAAAAACATGTAACTTATAAAATCAAAAAAAAAATACTTGTATAAAAAATATACTTTTTATTGACCATAATACAAAAATGAATTAAATCCTTAAAATTCAGATAAATTTCAACCTCCATTTCAAATATATATAAAGTATTTCCTCTAACAACAGCTGCAATCAAAATTCAAGTTATAAGACTGTGTCACGATTACACTGGGGAACAGATTTCAACTTTTTTTTTGTTTCATAAACATAACCTATTTTTTTTTTATTAAACTACACCCAAGTAACTAAAGAATACCTATTAAAGATTTTAGTTAGCTCGCAAAAAAAAATCTGGATTATTTGTTACAAAATTTTAATTTATAGGCATATACAATGAACATACAAACAATATATTGTTGTAAAGAAAGATGTTTTTCCCTTTTGGGTAGATAGCTCGATTGCTACGAGATGTCGCCACGTGTAACATCTCGCATATGTATTAATATATTGTTGGTTCAACAATAGCAATTAAATAGCACATTTTTATCAGTGAGTCTAAAATTTAGACACTCATTTTACGCTTTTTAGCCTGTCTTTTGAAAGCAGCCTCGGGAGCATCTCTCGTAATAGTCCAAGAGTAGTCGGCTTACATCTCACAGTTCCATTTTCCCTGATACCTTTCTTCCATGTTTGAAATATCCTGGTGGAACCTCTCACCGTACTCGTCACTTATAGAACCACAATTTTCCGGAAAGTAATCCAGATGAGAATCCAGAAAATGAATTTTCAACAACATATTACACCCTAGGATTTGGTAATATAAAAGAAGTTGGGCAACCAGGTTTTTATAGTTTTCTGCTTTCATGTTTCCCAAAAAATTTGTTGCAACCACTTTAAAGGCATTCTAAGCGTCTTCTTCCTAGCCTTCAAGTATGGAATCGAATTGCGTATTTCCGAAAAGTTTCCTAATCTGGGGACCCACAAATCTTCCCTCTTTAATTTTAGTGTCACTGATTCTATCGAACTTCTCTTTAAATAACTAAAAGCACGGCCTTCTTTGTCCATGGCCTTCACAAATTTTTTCTTAAGTCTCAATTTTATATGAAGTGGCGGTAGTAAAATTTTTCTGGTGCAACTAATGACGCGCTGGCTACATTTTTCTCTCGGTGGCCAAATTTTCTTTATGTAGTGATCCGATCGTGCTTGAGTGTTCCATTCGCAGAGAAAGCAGCAGTATTTCGTATATCCTAGCAGCATTCCAAGCAAAATCGCCACAACTTTTAAATCCCCACAAATTTGCCGATTATATCTTTCATATTGTATGGTCTCCAGTAACAATTTCAAATTGCTATACGTTCCTTTCATGTGGACTGCATGACCAATTGGGACTGAAGGCAACTTGTTTTCATTATGGAGCAACACAGCTTTAAGACTTACTTTTGAGGAATCAATGAAAAGTCTACAGTCTTTTCGATCATAGTCAAGATTTAAAGCTGCCATTAGTCCCTCAATGTCCCTACAGGCTACCAAATTGTTTTCCATGTTAAAAAATGGTGTTAGGTTTTTCTGACGGCTTCGGTACACAGAAACTTTTACTTCATCTTGAAGTAAGTTTCATTGTCGCAATTGAGAAGCCAATAGTTCGGATTTTTTCTTAGGCAATTCCAAATCCCTTTTAAGGTCACTTAATTCACTTTGACTTCTTTTGTGTGGTTTTTTACTGGGAGGTTCACAGACAAAATCGGAGTCTTGCGAGGTTGATGGGCCGGCGACATTTTCCAGTACACTATCGTTTGAATCTATTGGATCATCATCAGAATCAAGGCTATATTCCTAAGGTGAATTAGGTACAGGCAACTCGTCACTATCGTCACCGGGCGTATGGCGGATTGTAAATTTGGATACTGTATCGCAGCCTTTTTGATGAGAGGTGTCAAACAAAAGTAACAGTCAGTAACGTGGTCTTTCGCTTCTCGCCAGATCATACGAACAGAAAAGGGCATCTTACGCTTTTTTCCACTTAGCCAGCCGCGAATGTTGGACGCACATTTGTAGCAGCAGATATGGGGAGCCCAATTTTTATCCTGATCTCCAATTTTACAGCCAAAATACAAGTGGTAAGCCTTTTGTATTAAAGGGCTAAGTGTACGTTTTTGTTTCACAAAAGTCACTTCACCACATATATAACAAAAATGATCCGGCTTATGTCAACAAACTCGCGACATGTTGCTCAAAATTCGCTAATTTCTCAAATACCTTACAAGAAGGATATAGTCTTTAAAACTCAACTCGAATCTCTCGGGTTGTGTGGAGGTCTCATGTAGTGTTCTTCAGGGATCGATACTGGGCCCCTTATTTTTTACTCTATAAACCTCTCAACTTATCGATAATTTGGGATACGCCACTACGCACATGTATGCGGATGATACCCAGCTGTACTTATCCCTTCGCCCTGAAAACATTCTTTAGGCTATTGACGGGCTATCAGCTGACCTAAATTGTCTGCTAAAAATCTCTACGCAACATTGTCTCAAACTAAATCCTTAAAAGTGTGAGTTACTTCTGTTTGGTCCTGCTCAGAGCAGGGAGCAATGTCGAGATATGTTTCGAGTTGTTCTTGGTGGTCACACCTTATCCTGTTTAACGATTGCTAAAAACCTTGGATTGCTACTTGACGTAAACCTAAGGTTTATCGAGCATGTCAATAACTGTATAAAGAAGGCATTTGCAAATTTAAAACTTATATACTACCAAAGGCACCTTCTAAATCCTGATCTCAGAAAATCGTTATGTGATAGCCTGGTCTTATCTCAATTTACTTTTTGTGATGCACTGTATGGCCCGCGTCTCTTGCAGAGGGATGCCAGACCTATTAAGATGATTCAGAACTGCTGTATACGTTTGATAGGTGGAATAAGAAAGTATGATAGAGGAGTGAATGCTACAATGAGAGAAATAGGATGACTTAACATGAGAGAGAGAATAATGTTCCATAGCCTAGTAATGTTTAATAAAATAATCGTTAAAAAATGCCCGGACTATTTATATCAAAAAATAAAATTTAGATATGACTCTCATGCCTTGGATCTTCGGCATAAATCTACTGTCACTCCTCCGTTGCACAAAATCACTCTATTCGAAATATCATTCAGTTATCAAGTCTCCTTAATCTACAATAAAGTTCCAATTTATTTAAAATCTCTTATCAGACAAATATGTTCGGGTACACAATAAAAAGTCTACCTGTATGTTGCTGTCCCTCAGTGCCCTCCACCTTACCAGCTATAGTCAACTTATATTTGTTTTTAATACTACAATCAGGTAAATTACGTGTTATTGCACATTAACTGTAAATTTATTTATTATTAGTCTATGTCTTATAAATTCAATCAATTTATTGTTCTTAGTGATTACTACTTACGTCTTAGTTTAGAATATTAGGTTAAGTGAGGAAGCTTTGCTTTAACTTCGCCTTTTGTAATTTTTTTCTTTTAAATTACAATAAAGATATAATTATTATGATTACTATTATTATACAGACTTCCACGGATAGGGTTTACAATAGCACAAATAGATGAAAAAACATGATTTTTCTCCAAGAGTAAACTACCTTTATTTTTCATTTTTGACCAAAATGCCAATGAGAAAACTTGTTTAGAATAACGTTTGTAATTTAAATCAGAGATTTAAAATAAATCTTCGATTTTTTTAGTTTTTTTTTCATTTTTAGAGGTAAATGAAAATTTTGCTGCTCATAAAAATATTAATATAAAATTTTATTAAACTCTATTTTCATAATGGGTGGTGTGTATCTTATTTTAAAATTTTAAATGCTCCTATCATCTTTTGTAAAAACAAGGATTTTTTTTTACCTTTTTATTGCTTTGCTTTGGGGCAAATTTGAAGTTGTCAAATAGAATTTGATGTGTTTTGAGAATGTTGACCTTAGAACGAAGAGTTTATTTAGTTCAATGTTACCGTGCGGGCGAATGTTCTTACAACTTTGTGATAGAGAAATTTAATCAAAGATATCCTAACGTTTACGTCTCAAAAATAGGAATTCATAAATTATTAAGAAAATTTCAGCGAACTGGTACAGTTTCCAATTATTAAAAAAAAAACTATGATCAGAATGACGCAGCTTTCCTAATCGTATTGCAGTCTGTTGCTGATAATCCTACCCTTTCATTAAGAAACCGAGCTCAAGAACTTGATGTAGTAAAAAAATCTCACATTCGGAATATTTTAAAGGCAAACAAAATATTCCCATTTAAGCCAACTTTTAATCAAACGTTGAAAGAAGGAGACGAAGCCAAACGTTTGGATTTTTGTCTTTGAGTCGGAGACAAAATTGTAAGTGGAAACAGTAATTTTCATAAATTTATCATGTTCTCCGATGAATCGACATTTTTAACAAACGGGAAAGTGTCTTCTGCGCATATTAGATACTGGAGCAAAAATCATCCCCGTTTTAGAATTCCACCTAGAAGACAATATTACAAAAAAGTAAATGTGCGATTTCACATTATGGCATTATTGGCCCATACTTTTTTGAAAACACGTGTAACCGTAGGAGTTACCTTGAAATGTTGGAAACATTCTTTTCTGACAACCTAGAAGAATTGCCTTTCCAATTTAGGAACGAAATGTACTTTCAACAAGATGGATGCACTGCGCATTTCGCAATTGAAGTGAGGGAATGGCTTGATAATACATTTGGCCACAGATGGATTGGTCGGAATGGTCCGGTTCTGTGGCCCCCAAGGAGTCCCGATTTAACTATTTCAGATGCCTATCTTTGGGGGCGCCTCAAACAATTAGTGTACTCCCGTCCAATTGAGAACGACGTACAGCTTCTAAAACAGCGAAAGTTGAAGCTGTTCAAACAATTTCCATTGAAGAAATTCGACGAAGTTTTGACCACATTCGTTAACAGCTGGAAAAATGTGTTGAATATGGAGGGGGGTGTTTGAATAGCAAATTATAAAATTATTATTTGTTGTTATTTTAAGACTTTGTTGTGATATTTCCGGGGTCATTTTATTTGTGAAATTCAAAATACATATTTCTGGTAACACCACAAATCAGTTTTTGAAATTTTTTGATGCTCCTCTGTAAGATATAAAGTCATTGATAATGTATGTATTTCGACCGCTAATGCTATCCAAAAAAAATTTTCATTTACCTCTAAAAAAATTGAAAAAACTAAAAAAATCAAAGATTTATTTTAAATCTCGGATTTAAATTACAAACGTTATTCTAAATAAGTTTTCCAATTGCCATTTTGGTCAAAAATGAAAAATAAAGTTCTTTAGTGTCCCGTGTAAACCAAAAGTCGCCCTGATAGGTCCCAGTGGCGTGAAGCGAGTGTCCCCGTGCATATTCCTATGTCATGTACCCTACCTACCTTATTTCAATATAAGCTTTTGAGTAATCATATTTTTACTTTTATATAATAACAATAATATATTCTGCTGTGGCTAAATGAGCAATGCTCAAGGCCAAAAGAAGAAGAAAAAAAAAAAGAAGAAAAATAAAGGTAGTTTACTCTTGGAGAAAAATCATGTTTTTGAAGATTTTTCGAACCCTGTATAAAAAATCAAAATTTTCTCTTCGTGAATTGCGTTTTTTTACAAGCAAAACTTTTTATCAAGAATGACTTTTTTCCGAAAAATTTGTCATCCATTTGTGCTATTGTAAACCCTATCCGTGGACAGTCTGTATATTTTCAAAATTCACAACTATAGCGACGCTGTAGCCTAGTGGACACCTGCACGCTGCAATTATTTACACGTCACTTTACGCGATTACTTCTGCTGATCTTCGCTAACAACTTACCATCATCCAATCCCAAAGCTGTGGCATCTGTGGGATCCACCCACCAAATGGGTGGATTAACTGGTGTTCCATTAGTAATGCTTACATTCATTGCTCTAATGATATTTGGTGTGTATTGTACATGGAGGTCAACAAATTTTTTGATAATTCCTTCAACGTCATACTAAAAAAATTATATAAGTATTTTAGATCATATTAGAAAAGCTAAAAGTAATATTATTTAAGTTCCTTATCTTAGAGCCGCAACAAATAAAATATCTTGTCAGAATCACAAATGCGAGAATACTGAAGTTTTGGTACTTTTTCGATCAACTAAAATACTACTTTTTAAGTGTAAATCCTTGATGTTGTTTCAGAAATGGCGGCAGGGATCATCTTAATTAAATAAACAAATATATAAAAAGTTCGTTAAAATCTTGTCAAAGTTGGGGATCGTTTGTAGACTGAAAATTCCTTTCCGACGAGGTACCCATTATGGCATTAAAAAATGTAATAAAAATACCACCCTGCCGCCGTCTTTGAAAACCGAATTTAGAATTAATACTTAAATAGTACTATTTTAGTTATTATTGGGCGTACGAAAATTTCAGTATTCTCAGATGTGTTACTTACTATGTAAATAGTACATTACAGATTGGAAACAAAATTTGGAATTGCATAATCAGTAAGGGGGGGATACTAACTCCGGTTAAAAGATATAGGGTGTCCCATTGAAAATATTTTAATTTTGTTTATCCCGCGTTTGTAAAACACCCTGTATATTAAAAATATTTTTAAATATACATCTTTAATTTCTATATTTAAAGGATCTCTTGGTCTCGGATAGTGTGTCAAATATCAAAAAATGACGCACTAAATGATCACCCTGTATACATTCCATGCTAAAATGTATTTTGTATCTGGCAGTGTTTTGTGACTTGGCAAAGGCATTTGATTGTGTCAATCATGAATCGCTGTTGGAGAAACGGGATTCTATGGGTTTCGAGGGGTAATTAGGGAATTGTTTCGGGCATTCTTGATGGGTCGAAAACAAATAACTAAAGTGTATGATTCTTCCTACAATACTGTTTACTCCGAAACTGCTCCAATAACAAGCGGTGTGCGTCAGGGATCAGTGCTCGGTCCTGTGTTGTTTATTCTCTTCCTTGAGGATGTGACTTGCCTTCCAGTAAAAGGTTATTTTGTGTTCTTTGCAGACGACACCACTATTTGTTGATGTAATAACAACGCAGACATATTACATTACAAAAAGTAAATAAGGATTTATCGCTGCTTAAGAATTGGTTTGATTCTAATACTCTTCTTCTGAATTTAAGCAAAACAGGATATATGGTTTTTAAAAATAAATGTAGTTTAAACGTAGAAATTCAGAGCACTAGACTAAGTATGGTATCGGAGTGGGATGTTAAGTGGGATGCTCATATAAATATTGTCACAAAAGAATTAGCATCCGGACTGTTTGTACTAAAAACGACAAGAAAGACTTTGAATCGAGAAGGTGCTATACAGATTTATTATGCCTTATTCAAGTCCCATTTTCGATACTGTCTACCATTTTGGGGTTTTGCTGTAGCATCAAAAACCAACTTAATTTTTCTCTTCCGAAAAAGAGCAATCAGACTAATAGAAAATGCTTCGTGTATGACATCATGTAGGCCGCTGTTTAGAAAACTTAATATACAAATTTTTCTTGATGTTTTAATTTTCGATACTCTGTGTCTCTTACATAATTACAATTTAAAAGGATATTTTCAAAAAAGAAGTGATGTACATAACCATACCACTAGATTTAATCAAAATATTACATTGCCACAGTCTAGCAGCTCCCTAACATCACATTCTCTCTTCCACCAAAGAAAGAACCTATATAACAGAATCCCCACACATATGGAGAATGTCTTGGTTTAATTGTTAGTATCTTGCCGCAGTTTAAGTTAAGTTAAGTTTAGTTTTAGTCTAGATTAAATTTTGTATATAAATTATATATATTTATTATTGTAGGTTCAAGTTAATATTGTACAGTATTGTGATGCTTATCAATAACATTTGATTAGATTTGATTTGATTGTAATATTCGTGGACAGGAATTGGAAGGAGGGGGTTGGGACTTTGCCTAGCACTATATACATTTTGAGTATTGTTTATTTATTTCTGGAACAAGAAAATTTATTATATTTTAAACAATACGGTTCTAGAAATAAAATATGCTAAAGATTCAGTTTTTGACATAACTAATTATGAGCATCATAAAAATGGTAATAAGGCTCTGGCTATTTTCTTGCATCTAACGAAGGTTTTTGATACCGTGGCGCATGACATTCTGTTTGATGGATTGGATAAAATTGGAATACGGGGTGGACCACTTAGTCTCATAAAAAAATATCTGGCAAACAGATCATCACCCTCAGTGACCATGCTACAATTACGATCGGTGTGCAGCCAGATACCGTACTGAATAGGAGTAAATAATAGTGCTTTCCTTTGACGACAATGTCTATTACTGGGTCAAAAGAATGTCGATCACTTGAACATTCGGTGTAAGATGTTCACATTTATTTTATTTAGTAAAGATATTTTAGGAATTTCTTCACCACCTTATTTACGTTTATAAAGAAAAACCTTATTTCTTTTCGACATTTAAACAAATCAAAAAAATATATTATAATTAGTTTTCTCAAAATAGCTTTCCACTACCAACTTAACACAACCAAAAGCTTTAGAAATATTACAAGATATTGTTGCGGCAAAATTTTCTTCATTAAGCCTTAAAAAAGATGTCCAAGGAATGAAACGGTGGCGTCATTAGTATTTCTATATTTTTTTTTTTTTGAATGCATAATTGTTTAGATTTAAGATATTATTTTTATTTAAAGAGAAAATCATTCTATGTTTAACAATTTTTGCAATAATTTTATAAAGTGTTGGAAATGAAGAAATTCGTCGAAAATTAGAAGCTGATTCAATGTTACGGCCTATATGAATTGAAATAACAATAGCTGATTTAAGATATTGTGGAAAAGTTTCGTTTTCTAGAGAAATATTTATTTCTTTGGATAAAGCTTTTTAAGCACGGACAGATAGTCGTGAAAAATATTGGTAGTAAAAAATTATCCAATTCTGTAGAATTTTTATATTTTATTTTCAAAATGATTAATTTTATTTCTTCACCTCGATTGTACTGAAGACAAACGTATCCTATATTTACATTCTTCATGTATGAAAGTGGATTAATGCATAAATGAATATTTTTAGAAATACTTCACGCAATCGAAGAGTAAACATGGTTAAGTTCATCAGAAGATAATGAAGTATGTATTTTTCTTTTTTTCTTCCGACGGTCCGTCCAAGTGCCAGATGCACTTCGGCCAGGTTTGGTCCATTGTGCTTACCCTAGTTTGTTCTTACACCCACTCATTGATTCCAGTTTCTTGCACTAGTTTGTGTAGGTCAACTGGGGAGAATGTCGGAATTTCCTCTGGATGTAGTCTTGGTTGCCCGAATATTTGTTGCCTTTTCCGATCAAATGACTCGCAGTGGCAAATAATATGCTGTACCGTTTGACTTTCTCGCCTGCATAACCTGCAGCTTAGGTCTCCGTTGTACAGTTGCATACGGTACAGGTACTTCTTGATGGCCATGTGTCTTGTTAGAAATGCTGTGGTAATTCTCAGCTGATTTCTGCTCCTCAGAAGTAGCTGCTTTGTTAGATTCGAATCTGGGTCCCCAATGAAAGATTTGCTATGGTTAAATCCCTGTCTGTTGTTCCAGTAGACTTTGTGTTGATTCCTTGTCAATCGTTTTATGACATCTCGTACTGTGCACCTTGGGACTCCGAGTGCCGGTTCTGGATCAATGAATGTTTTCTCCGACCCCTTTCTTGCAAGTTCGTCAGCCTTTTTATTTCCTGTAATACCTTCATGTACTGGTACCCATTGTAGTATTACTTTCTTGGCTTTTGCCAGGGCCACTAGTTCCTCTTGGTATTCCCATACCAGTCTTGATGTCACCTAATGGCTGCTTGGCTGTCGGAGTATATACGGATCCACTTATTAAGATAAGTCCTCCTATTGTTTTCATACGCACACTGTAAGATGGCGTAGATTTCTGCTTGGAACACCGTGGAAGACTTACCCAGGGAGAAATAAGCATCTCTCTTCGGTCTTACTCCATTTATCCCTGCTCCGGTATCGTTTTTGGTTTTTGAGCCGTCTGTGTACTAGATTATTGCCCCAGGAGTATCTGGTGTTTTATTGTTCCACGCATCCCGGTTATCGACTACGGTCTTGAATGGTTTGATCTCATTTCTAACTCAGGTCCCCCTATGATATCGCATAGAAGTACGTGTCCAGTTCTGTGCCACCCAGAAAGTGACGTAGAACTCTGTAGTCTGTATAGTCCCATTCTTGCCTCTCCTTTATAGATATGTATAGATATTATGTCGTTTTTCCATTTAAATCATTAATGATTTTCCACCATTCAATACGCGGACTTAATGCTTTAGTAATACGATTTTCAAAATAATTTTAAGGAAAAGGAAAATCTTTAAGAGCAATTTTTGTTTCGGCACCTAATATTTCTAAGTTTTTGGTAGAAACCTTATCATGAATATTATTTTTGAAACCTTTCCCAATTAATTTATTTTCGGCATTAGAAAAATTAACAGAGGATAGGTTAATAAATCTGTTGAAAAACTTATATGTAGAAAAATACTTTTTGTTTAAAATTTCTATGAGAATTTAGGTGATTTTGAAATAAGAGAATCAAGCTTTTTTGTTGAGTAAAAATCCAGACCAATTATTAAATGATCAATTAGATTTAAGTAACTCACCTTTGTTAAATTTATTCTGTTGACCCTCTTTACCTGTTTCCGTAAATTCCCATCACCCACTTTATTATAATTATTAGAACTACCACCCTTTGGATTTTCCCATAAATGTAACCCTCCCACTGTTTATTTATATCTTAAACCATCTGAACCTTATTGTACATTTTATTTAATTTTACCATCACTATACCATTGTCATCTGACGAAGCCTACAGTGTTAGCGAAACATGTCATATAAGTTTTAATATAGTGGAGATTTACAGTTCAATTTGTGATTTTTACTGTACCTCACAAGCCTTTATTTATGGATTTCCACCTAGTATCGGCAGAATCTATAATTTTTTTTTATTACCTTTTGTATCCAACATTTTTTATTAATCTTTTTATTAATTGTGCTGAAAAAAGCTTTACTAAGTTTAAAGTCGTTCTTCCATTCTTCAATTGAATTGAATATGTCGAAATATACTATCACATGAATTATTTTTTATAACATGAACAAATATAGTAAAATTATTTTTACTGTAAATATGTCTCTTATATTTATTTTGTTTTACTTTCGCTATTTCACAGTTAAATTCAGATGATCAGATAAGAAGTATTTACTACTTCACATTTAACAGTATTTTTATTTATTACAAGAACGGGATAATTGCCAACACGGTTCATAAATAGATTAATATTTACCGTAACATCATCCTTAAAATCCCATGGCAAGAAACTAAACTGCATGGCAGGCATAAAGGTATTTGCTTGTGTCCATCTTACCATAAGTTCAGCAGTGGGATTTGCAACATACGCATCTCCGCCAATTATATCTGGCAACACCCTATATTACACAAAAATTTCTATTAGGTTAGATTTACTTAAAATAACAAAAGTTTAGATAAATAAATTAGGTAATGGTTAAAAATGGAATTTTAAAAAATTCTTACATTACATATCCATTCATGTTGAATTGTAAAAGTGTTGTGACAAGAGTGGGCAAACCGTTCTGGATATCCCACTTGGAGTCTCGGTCCATCATTCTTATAAATTCTCCGTAACGCTGAGCTCTGAAAAATCGGTTTATTTAGAAAATAATAATGTTTTTTAACTATGTCATTTTTGTTCTAAAATCCGAAGACCCATCATCCTTTAAAGTGTTAAAATACAGGGTGATTCGGGAGGAACGGACCAACCTCCAAGAGTGTATTATACAAGTGAAAACAATATGAAAAACCCATATGTTCTTACCCGACTCTCATTTGTTTTCAAGTTATAGCGTAATTAACTTCTTTTTTCTAGCGTTCCACTTGTATCCGAGTGTTTGCCTAATCAGAGTATGCCATGTTCGAGACTTAAAAATATTTGATAACTTTTGACAATGCCCAGACGGCACCCTATATTCCTGGAATATTCCCCTATCTGCCAATAGGCCATAATATCTTGCAATATTCCTGGAATATGCACTGAATATCTCAAATGTATCTTATCTCATAAGAATATTCCATATCTATGCCATTTAGATATGCCTGGAATATGCCGCGGGTATATTTATAGGATATGCATTGTGGAATATATTTAATTATTTTTTTTTTTAATACTTATTGATAATAATATATATAATATAAATATCTATACAGAGTGGTCTTAAATTCTATTTTTACATAACGTAACTTGATCTAGGTATAGGAACTATTTATTTATAGATAATCGAGGCTGACGAAATAGACAGGCCGTGGCGCGTGGAAACCATGTGACCAACTGGGTTCTGCCATTGCGCCGACCGCCGATCAATATCTGTTGTCGAGTGTTGTGACCGGCTTTTTACGGTTATGTTTATGTGCATTTCCTAACCTTTATTGTTCTGTGTGCGTTTCTTGGTAGAAATAATAGTATTTACTACAATTAAAGGCGAAAATTTCAGGTAATATTAATTTTAACATATATTTGAATGTTAAACTAATAAATTGTACCATTTTTCTAGTGTAAAGGACCAAAATGCCGCGGTGTTGCAGCGTAGTTGGCTGCAAATTCAACTATACCTAAATCCGACGAAAGAAAACAAATATTTTACTGTTTTTTCCCTACCCAAATATGTAAATCTAAGAAATAAATGGCTGCGAAATATTCCAAATGATCTAGAAGGATTAAAACATCCAGTTGTTTGCATGAAGCACTTTGCCGACAAGGATATTATTAAAACAGATAAATGCATAGTAGGTAAATGGGGAATTGGAAATATTTGAGAGAAAAATACCCAAACTATCTGAAAGCGCCGTTCTTGGGATTTTCCATAATACTCCTTTATATTTAAATAAAAAAATCAACACTGTGACACGTCTTGCTGATGTGGAAAAAAGCCAAATGAATAGAGCAATCGAGGAAAGCCTGCTAATATTAGAGGAGCATAAAAAGACAAGACAAATTTCTTCTTTTGAAGACATCCAGGCATATTATAACAGTGCTAGCGAAATTGAAAGAGACTGGCTCTTAGTTGCAGACAATGACAAACTTTTGTTGTGTTACCTCAGTTTTAAGGAAATTCTTGATAAAAATCCAAAAATTTTACCATCAGTTGTTATAAAAATTGGCCTAGAATTTACCGTTTATGTTGGCGAAAATATGCTAGGAACCAATAAACTGCCAAAAAAGTTACAGGTTGCAAAATTGACAAATACCAATCTGTTTGAAGATCTTTTAGAATTTATTCGAGTGAAAGTGGAAAATCTTGGTAGTGATGTAGTCAATGAAATTGATGTCATACTTGACAAACTGTCAAAGTTATTAAGTAAGTGTGAAGGTGAATGTGATAGTGACAGTGAACAGCCAGTCCATCTTACATTTATAATGGAACAACTTCAACTCTACAAGAAGTCCCCGGAAAATAGAAGGTACAGTGGATGTACTAATATTTTAGCATCAACGCTATATATTTAATCCTCATGACCTCACTTGATCACGTGATATTTGCAAATCATTTACGCGCCATGGCCTGAAATATAGGTAGTATAGAGGAAGGTGCATATATGTATGCACCTAATTAAAAAACAAATTTAAATATGAAAATGTTTTAGACTTCATAAAGTTTTTGGGTAGGCATTTTCTGCATTTTATTAGTATGAGTGCTTAATTGAGGACTGCTCTTCTAGAAACAAATTAGCAATCGTTATTTTATAATAACAATTTTTTTAACACAAGTTTAACTAATTTCTGTTGTGTAACTCGGAAACGCTGCCTGTACGTCACAGAACTGACAGAACCTGCTTTAGTTAATTTTTTTTCACCTTGTTTTAAAGAATATATCTAGGTTTTGGGTTTTAATTTTTTTTATTTATAAAAATAAAAAAAAATATTAATTTTAGTGATGTTTTATTATAGGTACCAAATTTGTAACTCTACCTAAACTAAACTAACTGACCTGACCTAAATTAAATATATTTATCTGAAAAAGAAAAAAAATGAATATTCTTAGCATATGCCATAAATATATTTTGGCAGATTAAAAGGTATTGCAGGCATATATTTCATGGTGACCTGGAATATGCATACAATATGCCCGTCATATGCCTTGGCAGATATGGAACATTTATTGGATATTCCAATATGCCAAAGGAATATTCATGGAATATGTATGGAATATGTTTGTGCCGTCTGGGTGTGTGTACTGTGACAGCAATTGAACGTTTATTTTCAAGTTTAAATGATAAAAGTGTTACAAAATGCCAAACACCTATTTAAATTTAGAATATGTAAGTATGGTGTTTGTTTATGGTCTCTGTAATGGAAGTACAGGGGTTTTGCTTATATTTAGACCCCTATCTAGAGCAAGAACAATAAGAGATAGAAAAAAACTTTAATTACGAAAGTTTTAGGATTTTTACTGAATCACCAGAATCTTAGCAAACCGTTATTAAGATATTAGCAATCAAAATTTTAACAAGTTGTATTTATTTTCGTTTATAAGTCTAGAATGCTTTGAATATCAAATAATAAAGTCTGCCGGCTTTTTCTTATTGCAATTATTACGTCTAGAAAGTCATGGAAAACAAATGTTATTATGACAATTCTTGCATTGCTTACTTGTTTGCTTGTAATAAACTAACATTTTTCTTCGTATTTATAATAATAAAATAGGATATTGCTTCGCCACAGATTAATTATTGAATTATCAATAAAACAAAAGAATTTAATTATAATATGAACAAAAAGAAACAGAACAATTTAATTTTAATTAAAAAAAAAAGAAATTGATAACAACAAAGTTCAGCTGAGGGTGAGAGGCCGTGAGAGAGCGAGCAAATGCCCTAGCTCAAAGTGCCAGAGAGTAGGGGGGGTTTAAATAAATGTTTGGTTTGTTTCAATTCACCACATACTAACGGTTTTTCAGAGAGCAAATGGTACTACACTAATGATTATTCCTCACACCTTAACAAAAATAGGCTTTAATCTCTAGTACTAAAAATAAACCGTTACAATATTCTGCAGCAGAAAAATTCAATGTTATCCGTCTATATTATTCAAATAATAGAAATTCATTAACAACTCATAATGAATACCACAGATTATTTCCCAATAGATTTTTACCTTCCAAAATCGCTATTAAATATGTTGTAAAAAAATTTGAAGAGACCAAAAGCTTAGAAAGGAAAAACAGGACAGCAATAAGGGATGAGGAATTATGCTTAAATGTCTTGCTGTTCTATGAAGGTGATTATTTCCATTATTTACACTTATTATTAAATTCTACTATAATTACTTTTATGTTACAGAAAATCCTGAGTATTCTGTACCAGATGCGGCGGGCCATTCTAACAAATCTTTATCAAAAATTCACGACACTTAAAAAAAATACTGTTATTATCCCTATAAATTTTTACCAGTCCAAAAATTAACAGAAGTTCACAAGAGACAGCGGTTAGAGTTTTGTTTGAATATCTCAAGAAGGCGAGAAACTGATGGAAATCTTTTAAATAAAATTTTATTCACCGACGAGGCAACTTTCAGCACAGCTGGTATGTTTAATCAAAAAAATAAACATTTTTGGGCAACTTCTAATCCCCACAAAATTCAGCCTGTTAGAATTTAGGGCCGTAGGTCTATAAATGTTCGGTGCAGCATTATAGGAAATAAAGTCATTGGTCCAATAATTTATAATACTTCAACTGGCCTAAGATATTTGGAATTTCTTGAGAACGATATCAAAAACTTTTTAGAAGAGCTTCCTCTCAACCAACACGCTACGCTTATCAGGCAGCAGGACGGTGCGCCAACCCATAATGTTGCCCCTGTTACAAGGTATTTAAACGAGGGGTGTTTCGATTGCAAAATTGAGTACACCAAACTTCCCCCAACTGCAAGTTATCCTTGGTTATCCCCAGTTTTCCCCAGTTATCCCCAGTTATCCCGCAGATATCCCCGGTTATCCAGCAGATATCCCCGGCTACCTCCGGATATCCCCTGTTATCCCCGGTTATCCTCGGTTATCCCTAGTTATCATTGGTTATCCCTAACTGGAAAATGGAATATGACGAATTCATTGTTAATGAAACTGATATATGTTAAGAAAAATTAAAATTAAGTTAATAAAATATGTATAAAAACGTGGCGCGTTCTTTAAACCCAAATTTTTCCTAAGAATTAATTAGCTGAGTAGCTGATCTCATAGGTTTAATCTCGGGTTTATTGAAGCAGTTTTTTTTTTCATTTGAAAAAAAAGAAACATTTTTATTTTAAACGATTTATTAAAGTAGGTATACATCTAAACACATAAAAGAATAAATAAAATAATTGTACAAAAATTACAAAATAAAAATGTAACTAGAATCAAAAATTTGGAACACATGTTAAATAGGATTAAATATTTTTTTAATATTTAAAGTGTCTTTTCGTTTCATCTGGAATAGCCCACAGCCACTTAGCTCTATAGGTCCATAGAATATATATTCCGACTTTACTTCAGCAATGTCGTCTTTAGTTGGCCATTTAAACAGGTTCGCAGTCTCTTTTAAAAACTTCATTAAGTAATTTTCTTCACTGAGTTTTTGCATGATTTTTCCAATGTACCATTTTTGATTATACTGTACTGCATAATATTTGTCTACAATAATTTCTACCTTACTTTCCTCTTCTGTTGGAGTTTTGTCAGCATCAGAATCAAATGTTTCCGTGTCTGTTGAATCATCATATGTAACACATTCCTTGACTTTGTCTGAATCAGAATTTAAATCAGTCGAAGAATCAGCAAATTCATCTTTTTTTTTCTTTACAACTTTCCTTATGCTTCTTTTACCAGAGAATTTACCTTTTTTGGTCTTAGGCTTCATGATCTTACTTGGTTTTCTTTTACTGGAAATAATAAACCGCTTTAATCTGTCTGTACTAACTCGGCCGTTGCCCTTGTCCAATAGCCAACAATAAGATGACTTCTTTACAACAATGGTTTTGGAATTTGGCAAGGTAAGTTTCAAGTACGATCCATTTTCCGATAGGTCTACATTTTTGTTTGAATAATCTTTTAGGTCCAAATCAGTTTCAATGTTATGTTCTTCCAGAGTTGGAGGAACCAACTCCTTGTCATTCTCTACAAAATCTTTAAATAAATCTTTCTCATCACACGTTTTCTCTTTCTCGTCAACTATAATAAATTCATTATCGATTATTTCTTCTTCATAGTCGTCTGTGGCAGTTATTTTTTGAGATAAAGCATCTGGTAAATTGTTAGAAATATCCCCAGGAATTTCATTTTCAGGCGAAGATTCCATTACTTCTGATTCATTTAACTTCACTGCTTCAGTACAGTTTTCTAGAGTATCACCTCGAGTATCACTGATGCTTCTATCTTGGTAAGTTATTGTCTGGTTTATAGAACTTTTTGGGCATTTTTTCAATGGTAATTCTTCTTGATTTTGGAAATTCTCTCGGAAATTCTTAAGGGTAACAGTATGCAATATATTTATCTTATTTTGTGGACATGCTGAAGTTGGTGATTTTAATCCTGAATTAGTAACTGTGGAGTCATTAGTGAAATTCTCGGTGAAATTGTAGTTCAATAAAGTATTTTTTTGACATTTAGTTTTCGTATTTAGCTGTTGACTGTTATCGACAACGTTATCTTCAATATTATTTGAAACGATAGGATCTTTCATCTGATGATGTGCTTTTAAAAAGTGTTTATGGAAAGTTGAATATATCCAACGAGGTTTACACGTTGCCTTTTTTGAAGCTTGAGATAATGTGTAAGTTTGGCCGCAAAAACAAGTTACTTTACAAAACAAGTCTTTATCTGAACTTACGTATGTTTGTATTTTTATATCATCAAATCTTAACTGAGACCAATCCTGTATATTACATTTTCCCTTGGCCCATTTTTTCAGTGCCCGGAAAATATCTGCATTTTGTTCTGTTAAATTAACGTTGGATAAAGACAATACACCAGAGTTAATATCTGAAGTTGAACCGAGGGATGAACTGAAGCTCGAATTGGTATTTTCCGTGATATTTTCCAAACCAGAGCCAGCTAAACAGCTTTGTATGTTTCTAATTTGTTTCTTGTTAGAAGTTGGCGCTATATATTCAACTTCGGTCATCGTTGAACAATCTGTATATGATTTACTTGCTTTAAGAAAATAATCTCTTAATAATAAAATAAGTCGTTTATGGCCCGGTACAATTTGAAAGTCAGCAGCTCTATTTTCATATAACGGACCAAAATATTCGGAATATTGCTCAACTGAGATATTATTAATTAATTCAACCTTGGCAAAAGTTTCGACATCTTTTAGGTCTACTTCTGTTATAGTTGCTATGACGGGTCCGGTATCAAAACCACTTAGAGTTAAAAGATTTTTAATATACTTGGGTATTGTAATTTTTAAGGCATATTCTGCCTGTTCAAATACATCTTGAGTTATATTATCGGTTTTGTCTTCGGTTTTGTCGGACTTCATCTGAAAAGCCCAGAAAAAGAGAAATAGTAAATTCATTATCAAGCGCAATGTCTAATCCTCTAACCAATTTATTAGTATTTCATTAGGAGTCCAGAAATAAGAAGATTTTCTATGTCTGGACGTGTAATGAATGATATTATTTGTATTAAACTTCTTTAAAGCGATAACATAAAAACCCCGATAAAAACAACAAAAAAAGTAAATAACTAAATTTTAATTGACCGAAAATAAAGTAATCTTGACAATATTATGTATCAGTGGCGCCTCGTGAGCTGTCAAAGAGTCAGAGAAATTATCATAATGCAACACTGCTTAAAACTGGCTAAACCAGTTTAACTTTTTATAAAATACAATTGAAAACCAAAAGATTATATATTATATGAAACAAATGTCACAGTGGCAACGCCGCACCATCCCAAATGATTTTTTCGTAGTCGTTTCTATTTTTTTTTTACTTATCTTTGCATTTGGGTTCACACTAAACACTGGACATTTAGTGAAAGGATTTTTGAGAATCCATGCTCCGTTCAATAGTACTGTATAGTTGATTTTACCAGAAAAAAAACAACAAATAGCAAACAGGCAGCTGTAGTATGTAAATATGCCAAATTTTACTTACCTTTTTCTCGTTCATCATTTGTACGCTACTTTTTTTTTAAACACAGTCACTTTGCGTAGTATTATTATGTATTATAAAACTAATGAGCTATATTTTCACTATTTAACCGTTTTCAAAATAATGCTATGTATTTCTAACCAAACTTTTTATGATCTTTAGCCACGTGTTTGACTATTATGTCTAATTGATAATTCGCGCCCAAATACATGTCCACCGTTGCCAAATGTGGCAGTTATGCCCTGGTTATCCCCGGTTATCCTTTGGTTATCCCCGGTTATCCTTTGGTTATCCCCGGTTATCCTTTGGTTATCCCCGATTTTCCTCGGTTTTCCTCGGTTATCCCCAATTATCCCCAGTTATCCCCAATTATCCCCAGATATCCTTAGTTATCCCCGGCCATGTACACCAAATATCCCCAGTGAAATCCCCCTCGTATTTAAATAAAAAATATAAATTGTGGATTGGAAGAAACGGGCCAATAATGTGGCCGGCAAACAGCCCCGATTTGACGGTGCTGGATATTTATCTTTTGGGCTATTTAAAAAACAAAGTTTATTACAATAGGCCAGAAAACATTCGAGTTTTGGGACAAAGAATTGGAGAAGAAATTTTGGTGGTAAATAGAGACTATCGAGGGTCCATTATGAACCCAACAAATCATAAATTATTAGGAAACATTCAAGAATGTATAATAAATCAAGGGATTTACGTTGAAAATCAGTAATTTTTTGTTTATGTTTAATTATTTTTCTTTTTAATATTGTATTAATTTTCTTTTAAAATTTAAATAACAATCATAAAAGTAATTTTTTTTATTTTAATTAATTATTGTTACTAAAATACTAATACTTAATGATTAAATGAAAATTTTGATAGCAAACTACAAATTAATAGATATCAAATGGAATTACACTTGTTGCATTTATTTTTCAACGCCTCCTAAATTTTATTTTAATTGTAAAAGAAACATCACCAACGTAGGCCATTTCATTTTCAATGCATTCTAGACTTATAAACGAAAATAAATACAACTTTTTAAAATTTTGATTGCTAATATCTAAAAACACTGTATAGACACACTATATATTTTTGGAATCAAGAGATAAATATCTATAACTTTAATAAAATAGATACAGGGTGTTCCATTTAAAAAAACATAAGTTGCTTATTTTTTTCGGCATTGTAATCTAATCATAATTTGTATCTTTTGAAAATTTTTTTCTAAGATTCCGATGATTCAGTAAAAATCCTAAAACTTTCTATTTAGAGTGTTGTTTTCGCTCTAGATAGGGGTCACAGGTTTAGAGGTCAATGGCGGTATTAAAAAATATTAATTTATGAAATTTTCTTCAATTGCTATTGATAGGAACATAAAATATGTTTTTTTTACATTGTTATCGCGTGTATAATACTCCTGCAGTTTGGTCCGTTCCTTCCGACTTACCCTATATGTTTTCAAAAATTGCACTGATGATATAAAACAGGTAAATAAAATACAATGTAAAATAAAAATATTTAATTTTAGACTAATCAAAAGGTACCTATTGCTTTATTCAAGGCCAAAACTTTGCGCCGCCTAAAAATGTACGTCATTGTGCAGTTCCAATTAAATTTAAGACAATTTTAGAATAACGCTTTTATAAGTAATGATACCAAAAAAGGGTGTCTTACGGTGACCGTCCATTCGAATATTTCGGAAAGTAATGCGATTTGAATCCTGCAAATTTGGATTTTGGGGTTTAGAGACGCTCACTTCAGGGAAAATAACGACGACCTTGTGCGAGTTCGGGTTATGCCGGAAGATGTCTTAAACTTGCTTATTTTAAATGGAATTCCCTATATAATATACTTTTTTTGTATTCCTTTCTTTATTACCAATAACTTTTATTAAAGATATTTTTACCCTACTCTATCCGTTTCTGAGGTAAAAACTATTTTCCTCAAATTTTGACCTTTAACAGGGTGTCACCTAAAATTGAATATGTTTTTAAAGATAAAAGAGATAATCTCGAAATTTAGGTTGTGGCACTAGATAGTATGGTGCTAGATAATGTAATGTCGGAAAATAAAATTTCATATACAGGGAAGTGGAAAAGTAACAATTGTTGATCTTTATCAAAAAATTAACAAAACTTAATTTTTTTAAATACGATGCTATGTTGCTAGTTCATTTAATGGATAAGCAATTACATTTCCTATCTATCCATATATGGTATCCCTATACCTAGCTAGTATAGTATTGAACTTATTTACGGTGTTTCGCAGAATCCTCCAAATATCAAGCAGTTTTATTGATTTTTGGCAAAAAGGCCATAATAAACAAAAAAATAATACGCATCCATACAGACGCATGTCATTGTCAGTTGCAATTATTTATTTATCGACGTTTTGATACCAGAGAAATATGGTTGAAAAATTGAAAATAATACGTATACAAATGCTGACATATTAAATTTATTTTTTATTCATGCCGAGTGCAACAGAATCATAAGTCGAACATTTCGAGTTTTCAACGAAAGGTATCCGAATTTAACACCAATGTCCAGAACAAAATTTAGAAACATTATGAAAAATCATCTTAATTATGGAACGATTAATGCAGAAAGAATTTTACCCAGGCCAGTAACGTGAAATGAAGATAGCATTGTTAATGTGTTGGCCTATTTTCATGTTTTAGCCCGAAGCCTCTAATCGTGCGCCAGAATATGATTTAGGAGTTTCGCGACCATCGGTTTAAAGAATTTTAGCAGAAATTGAAAAAGTAGTCCATACTTGCAGTGGAGTTTACGTAATGTAAATAAAACGACAATGTCTTCCTCCACAAATTTAATAAAAGTAAAATTCTTGTTCCCTACATGTTTCGGGCGTCTAGACGTCCATCTTCAGGGGATACTAGAAGGAATTTCATCTTTACAAAACTAGTTAGAATCATGGTGAACATTGACTTACCTATAATCGAGTTGACTATAAAAACTTTAAATGGTTGCCTCAAATTAATGAGTACAGCCAAAATTGAGTAGGAACCTCAGAAATTGGGTGGACATGTGAAAAATTATAATTTGTATATTTATGGAATGAAAATTTTTGTGAAAATATAAGAATTGAATAGCAAATATATTATTTTAAAAGGTGCATTTTATTTTTAATGATGATTTTCTAAAAAAAAACATTGTTCTTAGTTGTGAAGAAAGAAATTTAAAATAAAATTTTTGGAGGCATGCTCCGTGTTAATTTTTAAAAAAATGAAATTTTTTTATACCAGAGGGGCTATGCCCATGGTAATATATAAATTATGAAATCATTTCATTTAATGAAAAAAGAACTTTTTATTTTTTAAAATTTTTTAAAATACAGAAATAGTGCTAAATCACCACCATGTTCACTTTACACACACGTGTCTCAGAGTGAAAGAGAGTAGGTAAAGCGGATATGACATCACTTGGATGTCAGCTGTTAGAAAATGAGGTTTACCTAAACTCGATATTGGATTTAAAAAATCGATGAGAGTATGTCAATATTCAATAGAATAAAGTTTAAAAGTTGTGGTCACTAGACGCTCAGAGTATCCGAAGAATGACTGACACCAGACATCTGTCAATGAATTATAAAAATTGGGGTTAAAATGTTCAGAGGGGGGCACTAAACTGCATAAAAAATTCCACTCACTTTCCTTCTGGGGACCCATTTCTTATAAGCTAAAAAATATATTCCAATCATTTAATTTCAATATCAGTTTTAAAACCAAACATTCACTCGGCTCTTTCATTTGCAACTCCAAGAATAAAGTCCCACTTTTAGACAAGTCTGGAGTGTACGAGGTCAGTTGCTCAACTGAGGGCTGTTCAGCCTCCTATGTTGGACAAACAGGGAGAAAGTCTAAGACTAGGATTAACGAACATTGTAAGGAGATAGAAAGAGCATCAAATCTAAATTTAATACCGACACAAATAAAATCGAACTTCTCAAGACACATACACATAAACAATCATAACTTCAACCCAGACACAAACACTAAATTGTTGCATTTCTGTGGCAAAGGCAACACATTGGACTTACTTGAGATTATGGAAATAAACCAAATTATCAGAGACCCAGATATTGTCTGCGTTAATGACCAAATTATTCACAACAGCACACATTTTTTCAATGTTTTAAGTTTCACTAAATAATCAAGCTCTTACCATCTCTATTTTACTCTTTCCCTACCCAAGAGAGTTCAACTGTTCTTTTGATTTTGTCAATCCTACCTTGACTCCCTAAGAATTTTCTATTCATAGATATTAATTGTTTTTACACATCTATGACTTTGAGACTGTTTATAGGCTGAGGTTTTCATGTTTCGAGTGTATCATCTAGTGTTAACTATAGTGTTTACCCCTTGTGCGACTCGCAAATTCAGTGCAGTTTAGTGCCCCCCTCTGAACATTTTAACCCCAATTTTTATAATTCATTGACAGATGTCTGGTGTCAGTCATTCTTCGGATACTCTGAGCGTCTAGTGACCACAACTTTTAAACTTTATTCTATTGAATATTGACATACTCTCATCGATTTTTTAAATCCAATATCGATTTTAGGTAAACCTCATTTTCTAACAGCTGACATCCAAGTGATGTCATATCCGCTTTACCTACTCTCTTTCACTCTGAGACACGTGTGTGTAAAGTGAACATGGTGGTGATTTAGCACTATTTCTGTATTTTAAAAAATTTTAAAAAATAAAAAGTTCTTTTTTCATTAAATGAAATGATTTCATAATTTATATATTACCATGGGCATAGCTCCTCTGGTATAAAAAAATTTCATTTTTTTAAAAATTAACACGGAGCATGCCTCCAAAAATTTTATTTTAAATTTCTTTCTTCACAACTAAGTACAATGTTTTTTTTTAGAAAATCATCATTAAAAATAAAATGCACCTTTTAAAATAATATATTTGCTATTCAATTCTTATATTTTCACAAAAATTTTCATTCTATAAATATACAAATTATAATTTTTCACATGTCCACCCAATTTCTGAGGTTCCTACTCAATTTTGGCTGTACTCATTAATTTGAGGCAACCATTTAAAGTTTTTATAGTCAACTCGATTATAGGTAAGTCAATGTTCACCATGATTCTAACTAGTTTTGTAAAGATGAAATTCCTTCTAGTATCCCCTGAAGATGGACGTCTAGACGCCCGAAACATGTAGGGAACAAGAATTTTACTTTTATTAAATTTGTGGAGGAAGACATTGTCGTTTTATTTACATTTTAGCAGAACATGGCATGCATCCCTATAAGTTCAGCCTTCTTCATTCTCTTTAACCCGGGGACAAACCACAACATGAAGAGTTATGTGAAATTATTTTAGTAAGAACACAAGAAGATCCAGAATTTTCACGTAAAATTATATGGACAGACGAATCAAAATTCACAAGAGAAGGTATTTTTAATAGACATAATTCTCATTTCTGGGGCGCTGAAAATCCTCACGTCATTCGAGAAAGAAAGTTTCGAAATAAATTCAGTGTAAATGTATTTGCTTTAATTATGCAAGATCAAGTGCGCTATCATATAATATATGAGGGAGTATTGAATAGCGAAAGATACATTACCATTTTGCAAGCAGTTGTGACAAACTTTGTTGATAATGTGCCTTTGAATAGAAGAGATTGTTGGTATCAACTGGATGGCGTTCCGCCACATTGTGGAAATGTTGTTAGTCAGGAATTGCATGAGATGTTTGAAGACAGATGGATTAGGCACCTAGGACCGTGGAATTGGCCACCAAGGAGTCCAGACCTAACACCATTAGATTTTTATCTTTGGGGAACACTAAAACAAAGAGTTTACTCTACTCCCGTCGATTCAATGAAAGAACTAGTAGCCCGAATAACAAGAGCCTTCGACCAACTTGATCCAACCGAAATAGCAAGCGCTACTACAAAAGCTGTTATGTCTAAGAATCAAAAGTTTTTAAGAGTCAAGGGGGGTCATACTCAACATTTAGATTAAATTGTTTACCTATGACCACTACTGTAAATAGTAATAAGCTCACTACCTGAACTACCCCCCGTCTATGTCACGGATATCGAAGCGGCGGGTTTAAAAAAGACCGATGCGCCGCTTCGTGCGTAATTTTTTATTCGTGCGTAATATGCTATTTACAACACTTATAACGTAATACACCATTTTGATACTAGCTTTATAATTACTTACTTTCTTTATCATGGCCTGGATAGATAGAAAATGTTATCGCTTATCCATTGAATGAACTAGCAACATAGCATCGTATTTAAAAAAATGAAGTTTTGTTAATTTTTTGATAAAGATCAAAAATTGTTACTTTTACACTTCCCTGTATATAAAATTTTATTTTCCGACGGTACATTATCTGGAACCATACTATCTAATGCCACAACCTAAATTTCAAGTTTTTCTCTTTTATCTTTGAAAAGATATTCAATTATAGGTGACACCCTGTTAAAGGTCAAAATTTGAGGAAAATAAGTTTTATCTCAGAAACGGATAGCGGAGGGTAAAAATATATTTAATAAAAGTTATCGGAAATAAAGAAAGGAGCACAAAAAAGTATATTTTATAGGGTGTTCCATTTAAAATAAGCAAGTTTGAGACATCTTCCGGCACAACCGGAACTTGCATAAGGCTCCCGTTATTTCCCCTGAAGAAAGCGTCTGTTTAAACCCCAATATCAAAATTTGCATGATTCAAATCGCATTACTTTCCGATATATTCTAATAGACGGTCACCGTGAGACACACTGTATAGACAATATGACAATATAGTATATTATCACCCAAAATGTAGACGGAGGTCATAAGCGCCCAACTCTGTACAATAATAATTCCTACCTGAATGATGATCGGACTTCAATAAGATCTCCAAATTGAACTACCGTTTCAATATAGTTTTGTGTTAGAATATTTGGTGCGTGTTCGACATCTTCATATACGTTGGGCTAAAAGAAATTCATTTACTGAGCTTTGCTTCTCACACAAATGTTTTCTTTTTAGTTCCAATTAGTTTGATGTTATACAATTATATAAAAAAATGCTAATTGCTTTTTGATCACATGTTAAAAAGTATTTTTTTCCTGATTTGACGAGCACTTTCAGTCCCTTAAATATCTACGCGGCATTTATTAACACCCTGTATACACATATTTGAAGGATCGAGATAAGAGATTACTACAAAAAGTCGCCAAATAGCAAGTATCAAGGCTATGTGTAAAAGATCAGACTCGCCTGGCTTCCCAGATTCTAACAATATTAAGTCTGGAAATTCCTGAAGAGATTTACGAAAACCAAATCTAAAAATCATTGGATCAGGAAATTCTATTAGTGGAACGTCATACATTAAAGTCAAATCATTTTAATGAAGTGAACAAATTTAAATGCGTTTTTAATTGAGTGCCTAATACTTGTAACAGTAATGACTTTATATTTATGTAAATGGTAAAGAGAAACGAGCGAATGCCTAACTGATTATATTTTAAGGTTTGAGTTTTAACATTCTCGGCTCTTTTACTTACTTGGTTGGCATAATCAGGTTCACCGGCATCAAATTTATAGCTATCGAGTCCCAATTCCTGTTGTAAGTTTTTTAATCTGGCAACCCACCATTCCGCAGCTGCTGGTTTAGTAAAGTCAATTTGTTGACCATTGTCTCCATTCCACCATACTGCATTAGTTTGGCCGGTTGTATTTTTGACGAAATAATCTAAAACGAGATTAATTTAGCTTAGGGAGGTAAGGGGATATTTTATATCACATTGTGAATACCGTACCCACCAAACTTAAATCTCAATTTGTATTTTGCATTAGCTCACCTGGCAGCAAAAAAAAACGGATTCAGCAAGAATTTTTCTACGTTATATTTATTTTATGCAGGTGATTTTGTATGCGAGTAGGTAGTTTAATATAAAATAATAAATTCATAAATTTCTAGATCCAGTTTTCAGTCATATACACTGTGTTTCCTATTGCCTGACAAGAAGTAACACTCAATTTACGTGCAAAATAGAAATTTTGGGTTACAGTGTAAACGAAGGACTTAAGGTTTGGTGTTCCGCAGGAAACGATACTAGGCCCATTATTTTTTATTTTATATACGTCACAACCTATTACAGATCTACATTTCCTTTAAACCTACTTTAAGTTTTAGACACATTTAACATCAATGCTGAAGTCCCTCAAGGTCCTATATTGTCGCCCACCCTCTTTTTACCAAACAATAACGATCTTTTAAAAAAATCCTATGCTGATGACATCGCACTTGTTTCATCTTTTACTTTGGATGCTAAAACATCGAATGCACATCTCTATAGGCAGCAAGAGGTCTCACATCTCAACATAGAACTGGACAAAATTCTGTCTTGAGATGACAGTAACCAGGCAATTTTTTCCAAAGAAGTTAATGTAGAAGAACCCAATATAGTCATGGCGGGAAACTCGATTCGTTTGGCTTCATTAACTAACTTATTGGGCGTCAATTTTGATAGTCATATGTCTTGGAACAGTCACTTTCCGGCAATTGCTAAGGCAGCCTCGCAGAAGCTCGGAATACTTTTCCGAACTAAGAACCTCCATACACCCCAACCACTTTTGATGCTTTATTAAGGCCAAATTAGACCATCGCTAGAATACTGTTCGCATATTTGGGGCTCTGCTCCTAAAGATACTCTGGGATTGCTGAATTTTATCAAAGAAGAGTAATTCGCTTGGACACGTTTTACCGTACTACGGCTCAACGGAAAAGTTATCAAGTCTGGCGAATAGAAAAGGGAACTTACAGTGAATTTGATCACATAATGTAACGTTTTCGGTTCGCAGAGACCGACAGTTGGCTTTCAGCGCCCCCTGACATTAGATACCTATCTATGCGGGTTCTATTCCACCACCTGGGGTGGTATTCCGTTCAAGCGATACCGTCGCTTCGAAACGACTGTGCCGCTAAATGCATTCCGTTCCCAGTTTTCGATCGCTTAAAAGCTACATGTCGGTCGCTTCGAATCGATCGCCTTGTTTCTGATGGTAAAGAGGTGTCGCCAACACGTGTAAAACAAAGATGGGCCATGCCGAAAAATATCTCTTTCTCAACTTGCAGTGGTTAATTTGTAATGAGGTTATGTTTAATGTTTATGGTATTATTATTTATTATCAATCATTATTGATGCTAGGATGCTATCCATACGAATATTTAATTATGTTGTATTGCCGCAGAAAGAGAGGAAGGGAGACGCTATACGGCAATTAAATTTAGAAAAACGTATACAAAGGAGAGTGATCCTTTTGCGATGCCGGGAAGTAAATTTTGTAGTTTTTTTCGACTAACCGGAGAGATGGTTCACCATATTCTGATACCAAGGCTTGTACCCCACTTAAAAAGAACTACCCTTATTTATAGTCATTGATGTTTGCATTACCATAGTCTTAAGAGTTTAGCATGTAAGTTAAATGTACTCATATTTTTTTTGGATTCCTCATTACCAGATATTGGTGATAATTTTTGGATATTTTTCTGCAAAATTCAAAATTGCTTCGTGATACTCGGCAGCTAAACTTTAGCTTAAATAACCGAAAAATTACAGTCTAAAAGATTAAAGATTGGAAAAAGAATTGTAATTTCAATGCACTTGAGGTTAGTAACAGTTGACGTTGGCGTTGACACAAAAGTTTTCCAGTTACAAAATCAAAATACTCTAGATTTTGACAGAAACTATCGAATATGCCGAATACTACCGAAGGCTTTCGCGATGGCTGAACGGAATAATCTTCACGACAAAAGTCGCTAGCGACATCGCTTCGAAACTATCGCAAATTCGTCTGAACGGAATACCACCCCTGGTCTTCTTTAAGTCCTCGCTAATCTGGTTGGGTGGATAGCTCGATTGCCATGAGATGTCACCGCGTGCAACATCTCGCATATGCATCGATATAATAAGTTGTTTTTGGGGAAGGATAGATTTAAAGACGTAAGCAAGAAATTAAAAGTAACAAATCTATAGTTTGGAATACATCTGTGTGAACCACAATTCCAACTCGTATACGTACCTAAAGCTTGTCCATCTCGTGAATTGTTTTGGCAATCGTCATTGACAAATGGATGGATCCACAAACTAACTCTCCAGTTATCATTGTGGAGAGCTGCAACCGTATTGTTAATATCTGCGAATTTTGTACCGTCAAATTCTTGGGAACCATAGCATGTCTATAAATAGAACTTGTTTTAAACTATACAGCCTGATCTAAATTACGCAACCTTGGCAACCTTGTTATTATTAAATATACAAATTTGTTTAAATTAGCAAACTTATAGTATTTTTGACGCTATTTCAGATAAAAGACCGAAAAAAATAATTGAGCATCGTGTATTTGATTTTTGAGGTCAAATGCAATTTTTTCCAATAGAAAGTAGATACACCCTCGGTCTCCCGTAGTAAGCTCCCAAAACCGATTACCTAATTTCTAACAGCTATAAATTTAGTCTATAACTAATGTCTCTACTTTAACACGTCAAGGCGCAAAGAATATGTTTTAGGCACATAAGGGTCTGTTTGTGTGGCCAAACAGAGACGTAGATAAACTTTTTATTGGCGGCGACGAAGTGCATTTTACCGCCCTACGTCTAACTATACTGCTCTTTATATATTTATGTGCAGTTAAGAGGGGAGCCAGTCTTTTGGATATTTTTGTCTTTGGTTTTTAGTGGAGTGAACGTGCGATGAAACGTCCGTTCTTTAAAAATACTTTATTATTAATTTTATGAATCAGTCGTCTATTTTGACCATGTGCATGTCTGTATGTCGTATGTAGTACTTCAAGAGACATAAATTATTGTGCATTTGTAATTATCCTACACAATTTTGAATTTTTTGAACTTTTAAAGGTTTCGTATTATTTACGGTGTACTACGTCGGTAAACCATAAGTCAGAAGTGGTCTTATGATAACATTTTAAATTGCTCTTGTGGTTTTGAAACTGATCTTGGCAATTCGTTCGTCAACGTATGAATACAAAACTATCTATTTGTCAAAGGTCAGGCCAAGGTATTTAATGTTATCGATCCATGAAATTAACTTATTAATTACTTTTACGTGCATTCTTGGTAATTTCACTCTGACCTTCGAGAAAAGGATGTCTTGCGTTTTGTTTTCATTCAATTTTAGTTTCGACGCATCCAGCCACTCCTGGAGTATCATCAGCAAACAAGTATTGCGTCTGTATGTGACGCGGAATATTCGACGTGTAAATATTATAAAGCATAGAAGAGATTGGAGAACCTTGCTGAACCCCCGCTCTAACTGCTCTTATCGTAGATGTGACGTTTTTCTATGACACCGCGAAAAACTTTTAGGAGAAGCTTGAAACTAAAATTTTACACATATTCGGTCATTGAAAGAAGATAGATTGCATATTCTTATCAGCGTTAAAAATTTTCGAATTGCAAATATCTGGAACAAATTTGAAAAAATTTGTAATAATAAAAAAGTTATCAATAATGAGCACTTTCAGGGCGTAATCAAACATCCAAAAATAATCATATTTTCTCCCTTAGTATGTAATGTAAAGGAATATATGACAAGAGTTTTATTTTGAGTAAATTTCTTAGGTCATAACTCTCCTAAAAAATGACATATATATAGAAGTCATCATTTATGTTAGGTTTTTTTTTAAAGCGTCAATTTTTACTGTAGATTATAAACGTTTATTTTTTCCCCTTCTTCCGCGATTGAATATGTTCTTACCTCCCAAGCATCATCGATTTCCAATTGACCTCCTGTGTAACCATGACTACGAATTTCATTGGCGTATTCTATGAGTATAGCATCATTGATATCTCTTTTGTATTTTGACCAAGTAGTCCAAATGGGCTCCTCGATCATTTTTACATTGGGATGTGCTTCTGCTTTGCCTTAAGGAGAGAAAATAAAATTGTGAGTATAAATATTAAAATTTTCTAAAATAATCGGGTATGTACCTATTATTTTAAAAACGAAAAAGTTTAATTGGTGGTTGAAACTGATTTTCATACTTTTTTAAAAACTGGAAAACTTTAAAAGTAGAAAGAAAACAAGGTCTGTCTATACCACCAAAGTAAATATATTTGTCCCTCTAGGGTGAAATCAGGGTTAAAGAATATACATGAGTTAAATTTAAAGGTTGGTTGCACTAGTTTCGACTTTAGAAAAAGTCATCTTCAGCAACCCAGTAATTAAGAAATATTTTTAGGATATACCTAAATAAACTAACACAAATTGAAAGAGGGGGAAGAGTCGTTCAACAATATACGGTCATAAAATGTACTGTGTGCAGCCAATGGATTCGACAGTAGATAATTATTATGGACGTGATGCTACTTTAAGCAATTAAGGAAATTAAATGTGAATAAGTAATGGAGGCCAATATTCTTAATGGGATAATTTATAGTTATGTTATGTCATATAGATGTCAACAACATGTTAAATGAAGAAAGTTTGATAAATTAATTGTTTTACGGAAACAACTCAGTGGGGGGGAATGACTTTATATTTTGGTGGGTCCGAATTTAATAAGAAAAGGGGAAAGGAAACTAAAATTGTTGTGTTTTTCCCTCCCCCTAAAAACATATATTTTTTTGTTCTGTTGCAGGAAGAATAGAATACAACCCTATTTTGACCAAAACAGCACAGAGAGGTGCGGAAAAGATGTGCGACAGTAAGTGGCTGGTCCCGAACACCAAAAGACCAGAATTCTGTCCCGTACGCCTGTATAATATTCTTTTATCCAAACGTTTACCGAATATAACAACAGATAGATTATTTTTAACGGTGAATCCAACGTGGAACTGTTCAAACACAACAGGATGGTTTAAAAATACGCCTGTAGGCATAAATGAATTATCAAAATGGACCAAAGATGCTGCAGAAAAAACTGGTTTGACTGCATCGAATAAAAAAATTACAAACCATTCCATGAGAGCAACTGCCGTCAGCAATCTTGCCAAGGTAGGGGTAGAGAAGGAACAGCTGATCAAAATTACAGGGCATAATCGAGCCAGTTCGATTAAGCCTTATTTGCAAATGGACAGTGAACGTCATGCAAATATTATCAATTCCCTAAGAAACGATCAAGAACCGTCTCCAAAAAGACAAAAGACAGACAATCATTTGATGTCTGCGGTCACCGAGAAGACAGAAAATGCTGTCGAGATTGTTGAGAATCCTTTGCACATTATAAAAAACACTAAACATAGCATTTCCAATACGCCTGCAGAATATAACAACTGCACTTTTCATATAAATATTGTGATTATGCGTCTAACTCTAAGCAGTAGTTTTGTTATACTCACTTAATTTTGTTCAAATTTTTTCTGAATACATTTATTTATTAATTTCGCCGTAGTTTTCTTTACAAAAGATAATTTTGTTTGATACTTTTGTCAGTAAATTTAATTATTAGTTTTCTTTTTTTTTAATTCGAGAAATAATCTTGACAAATACCATTCGTGCATCTAATTTTTCCTCATTTTTCCTCTGGACAAATCTGGAAAACTCGTTTTAAAGCAATTTGTTTAACAAAAAGTACTCAGATGATAAAAATTTTTCACACTCATACTTTTTGTTAAACAAATTATTAAAATTAGAAGCACTCGTGGTATTACCCCCGAAAAAAAAATCTAATTTAATTATAATTATCTCGGTAAGAGATAGGGAAATAATAAGGAAAGTTATTAAGAAAGTAATTGCAAAAATCTGTTTATGTACAGTGTACAGGATGTTCCGTATAAAACAATAAAAATTTCTACTAAAAAAATAAATAAATAAACTACTTTCTGGTAGAAGCGGCAATACCGCATTGTCGAAAATATGTTTACTGGATGGAGCAATAAAATTGTGTGATTATGCAAAAAACAAATTTGTTAAGCATTAAGTGGTTCGCTAGCATAACTAAATAGATAAAACAACCTTTACGTTCGTTTTATTTAAAGGAAAACAGTTTTTTTTATAAATTAGAACAGTTATTAGTTTGCAAATATGAAAACGAATATACAGTGTGCGTATAAAGTCTGGAAACGGCTTAATAACATCACAATTTATTGGCCGATTTGAACCAAATTTGGTACAGTTGTGTAAGAGGATCTGACGCACCGAATGACGATATTGGCGTTGTTGCCAGCTTTTTAGTTTGTCTAGAATTCGATTTATAGTTTTTACCTTAAATTTGTTACACTTTTGGTATACCATTCTTTGTTCCTTATATCTGTAGTTTTCGAAATAACGAGTACAATTTAGAACAAAAATATATTTTTTATATTAAATGTTCAAACTGTTTTCCCTGTACAGCTTGACAGTGTGCTAATTTAAAATAAAATATTTCAATTGTGTTGTAAATCATTTCTGGCGTTAGTAATTCAAATTCGTCCAAAATTCGACGCTGCAAATCGGCCAAATCTTGAGGTTTTGTGGTATAAACTGTCCCCATAAAAAGTAGTTGTTAGGCGACAAATCAGGGGGCCTAGGTGGCCACTCCATTGTACCCCCTCTACCGATCCACCTATTCGGAAAAGTGTTGTTCAAAAATTCGCGCACATTTCGACCAAAATGTGGAGGAGCTCCGTCATGTTGGAAGAATGTACTTGCATAATTTGGACCAAAGAAACTTATGTTTCTTTGTTTGGGCCCATCACATTTCGTATAGTAGGCACTATATGCGTTTCCAAGAGCCCAAGGTAAAGTTGTGATGTCAAATTTCCATCAATAAAAGACGGACCGATCTTGTGGTTACCCAGAAGCCCAGCCCACACATTCAATTTTCCAGGGCGTTGTGCATGACTTTCTTTCATCCAGTGGGGATTTTCATTTGCCCATAACCTACAGTTGTGTCTATTGACTTTACCATTTAACATAAATGTTGCTTGGTCCGAACATACTATAAATTTGAAAAACTAGTTATTTTGGTCAAACCTTGACATCATAATATCACAAAATCCAATTCTTCGCTCATAATCATCTTCTGATAACTCTTGAACTACATGTATTTTGAAAATGTGATATTTATGTTTTATTAAAACGTTATAGACGGATTTAAAGCGGGCGTCACTTACTTGAGAAATTTTCCTTAATGAAGAAACAGGGGTTTCAACAACATGTTGTAAAATTTCTAAAAACTTTTCTCTTCATCTACTACTGCTGTTCATCCTGATCGTCGCATATCTCTGAAATTTCCAGTTTCCTCTAACCGTCGGACAGTTTTTAGAACAGTTACTTTTGAAATTGCTTAAAGAAAGCTGGCAACAACGCCAATAATGTCATTCGGTGCGTCAGATCCTCTTACGCAACTGTACTTTTGGTTTAAATCGGACAATAAATTGTGATATTATTAAGCCGTTTACATACATACACACAGTGTATATCGATTCCTGGTTTGCCCCCAAAATGTAGTTATTTTATAATACTTCAAGTTCAGTAATACAAAAATGTGTAATGATATTTAATTTTGTTGAAAAAACTAAATCATGAGTAAACAGCGCCCCCTACTAGCGAACACGACCGAAGTTGAGTTTTTAATAAAGGTGTGAAATAATGTCTTAATTTTCGAAACTGTCCCCATAAAAAGTAGTTGTTAGGCGACAAATCAGGGGGCCTAGGTGGCCACTCCATTGTACCCCCTCTACCGATCCACCTATTCGGAAAAGTGTTGTTCAAAAATTCGCGCACATTTCGACCAAAATGTGGAGGAGCTCCGTCATGTTGGAAGAATGTACTTGCATAATTTGGACCAAAGAAACTTATGTTTCTTTGTTTGGGCCCATCACATTTCGTATAGTAGGCACTATATGCGTTTCCAAGAGCCCAAGGTAAAGTTGTGATGTCAAATTTCCATCAATAAAAGACGGACCGATCTTGTGGTTACCCAGAAGCCCAGCCCACACATTCAATTTTCCAGGGCGTTGTGCATGACTTTCTTTCATCCAGTGGGGATTTTCATTTGCCCATAACCTACAGTTGTGTCTATTGACTTTACCATTTAACATAAATGTTGCTTGGTCCGAACATACTATAAATTTGAAAAACTAGTTATTTTGGTCAAACCTTGACATCATAATATCACAAAATCCAATTCTTCGCTCATAATCATCTTCTGATAACTCTTGAACTACATGTATTTTGAAAATGTGATATTTATGTTTTATTAAAACGTTATAGACGGATTTAAAGCGGGCGTCACTTACTTGAGAAATTTTCCTTAATGAAGAAACAGGGGTTTCAACAACATGTTGTAAAATTTCTAAAAACTTTTCTCTTCATCTACTACTGCTGTTCATCCTGATCGTCGCATATCTCTGAAATTTCCAGTTTCCTCTAACCGTCGGACAGTTTTTAGAACAGTTACTTTTGAAATTGCTTAAAGAAAGCTGGCAACAACGCCAATAATGTCATTCGGTGCGTCAGATCCTCTTACGCAACTGTACTTTTGGTTTAAATCGGACAATAAATTGTGATATTATTAAGCCGTTTACATACATACACACAGTGTATATCGATTCCTGGTTTGCCCCCAAAATGTAGTTATTTTATAATACTTCAAGTTCAGTAATACAAAAATGTGTAATGATATTTAATTTTGTTGAAAAAACTAAATCATGAGTAAACAGCGCCCCCTACTAGCGAACACGACCGAAGTTGAGTTTTTAATAAAGGTGTGAAATAATGTCTTAATTTTCGAAACTTGAACAAAAATAGTTTACATCAATTATTTCTCTTGGCCTTTTTAGGTACTAACAAAAAATCTCAAAGCCATATGATTTATGACTTGTATAATATGACAACCACTGAATCGCCGAGCAATCTAAAAATGTCCCCGGCATGCACCTTGAAAATTTGTTTAGCGAATGGTTAATAATTCATGCGCAGTACGTTGCATTTGTACGACTTTTCGATAATTGATGTTTATGTTGTCCAGAGTAGGTCGTCTCTTTATTTTCTATTTGTACAGTGTTTGGCGTGTGTACTGTGAGATTTGTGAGCGTTATTTTCAGTGATTTTCAGTATTTTATCGTACTTTGTGGAACTTTGTTAAAAGCTTATTACTAGATTAGACTTATACAGGGTTTTCATTTCAAAAGTAGCCACCTTGGTTTTAGGTAGAAATAACTACTTTGATAGAAAATGTCAAAACATGTCAACTTTTGTTTCAAGGGGGTAAATTTTTCATCATATTTTTATTTACACAGGGTGCGTCAAAAAAGCTGGACGTATGTCATTTTGCATTTTTTCAATGGAAACCCATAATTTTTTTCATATTTCTGGATTTCCCTACAAATAATAAACACTTTTTGTATTACACATCCTATAGCCAAATCTTACAGTTTTTAAAATATCGAAACATTTTATTTTATTTACTTTTTATTTATTTATTTATTTAAATATAAATAGTTACAAAATATTTAGTTTACAATAATTGATATCAGGTAAGTTTTCAATGGTATTGTGTTACTTTGAAGCACCTAGACGCAGAGCGTCTATATGTGCTTCTATATTAGTTTACATTTTATCCTATATTCAAAATGTAAATATGAGTTAATGTTAAGAACTGCAACTTTTTTTTTTTTTTTTTTATTGTTTTTAAGTTAGAAAAGGTTCTTAAACAGAATCTGATTTCTCCAAACGAATGCTTTCGACCTTTTTGAAAACAGTTTTGGTTTTACAACATTTTTCACATTAGCTGGTAACAAGTTGTATATTTTTGGACCAAGGAAATTAATTGAACGTCTATGGAATTCGCTATGGCATTTTGAAACCTGTAAAGGCCGACCAGTTTGACAGCGGGTGTTTTGGCAATGTGACGTAACAGGCTGCATTTTACGGTGCTTATGAATGTAACAACTCACCGAGTTGAAGAATAGCACGTTCAAACTTACGGTTATTTAATTGTACAACATATTTGTAGGATACAGACGATCTTTTTTATATATGATTTTTAAAATTTTCTTTTGAACTATTTGTAACGGTCTCATTGCGTTTTCGTACATAGCACCCCAGACAGTGATACCATATATTAATAACGATTCCACTAGACTCCGATACAGCGTAATCAACATACTTGATGACAAGATATTTCGAAGAATATAAAACTTATATGTTAGAGATCTAATTTTTTTTGTTAGATATTCAGCGTGAACATCCCACCGCAAAAAGCAATCAATCATTATCCCAAGGTATTTCATATGAGTGACCTCCTCAATTTTTTCGTTCAGACCTATTTCTATGCGGTTAAAAGGAAGTCGATTTACATCAATTTTTGTAAGCGCTAAATAATTTGTTTTTTTAACATTAAGGGTTAGTTTATGTATATTAAGCCATTTCTGAATTTTTTTAAGTCCATTTATTGTGTTTATTCTAGTTTCTTCCCATGAGGCGCCACTGAAGATGATAGCCGTGTCATCTGCGTATGACACAATTTTACCCCCAACTCATATGTCTTTTATTGAGTTTATGTAAAGATTAAACAAAATTGGTCCAAGAACTGTTCCCTGCGGAACGCCTATGTTAATCGTTTGTGCATCACTTAAAGTTTCTCGTATTTTAACCTGTTGCTGGCGTCCAGTTAAGTAGCTCTCAAAGACCTTCCACACCGTGCCCCTGACTCCACTTCGTTCAAGAACGTTCAGAAGTATTTTATGGGAAACGGTGTCAAAAGCCTTCGCAAGGTCCAGAAACACCACCAAACATTTATTATTTTGATTAATTATATTTGTGGCTTCACTGATCAGACAACACATTGCGTCCTCGGTGTTACGGCCCTCCGTGAAGCCAAATTGAGTGTATACGACTTTATGTTCAAAATTCGCTTTGTTACATTTTCAAACTTTAAATACATCACGGTCGTAGGCGGCTTAATACCCGTCCTCATAGAAACGAAACAGTCACAAGTTAACTTAATAAAGTGACTTTTCGCCTACCACTGACAATTGATTTATGTAAGGTTTAACAAAAAAATGGTTTAATATTCACTTTAAAATGGTGTATACTCACCAAGAAAGGACAGAAATAATTTTCATGTATGGCGCTGAAAATCGTTGTGGTCGCTGAACATCTCGAAGATTTAACGACATACACCCTAACAAACACGTAGGCCACAGGTATGTGATAAAGCTGGTAAGGAAGTTTGAAGAAACCGGCTCCGTATGCAACCGAGTTAATAAGCAAGCAAGGGATCTAGATGAAGGTACGCAAATTGAAATATTAGGTCATTTCGCTATGAATCTATCTACGTCAATTCCAAAAGTATTGACACACGTTTGATTAGGTTCCATTCAAAAAACTTTGAAACTAAATAAGTTTTTTCCTTATAAAATACAAATCCCTCAACAACTCGGCGAAGACGATTATGACAGAAGAATTGAATTTTGCGAAACAATGACTCAGGTGATTCAAGCCGACCGAAATTTTGTTAAAAATGTATGTTTCAGTGATAAATCAACTTTCTTCTTGAATGGATTCGTGAATAAACATAATTGCAGATATTGGGGTAATGAAAATCCACATTTTTTTAGGGAAGATCATACCCAATATCCTCAAAAGATAAATGTATGGGCAGGTATTCTTGGAAATGAGATCATTGGGCCAATTTGTATGGAAGAAAACTTCACAGGTGAACTATACGTAAATCTGTTGGAAAATGTTATAGATCCTCTTATTACCCAATCTTTGGAAAATCAAGTTGATCAAGAGGGGGATATGGAACTTGATG
Source organism: Polydrusus tereticollis (assembly GCA_963920685.1). NCBI lineage: Eukaryota > Metazoa > Arthropoda > Insecta > Coleoptera > Curculionidae > Polydrusus > Polydrusus tereticollis. Next base: position 98,257,691 of record OY987331.1, read on the forward strand.
AACAATATTTGTATTTCCAGCAAGATGGAGCCCCGCCGTATTATGCGCTACCTGTTAGGACATGGTTAAATGAACGATATCCCGCAAAATGGATAGGTAGGAGAGGTCCTGTGGAATGGCCGGCGAGGTCCCCAGACCTCACACCGATTGAATTTTTTCTGTGGGGATATTTGAAGTCCCTAGTTTACAAAATTGCGCCCGAGAGTACCGACAGACTTTTCAAAATGTTCGCGAAGAATTCGAGAATAGGCTCTATTATTGTTTAGCCAATAACGGAGTACATTTTAAAAACTTAATAAAGGGAATTCTGAACCTAAAGTCGTATTTTTACCACACAGTAAAACATTAAAATGTTTCGATATTTTAAAAACTGTTTAATTTGGCTATAGGATGTGTAATACAAAAAGTGTTTATTATTTGAAGGGAAATCCAGAAATACGAAAAAAAATATGGGTTTTTATTGAAAAATACAAAGTCACATATAATATACATACGTCCAGGTTTTTTGACGCACCCTGTATAAATAAAAATATTATGAAAAATTTACCCCCTTAAAACAAAAGTTGACATTTCGTATCAAAATTGTTATTTCTACCTAAAACCGGGGTGGCTACTTATGAAATGAAAACCCTGTATAAATAGTTCATGTTTATTTAAGTTATAGCATAGTGCTGTAACGTAATAAAAGTTATTTCGTTACATTGGATTTTAAAGTATTTTTAGGTATTGGCGCTGCCATCTATGGATAACTCTGCATACTGCAGTTGTTATCGATTTCTTTAAGTGTGTATATATGAAGAGACCAACTGTAAATTTGCCGTTCTATAATATAGATTTCTAGGGTATTCTTTAATATAGATTAGTGATTTCTTACATTTAATTTAGTTTATATTGGCTCCGTGCATAGAAAGGCTCTACTGGAGGTTAATTTTTGACTGGCAATTTTGGTTTTGTCCTGATACAGGTATGTCACGCTAAGTTTCTGTTTCACTAAATTTATATTTTGTCTAATAATAACTATGTAATTGAACCATAAATATTACTTTCTAGAAAACCATGACCTTTTAATCTAATTTTACACGAACTAAATTCCACATTTTTATGTTTTAACAAAAATAAAGACGTGCCGACCATCATGGCGTCATAAATTAATAATCTTCATTCATCTCATTTATCTTAATAAATTATAATGTTGTTGATGATTTAATAGCATCATCTTAACAGACAGAACGCAGTCATAATAATATTTCTTCAGCAAGTTTGGATTTTAATCAATATTTTAATAATTTTGCATTCAATTTGTCAGAAATCAATTCTGATCTAATGTTTATTTTTTCTTAAACTTCTCACTCAATTAGCGCGACATGCTTGTACTGGATGGATAGTATCTTAAGTCACACTGTATATACAATTTCTCTTGTACCGTATCTTGAATTTATCTTGTTCGTATCTTACCTTGGGTGCCATAATTAAGACATTAGTCTGGTACGCCAATATCATGTGGTAACGAATGCCTGTAACCTGTTAAACCACATTTATCTAGCAAACGATTGCCTTTTTGCTCGTTATGCATTATCGAATCTGCACAAAAGTTCTAGATGCTTTTGAATGCAGCATTTTCTACTAGTTTAAATATCTGTATCTATGATATATTTGTACATTTTGTAGTATATTAATTACTTAATTTTTATCTTGTTGGCACAATATATGCTTTTCTTGGATTAACTTAAAACTTAAATACCTTTTAAGTCAACCAAATCATTTATTTTTCTTACTACTTAAACACGAAAGAAAATTTGTTTTTGACCTTATGTAATTAAACATGGTTATTTATTTCTTAATTTAAAACTTTATTCATATTCACTTGAGTAACAGGGAGTTAAAACATCCTGTAACTATATTATAGAGATTTAAGTTACAACTGGTACTGTTTAACCTAAGTATTCATTTTCAAACCTTTTATTGCAATATTATTCGCTGGTCTAATGCCACCTTTCTAATATTACATGTAAACGAGCAAACCTGAGGCTGACAAACTGACAAGCTCATCTGATGTCATTACTCCTATCAATTGCTGTCACAAGAATTCAAGTCTAATCAAGTCCTGACGTCTACCTCACCTTCTCCATTGCTGAAGTCTATGCATGAAACATCTCATCGAGACAACTTCCAGGTGAAGAGGACTGAATCTTGGACACACCTCATGGATGACAAGCAGAGCTAAGTATTTGTCGAGTCAGAAGGATAACTTTGTAAAGACCAGTAGACCATTTATTTATTTTCATTTTAATTTTCACCTTTTCATGTCAAAACTGTTTCTTCGGAAACCAGTAACAACAACCATTATTATACAAGTATAGTTTAATAAACTACTAAGTGTTTGTAAGCTTTTGTATTATTTCTGGTAGGATGGCGCCCTAAAAAAAATTGTCAGATAATAGGACAAACCCACACCTAACAAACAAAAAAAAGTCTTTTTGGCTGAGGCAACTCAACATCATTTGAATGATTATCAATAACGTTACAGTGCCTTTTAGTATAAAGTGTAAGTTCATGATGAGAAACAAGTGTATGGTGTTGTTTTGCAACAATTGTTTGCCAACGACCCAAATTCAGTTCATCAGGTAAGTACCTAGCTACTTAAAATAATTTTGAAATTGTACCCCCGCATAACATTTACCTTGCTGTCAACACAATCATGTATTTATTTAGGTAAGTGTTTTTTTGTTGGAATGTTTTAGCTGTTGATTATTTTGATATTTGATATTTTGATACTATAACAATCAAGTACAGTACATTAATTTATCCAATTTGAAACTCGACAGAGAATTTAAACTAGGGATAATAATATGTTATTTTTGTCCAACTTGTTTATTGATTTTTGACAAATTAAAAAACGAACCTGTTTCATTGCTTTTAGTGGTAAATTTTAGTTCATCAATTCGGCTGCTATTTTACTATTGCCTTCATATTTCAACGTAAAGAACTTTATCTTTGTTTAAAGATCACATACTACATCCAAATATAATTTTATTTCCGCTGTTTTTTTTTATAATATAAATAGAAAATATTATAAATATAACTGTTTGTTTTACTGTTTCACAGTTATTATAATGCGCTACATTAAGGCTTTCCACAATATTATGCTTTCTAACATATTCATTATGTTTCCTACAAACAAATGCACATGTTTCTCAACTCTACTATAAACATTAAAAGCCTCAAAAAACAGTCATTCTTGTACAACTTTCGTCGTATGTTGTATAGAAAGTGATAGAAGGAGACCAGGCGACAAAAGGCACCTGTTACGGTGTTAAAAACAACTTTTACTACTTACGGAACTATGCCAGAAACTAAATTGTAATTCGAAATTTCAATTTCCATTACTACGCCCCAAACTACGCCTAGTAGCCCTAATATTTTCATAATTTTTTGCGGTGTATTGCTTCTTCGAAAAAATGAATGCCTTACATTTTCTTATACTTCATATTAAACCAAGATTAACTATAATTGCTTTTTTTTTTTATAAATCAACGAACAAATTTAGTTAAATAGGTCTAAAGCCGGACCTGATGTACATGCGAGCTGCACAGGCGCAACGCTTTCGGAAAACGCCGCATGCTACAAACAGTTCTCTTGTACGGTATTAGCAATATATTGGTAATATATATATATATATGACGACAACTTAAGCATTTGAGAAACATGCTTTAATATAAATTAAATTCATAAATAAAATCCTATTTCAACTAGTTTCTATATGCAGTTTCAAACCGGCAAAACTAACAAAGAAAATTATCTCTTGTAATTCCTAGTTTTAAAATATTCTTCTACTAAAAGGCCGCAAAAACGGTCTAAAAGATTTGTGTATATTCATAGATTAACAGCCTTAATTATTGTAAGCCGATAAATACGTTTAGAAAATAACGATAATATGCAAATTAGGTTCTTTAGAACAGATCCGAGCCAGAGTAACAAAAACTCTATTATATCTAATATTTATAATAATTTCTGATTGCTTAATAAAAATAATGGCCGCTAAGAGCATGATAACCGATCATGAGACTGAAAGCTAATTGGGAGATTCGAGGTGGGAAGGTAATCCGACTTGTCCACCAAATGATTATCTTATTACTTCTGGCGGTCGATTTCTTCATGTCGATTCACGGCAAATTTTCCGATTCCCATAGAACTACTCATCGAAGATAGTAGAATTTTTTTTTAGTCGATTTACGACAAATTCTCGTCTCTTAACACAATCATGTGTTTCTCATCGTGATGTATATATAAATCCTAAAGAGGTTTTGTAGTGCAGTTTTATCTTAAATTAACCGTTTTGTAGCTATTATTTGTTTATATTACTAAGTATAATTAATTCTGTGCAGATATAGATGAGCCAGCTTTATACTATGGCAGATAGTAAATAATGAATGCAAACTATTGCCTATTTGATTAGTGGAACACCCTGTATACATCATACATTTTTAATTATTTCAGTAAAAGATACCTTTCTTATATTACGCATAGTAGTACTTCTTGTAAGTAACTGTTAATAATAATATTGAAGACTTACCTAAAAAGTCATTGACAGCATTTAAGTGTGCAATTTTTGGATCATCTAGGGATACCAAGACGTAAACCAAAGCAACCTTAAACAGGAGAAAAGTGTTAAGTGACTCCGCTTTCACATATATCTTCGACTTAAACCTTAATCTTAAGTTTAAACCATGCCAAAAGTACGTGTGGATTGAACTTAAGATTAAATAGTAAACAGCGAATGAATTCTTTGAATGTTTTAACGCCCGAGGGTTGATTGAGTCTGGTACAAGTCCACGAGCTAGGGTCGAAAAACTGAAAAAGGAGGTAATTTCTTCGATTCAGGGGTAGTCCGAGGGGGACGGCAAATAAGTTAATGTAGCCATCGTATTCCCCGACCTCGAGAATGGAAGGGCAGATATTTTTCGTAGTTATCACAATGATTTTGCATTATTAACTTTTTTTTGTTTATTTTAATTGGGCTAATGTTATAAAGACGTTAGACAAAAAAAGTCACAAACTATTGAAAGAGAACATTCTAAAAAGAGAAACTTTTAATGATATTAACCAAGATGCTAACGTTGCGACTCAAAATTTTCTGAATATGCTCAATAAACACATAACAAATTGAACCTATAAAAAAAGTATTACAACTAACCCCAAAAAAACCCTGGATTACCAAGGGAATGTTGCAATTTATATAAACACGAGGCAAACTGTATAGAGAGTTTAAATTAACAAAAAATATCGACATATTCAATCAATATAAAAGATATAGAGATAAAATAATACACCTACTAATAAAAGCAAAAGAAGAATTCTATAGTATATCGAGGAAAATAGTTACAACTCAAAAAAGCTTTGGCAAGTTATAAATGAATATAATAACCTAAATAAAAAAGACGAAGAAATTGGTATTAGGAAAAAATCCAAAATGACGAAAATGCAACTGAAGATAACTTGAAACATATCGCAGATATCTTTAATAAACACTATGCTTCAGTTGAAGAGAAAATGGCAAATCATATTAAAACAAATAGTTCAGTAAACAGAAACTACCAAAGAGAGGCAAATAACTCAAATTCTATTTTTTTAAGCCCGGTGGACTGTAATGAAATAAAATCTATCATTAAAGCCAAATTCGACACCAGGATTCGACCAAATAACAACTAAAGTTCTAAAAGAAACTGCAAAATATATTAGCATGCCCGTGTGCAACATAGTAAATTAATCCTTCTCTACAGAAATATGTCCAGAATACTTTAAGGTAGCGATAATTAAACCAATTTTTAAGAAAGGCGATAAAAACTAGTAGAGAACTATCGTCCAATAAGTTTAATATCGAATATCGCAAAAATATTTAAAAAGGCATTAAAAGCTAGATTACTTAACTTTTTTTCGTGGATAGGATACATGTGCAGACGTTTTCATCGATCTGGCAAAGGCCTTTGACATGGTCTGCTATAGGGGGTTGTTGTTAAGGCTACATGCAGTTTGTATAAGCGGACAAACATATTCTCTTTATAATAGCTATTTAAAGCACATGACACAGAGAGTAGATACACAAGGCACATTAAGTGAGCAACAAATTATAACCTACGGAATACCTCAAGGCACAGTTTCAGGTCCAATTATATTTATAGTTTACTTAAACCCTTTACTGAACCTGGAGCCACCAGGTAATATAATATCATTTGCTGATGATACAGCGTTCTTTGTGCAAGGAAAATATTGGGTTGATGTTGAGCAAAAAATTTCTAAACGAATAACACAAATAATTGAATGTTTTGATAAATATCTTCTAACAATAAATATAAACAAGACATTCTACCTGCCCTTTTCTTCTTACAAAACAAATTTGCCCAATACCAACTCCATAGATATTAAAATTATATTTAGAAACAATCAAAATTGGATGATGCAGCGCAAAAATAACGTTGATTACCTAGGACTCTGTATAGACTCTAGCTTAAAGTGGGACCAACATGCTTACAATTTAACAAAAAAACTTAGATCTTTAATATACATTTTAAAACAGCTATCCAAAATAAGTAATAACACAAATATAAGAACCGCTTATTTTGAACTTGTACAGTCCCTGCTCTCGTACGGTGCCATTGGAAGGGGTGGACTGTATGAAAATACATTACGACCATTAGAATCGGTTCACAAAAGAGTCATTAAATCCATGTATTTAAGAATTTCATATGAAATATTGGCGATACTTTATACAGGGTATCTCAAAAATGTATATTTTTTAAAGCAATTTAGAAATAATAAAAAAAATGTTTTTTTAAATGCAACTCCCCGTATTTCATTGTAACATCAAATAGGCAAATAACTTACCTACAACATTGCCATACATCTTCCTATACCTATATCCCTCCGTTTTTTAAATACAAGCGGAGAAAAATAAATCCCTATTTTCAAGAAGTACCCATAAGAAATATACCCGCTTAACCAATGATTTAGCTAGGTAGGCCATGGCAAGTTTTTTGTTTTAACTCGTCTTGACGACTATTTGACATGGCAAACAATTTTTAAATTAAGCATATGATAACAATGACGTAAAAAATGGCAAATGAAAATGAGTATTCACATCTTGATATTTTAAATTTGTTTTACATGCACGGGGAGTGCAACAAAGTTATTTCAAGAACCTGTAGAAGATTTAATGAATTATATCCCCATTTACCTCCCATGAACGAAAAAAAATTTAGAAGGTAACTATTTTAATATTTTTATACCCTTCTTAGATTATCTTAAAAACGTATTTGTTTTGTGTTGATATTTTAGATATGAAGTAAATTTTAAAAATCAGGGTGTAATTAGAAAACCTCGAAAATACGCAAAACCCCAAACTGAAAATGAAGATAATGAAATAAATATTCTTGCGTATTTTAATGGTTACCCCCACGCAACAATTCGAAATGCAAAAATAGATTTAGGACTTTCATATTCAACTATTCAACGCATTTTAGCCAAACATAAAATTTATCCATTTAAATTTATCACCCAACAAGCTCTTTTACCAGGAGATGCCCAGAGGCGTGTTGAATTTTGTGAAATGGTTTTAATTAGAATTCAAGAAGACCCATTATTTTTAAGCGAAATCATTTGGACAGATGAATCGAAATTTACGAGGGAGGGAATATTCAACCGACGAAATAATCATTTTTGGGCAGTTGAAAATCCGAAATTTGTTAAAGAACGGGGGTTTCAATTTCAATTTGGTTTTAACGTTTTTTGCTTATTGATGGATAATAAATTTGCTTATTGTATCTACGAAGAAAATCTAAATTCGGATAAGTATTTGGACATTTTAAGAATGACAGTTGGTGAGTTTCTGGACGGGTTGTCACTACAATTAATTATGTCTTGCTGGTACCAATTAGATGGGGCTCCTGCTCATTGTAGTCAAGAGTTAAACGGAATGTTCGAAGATAGGTGGATAAGACGCTTGGGACCGTGGGACTGGCCCCCTCGGTCCCCAGATCTTACTCCCCTAGATTCATATCTTTGGGGAACTATGAAAGAACGGGTGTATGTAGGAACCCCAATAGAAAATCGCCAAGATTTGGAAAACCGGGTACGTCGAGCTTTTGAAGAGTTAGCTCCTGAAGAAATACGAAAGGCAACTACGACAAATCAAGTGACGTGTTTGAACGAATGCCTAAATGCAAATGGTGGACATTTTAAGCATTTTAATTATTAATTTCTGTATTTTTGTGTTAAATTAACGATAACGTATTTGTTTGTTTATTAATTTTTGTATGCTTAATGCTATAAAATAAATAGGTACATTTCGTTATCATATTATGCTTAATTTAAAAATTATTTGCCATGTCAAATAGTCGTCAAGACGAGTTAAAACAAAAAACTTGCCATGGCCTACCTAGCTAAATCATTGGTTAAGCGGGTATATTTCTTATGGGTAGTTCTTGAAAATAGGGATTTACTTTTCTCCGCTTGTATTTAAAAAACGGAGCGAGATAGGTATAGGAAGATGTATGGCAATGTTGTAGGTAAGTTATTTGCCTATTTGATATTACAATAAAATACGGGGAGTTGCATTTAAAAAAACTTTTTTTTATTATTTCTATATTGCTTTAAAAAATATACATTTTTGAGATACCCTGTATAAAGTATCGCCAATATTTCATATGAAATTCTTAAACACATGTATTAACTAACCCGTGTGAAAATTTCAAATAGCTAGCTCGTTTACGCACGAAAATACTCAACTTTATTGAAACGGTGCGGTGGTTTTCTATCAAAAATTATTAATTTTTTTTTTTCAAAAACGGCAAGAGATAAGTATAGGGAAATATTAACAAAAGTTTCTTACAATTTTGCGTAGAATTCAAAAATGCAATAGTATATATGGTGTTCTATTTGAAATTCCAATGTTGCCATTGGTTTCGGGTAGAACTGGCAACGCAGCAACTGTGAAAATATTTTTAAAAGATAGACTATGTCCTATTAAGGCGGCACACCGAATTTGAAAAAGCTATCATTTTTAGTTCGCCAGAACTTTTAATAGGACACTCAACGTGAATCACCCTGTATAGTACAGGAAAGTTATATGTGGCTATATAACTCCTTAACATCAGACAGTTATATTACGAAAATAGTCTCTTGCACCGTGTTAAAATAAAGACAATAACTGTAACATTAGGTCTGCGCATCCCCATGAAACTAGATTTAAAAGTAGTAAAAACTTGAGAACGCCTAAACTAAAAAAGACAATAGGGGGACGTGCATTTGTCAGTGATGGATACAGGCTATTCAACTTGAAAATTAATATTTTTTTGTACAACTTTAAGAGAACAATAAATGACTGACTTATTCAGAATATCGTTAATATATTATAACACAGCAGACAGTTAAAAGGACTCTTTAAAAAAAATAAGAGAATACGACGATACCATTATCATAACGGGACATACGAGGAATCTTGTTTATAACTCTTATATAGGAACATGGAATACTACAGTAGAATTTGTTTATTAAGTTTTTTCCTCTATTTTTTTTTTTGGGTTAATTGTTTTCTTATCTTAAGTGTTTCTTGATTATCCTATTTTTGGGTACACATGGGGTAAAGCATGTCTGGTCACTTGCTGTCAAGTTTTAAACTTAGCGAATGCTAGACATGATGAATCCTTCAGGGTTTGCAAAGATACGTTACAAGGATAATTATTAGTAACAATAATTAATTAATATTTATTTATGAATGTTGTATTATATTATACATTGTAACGCCATTATAATCAACAAATAAATATTTAAAAATTAAAAAACAAAACATAACTCTGAACGATAAAAAATTGACAATCTTTACATTCCCAATGTGCCAAATTTTGGAAATAATGACATGTTTAACCATTTTAGAAAGTCTCAAATATAACAAGTTCTGCAAACCGCATAGTTAAAAAAGATAAAGCAGTATACGAGTGTGTACGAGTAATTTTAATATTATGATCTTACCCTCCATCTATTGATGTAAGGAGCTTTAGCCTCAGCTCTGAAGCAAACTTGGTCATCGGTTTTCGTCTTTTGGTCGACCCAAAGAGGTGTTGTGTCACTTAGGAATATATAAGTACCTCTGGAATTGAGCCAGTACCTACAATGAAGATATAGATAAAACACTCTTTGTTATAATATAGGGTGATTCTAAAATTGATGGTGTACAATGTTTTGTTGGGTGTCAGTGAATGAAACACTGTGGCTAAAAAAATTGAAAACTTTGCTTGCTCGTATGCAATATTACAATTTTTAAACTTCTTAAAAACAACATTGTGCATAATTAACCCTCAACTCATGTATTAGGTTTGGTTTGTCAAGTTTCTTTAAACATTGGTTGCAGTCTTTTCACCTCAACGTTTCTTTCTATAGAACCCTTTTATTTACCTCTCAGCGACTCCACGGTTATCAGCGTATTTTACGACGTATGGTTCATTACCATCAATGTTTATTTTTTCCAAGGGCCATTTCTGTTCCCAATGTTCTGGACCACCGAACCAATTGGTATTATCTGATAGATAAAGAATAGTTGCAAAATAATATAAGTATATTAATAGGTAAAAGCTACCCGTCGATGAGAAATACAGGATGTTATTAAAATGGAGTCAAATATTATAAACTTAGTTCGAGGATTAATATATTTATAAACAAAAACGTTATAATACGTACCGGAATGCATGTCATAGCAATCTTCATATATTTGACTGGGATCATCAGAAAACCAGGTAATATTAAATCCATTTGCGATTGGTTCAATTAAAATTTGTTCATTATTACCAAAAGAACACAATGTTTGTCCTAAACAAGATAGCTCTTCCAGATTCTGACCAATGCCCAATCTTCCAGAGAGTTGCAATTTGCCGTCTAAAAAAATATTGGATAAGGTAATAGGTATCTACTTGCTCCGATTTATGAAACTAAATTGATTTTTAAGAATAATATTATTTTTTATTTTTTCTTGTTGTTTTGATCTAATCAAATATACTAGATAAACAAACTTAAAATAAGTTCGTGCATAGAGTTGTCCCTTAGCCTTTCCGTCAAACCCAATCCTTGGACGCATTTCGCCGTTTGACAGCTCATCAGCAAGGCTACGCGTCTGACGAAAAGGAAAGTAACCTCAAAGTGCTATAACATCACAGAAGTGTAAATAAACAGCCGAGACTTGAAGCACGTGGCTACATTTCGTGGTGTTGGATTGATGTGTGTGATTACCACGAGATGTAGCCACATGTTGCAACTCTCGTTTTTTTAAATATACTAATGTTATTACTAAAGGGCGGAATATATGCACTTAAATTCAGCCATATATAAATATATCTATATTTAGCAAATATACAAATATTATATATATATGCCTTGTTTGCCTTTAAAATATGCAGTTATATGCATTTTTTTGACCAAATATGCAATGGTATGCAATATTTCTTAATTCGTTATAGTAAAACAGGGTAAAAAAACACTGGTTTCAAAAAAAGATGTTTATTTAAAAAGAAATGCAAAAAAAACCAAGAAAAATAAAAGTAAACAATTTCTTAACCTGAAATTGTATAAAAGGCATTTATTACTAAATATTTTTCAAAATTTTTAACTAAAAAGAAGTGTCTTCTATCAATAAGAATATGTTTATAGAAAGAGAAGCTTCTTTCAACATCTTCTGACGTAATCGGACAATACTGCAACTTAGGTAGTAAAGTATAAGGCCAAGATACAACTTCGTTGGATGGCTGCATTTTACTGCAGTTAATCATTTAAATCCTTCATTTTTTTTACAGTTACTTCCAATTTATTCCTTACTTGACCTCTTACTTTACCGGGAATGTTGTTACATTTAGCGAAAAAGCCTCAACAATACTAATTGAGTCTCTTAAACTTAAATTTCTACCCTCTAACTTGCACTTTTTAACAACGCTTTACTTTGCACAACTCGCTGCGAATCGTCATCTAAATCCAAAATTAGTTCTTTAATGGCTTCGAAATGTTCTACGTAGAATATTGAAGCTTTAATCAATGTTCCCCACCAGGTAATTACAGGTTCTGGAGGTAAACTAACTCCTGGTAATCTCTCCTTATAAAGGGTTTTCCAATAAGAACGATATGATTTTAAAACGATATGGTAACCATGGTAATAAAGTTATACCTGTCACCAGTTGTCCGTTATTGTCAGTAAACTATAACAATTTATTATGGCTAAATACGCGCTTCAAGAACGTTTGGTTATTATCCAAAAATTTTATGAAAATAGACGATCTTTTGTGAACACTTATCGCGCACTTCGCGAAAACTTTGGTGTAAATAATCGTCCTTCTTTGCTTGCCATTCGTCGCATCGTTGAGAAATTTGAAAATAATTTTACTCTTCACGATGCAAAAACACCAAGAAGACATCGAAACGCAAGAACTGTTGAGAATATTGCTGCTGTAAGAGCTAGTGTTGCAGTGTATCCAAATTTATCAATTCCTCGTCGTGCTCAAGAGTTAATTAAAAAAACGACAACTTGAACGTATTTTGAAAGAGGACTTGAATTTACACCCGTATAAGATTGTTTTGATCCAAGAACTTAAGCCACTGGACCATCGTCGGCGCAGAGAATTTGCTGCTTGGAGTTTAGAACAACTTGAAAGGGATCCTAATTTTGCCAAAAAAATTATCTTTTCAGATGAAGCTAATTTTTGGTTAAGTGCATACGTTAACAAGCAAAATTGCCGTTTTTGGTGTGAAAACAACCCACAACAGATTCATGAGAAGCCTTTGTATCCGCTAAAGGTAACTGTATGGTGTGGTTTATGGTATGGTGGTATCATCGGACTATTTTTTTCCAAAATGAGGCAGGAGATGCAGTTACAGTGAATGGTGAACGATATCGACAGATGTTAAGAAATTTTTTGTGGCCAAATATAGATGCACTTGATTTGGAGGATATGTGGTTCCAGCAAGACGGTGCCACATGTCACACTGCTCATGAAACTATCGATATACTGCAAGAAAAGTTTGACGAAAGGATAATTTCAAGGAATGCTACTGTTCAGTGGCCTGCAAGAAGCTGTGATTTAACTCCTTTATATTACTTCTTTTGGGGCAATTTGAAATCTAAGGTTTATGCAAACAGACCACAAACACTTGATGCATTAAGGTTAAACATTGAACCCTGCATTCGTCAGATCACGCCCGATTTATTGCATAAAGTCATCGAAAATTGGGTTCGTCGAATTCGCTCGTGTACACGAAGTCGCGGAGGACATTTAAACGATGTGTTATTCAAAACATAAATGTTATCAACTATACTTTAAGATAATATAAAAAGTTTTATTGTATCTGAAATAATTTTAATTTTATTTCATTTTGAAATCATATCGTTCTTATTGGAAAACCCTTTATAACTTTTAAACCCCTTTATTTGAGATTAATTAATTTACTAAAGTATATTCAATTGTCACGGTTTCTGCGACCCGGTTTATTCCATGTAAAAGACAATTCACACGTACCATATTGGGGTAAAAGATTCTTAAGTTTTGACCTACTTTTACCATATACGGTGCTGCTTCAGACAAAAGCACTAAAAACTTCTCATCTCGGCCTGGATTTGGTAAGAAAATGCTAGATAGGGACTGCTCAATAAATCGGGTTACGGTCACATTATTAGTTTTGTCTAGCTGCTTAGAAGCTATAAAATATGGATTTGTTGCTTTATCTTCTTGAAGTGCCCCAATCATAAGATGTGCGATATATCTGCCACAAGCATATGTGCTTTCATCAACAATAATGTAAAGATTTTCATCACCCAGTGAAGCTCAAATTTCTTCTTCCCTTCGGTCTCGTATACTGAATGAACATTCTTCTCCCTAAGCGTGGATCCGTCAGGAATGGCCTGTTGACAATATTCCTGCAAAAATCCTCTAAATTGCGGATTTTGCAATTTTTTTTAAGGATATGTTTGCTGCGACGAAAGCCTTGCTTAAGTCTTCTTGAAAATTTTCCTGTTCAAATTTCGATTTTTCTCCAACATTTTTAAATGCGTTTTTTACACTCAGCTGAACTGGCTCAGATTTTATTTTCTGTAACTTTGATTTATGCAGCGGTGTTTTCAAATGTTGATCGATTTTGAACTTCTTTTCACAAACAATAATTTTTGCACAAGCTTTACAGAAGACTTTTTCTCCACTAAACTCTAACTCTAAGAGATTTTTGATCCACGAAGACGTTTTCGCACTTTAGACATTTTGAACACAAATTTGAAATCACTAGTTTCACACTGAAAATACTGAAATCTTTCGACAAACTAGAACAAAAGTACGTTTAACTAACCCGATATAAATACAGTTTGTTAAGCAAGTAATAATAAGGCATTATTAAATGACAATAAACAACCCCTAACAATATACCTGCAAACCCCGGAAACCCCCAATAAATACATTGTGTATAACCAAAATGTAAATATTAATTATTATATAATTATCTTCAGATTGGAAAATCCATGAAACAAGTGCCGGACTGGACATTAAACCTATGAGTCTACGAGTTTTCATGACCGGGCGTTTTTAATTTTTTGATAACACCGAAAACATAAAAATATGCTCATAAAATAATAATTTGGGAAAAATATGCATTTTATTATAAAATTGACAAAATATGCAAAAAATGCATATATATGCACTTTGCATATACCTACTCCGCCCTTTAGTTATTACCTATACTCTATACCAACATTTCGTCAACTCAATATAAGAACGGTTGACACGGCAAGGAAAAGCCATCAAAAATATGAAATCTCTATAATTGCATCCCTAAGAAAAAACAATCGTAAAAAAAATCTTCCCACTAATGTCTGCGTAAAGATGCTTTAATAATGTTTTTTCCAGAATCAAAACAGTGTCGAAAATAAAATGTTATAACATCTTTTCACTTCAATATTTAGAAGTTATATTGATAATATTTCTTCTTGATAGCTATTTGTTTCTATATTTAAGGTACTTACTTCTTATCAATTCCACGTCCATTCCATTACTACTTGTAACATATTTTAGATGAACATCTCCGCTAGTATCTTTTAAAATTTCGGCGGCTTGAATCCTTAACCACAGTGTCGTTACAATTGCAGCAAAAATAACTGTAATAAAGTTATATTATGATTTATAGATACCTATGTAGATACTTAATGTATTTCTACAGTGTGTTTCTTAATAGCATGCTAATATTTAAGGAGGTTATCCTTGGGTCCATTTTGGGAAAAAAAATTCATATAAACATATGTCCTAAAAACTGTTGAGCTACAGGGTGCTAAAGTTTTAAGAGAAAAATCTTTTTTTTATGATTACTTTTGCATGACCTTACATATTTTTGTGAAACTTGGTACGCATCTTCTATGCATCAAAAGGCATTTTCTGCTGTACAGCATGCTTTTTTATTCTTGCCAGTGGCATTCGTGCGGGATTTGCACTGAATCATTTTAAAGAGAAAAGTGATACGCCACTGCTTTTTATTAAAGTATAAATTATTTTTCAAATCGTCATTCCTTTCTGAGCAAATTTGGTATCTTTATTTTGTTTCGGTCGATGTACGGTTTTCGCATAAAGAAATAAAATTAATTCGTTAGCATCTCGCTAGACCAATTACGAGAAAAAACAATTTATGTAATATTAAACAATAATTTATTTAAGAGAATCATTTTTAAACGGTAAAATTATGAAAGTATAGTAAACTATATACATTTTGGAATGCTAACACAAAATTAGTGTGTCCAAAAATAATAAGTGAGATGTTTATATCTTATCTTATAACACTTAACAATGGTTTAAAAAATGTTGTTGTTATTAAATATTAAAAAAGTAAAGTCACCGACAAAATATTATGATTAATTTAAATGTAATTATTATTAAAAAACATATATATTGCTGTTGCTAAGCAAATAAAACAGTCTTGGACCTTATTTTCTAAACGAAATTTATGACAATTTTTTTTTTGTTAAGTTATTGATGGCGTCTGAATCCTTCAGTTCTTATAATAAGTTTAAATCAACCCGCTATGATGCTTAAAATGAATAGTTATTTTCTTTTTCTTTTTCTCACAATGCAATATCTGCAAATAGTTTTTTTTTTCCAATCGCATTTTCTACATTTTCTGTGTCAAATGTTAATTTCTACTATGTGGTTAGTGTTTTTTTACAATGAACTAGACTTATCAGCAATTTTGTATTGCGACAAAATAGAATTTTTCTATTGCATGACGTCAAACAACAGAGAAATTAGACCTTATGTAGTGATCGTAGTTATAACTAATTTTATAAGACCTGTGACCCCTGCAAGAGACACTTGTTCTTGTATTTTATTATACAAATATTGTATACTGTGTTAAAAACAAGAAGCCACACATCAGGATTACGTGCAACAAAAAAGGGAAAATAGGTGATTCGGACCAAGAGGAAGTTGGAGGCCGTTATTGGGTAATTTTAGGAATTTTTTACTGTTTACATTTCGTTGAGAATACACTGTTCGTATTGAAGTCGTATTTTATTAAATTGTTATAAAATTGAAATTATTAATTGTTTATAGAGCAGCGGCGGGATACACCTAGGAACCTGGTTGTAATATTAGTGCCGTTTGGACGGAAAAATGGAATAAAAACGTGTCAAAAGTACGTTGGAGATTGAATTCTACGACGAATTCATCCACGGAGAAGTCTCCATACGAAATATTGTTAGTCTTTTGGCGTTAACGATTGACGAAGACAGATGTGATGAAAACGTGTCCATGGAACATTGAGGATTGAATTATATGGGAATTCATCCCTGGAAAAGACTCCATCCGAAATATTCTCAGTCTTTCGGCGTCAACGAATGACAAAGAAAGGTGTGATCAAAACATGTCACAAGTACGTTGGTGACTGAATTCTAAGACAAATTCATTCACGGAGAAGTCTCTATACGAAATATTTTTCAGGGATGCTATAAGGGGCGCTTCAAGCCAAGAGCCAAGAGCCAAGAACTAACCTGCAGGAAAATTGAACTAAGGTAAAGAAACCCTCGCAAAGTGCACACAAATCGATGTTTGATGCATCTAGGAAAGTTGGACGCAGCTTTCAGGAAAGTGTCCAAGTTTTAGCGCGGACCAAAGTGGTTTGCAACGAAGGTAAAAGTAAAAAAGTTAAGTCCCAAATATGTGGTCACAAAAGTTTTAGATCATGACCGTTACGTGGTGGAATACCCTAAAGACTTTTTACGTAGCAAGAGAAAGTATCCTGGGGTCATTACACTAGATAAGTTAAGGCCCAGAATATGAACTCCACGAAGACAAGAACAAAAGGGAGCTCTCCTTCGCACATAACAAAAATAAATATAACTATTCAACGATTTTATAATAACCGCATATCAACTCTAAACAATAATTTTATCATTTCCTTATATAACCTTAAAAATACATGTATTTTATGAGGTGCTAATTAAAAGCTATTTGTGCAAGTATACGACTATTTCACAATATGGTTGCAATACCTATTATAGGGTCGTTGGTATGTATGGAAACGGTCGACTATTTCTTAAAGTAATACAGCTAGCAAAAAATAATTAAGACAGAAGTTTCAGGGTTTTTTACCGTCTATAAAAATTTTAAATTAATTAGTATACAGGATGAGTCAGAACGCCGCAGGAAAACAATGTTACCTTTTTTTAATGGAACACCCTCTGCCTTAGAACATTTTTGGATTTAGCATTAAATTACAATTGTTTTTTAATGAACACATTATGACTCTAAACCTAATAGTTCCCGAGATATCGACCACTGAAAAATTATATTTTTTAACTTTGACAGCCTTTAGCTTTCTAACGGTACGTCTTAGAGTAAAACGCCTTACATATCCATATCTTAGTTTTTTTATTATCTTCCTTCTGGTGTCAACTTCCGGTTAAACCGGATGTAACTCAAAAGCAGGAAACATAGTACTTCCGGTTTAACCGGAAGTTAAATTTTTTGGGAAGATAATAAAGAAGTAAGATAGGGACATGAAAGTCATTTTGCTCTATGGCATAACATTAGAAAGCTAGAATCTGTCAAAATTCAAAAATGTAATTTTTCGAAAGTCGATATCTCGGAAACTATTAGGTTTAGACTTATAATACACTTATTAAAAAATAATTGTAATTTTATGTAGAATCCAAAAATATTCTAAGATATAGGGTGTTCCATTAAAATAAAAGTAACTTTGTTTCTCTACAGCTTTTCGACTCATCATGTATAATTATTTTTTTTTAATTCTAATAGACTTCAAGAACCCCTAAAACTTTTGTCTTAAATATTTTTTGCTAGCTGTTTTACTTTAAGTCAATTGCAGTTAAAGCCAACGTCTGGAGATACTATTAAAACCATTGTATATGGACGAAGAAACACACATTTAAAATAAAAATCGAATTTAACTGGTTACATTTTGAAATACTGTTATATAATTCAAAGTCTATGGAAATATTACGCGGGAAAACATGTTCTAAAAAAAGTCTCTGCCACTAAGAGTAGGTGTGCTATTTTCAGTTCTCGTTTTCGATTTAATTTGATGCCACATGTGTTCAATAGGATTAAAAATACAATAATAGGGTGGCAGTCGCAACACAGTGCGACCCATTTCTTCCGCCATTTTATCACACACATACTCTTTTTTAATAGTAAAGGCCTTTAACACTTATATCAGCTGTTTTTTACTATACGTTTCCTCATTTTTTGACATGAACTCCTCTATTGCGGATTTTGTGCTCGATGCATTCGGTACTTTTTCCAGTTGCCGGCTGTGGTAACTTGCATTGTTCATCACCATAACACTGTGTTCTGATACATTTGAAAGCAAACTGTCTTCAAACCAGCTTTCAAAAAGAGCGGCGTTGGTATTTTCATAATAGTCCAGAATCCTTTATATCTTTTGCCGACTGTAATAAACAATTAGGGATCCATCCATTTTACCAACCTGCATGAATTATTGTTATTCGTTTTCCTTTATTTGAAGGGGCCTTATTTTGGCATTCTTCAGTTAAATCAACCCATCCCTTTTTGATAGTCTTATGAGTGTCAAACCACGTTTCATCCAGATAAACTATTGAACGTTTTTCGGATCTAAACTTTTTTATTTCCCTTAGGTACAGAAATCTCATTTTCCTTAATCTTTCGGACTTCATAATAATTTGTCTCTTGTTTATTGTCTTATACTTAAATTCCATCTCTTGCAAAGCGCGGTGAAGGCTTGTCCTGCTAGATGATATCGTTGTATCGTCAGTTGTTAACCGAGTTTTTAAAGAATCTAACGTAGGCACAACATTTTCTCGATACATTTGGTATATTTTCCTGCGAATAACATCTTTGTCCAATCATCTACGCACTTTTTTTTCCGGTATCTTTGCGAAATTTTCTTTTAAAATGTCCTTTTAGCATAATATCTCGTACCGTTGATAATGGAACTTTCGTCATCTCACTGGTATTTTAAATGGCAACTACTTTAGGGTGGCCGTCTTTAATAATGATTCACATACATTTTTCACGATCACTTTGGCGTCAGAAGATAAATGCTTCCTGGAATGTTTGGAGTAGCTAGATATCGCATTAGCTGAACATTCCCAGGGTCTCAACATACTTTTAATATTAACTTGTTGCACACTGTTTCAAAGTAAAATAGATAGGTACTAATCTATTTCGAATATTATGTTTACTATTTATATAAGTTATATAAACAGGTACCTGTAACTAAAAAGGTTTGAGAAAAATCCTAATAATTAAGTTGTTTCTAGAAAACCTTAATTAGACAGTTTATTAATTTTGAAAACAATTCAAGTAATGCGCTATCTATTGTTATTATAAACTGGCATTAAAAATAAATGTGGGTTAATACGTGTCTGCGAAAGCGAGAGCCGAGTTTATGAGGGGTTTTATTGCAGTCATTAAGCCAAACGAAATATGTTGGGAAGTACTTTAGCAAGATTTGCATAGGATTTTCCGAATAGGAACCCGGTATGCAGCCGTTTAATGGGTTTGCAGTTTCAATGCATTTAACATGAATGACCAACATTTTTCCTTTTGTTTGTTGGTCTCGGATTTTATGCAGGTAGATGTTATTTTTTATAATAATAATAAAATAAATAAATAAATATATATATATATATAAATATAACCATTTGTTTACGAATAAAACCATAGGGAAGTGTTCCAGAAATCATACAGAACAAAATATTTACTTACTTGCTTTCGGTTGCGTCATTTTGTCTACACTACTTTCAGGTCATCAAGACATCACCAATTTACCGATTTCACGCAAGGATTATTGCATAAATAATATTTTAATGTATCTTATCAAAAACTGTAATATATTTAATCGATTTGTCATCTTGCCCAATTCTTATTAAGTGTTCATTAATTGAAGTAGCTGTGAAGAGCTTTATTTATTGTTATTTTTTATGGTTACGTGGTTCGTACACTTACGTACGTCCAGAGCAGGGTCCATTATACAGGAAGCTCAAAAACTTCGAATAAATTCATTTAAATTTTGTCATTGACTGAAAAACAATTTCACGTGTTCCTAAAACTTTTAAAATTGAATATCTCATTCTTTATTTTATTTTTGTAAAATTTGTTTAACCATAATCATTAGGTAAAGTCGATTATTCCTATTTTTCATTTGCTAACAACCTATTAGATAAAAAAACAAATTTTCACCTACCTCGCTGTGCGTTTTTCCCCTAGTTTAATTTAAACCCTGTAATTTGGTATACCAAAATGTTTATTAATTTTATGAAATACTGCCTTATCTAAAGACCATTCGGTTTCTGTTGCCAAACTACGAAAACGAGTCCGCTTTTTTATTTTCGCTGAACCTTATGTATAAAGCGTAAATAAGCAAGTTTCTTTTTTTTTCATACCATTGCCAAATAAGACGCGGAAGATTATTAAGTTTTGGATATTGCTGCCCATTTCATTAATATAGGCTTGGGCTGTTGTGTTATCGACACGACACAGATTTGTACCGGGTGTTCAAATAAGAAAGGACGCCGGCTATATCCCAGGAACTATTACTCCCAGAGCTTTCAGGTAAAAATTGTTTGTACAAAATAGGCCATTAGAAATAGCTGGAAATAATTTTTAAGTTTGGTTGTCGTCCGCTAGGGGGCGCAACGAACACTCGAAAACATAATTCTGTGCTTATCTCCAAAAAGGCATACTAAAGGTATCCTGAAAACACAATATTTAAAATCTTGATGCGATTATCAAAAAAATTAGTTTTGCACTTTTTGCCATTACTCTTCAAATAAGGGTTGGGGGAAGGTTCAAACATGCTATTAGCAAATGTCATACAACTATTTTGTTTTTTAACCGATTTCAATGATTTTGGCATCATTCGTTCAGTTACATAGCGGCAACGATTTTTAATTTCTTGCCTGATGACATTAGGAATTCTCCTAGTTCCGCTACATTCTGCAGGGCTGTAAAGGGTCATCTATTGGGAGGTCGTGCCCTCCGCTAAGGGTCGTATGCATGGGTATATACCGGATGTTGCATCGTCGAGCGGGACATAGGAAATTCCATGTAATTTTAAATGGGGTCAATTATTGGCTTCCCTAATTATTTTAGAGTAAAATTCTATTTAGGTTTATTAAAGAGCACTAAAACCCACATTCAAAAGAATAACTTTAGATATTTTTGATGAGCCCTTTTACGGGTTATCGCCGATTTCTTTTTAACTATTTCTCCTTTTTATGGCCCCGTATTTGCGGGCACCAGTCAAGGTAAAAGATGACTGTCAAATAATTTGTTGTCTATTCAGACCCAGGTTGTCGAGCGGTTTATTTTAGCCTAAGACGCATGGGATTTGTTGAATAACACTCACAAATACTAGAACTTATTTAATTACAAACTTTTAAACTGAAATAATAATAATAATACAATGACAATAATCTGACGGCGACTAACTGACTGACACCCGTCTTCTTGACTTGGTTTGGTATTGTTGCTAAGCCCATGTTCCCAGTTTACAGCAATCGGCCTTCCTGAAAGATTTTTGGCCCCCAAAAATTAGCTCAGCTCATAATCGAGAAGGTGTTGTGGTATCTTTCGAACTCTTCCCATTCGTTCACTTTTTCTACTTCCCTCTGTAATGGGTATATCAGGCTGATAGTTCGGGTCTACTTCGTATTCTTCCTCGGACACACTATTTTCTTCAATCTTCTTCAATTTCTGGTATTCATAATTTTTAATCTCAAAATTACAATCTTCTTCAGTTTCTTCTTCGCTACTAGCATCTTCTTCTATGGCATTTTTATAGATTTTTAGCTGCGAAACATGTGCGTTTGTACAGAAGTTTCTTCCGGAGGTGCCTTCTAACTTTTGTACCTTGTAAATATCTTTTCCTATGTCTTGTATGATAACTAATGGCCCTCGATATTTATCTTGCGTTTTGGTCGGTTTTCCAGTAGGTTTAGGAACTCGCTTCATAACTACTATATCGCCTTTTTTTAGTTTCTTCTCAAATTTTCCTTTATTATATGACTTCTTATATTTTATTTGAGCTTCTGCTATATTTTTAACTATTTGTTTTTGCATTTCATCTGGTTTTTTATAATCATTTACTTTTACTCGCTTTAAAAGTTTACCCTCTTCTAAAACATAGTCTTTAATTTTATTTCTTTCTTCCTTTGTAATATCTGAACTTTTCTTTAATAACTTGATTGTTTCATCTAAGTCTTCATCATCTCTCTGTAGCATCAAAATTTCATCTTCGTAGGTGACTCTATAAGGTTTTAATCTTACCGGTACCTTATTATCAACAATGTCCATCTCAACTAGATCAGTGAACCCAATTTCCTTAACTGACTGTGCGAATGTATCCCTATATTCATTAACCAAATTCAATAATTGTTCCACATGTGCTTCTGGAGTACTTTGATCAATATTTAATTGCTCTCTTGCAATAGGCACGTCAATTTTCATAAAATTTCTAGAAACCTTTTCAATATTTAACTGTATTTTGGAAATAACTTGGTCCTTTCTTATTTTCACATTTTGGTCAGTACGATTCATCACAGGAATTCCTAGAAGTTTATCATTAGCAGTTACTTTGATAAAACCAATTGTGTCACGTTTTAGTAATTCCTTGTTTACTGCTTTTAAAATAACTTGTGTATTAGTTTCATTAATCTTAGGAAATTTACAAAAGGGATCTTGGTTACTGTATCCAAATTTTAAACTATTTCCCATTTTTAAATATGCAATGTGCTTCAATTCAGTAAATGTACGACCTAAGATAACATCAATAGCTTGCGAGTTATCTGGTACTATATAAATATCAATATTATCTGCATAAATTGTATCTAAATTAACACGCACATTGATTTTATGTTCACATTCGACTACTGCTGTGTCTTGTCCAAAGCCATAAAGTTTTTCCATGCATTACAGTCTATAAAAACCAGCTTCCTTGACAACACTATCCCGTATTCTGCATACTGAACTACCTGTATCGACCAGTGCATTAATACTTATGCCATATATACTTATCTTTTTCAAAAACTTTGCTATGGAATCTATCTTATCTTTTTCGTTATCCTGTATTACCATTTGTCTATTTGAATTCTGTGGACAG
The DNA here is from genome assembly GCA_963920685.1 of Polydrusus tereticollis. Lineage (NCBI taxonomy): Eukaryota > Metazoa > Arthropoda > Insecta > Coleoptera > Curculionidae > Polydrusus > Polydrusus tereticollis. Next base: position 98,281,349 of record OY987331.1, read on the forward strand.
TCCCTCTTAAAGTGTCCTTCTGCCTTACATTTATAACATGTGGGTATTCTTCGCCTCACACCTCCAAATTCCCTGTTTTCTTGGCCTATTTCAACTTTCGGTACTTCCTTTTCATCGTTCTTGTGGTCTTGACTTCGGTAATAGCTCGGTTTTCTTTCTGTGTAACTAGATTCCCTGCCAGCCCCAAATCCTAAAGCTTGAGTAGTAACTTCGCTAAAATTTAGGATATCATGTAATAAACTGTTAGAGTTATCATGTCTGGCTGCCAGTAGAGCAGGAATTATCTTTTTATCCAGTAAACCAATTAAAATTTGAGTCTTTGTTTCCTCAAAGTCAAAACTTAAAGCATTGCAAAGCGATAATTTATCATGAAAATACGAAATAACTGTTTCATTTTTACCTTGAAACCTCTTTTTCATATTTTGCCATAGTACATCTTTCTTTTGTTTGATATCATATGTTCTCTTGAACTCACCAAGAAAATCATCAAAGCTTTTAATGTTAGTAGAGTTAGCAACAAACCATTTCTTAGCCGTACCTTTTAAATGCTTTGCAGTTTCCAACTTAAACTCTTGAGGCCATCTGTGCAACAAAGCTATCGCTTCTAGATTCCTCAGCCAATCCATTGCAGGGTTGCCTAGCATTTCACCATTAAAATCATCTATGGTTTGAGTAAAGTCTGGTACTACCTGATAGTTGGTTTGGTTGTTCCGTTTCTCCAACATATCTAAAAACCTATTTTCAGTTGTCGTTCTGTTGACTTCCATTACATTCATCATTTTGACAATTGTTTCCATCATGGACTCCACACTCCTTTGCTCTCCGTTATCATTTCCGCGGTGCTCAGGACCTTCTGCTTGACCAAAACGTGGCATTTTTTTTTTGACAACTACTGTCACAACCACCCGTGTCACCCTGACGTTATCAAAGCAATATTGTCAAAAGTCCAAATTTAAATTTCCTGCACAAAGTAGGCAAGCTTCAAAGTACAGTCACGTAAAAAGTCACTAAAATGTATTAAATTTTCCCGATTTTCCGCAAACAGTCTGTCCGGCAATCACCAAATCACCACTAGAATGTTCACAATCGCCTATTTCAAGTTTCCGCCGTAATTGTTTCCAAATCACCTTGTGGCCCGTTTCTTCAAAGAAATCCCCTATTCTGAATTTGTTGTCTATTTAGACCCAGGTTGTCGAGCGGTTTATTTTAGCCTAAGACGCATGGGATTTGTTGAATAACACTCACAAATACTAGAACTTATTTAATTACAAACTTTTAAACTGAAATAATAATAATAATACAATGACAATAATCTGACGGCGACTAACTGACTGACACCCGTCTTCTTGACTTGGTTTGGTATTGTTGCTAAGCCCATGTTCCCAGTTTACAGCAAAAGTTGTCATTTTGAGGAATATTTGAAAATCCTAAAGTTCTAACAATTTAATAGTACCTACCTATTAATTAGTAAAATATTGAAACATGTAAAATGTCATAATTAACCTTGTAATTGGATACTTTATTTTAGTTTTATTCAGATTAATTTGTACTCATAAATACACCTTTAATATTTTCGATGTACAAGTTTTTATAACAATAAAGCACACATTTCAAAATGACAACTTTATTTGACAGTCATCTTTTACCTTGACTGGTGCCCGCAAATACGGGGCCATAAAAAGGAGAAATAGTTAAAAAGAAATCGGCGATAACCCGTAAACGGGCTCATCAAAAATATCTAAAGTTATTCTTTTGGATGTGGGTTTTAGTGCTCTTTAATAAACCTAAATAGAATTTTTCTCTAAAATAATTAGGGAAGCCAATAATTGACCCCATTTAAAATTACATGGGATTTCCTATGTCCCGTCGACGATGCAACACCCGGTATATATTATAAAGATACATTAAATTATTATTTTCGTTATTGTTTGGCTCTTATCAATTCTCTTGATTTTTCATTATATTTTTGTAATATAAATATGTAATTTATAACAGTATAATTATAATTTGTCAGGTGCCTACTTTAGTTTTAGTAATTATCTATGTTTTCTATTTCCAACTTTTTCTTTATATATTTTTAGCGGGGGTGGTTGTATGAGCAGCATTAGTTGGATACCGCCACCCGTATTTGATTTTTTTTGTATTGTTTGCTCAGGTTAATAAATAAAGGCATTTATTATTATTATTATTATGATTTTCTGACAGGTCGCGAGACCTGTCATGCACTCCCTCTACTGGGAACATTCACTCATCCCAGATATCACCGATATCAAAAGGATTGAGCTCTGTGGGGGCCCTTTCCGTGTTATTGGGCCCGTGGGGTTCTTCTTTGATTACCCATATACTTTTTGACTGTTCGGCTTGTTGAAAGTAGCACTGCTTTCTGCATATCCTTGTAGAGATCTTGAGGTAAGTCTAGTGTTTTAAGGTTTTCCAAAAGCTTGTTTGGGATTACTCCTGTTGTTGAAACAATAATCGGCATGGTTTCGATGCTGTCCATATTCCACTGTGTTCTTATTTGCTCCTGGAGGTCTCGATACTTCGCTATTTTCTCAGCATGCTTCACTAGAAGGTTGTTGTTATTTGGTATAGCTACATCTATCAGAGTCGTTTTCCTGGCCCTCTTGTCTACCACTACAAGGTCCGGTCTGTTGTGGGCCACCGTCTGATCAGTAAGAATAGTCCGGTCCCAGTACATCTTATAGTGGTTGCTTTCTAAGATTGTCTGTGGTGTATAAATATGGGATCTTCTCATTTTGGACAAGCTGTAGTTTCACCGCTAACTCCTGGTGTAGGATCTTGGCCACTGCATCATGCCTCTCCTTGTATTCTGTTGCAAAAAACATCTGGCATCCTCCCGTGATGTGTTGGATCGTTTCTGCCGTTTGACATCCATATCTGCATTTATCTACCTGTACTGAGTCGTCTCTAATTATGTATTTCAGGTAGTTTCTAGTTGGTATGACCTGATCTTGGATTGCCAGTAGAAATCCCTCCGTTTCAGGAAACATCTGTCCAGAGATGAGCCAGTAGTTCGACGCAAGACTGTCGACGTGATCCTGGGCTGCCTCGTTCAGGTGTCGTCCGTGCAGAGGTTTTTCCCTCCATATCTGCAGCTTTTCTTCATTGGTCTTGTGGTGTTGTGGGGCATTCTGATCCCTCAATCTTAGAGGAGTAGAGTGGTCTGCTTCGCAAATAGCATGGTGTAGGTCTGAAGTTTGGGCTTTGTTGCGGAAGTACTCCCTTAAGTTGGTTATTTGTTGATCCATTATTTTCCCAATATCTGCCAGACCTCTTCCGCCTTGATGTCGTGGTAAAGTGGTCCGCTCTACCGCACTTCTTGGATGATGTTTGAGTGTTTTGGTAAGTTGGGTTCTGATTTTGCGCTGTAGCCCTTCGATGTCAGTCACGCTCCAGTCTACAATGCCGAATGAGTAGGACAGAACTGAGCAGGCGTAGGTGTTAATTGCTTTGAACAGGTTCTTGCTGTTCAGTTTCGTTCTCAGAAGCCTTTTTGCTCTCTTAAAAAACTCTTCCCTTATATCTGTCTTCATCGCTGCATGACTGATGCGTTGAGCCTGCTTCATCCCCAAGTATTTGTAGTTCTCGCCTTCTCCCATTGCCTGAATCTCCTGGCCATCTTGCATAACGAACGGGTTTTGCTGTATTTTTCCCTTTATCATGGTGAGAGTACGATATTTATCCAGGCCAAACTGCATTCCGACATCATTGGAGAATTCCTCCACTATTTTAAGCATCTGATCGATTTGGTTTTTGGTAGCGGCCATTAGTTTTAGATCATCCATATATAGAAGATGGTTAACCCTACTTGCTTCTTGGTTGCCGTTTTTGATAGCGAATCCATATCTTGTGGAGTTTAGTCGGTTGGAGAGAGGGTTCATAGCTAGACAGAACCACAGAGGACTCAAGGAATCACCCTGGAATATTCCTCGTTTTATTGGAACAATGTCGGTGGAAATATTGGTGGTCCCCTCATTAAGGTGAATCTTGGTCTTCCGCAGCCCCATTGCGTGTTGTAGAAATTTTATCAAGTAAGGATCGATTTTGTAGATCTTTAATATGCAAAGGAGCCACTCGTGCGGTACGGAGTCAAAGGCCTTCTTGTAATCTACAAAGGCAGTATAGAGGTTTCTTTGCTTAGAGTAAGCTTGGTTGCTGATGACTGAGTCAATTATTAATTGTTCCTTGCATCCCATTGCTCCTTTGGTGCACCCTTTCTGTTGTGGAGCTATAATGTTGTATCCTTCACAGTGGGAAGAAATTCTCTTAGTAATACAGGATGTTATCAGCTTGTATAATGTGGAGAGGCAAGTGATTGGTCGATATTTTGATGGATCGTGTGTATTTTTGCGGTTTTTTGGCAGAAGATACGTTATTCCTTGGGTGAGAAATGGCGGCAGCTTTAAGGGGTCTTTCAGAGTTTCATTAATTAATGCAGCCAGTTTCCCATGCGCGCACCAGAATTTCTTAATCCAGTAATTATGTACTCCATCCGGGCCAGGCGCTTTCCAGTTATGTAACTCCCTGGTGATGGCGGATATTTCTGCCGCTGTGAATGGTTCGTGTTGCATCTCGTTGTAGTTCTGGGAGATTACATTTTCTTCACGAATCCAACTAGCGTTAACATTGTAGTTTGCAGGTCTGGCTAGCTGGTCCTTCCAGAATTGGTCTATTGCCTCTTTTGTTGGATAGGTGCTGCCCTCCTCTTTATCTCCATTGGAATAGGGCGTTGTCTTATTATTATTATAATAATTATTATTATTATTATTATTATTATTAATATTATTATTAAAAGAGCTTTTCCTGTTTAATAAGACTCATAGTAAAAATAACAATATTAAATGATTTTGTTGCCGCTAGGGGGCGCTATTTCAAGAAGTCGACAATTTTCCCATTTTCCTAGGAAATATCAAATGTAATGAGGTATTTTTTCGCACGTTTAGGGAAAAATGCGCAGGACATCCGTCGTGCTGGAAAAAACATTGTAGCACGAGTAAGAAGAGGAATGTTTTGGAGCAACACAGGTAAGTCGTTTTGTAAAAAATGTAAATAAGTACTTCCATTGAGGGGCTCGTCAAATATAAATGGTCCAATAATTCTCCCCCCTATTATCCCGCACCAGACATTAACCGACCTTGGTATTGAACCCCTCGCTTCCAGTGAGGATTTGTTGGTGCCCAATAATGCATGTTGTGTAGGTTAACATTACCAACCCTGGTAAACGTTGCCTCGTCCGTCCACAAAATGTTTGAGGGAAATTGTGGATCTTTTTCCATCATGTTAATAAACTAGTGAGAGTAGTTCAGACGGTTATCTAAGTCTGTGTCCTTTAATTCTTGATGGAGAACAATGTGATATGGATGCATCCTAAAATAATAATAAAGTTTTATTATACAAAAAAACTTAATCGAAACTCTTTTGTAAAGTAGGTACCTTTTTTCATTCATGGGAATGCCTCATGCGATAATAATTATAAAAAAGGGTTACTTTACGCACTTGTTGCATAAATACCTAATAATATTTAGTTTTTATATTTAATTTTCACAACAAAATATTCAATTTTTGCACAAACCTGTGGTCCCTTAAGATGCACGGTTGATCTAGTAATGTTCAAATCCAGTGAAATTTGACGAATTCCCATATGAGGATATATCCCAACATATGCCAATACATTCACTATATTTTCTTCAGTGCGTCCATTTCCTCACCTTCGCTTGATAGGTAAATTAACATAGCCATTTTCTCGTAGCCGTCTGGCCAATCTTGTAAAGGTTCTGTCCAGAATACCTCATCGCGTATATTCTTGATGCTATTGTTGACTTCTGGTAGCATTCAAAATAAACGGCTAGCATATTAAATATTGTTTCATTGGGAATTCTCATTGTTTTAAGCTTAATTGCAATACCACAACAACGACAAAGAATGGCGTCGGATTAATAACCCTTGGTGACAACTACAGATGTTTTGTTTAATTTTTGCATTTCCAGGCCTACTTACCCAAAATGCAAGGCAAAAAGTTTTTTCCCAAAATATTCTTGTATATCTTGTATATCTTGGGATAGGATTAAGCTATCGACTTTCGGTTTTCACTAAATTCCTTATTTTTTTATCCTCTTTCCATCTCAATGTAAAGAAATACCTCATTACGTTTGAAATTTCCTAGGAAAATGGGAAAATTGTCGACTTCTTGAAATAGCGCCCCCTAGCGGCGACAGAATCATTTAATTTTGTTATTTTTACTGTGAATCTTATTAAACAGGAAAAGCTCTTTGATGCCAAAATCATTGAAATCGGTTAAAAAACAAAAAAGTTGTATGACATTTGTTAATAGCATGTTTGAACCTTCCCCCAACCCTTATTTGAAGAGTAATGGCAAAAAGTGCCAAACTAAATTTTTTCATAATTTCATCAAGATTTCAAATATTGTGTTTTTAGGATACCTTTAGTGTGTCTTATTAGAGATAAGCACATAATTATGTTTTTGAGTGTTCATTGCGCCCCCTAGCGGACGACTACCAAACTTAGAAAAAATTATTTCCAGCAATTTTTTATGGCCTATTTTGTACAAAAAAATTTTACCTGAAAGCTCTGGGACTAATAGTTCCTGAGATATAGCCGGCGTTCTTTCTTATTTGGACACCCGGTACAGTTTGACAATTTTTCAGCAAAACATTTTAAGCCAAAGAAAAGCGCTAAAAGTTCTAGGTACTTAATGTGTTGGCTTTTTTCTGTTTTGGATCAAAGACCATGAGTTCTTTCTTCCCCGCAACTAATCCCCCATCCCGTCATTGAGGCATCAGAAAATATTTCAAGCTGGAAGAGATCGACGCGAGTAAAATTTTTTGCATTTGGTTAACTGTCAATTCACCAATTAAGATCTACAGTAAGGTCCTCAGGTAAATCCATTATTGCATCATAATTCCCCCCGTTCAAATAATAGATCCATTTACTGGGCATTAAAAAATGTAGAATCTTCTGCACGGTAGAACGATCCTCTTTGGGATGTGCGCTTACATCTCTTTGTGAGACTAGATGGGTAGAGTGGCATGAGGGTGTACTCCAATTTTCTGTTGACCTGGTCCAAATTGTAGAAACTCCGGGCAAGATTTCAGAGTGGCGTGACCCGAGTACAGCTGTCAACGCTGCTTCATCGGCGCCATCTTTATCTAACTCTCAGTTTATCGTCTCAATATTGTGTCTGAATGACGTACTGTCCCTCCCCTGAGTAAAGTACTTCAGAAGACGTCGCTTGATCGTAATAGCGGTGCTATTCTAGTGAATCAGTCATCAGGAACATTTGGACGCCAATTTCAAGAAATCCTGGCAGCGCAGCATGCAGAAGATTTAGCTGATCAGCTGATGAAGCTGGTAATTTCTCGGATCCCTCACGATGGTGGGCGTCAGATTTATCGTGCAAACTATGAAGGGAACTCGGCCGAGGAATACTACAGAGTATCAATCTATGCACCCTTACTTGATAGACTTTGCACTCACAAATCTGCGAGAAAGATTTTCAGTTGAAATGTTGGACGTCTTTCAGTAACCAGTTTTAATTTCAAAAAATATTCTTAAGACCCCTGATGGTAAAGAAGATGACAAAGTTATCAACTCCTTGCTGGACAGCTTCGGACTGCCACTTGATGCCAATCAGGGTGTTGCTTCCTTTCTGCTAAGAAATGAAATTTCGTCGTGGCGAGAGGAATGGATACCGGAAAAGGAGCGGGGAGAATATTTGCCCACAGCTGCTGTAGACGTCTTAGCTTGGTGCAAAAAGGATTAATTTCTTATTATTAATGAATTTCTACTGGTCCTTGCCACGCTTCCGGTGACCAATTCATCTACTGATGGATCATTCTCGACATTGCTACGCCTTAAAATGTATTTAAGATCAACAACGCACCGGATTTGCGAAAACCTCCCGAGGGAATTTAAAATTCAGTATTTAATACAATATCTAATTAGCTAAACATTATACAGGGTGTTTCAGAAGTACGGTACATAACTTAAAGAGAAAGTTCATACGAACATGTGTCCGGAGTTGCTCCGTTTTTGATATACAGGATGTTAAAGTTATTTAAAAAAAAAATCGGTTTTTTATATTTTTTTTAAATATCCTTTTTCCAATTTTATGGAAATTTAGTACCGTTATTCATAATGATGAGGTGTTTAATTAGCCCTGACTAGATTAAATTTGTTAAGCCCAGTGGCGTCATTGAAGCATCTTAAGGGATATTATTGGCAGAAAAATGTACGCCACTGACTTTTTCTAATTTTGACATTTTTTTTTTGGATTAACCAACTAATAGTACAACTATTTTATTCCTTGAATTGTTTTCGTATAATTATATAATATAGTACTAATAGTCTAAAGGTTTTAAGTCGGGACTGCGAGCTGGCCAACCTAGGGGCCCTGCGCGTGCTATCCAGCAATTAGGAAAAGTGTTGTCCAGGTATTGACGAGCAACCAAGCTAAAATGAGCTGGGGCGCCGTCGTGCATGAACCACATATTACTTCTTATTTGTAGAGGTATATATGTCTTTTAACACAAGGTCAAGTTCTTCAGATTGGGGCATAGGAGTTTCCATTCAATCGAGGTCGTAATTAGTTAGTAAGTCCAAAAAAAATATCAAAATTAGAAGAAAGTCAGTGGGGTACATTTTTCTGTCAATAATAGTCGTTAAGGTGTTCCCCGGGATACCACTTGACACTACTTATGAATAACGGTACCAAACTTTAGTAAAATCGGGAAAACGATATTTATAAAAATTATAAAAAACCGATATTTTTAAAAAGCTTTAACACCCTGTATATCAATAACGAGGCAACTCCGGACACATGTTCATATAAACTTTTTCTCTTAGAATATCATAAGGAATCATCCCCTTAAGTTACATACGGTATTTCTGAAACACGCTGTATATTCTATACGCACTTAAAAATATACCATGGCAAATCGAATCGTCATTTTCAAAGGAGTACAAAGTCCAAGTTATAAATGTTGTTACAAAGGTATTTACCTAAACTCTAATGTAAGGTATAAATAAGTAATAAAGTAATTAAGAACAGGGGTTACAGTGGATTCATACATTATGGGGTTTTCCTATTATTATCCAGGTTGTTATCAAAAAAATATTTTCTGTCAGATTTTATTATGCTGTTTTCTTTAATGCAGTGATCGGCTATACCTGTTTAATTTTTTTTTTTTTAAATAGAAGTTTAATGTTCTTTTAATTAGTTTTAAAAATGTCTGCCTGTTTGGCCAATATAGATTGCATTGCAGTTGTCACAATTTATTTGGTAGATTTCGCTTCGTAAGGGTTTGTCCTTTTTTAGAAGTGCATAAATATCTACTTAAGTTGTTTTTATAAAGGGAAGAAAGGGCCGAGACACGCGTGTCAGGTAACTAAAGATTAAAACTGTAAACCATAACAAATAATTTTTATTTCTGCCCATAATGGATATACGGTTTCAACCAAGAATGTAGCCTAACACAAGTAAATTATATTTATATCTATATTTATTAAGGCATTTTTTAAGAGAGACAACGAAACAGCGTGGAACGGGCTTTACTAACCTTTCTATTTACATATTTTTGCTGCCCCATATATATATGACTGAGAACCTTCTGGACGCAATGAATATAATTAAGAGCTAAACGGATTAAGTATTATTGACGAATCCGTGAAAAACATTTTACCCCTGAATTTAAAAAAACCTGGAATTTGTTTTTGAGTACGCGCCTACACGACCTTTGTAAACTAGGAGCTAAGGTATAAGGCTGAGATGATAGAAAAAATAGTTTTTAAAAAACCATTTTGTTTTAAAAGTGGGTTTTGGGGCTCTATATTAAAAATTTAACTTTCTCTGAAATATATCAAAAATGTCAATTCTTTGAGGCAATTGCAGGTCCCAAAACACTGTGTTCTACTATGGTAGTCCGTTACTGAGCAACAATCAGAAAATGATATAAGAAAGTTATTTTGCCGACCTAGGCCGGCAAAGTAACATGTTCCCGTACAAAATTTCGTTTTAATATTATTTTAATATTTATTCTATTTTATTTTTGATTTCGGAAAAAGTAGTACGTGCACCTCGTAGTAAAATCATATCCTCGTCCGAGAATACGTTATTTTTTCCTCCTACACAATATACTATTGCCCAAACAGCAAAATCACGTTTCTTAAATATAATAGAGGTATCTACATTGAGAGATGGTATATCTGAGAAATATCTACATTATATTTTTGATATATAAATGATATCTCTCAAAGATATCTTTATGTCCGCTTTGTAGATGTTTCAAAGATATTTTGTTAAGATATCTCAATCTAGATATCAAAGAGATATATTATTTGAGATCTTTAGTAATTCCGGAAACAAATGAGATAATGAACTTTACTCCATGGTTGACTCACCCTGTACGGCATTGTATTGATTCACAACAGCTATTTGATATGAATGCACTGCTTCTTCTAATACTCCACTGTAAATCAGGTATTAAGCATACAATATTATTGACTTTTTGACAAGCCATATAGAAGTGCCCTATTTAAAAACAAAAATTAACGACAGCGGACGTAGTAGAAATACGTCTTATACACGTTACCTTTTATAACAAACGACATCGTATAGACGTCTTAAATATGCCTTGAAGGCACACTTATAAAGCCGTCTATAACGCGTCTTGGATATCTGTGTCAAACGTCTTATAGACGTCTTATACAATGTGTAAATAATGTATTGAATAAATTCGATTAAAAGTCAGATAATATGCTTTGAGAAAAACGCTGAAACACGTCCAGTAACTTAGAATAATGCGCTTTCTTTGACACTTACAACATTTATTACAGGGTGTCAGAAGATATGATTGTATGTATGATTTAATGGAATGTCCTGTATATTACTTCAAATTTTGATTCCTCGAAAGGAGCCGCTTTTAAAAACCTAACATTCTTAAGGTCCAAAATCCCTGGTTTAGAAACCAGAGCCGCTTATTCAAAAAATCTATTTTTATTATTAAATTTATAACTAAATTATTTTTGATCAAGTTACCTGTATGTGTACTTCTTAGGTATGGACTTGTTGTGATGCCTTGACAGTGACATTCCTTTTTCTATTCTGTTCAAGCTATACCCAATTAAATTAATTTCAGTTGTAGATTATTTTATATTCAAAAAATACATTGCGTTTGTCTATGACGCATAGAATATGGTGATAGAGATCAAGTTTTACCCAACAAGTGGATTGGAAACCCTATTCACCACTGCAATAAGCCATGCTTTTCTACTTTTATTTCCTAGACAAATATGGAATATTTCAAGGCGTCCAGAAGTTAAAGTTTGCCGAATGGAACTTTGCCACCTGAAGTTTCCAAGGCAGTTTTTCTTTCCAACAAAAGTAGAGATGCACAAAGTTCAAAATACCTTGATGTAGCAGAAACATCGACCTTCCTGTCCCCAGACGTGTTTACAATCAAATGTTGAAAGATTTACACAAAAAGAATAAAAGCTGTTTTAAGCTAAAAATCGGATTTTAATTAATTTTTGAAAAATCAATTTATTTTCAAAAACATCAATATTTCTATACATCGATCTAGCCTATCATCGATGTCAGAAAACATCGAATTACACTTCATTGATGTAAAAACATCTACCGTAAAACGGGGTTACTTTGGCACCTGGGGTAACTTTGGCATAGGTGTACGTCATTATGATACCTTCTTTTTCTGGTTTGTTTGTTTGATTATTTTTTAAAATTTAATTATAGGATTCTCATTATTACAGGTATAGGGCACTAAAAAGATGCCACGACATTATAGAAAAAAATTAGTACGGCGTTCACACGCCAATTATACTGTTGCCCAATTAGAAGCGGCGATAGCAGCAGTTGGAGCGGGAATGTCACAGGCCTTGGCGAGTCGACGTTACAAAATCCCACGGGGAACGCTCCAGAATAAGCTATTTGGTAGACATACCAAAACAGTTGGTCATCGGACAGTCTTTACCAGAGAAGAAGCAGATTTACTCACATACACCCTTACAACAGTGATCAATTATGACGAGACAAACATTCAGGATGATCCCGGCGCAAAGAAAGTTATTATCTCCAGAGGCACCAGATGAGTCGAAAGAGTGCAGCAGCATTCAAAAGCTGCTGTAAGTATAATGGTATGTCGAAGTGCTGACGGTATTCTCTTGCCCCCTATGGTGGTTTACTAGTCTGGTAATCTATATAAAAATTGGACCACTGGGGGACCCCAAGGAACTGTTTATGCCCATAGTAAAAGCGGGTGGTTTGATATGTCACTTTATAAGAAGTGATTCTTTGATGTTTTACTGCCACATCTGAATCAAATCAATCGTCCAGGCCAAAAGATCATTATAGGAGACAATTTTATTTGGCTTCGCATTTTTCCCATAGAGTGATCCAAGAATGCGAAGCTAACAACATCTATCTTACACCAGTACCGCTTAATAGCACGCATTTGATGCAGCCACTGGACGTGGCTGTCTTTGCGCCAATGAAGAAAAAATGGCGAGAGATTTTGGACAAGTGGTGCAAAGAGAGCAAAGCTAGTGGGTCTATCCCAAAAGAACAATTCCCTACCCTTTTGGCAAGGCTATGGGCTGGAATAAAACCTAACGTTGCCAAAAATCTAGTATCGGGCTTCCGCGCAACTGGTCTCTGTCTCTTTGAGCCCAATGAAGTTTTAAAAAACATTCCCAATCGTGAAGTTGAATTAGTTAACCCTGAACTGCTAAATAATAGCGTTGTTGATCTTTTACAAGAAATGCGTGGCGCGGACAAAGAAACAGTTGTTCGTAATCGTGGTAAACGTTTAGATCAAGGCAAAGCTTTAGCAACAGATGTAACAGGACCTTAACAAGTAGAAGAGAGCGAAGAACTCGAACCTGGACAACAGAATTGCAGGGAAATAGAAGAGACAGATGAATCTGAAAAAGAAGGAATACAAGGAAAAAAGATCATTGAACCATAACCAGGACCATCTAACATACAACGTCCAAGTAGAATCGCAAAGAAAACAAAAGAGGAACGTTGTTTTATTTGCTCAAGACACTGGTCTGGTTATTCGGGGCCAGAATAGATTTCCTGTGTTGAATGCAAGCGTTGAGTTTGTGGGGTTTGTAACGTTGAAAGCAAAGATTCTTTCTAAGTCTGCCCGAACTGCGAAGAAATTTATTTTGACAGTGATGATACCATCAAAGATAAACATTTTGTGCCTTAAAATAAGAAAGTTTTTTATTTTAAGGTGTTAATGTCAAAAATCTTTATTTTTGTAAGACCTTGGGAGTTTTTTTTTTAATTTTTATAGCCGTTATTAAAAAAACATATGTCTGTGTTTATCCTCATTTGAAGAGCTCAGTTTAATATTTTATAAATAAAAAAGTTCAAACTATTATCATTGATTTTGATGAAAAAATGCGTCCAGAAGGTCAAAAAAAAAGTGTGGAAAAACTAAACCCGATTTTTAATGTTTTACGCCAAATTAATAGCCTGCCAAAGTAACCCCAATAATATGCCTAATTCGGCATCCCAAGAAAAATTATTTTTCTCGGTTATCTTTCAACATTTTTAAATAAATTTTGGAACATTTATAGCTTTGAGAAAGTTTGTTATGATGGCAACTTTAGTTGCTAAACATGAGCGACTGTTTTATAGTTATTTGCCAAAATATTCCAGAATCTGCCAAACGATATGTTTTGATCCGATGTATCAATGTTTTCGATGTATCGAAAAACATCGTGCATTCCTAACCAAGTGAGTCATTAAGATTTTGATTGTTTCAATTTTATTCTTACGTGTCTCACCCAAGAATGAGTTTCCTTTATCTTTACGGACAAGTAAATAGGTAAACATACTCTAGTTGGCTATCTCCCCCTTCATATACCTAATAGGTATACACTTATAATATTTTTGATAAAATAAATAATAATTAATTTGAATAAAGGATACTTTATTCGATTGTGTTAATTAAATTAAATTTACATTACATTTGTTATTGCTTAATAAAATATGGTAGAACTTCAATTGGAGCACTGTAATTGCTTAACATGACTGGTCCTGTATACACTGTTCCATTATTTCCATCCTTCCATTCTCCCTTTGGAAGATATATCTCTCTGGAAAACGTATTGTTTGCAACTACCGGAGCAACGAGGATATCTTCCCCCAGAAGATATTCTTAAACAAAATATATTAAATATTAAAATGCATTACAATCAAACAAACAATAATTAGGAAATGTAATGCAGTAAAGGTTCGTTTTTTCCCTTTCACCGAATCTATCCCCAGGCGCATTTCGCCGTATCACGGCCCATTAGTAAAGCTAAGATCTGGTGAAAGAGAAATGCGCTTTGACACCACGGGATGTGCCTTCATGTTACATCTGATGGTTAATAGCCAAAGAACTTAAATATTGCTTGTATATAAAATAATGTAAATTATTGATATTAATCAGACTGTAAAATACATTCCTTTTAAGATTTTTGAATGTTTGGTAGCAGGAAAAATTACGATTGCTTAATAGTGCCCAGGCGTATCCACAAGCATACACCGATTGGTATCAGGGTTCTGTGAGTTTATTTAATAGCGAATTCCATTGATAAAAGAAGTGCGGCACTGGTATGCCACCCAGTGTGCAAAAAATATTGCACGAGTTCCCTATACCAATGGTTTACAGATTTGACCTTGAGTCCATTTTTCCAATTAGCTAAGGATAATACTCCTCATCGCCATCAGTACTACTGGTCAAAATAGTATTTAAAATAAACAAGTCAGATGTTTTTTCAAACCTTGTATTTTTTGACGTATTATCTGGTTCTCGGTGTAGCACGACCTCCAGAAGCAAGTGCGGAACTAATTGCACTCGATGCAAGAAACGTTGCACCGGTTTCTCAATGGTGTACAAATTTTGCACTTGTTCCGCACTTCTTTTACCAATGGAATTCGCTATAATATATTGCATACGCCAATTTGTTTCAAACTAACCTAATTTAAAATGTTACTTATACTTTTCTTAAAATAGTTCATATAAATTAATGTTTAAAGAAAAGCCATAATTAAACAAAGGGCATTGGTAAATAACGTCTTTGAGAATGCAATATAAATCTCATGTAAGCACATGGTTATTTTTTGTACATTAACTTATTATTTCGTTCTAGAGCATTGAGGTGAAACTGTTGCTTTTATTTAGCTATGCTGGTGCTACTATAAGAAAGACCTACAAGGTATTTATATGGCGCAATACCTAAAATGATCGGTTAGATAAACAGTTTTGTAATACTGCAATATCAACTTTTTAAAATATTATATTTAATTTCAAAAGCACTATCTTACCGTCAGCGCATGCTAGAGCTATATCATCTATAGGATCCACCCACCAAATGGGTGCATTAACTGGTGTTCCACTAATAATACTTTGGTTCATGGCTCTGATAATGTTGGGTGCATACTGTGCATGAAGATCAACATACTTTTTGACAATTGCTTCAACGTCGTACTAAAAGAAAAATGAATGTTGGGCGGAGCACTCAATGTATGACTTGAGTAATTTAGTTACAGGGCATTAAGAAAATAGGTCGTAATGGATCATCTTACCTTAGATTATATTTTGCGTTATTCACAAGGTACACTGCTTATGGAATATTTGATTAAAAATGCTATAGCATGTTTTTTACTACAAATTTGGGGTTAGTATTACCTAATTTAAGTGCCCAAATTTTGATTTTTTAAATTTTATTGGTCAAGTCTTAGTATCTACCGAGATATCAAAAATTATGTTGGTAAAAAATTGGCCTCTTCGGACCACCCTTATGTACGCCACTGATAGGTTATGTGAAAGTCTAATTTTAAGATTTTAAATGAAATAAGTATTTACCGAAACTTCATCTTTGAAATCCCATGGCAAGTAACTGAATTGCATAGTTGGCATAAAGGTATTCGCTTGAGTCCATCTTACTATAAGCTCAGCAGTGGGATTTAGTCCCAGATATCCATTTCCACCAATCATGTCCGGAAGCACCCTATAAATGATTATTTTTAAAAGTTCGTAGGTCGTATTCATTATGAGTTACTTATATATTAAAGGGTATCCGGTAGGGTGGTTCAAAAAACAAACAAACAAATATTTTGTGCCCACAACTTTATTTATATTCCTTTACACGAAAGCGAGAACCAAGCAAATGGAATTTAAGGGTCACCCATTTTAAAAATATTTTAAATACTAATATATGATATTCAAAAACAAAATAAATAATAGCTAGTAGGTACATAATTATATACAGAGTGGACAAAAAGTCGCGCATAATGCCTGTAACTTTTGATTTACCTCGTATACAAAAATGTGACCTTCACGAAAGTTGTTCAGCAAATTATTCCTCACATTTCTACCTTCATGAATTTTTTCTGTCATTTCTGGTTTGGTTGCCATAGAGACTAACTTACTTTTTTTAAATGGAACACCACGCATAAATATGATTGCATATTTGGATTGTACTGGGAAAACTCTGAATTTTTTGTATTTCAAATTTTCACCTATCTGCAAGCGTTTCCGAGATAATGACAGCTCAAAATTGAAAAACTTTCTAATTATAATTATTCCTACCTAATACTCACCAGCTAAGTCAAGGTGTTGTCATGACAACGACCTAAGATGTGTCAATTTTGAGTTCCTGTTCAATTTTTGTAAAATTTTAATAATGAGCGGTTACGGAAATATGAAGAGATCGCAAGATCAGGTTTGTCAACTTTCCAACTCCAATAAGTCAGTAAACGGTGTGTCGAGTGGTAAAGAAATTCCGATAAACAGGCAGTGTTAGGGAAGCCGCTAGATCAGGTCGACCTAAAACAGCAACCGGCGGTGACAAAGCTTTGGATGTCATGCTCTTAGTACATGAAAATCCACCACAATTATCCAGGCCAATGGCAATGGATATTATTGTGTCTTATCAGTCAGTAAAAAATTTATTTAAACAGGAGAAGTTGCATCCCTACAAGATAAAATTGGTGAACGAGTTAAACGAGGACGATTTTGATAGAAGAGCTGAGTTTTGTGAGCTGATGATGGAAAGATGCAATAACGATAATAACCTCGCAGCAAATATCATTTTCTCGGATGAAGCTACTTTCCATTTAAATGGCATTGTTGATAAACACAATTATCGTTATTGGTCTGCTGAGAATACTCACTGGTTCCAGGAACTCGGAGGCTCGAAAAAGTAAATGTTTGGGCGGGCATAGTTGGTAGACATATTGTGGGACCTTTTTGCATAGATGGTAATTTGAATGGCGAAAAGTATCTGGACCTCTTTACATAATTCCTTCTTGCAGAATGGTTTTACCAGGTGTAAATAAGGGTATAAACGAACAAGTATGGTTCCAACAAGATGGAGCACCTGCGCATTATGCGACAAACGTTAGACAATACATAAGCGAACAATTTCCAGGACATTGGATAGGCAGAAGAGGTGCTATTCACTGGCCAGCGCGATCCCTGGACTTAACCCCGCTCGTATATTTTTTGTGGAGACACTTAAAGAACAAAATCTACGTTAACCGTCCAAATGACTTAGAATCTTTAAAAGTCAGAACTAGTGCTGAAATTCAAGCCATTCCAAAGGACTTCCTTTTAGACGTTGTAGATGGATTCAGGGATCGACTGGCGCTCTGCGTAGCAGAAAATGGTGGTCATTTTGAACACCTGATCCATTGAAAAGGTTTCACTTGTGTATTATTCCGTAGTTAAGTTGTTCAATTTTCTAGGCTATTTATTTTGTTAATATAAAGTTTGTTACAATTTTAAATAAATTCAGAGTTTTCCCAGTAGAATCCAAATATGCAATCATACCATTTAAAAAAAGTAAGTTAGTCTCTATGGCAACCAAACCAGAAATGACAGCAAAAATTCATGCATGTAGAAATGTGGGGAATAATTTACTGAACAACTTTTATAAAGTTCACTTTTTTGTATACAAAGTAATTCAAAAGTTACAGGCATTATGCGCGACCTACTTGCCACTCTGTATATACCTAGGTGGAGAAGTGAGGTATTATAAAGTGAGAGCTTTTATATCTTGAGGGGCAAAGGACCGAATAATATAATGTGCAATATACTAGCCTTCTCATCTGAGGTGTATAATTATTATCATTAATATTTTATGCGAGTAACACTAAAATATTACACATTTAATTGACTTAGACCTTTATAATACCAATTTCCGCTTACTTTTTAAATTATATTAAAAATCAAGTAGCCTGGAATGTCACTTGTCAAACTAAAAATAAAACTAAAGAAATGCGATTTTTAATGTCACTTTGTAGAAAATTTGTTGTCGTGTAGACATTTTCGCATATGACAGTTTTCTTTTCAAATATGTTGCAATATATGATAAATTTGTTAAACAAGGTTCAAAGCATGTTGAAGAAACCGCGAATAAAAATGCTAAAATCCTATATTTATAGCACAAAAAGTTTTTTACTATTTACGGGTAAAAATACGATAACGGACCACTTTAAGTCCCTGGTAGATTGCCACGTGTTCGACATGTTTTGTAATCTAATATTGTTGCTGATTGTTAACTAATATAGTGGTTGTTTATAATTCCACCTTAAAAGAATGTCATACATTGTTGTAAAAGGTATAAAAAAAAGAATAAAGGCCAAATTGTAACGACGGTCCCCTGTCCCCAAGCTCATTTTTATAGCTTGCAACCGCGTCAATTCATTCTGTATTAAATTGGTATTGATAAATGATATTTTTTTAATACTACAAAGGTTCCATCTTAGCTTAAAAGTTCAAAACTACCTCGAAACTTGTTCTCATTCTCGATTAGAAAATGATGAAACCTTGTCCCCGGGTTTCGAGCGTTAACTGCACGCTCTACTTTAAATGTGGATAACTAGATTTCAGCAACCCTGAATGCTTCTGCAGGGTTAGTCTCAAATAATCGGTTAGTTGTTAGTTACGTATTTGATGGTAAGTACACTGCGCGTCATATAAAACTGGTACACTTTGATTTTGTCAATGTAAATCGGGTTTTATAATATTCGCTATCAATCATGCTTTGCATAAGCATGACACCTAATACACTTGTCACTATGACAAATAATAGGATATTGTGTCAAAAATTTCCATCTTACGTTATAGCGATGCCAAGGTAGTTGAGTAATTTCGAAAAGTTGCAAATAATTTCCAAAATAGAGGCTGGTTGGTCTGTAAGAATACGCCGAAGAATATAATAGAAGCAAAACTACTATCCAGAATTTAAAAGAAAGATGGGATAATGAACAAACTGTTGAAAGAAGAAGAGGGACAGGAAGATCGTGTATAACTAACGAACAGCAAGATGCAAATTTAGTTATTAGACCATCCTCTTGATTGTGCAAGAAAAGCTAAAGTTGAAACAAATTTCCCCGCTTCTGTCACAACTGCGTTAAGAAGGATTCGAAAAACGGAATTAAAAAATTGTGCAGCGGCAAAAAAATATAAACTTTCCCAAGAAAACCAATAAGGTAGAATTATTTTTGTTCTTAATTACCTGTTAAATGATGTAGTAAATTTTTGGGGGAGAGTTATATTCTCTGACGAGAAAGTGTTTCAATCGTATCATGATGGTCATATTCGAGTATATAGACCGCCTCGGTCCAGATACGAAGAAAAGTATATTTCTCCAAGCGATAAATCGGGAAGATTTTCAGTGAACGTTTGGGCTTGAATGTACAGAGGGGGATTAGGAGTATGTTGGGACATTGACGGAAGATTGAATGCGAGGAAATATATAGATATTTTAGATAATGTAATGTTGCCTTCAGTCAGGGAGGTTTTTCCGAACAACAATTTTATTTTTCAACAAGATAATTGTTCAGTTCACACTGCTAACTGTGTGAGGAATTATTTTGATGAACACAATATTCAAGTTCTTCCTTGGCAATCAAAGAGTCGGGATCCTATAGAAAATATTTGGGGAATTATGGTAAAAAAAATTCGAAAATTAAATATCGTTCCGCAAAATAGGCAACAGCTGTGGACTCTTATTGAGGATGTTTGGGAAAACCTGTCCGAAGATTCAAATTTAGCATTAAATTTAATAAATTCTGTGCCAATAAGGTTACAAAAAGTGTTAGATAATAATGGAGCTATGACTAGTTATTAACTTAAAATAATGTATAATTTTACGTAGCAGATGAATTTTTTTAAAATTAAACCGATTTAATTATCTTTTCTATAGTGAAGTTTATTTATTTACTCAGAAGGTTAAAGGAATTTTCGAATAGCTGACAGTACTGTTTCTTAAAGCCATAACCAATAAAATTCATTGTTATACAAACGTCATAAACGACCAATTTACAAAGCTTAAAAAAGCTAATTTTTAGCCTACAACAGTTGTACCAGTTTTATATGATGCGCAGTGTACCTATTATCTTTTATTTTAGAATTATTTATTGTCAAAAAGGTAATCAAATTTTAAACGTATATTTTTAAATGGTAATGTCGGTCCCCATATATAAATCAAGCACACTTTATATATATGGATCTAAATTATTCCTATATAAGAGGGAATGGTAAAAAGTACATAACCTACAATTTCGATAATTATTGGTTAAGTGGTTGATTTTTAAATACCTATTTTGTTTAAAATCGAAACGACGGTCCCCTGTAACGACGGTCCCATAAAGAAGGGACCGTTGTTACTTTTTGGGGGGCCGTCGATACATGCATTTATATTTCATTTTGTTTATTCTATAAAATTATTTTAGCACTAGAAGTTTTATTATAAACGAAAATGTGGAAAATTAAGCTAAACCAAAATCAGAATACTACAAAAAAGCGGAAAACTTTAGAGGAAAGGAGGGAATATGAAAGAGAGAAAAAAAGGCGCCAGAGAGCAAGGATGACTGAAGAGCAGAAACTGGTAAGGAAGCAAAATGATAATGAGTACAACAGAACCAAACGAGCAAGAATTAATGACATGAGTGAAAGTGAACAGCGAAAATCAAGAAGACAAGTCAAGGAACGAGTTAGGAAATGTAGAGAAAGGAAGAAGATGGCAAAACTTCAAGAAAATATGTTGCAAATAAACACTCCGCCAGTAAGTGATAATGAAAATAATCCTGCAAGGGAAGATCGTCTTGCTGAGTCCAGACAATTAAGTGGGAGAAGAAGGAGAAATAAAAATAGGGCAAAAGCTTATAGGGACTTAAAAGTGTGCGAATTAAAGCTTAAATTAGCTGAACGCCGTGCGGAGCGCTATAAAAAAAAAATTTGCGACTAAAACTTAAAGCCACACCTTCCCCAAACTCTAAAGTTCGTCAGTTAACTGGTAATGCGAAACTACCAAGGGAAGTTAAGCGACGACTGATTTTTACTGACGAATTGGTGACTCATTTAGCTGCTAAAAAAGAGGAGATGAAATTCAAAGATAAACGATTTTTTTCGAGCATTATGGGTGCAAAGCGATTTAAAAAACTAAGAATAATTAAGCAAGGGTTGCCCCTAATCTCTTACAAAATGTTTCGTAAGGTGACAAATGGGAACGTATTATTAAGAAAACCAAGACGTGATGAAATTTTTAACAACACTGTAAGCTTAGTAAAAGAGTTCTTAGAAAAAGATTCACATAGTCGTATGTGCCCCGGCAAAAAAGATTTTGTGTCTGGTAATAAAGAAAAAGTTCAGAAACGACTGTTACTTGATTCAATGAAAAATCTTCATAAAAAGTTTAATGAATTTGCTGAGAGAAAAATTTCATATACCTTATTTTTAAGATGTAGAGACCATTTCACATAGTAGCTCCTAAATTATCCGATCGAAATACCTGTGCTTGTATAAAGCACGCCAAAATGATTTTTATTATTAACAAGTTACATCAATACAATATTATTAACTGTCGATCGCCTAGTGACCTTATAAGTCGTACCGTGTGCTCACTTAAAAATAAAAACTGTATGTATAAAGATTGCGAAATTTGTAATACAAGTAAACTGGAATACAGTTTGACTGAAGAGAAGAAGGAAAATTTGATAAAGTATAATCAGTGGCAATCCAAAAAAGAAGATAGAACTATTTAGGAAAAACAAGTACAAGTTAGAATTACAGCAAAAATAGAATTAATATTACAAATAGCAAAGTTAATACAACTATTTGAAGAAAATCTACCTGAATTTAAACGACACATGTACAATGTTTACCATCAGCAAGTAGCGGTCAATGAACTAAAAAACAAAATGGCAGCAAATGAAATTCTCATTATAATTGATTTCTCAGAAAATGTTTTAAAGTATTGTGGCGAAGAGGTTCAAGCAGTTCACTTCGGTGCATCGCAAAAACAAATATCATTGCATACCGGCGTTTATTACATTAAACCTGAAGGCTCACTCAAACCATTGCCAAATTCATTTTGTACTGTATCAAACAATTTGGATCACGGTTCACATGCTATTTGGTCCCATTTAACTCCAGTTTTAGAAGATATTCACCAGAAGTTCCCTTTTATTGACACCTTTCATTTCCAATCAGATGGTCCAACATCGCAGTACAAGAACCAATTTAATATGTATTTTTTAATGAGTCATTTACCTAAAATTGTTAAAAATATCAAATTGATGTCTTGGAATTTTTCAATTGCTTGTCATGGAAAAGGGCCCGCAGACGGCGTAGGAGGGACATTAAAACGTACCGCTGATGCGTTGGTTTCCCAAGGAAATGACATAATTTCAGCTACACAGTTTGTGGAAAAGTTAAACATTTCGTGCAAAAAATTCAGCTATTGGAGATATCAGATGAGCAAATCAGTGGTTTTAAATCCCTAATTCCGAAAAATGTATCCGCTATCAAACAAATTACATCTCTGCATCAACTTACATTGACTTCTGATAATCCTACTGAATTAAATCTGAGAGCACTTAGCTGTTTTATCTGTGATCTCAATGCCTCCTGCTCCCATTATGGAAAAAGCAATGTCCAACTATTACGTATCCTTTTCAAATTTATAAATAATTTAGTAATTCTTATCTAACACTCTTTCAGCCTACATTTATAATTTTTATCTATGTCGTACTTATGATTCAGAATTATCTCCTTAATATAATTCACAGCTAAAGCTAATTCTATTAACAGTGACATTCTTCAATGTACTCTCAATGTCCAGAATGATATTAAAATTGGAAATTATGTTGCAGTGGCCTGGGAAGATAATTGGTATCCAGGTAAAGATCAAATCGCTTTATTGCATAAAAAAAATATTTATACTTCTCATTTTATTCCTGCAGGGTTGGTTGAAGAT
Source organism: Polydrusus tereticollis (assembly GCA_963920685.1). Taxonomy (NCBI): domain Eukaryota; kingdom Metazoa; phylum Arthropoda; class Insecta; order Coleoptera; family Curculionidae; genus Polydrusus; species Polydrusus tereticollis. The sequence goes on from OY987331.1 coordinate 98,304,671, forward strand.
GAAGAAAATGGTAATTTAACCATAAAATTCTTTTCAAGAAACCGAAATTATTTTATATGGCCTGCAAAGGAAGACCGACAAATCATAAATGAAAATGACGTTATGTGCAAATGTTCCGTTTATCCATCTTCGTCAAGAAACTACCTAGTGAAGGAACATTCATATATTCAAACACTTTATGAAGACATCAATAATGTTGATTAACCAGCGCTTTTAATACTGTTTTTAAAATAAAACATATTGTTTATTATTTTTTAAGAAAAAACAATAAATACCTATTCTTAATTGATAGTCCCTTATTATTTGTTACGACGGTCCCTTTTTATGTAACGACGGTCCTTTAAAAAATTTAAAATCCCTAAAATTAAAGATTATGTGCGCCCTCATGTCTCATTTAACTTAAGAACATCAAAGCAAAAGATTTTCATAACATTTTGAAGAAAATGAAGCCAAAAAAAAGCAAAAAAAAAAACCCAAAGTGGCCCGTTATCGTATTTTTACCCTTACCTAGATTATTCCCGAGGTAGAGAAATTTTACTGACTTTAATGGTCAAAAATTGAACTTTTTGGTAAACAAGCATTATTTTACTTTCATGGTGTCATCTTATGTTAGTTGACTTTTATACTTTTTCCAAAGTCAGTTTGATGACATAAAAAAACTTCGACCGGGCTTCAAACGGACCGGCATCATAATCGGGTTGTCAGATGTTTTTTTTTTTAAATTCTTTAAGTTTTCTTATTAAAAGTGTTCTTTTATACCAGTATTTAATTGATGGTCAGTAACTCTCTTTGAAAGCTAGTTTGCAAATGTACTTTGAACCAAGACATTTTCAATGTCAAAGAAAGAAAGAACAAGCCATTCATGAATATTATAATAATTTTTTTAGTCCTTCAGAAATATATTTATACAAAAATTATTTAAATCAAACTAAAAAGAAATTTCACTGTTGTTAAACAAAAGAAATAAACATTAACAAACCCTTATGTTCCTCCTACACTTACGAAAACGTTGTAGAACTGGCAATACCCTGACAATAGACCGTCGAGGCTCACCAGCAATTTAAAGCGCGAACTATTTTTTTCCTCGGGGGAAAATTAATAGAACCGCATATAAATACAAATTTATATGCTGTAGACAAGAACAGCAAATAGTTAAAGGTTTTGCCAATTGGGTGATCCCTTATCAGCTTTAAAATCAGTTGATGTTTGAGGTATGGGACATTGAAAATCGGACAGCGGCGTGACTGATTGAAACGATTTAGTGTAATTTACATATTTCATTTTTTGTTATAACTGTATGGTTTCAGACGAGTAAGTTTTTCCTTGATACCTATATTTTATTATCACCGGTTCCCGTTAGATCACCGAAGTTAAGCGGTGTCGAGCGCGGTTAGTACTTGGATGGGTGACCACTTGGAAACACCGCGTGCTCTTGTCTTAGGGAAGAGTGTAAAATGAATCGACATCAAAACCATCCTGTTCACGCCGGACAGGCCGGATGAGATCGGATATCTCGTAGGATGAAGGTACCGTTTCACACTCCCCAGTCGGTAGACCGCACGATTAAAAACCGTACGGTCGATGACCGGTTCAAGATGTCCTCTGATGCGCCGACGACCGTAAAAAATAGTAAATAAAAAAAAATATTTTATTATATCAGTATGACTTTTGGCGACAATTTGAAACAGAAGGTCAAGGTGAATTATCGCAGGAATATGAGTCGGTGCCAGAGTCGGCCATCGAAAGCGAAATAAGTCCGGAATTAAGAAACAACGATGTACATGTTCAATATCAACGCAATATATTAAATATGTAGGCGTGTTTCAGAAAAGAAAATCCGGGAAAAACTGAAAATGACCTTGTAATGAATTAACATAACTTGGGTTTTATAAGAATTTTTAACGTAATTAATTTGGGGATTGTAACCGGTCATTTCATAAAGCGCAAACCAATAAATCAAGAATTCAAAACGGCTGACAATACTACAAAAGATTTTATACTGCGAACTATTTACAACTTTTACGAGGATAATATAGTGCCAACTTTAGAACTGGTTCGTGATAAATTGCGAGGTTACCCTGATCATAAGTACCCATCTTTAGCAACTTTGCGTGGTGCCTTGTTAAAATGTGGCTCTAAACATAAAAAATTAGATAATCTAATGATTATAATAGAATCCCCGTGTATCATTTAACTACGACAGGACTATTTGCGCAAAATAAATCCGATAAAAGTACAATCTATTTAGACGAAACTTGATTTGATACTTATGATGTTGATAAGTATGGTTGGGTAGACAGTACAAATTGTACTTTTGGTAAGAAAATGGATGTTTTGTTTCATCACCTATAGCGCCGGTAGTAATCCAACCTGGAAACGATTCTAAATCTGGAAGTTCTGACTATTCCAGTCATTAAACTGTTTATTAATTTTAAATTAATTATGTTCGTTCAACACGCATCTTAAAAACTTGTTATATTACAGAACGTTTACTGTGATTCTGATGATGCGATCAATTTGTTGTTAAAATATATATAGTAAGTTCTAACTACTAACTGTGTATTCCAACTAACACAGTACCTGCCCCTATCCTTTCTTAGCAAAAAAAATTCATACCTCCTGGCGGTCCTGGCTAGACAAGGACAATTTTTTTAAATTGTTATCGGCAAAATAAGCATTTTTTTTTACCGAAAGACCATTTTAAAAATATTAAATGCATGTGTTCTTTGCAGGCGAAGTCACGGGTACAAACTTTCTATTGATATAAACTATAATTAATAAGCTGTAATATGTACTATTTAATCATATTACAAATTTACAACAATCCATATTTTAATTATTTGGTAGAAGTGACGCCTATGGTCACGAGTTTAATGCTTTTTTATGTCATCAAATTAAGCTTGGAACAACTATAACATGCTATGGCTACAATGTCGAAAATGGCACAAAAATATTCTACGAACTAAATTTTCTTACATAACATAACCGTTCATGTTGAGTTGTAAAAGAGTTGTAATAAGAGTTGGAAGACCATTGTCTATCTCCCAGCTGGAATCTTTGTCTAGCATTCTTATAAATTCTCCGTATTGCTGCCCCCTAAAAATACAAATGTTCTAATTAGTAGATAAAGGCATATTTTCAATTTTAATTAAAAAAAAAGTTTTTGTCCAGTTGCATCCATAAAAGCTAATCATTAATGCTTTTTAATTATTATGTATTTTATCATTTATACATTTTATTAGGCAACTCCTTGCTTTTACATTTGACACCATCGTGAACCTAACTCTATATAACATGTAAATTGTGGCTTTGAAATTGATAATACATACCTAAACGATGCCCTGACTTCAATAAGGTCTCCAAATCCAACACAAGTCTGAATATATTTTTGAGTTAAAATGTTTGGTGTATGTTCAATGTCGTCATATACATTGGGCTGAAAGACAAGGAAACATTTACATTTTAAATATAAAAAAATATAGGTATGATTCAAACAACAAACTTAAACCAAGAAATAAATACTTTAAGATAGTACTCTTTAAATATATTCATTAACAGTACAAGAAATTCTACAGTTCATTGAATTTTAGATTTTACAACCTACAACCTAGTACAATTATTATTAAATATAATTAATATAATACTCAATAAATGCCAGCATATGCTTATTACAATTTTGAGTAAATTAAAGTCATTGTTTTATGTTTAGTTAGAAATACAATTGTGAGCTCTGGAAACAACTCAACCTTTACCTAATTTAAATAACACTTAATTATTTTTTTGACATTATTTGCGAACGACACTAGTCTCCTGTGGCATGATAAAGATAAGGATGATTTGAGGTTAGTTATTGACAGTGACTTACGTGAGGTTAAAAAACGGTGTGATATAAACCTATTATGTTTTAACATTATCAAATCAAATATACCAGGGAATTGCTAAACTCCATATTTGTGTTGCAGAAAATAGCAGTTTGATATTTTAGCAGAGCAAATAACCGTAAGCATTGTAAACTTTTATTTAGAGCAGAAGGAATATTAACCGTTATTTGTATCGTCTAGATTTATTTTGGACTTGGAATCTGTTCGTCTTTTGCACAAAAAAATGTTCTAGATCAAATACTGAGGAATTTAAATAGATTACCAGAACCACCATATTTAATTTTCGACTACCTATTCCTAAGACTACTCTTACAAAACAGTCGGTCTTTTATAAGAGTAAAAAGATTTTCAATAATTTGAGTAATGAGCTAAAATCAATTTTTAACTTCGGCCAGATTCAAAAAAATGTGAAAACCATCTTATTACAGTTTGGATGTGTTATTGACATTATTTTATGTTTGTATGTTGGTATGTGCATACATGTATACCGGGTGTCCCGCTAACGTCGGCTAGCGGCTGTACCTCGAAAACTTTTTTGTCCTACAGCTTTCACGAAAAAAAAAATTATTATAAAAGTGACCCCTAGAAATTATACGGAAATTATTTTCCAATTTCAAATTTTACCGCTAGATGGCGCATTCTCAAATCAAAATCAAAAAATGAGAATGCCTCTTAAAATCAATAGTGAAGGTAAGTTTTATGGGACAGTTTTGGACTCTACTGGTAAAACTCTAAAAATTATTTATTTCATATTTTGACCTATCTCCTAAAATGAGGGGTGGGGGGAGGCTTGACTCGTGTTGCAGAAGAAGTTCGATAACTCCCGAATACGTTAACCGATTTTATTGAATTTATTCTTGTTTTGTAGCTATTTAATAGCCCAATTATAGTCTGTAATAAGACTTAACTTTTAGTTTAACCCTGATCCGCCAGATAGCGTTTTTGACCGCTTTAGTGGTTTACGCAATTTTCTATTAAAAGGTAAATGAGAGGCTAACTTTCTAATTTGCTAGTCTTATTAACCATAAAATTATCTAAAAAGTGGCGCAAACCAAAAGTCGATATCGTTTTTCAAACTTAAGTTATGAGCAAAAACCCAATTACATTAAAAAAAAATGTATTTCTAAGAAAATTTCAACAATTTTTTGCAACATCCAGTATTATTAACCTAAGACTAATAAAAATTAATGCCTGAAAGTAATCAAAAGTTACGCAAAGCTTGCAGCTTTTGCAATAAAATTTTAACAATACATGTAACAAATGTTCATTTAGAAATAAGTAAGCCATGAAAATCGAAACAATAATATTGTCAATTAGCTGTCATTAGTTTTCGCTTTTAGAAAGTAATTCGTTATTTTTTAGTCTAATGTTATTAATTTCTTGTTAAAAACAGTTTAGATAATTTGAAAGTTATGTCTTATTCTGTTGCTGAAGCATATGACATGCTGGCCGTTTATTTTCAATGTTTTGAAAATACGGTTATTGCCTCGCGAGAGTATGCTGTAAGATATCCTGAGAGAAAGCATTTTTCGCGGAGAGTTTTTTTTAAGCGTTTAGCAAGACGGTTGCGAGAAACTGGCCAAGTGTTACCGATACAAGCCCAAAACAGGATTCGCAGAACTCGAATTGACAACAATATTATAAATGTGCTTGCTTATATTGAAGCTTATCCTAAACGCACTATTAGGGACATAGAAAGAGATCTGGTCATTTCTCGATCGGTTGTTCATAGAATTCTGAAAGCACAAAAATTACATGCATATCATGTTGAACCTTATCAGGCGCTCACGCCACTTGATTTTGACCGAAGGTTATATTTCTGCAACTGGATGCTTGCAATGACTAGAGGAAATCCAAATTTTTTAAATCAAATTCTATGGACAGATGAGGCTACCTTCACTAGTAGAGGTAAAGTAAACTTACATAACAGCCATTACTGGTCGGAAAATAATCCTCATTGGATGATAGAAATTGATCACCAAAATCAATTCAGCGTGAATGTGTGGTGCGGCATTATTGACGGTAAAATTATTGTTTTTATATTTGAAGAGACTCTTAATGGAGCAAGGTATTTAGAATTTTGAATGAATAATTTCCCGAATCTTTTGGATGAAGTGACATTAGACATCAACGATTTTTTGCATCATCCAGTATTAATCAACCTAAAACTAATAATTAACGTCTGAAAAAATATTGTCAACATTAGAGGTAGTTACGAACTAGTAAAACATTTAATAATAGGCGTCGGCGTTCTTACTTCATTACTTAGCTATTGTTCCAAAAAAAAGAACTCATTACAAAATTAATGGAAACTCGTCTAAACATGTGGATTCAACAAGATGGTTGCCCTGCGCATTATGCGTTTAACGTAAGAGAATATTTAAATATCCAGTTTCCCGACAAATGGATAGGAAGGGGTAGCTTATTTCCCTGGCCACCCAGATCCCCTGATTTAACAGTTTTGGACTTTTATTTATGGGGAAGACTTAAAGATATTGTATGTCAGACCCGGCCAACCACACGAGAAGACATGATTCGTAGAATCCGAAATGCGATAGCGTCTATTTCTGTGGCAGAGATTGAAAGTGCTGTTGATGTAACACGTCGCAGACTTCAAAGTTGCATTGACAATAATGGCGGTCATTTTGAGCATTTGCTTAAAAAATCGTAAAGTAGTACTGGACTGTAAAAAGAATCAATATTTATTAATATGTGTTCAAAAAGGTATCAATCATTTTTTTTTCTCGAATTTTGTAATTCCATTAATTTTGTAATGAGTTTGTTTTTTTGGAACAAAAGCTAAGTAATGAAGTAAGAACGCCGACGCCTATTATTAAATGTTTTACTAGTTCGTAACTACCTCTAATGTTGACAATATTTTTTCAGACGTTAATTATTAGTTTTAGGTTGATTAATACTGGATGATGCAAAAAATCGTTGAAATTTCCTTAGAAATACATTTTTTTTTAATTTAATTGGTTTTTTGCTCATAACTTAAGTTTGAAAAACGATATCTACTTCCGGTTTGCGCGACTTTTTAGATAATTTTATGGGTAATAAGACTAGCGGATTAGAAAGTTAGCCTTCCATTTACCTTTTAATAGAAAATTGCGTAAACGACTAAAGCGGTCAAAAAACGCCATCTGGCGGTTCAGGGTTAAACTAAAAGTTAAGTATTATTATATACTATAATTCGGCTATTAAATAGCTACAAAACAAGAACAAGTTCGATAAAATCGGTTAACGTATTCGGAAGTTATCGAACTTCTTCTGCAACACGAGTCAAGCCTCCCCCCTCTCCTTATTTTAGGAGATAGGTCAAAATATGAAATAAATAATTTTTAGAGTTTTACCAGTAGAGTCCAAAACCGCCCCATAAATCTTACCTTTACTGTTGATTTTAAGAGGCATTTTAATTTTTTTATTTTGATTTGAGAATGCGCCATCTAGCGGTAAAATTTGAAATTGGAAAATAATTTCCGTATATTTCTAGGGGTCACTTTTATGATAATTTTTTTTTTCGTGAAAGCTGTAGGACAAATAGTTTTCGAGATACAGCCGCTAGCCGACCTTAGCGGGACACCCGGTATATACTCTGTTACTTATGCCAGATAGTAATAAAATGTAAATTTGCAAAGACTGGACCCATTAAGCAATGTGGACAACTTAAAGCTTGCATTGTACATTTCAAATAAATTGCAATGATAGTTTTAAAAAATTCCGTATTTTAGACCTACACACCCTGAATCGGCCCTAAATCAGGGTCCCTCTAATCTGCATACAAAAGAAAGACGAGTTTGCCGAATAAAATTAAGTAGATAAAATCGTATATACAAGTAAGAATAATATGAAAATAGGTAAATTGGAGTAAATATTAATATTTATAAAAAAATCTACTATGTACAATAAAACAACTTAATTTTTAAATTTTAGTCATTATGTTCCGAGTAGTCCGAAGAACTATCGTCGTTGGGGTCCAGAAAAATAATAAGGGGCTCTACAGTGTTTTTTACCATTTACAGTAACCCAACGAATTTTTTCCAAGTTATTTTTTCGGATTTTCTTCAGTTGTAGCTGGCATTATCCATGACTATAACAGACCTAGGAGGAATAAGATCTAGCATTTGCTAAAAGTATTCTTCAAAGACATCAGCGTTCATGTCTTTATAATATTCTCCAGTCCGTTCTGATTTAAATGCTAGTAAGCCGCCATCGACAGATCAATTTCTGCTACCAATGTTTAATCTTTTACCTTTTTCCGAGGATGCTTTTATTCCAGTGAACCATCCTTCCCTTAAAACTTGCCTTGCGCTTCTTATATGTTTAATTGTTTATCCTGCCATATTTTACCAATGGTATAATTTTCATTTAACCAAGTTTCGTCCATATACTAGATATTCCTGTTTTCCCTTTGAAACTGTCTAACTGCCCTCAAATATCGTCGTCGCCAGGAGATGATTTCGTCTTTCTCTATTAAAACTGATTTTCTGTTTTGAATTCTTTCATAAGAAAAATTAATTTCCTTTAAAGTTTTTAATAGTTTCTTCTTACCCATGGGTGGAATGAAATCATCCTTTTTCATTTCAGACATTATTTTGTCCAAGGTAGTTATTTCTTTTTTTAAGTATAACGAGTGTCTGATTCTTTTGATGGCAGTCTTTTTTTTCATCCTCATTTATTACAGTTTCTTTTCTTCCTGTACTTTTCTTTGGTGACCTGATGGGGTCGCGTTTATCCTCGTGCACAAGTCTGTATATTGTTGACTGTCCGACTCCAGTCATATTCGAACATATTTCAACTATTCTTGCAACAACGAATGTTATGTGAAATAATAATTGGACTCCGCCTATGGAAAACGGCGAAGACCACTGGGGTTTATAGTTCAATAATGATTTATTACTTTCTCGCATTAAGCATGTTTCTTGAACAATAAAGCATATTATGTTGATTAATTGGTTGGTAGTATTCTGGCAAGTAATAAAGTCCTTGATAGAGAAAGTTATAGAATACAACAAACCATTGATAGTAATATTTGTAGATTTCGAGAAAGCATTTGACTCAGTCCAGCACAGCTCCATGTTAAGAGCGCTTACGGAATGCAGTATTGATCACAGATACACAACCCTTCTCCAGAATATATATACGAATGCAACAGAATATATTATGGCGACATCAACAAATTTCCCTTAGAGAAGAGTATTAGACAGAGAGACACCCTCTCTCCTAAACTATTCACCGCTTTGTTGCAAACTGCCATGAAGTGTAACAATTGGGGAAATATTGGAGTTAACATCAATGGAGAGTATCTGAACAACCTGAGGTTCGCAGATGACATAGTCTTTATTGCTTAGTCTTTGTGCACCAGTAGGCCTTAAAATTAACTTCTCTAAAACAAATTACATGACCAACCTTGTACTGACCAAAAACATTTCAACGTATGGCACGCAAATAGAACAAGTGTATACCTATAAATACTTCGGCCATGAGATTAAATTGAGAAGGGACAACCAGACTTTAGAATTAAACAGGAGAATAGGATTGACGTGGACAGCTTACGGAAAATTGAGGGATGTCTTTAAAGCAGATATTCCCATGTGCTTAAAGAGAAAGGTCTTTGATCAGTGTGTGCTTCCGATTCTAGTATATGGAGCAGAAACACTGACCCTTACCAGAAAGGTCATAAACAAAATCCAAGTGGCACAGGGAACAGTGGAGAGGTCAATCTTGAATATATCCCTCAGAGCCAGACTTTCAAATCATATAATCAATCAGGGAAAGAGCCGGTGTTACGGACGCAGTTGAAAGAATTACAACGCTGAAATGGACCTGGGCAGGCCATGTTGCCAGAGTCAGAGATGGAAGATGGACCAGGAGGATTCCAGAATGAAGACCTAGACACGATGCATATCGTAACCCAGGACGTCCCCCAACAAGATGGTCGGACGACATTAAGCGCATGCAGCACAACTGGATGCAAAGTGCTCAAGATCGGAAGCAACAGAATGATTTACGGGAGGCCTACGTCCAGCAGTGGACTCGAAACGGCTATTGATAATGATGATGAGTATTTTGGTAATTTTACTTACTTGGTTGGCATAATCACTTTCACCTGCATCAAATTTGAAACTGTCGATTCCTGGATCAACTTGTAATTTTCTTATTCTGGCGGCCCACCATTCAGCAGCATCGGGGTTGGTAAAATCTATTTGGTGAGCATCGTCTCCATTCCACCATGAGGCATGGTTTTGGCCAGTTGTGTTTTTAACATAATAGTCTAAAACCCAGTTTATTTTAAATCTGTTCTATGCTTTAGGTACCTACAAGATATTGCTTTATTATTGCTATTGCCGAAATAACATTGTATGACCAATGTTGCGATTAAAAGCCCTACAGGATGTTCTTCTAGGAAAGTCTCTAAAAGATTAAAGACATTAAAATTCAATTTTATATAAGAGTATATTGTAAAGACGTTCCGGCATTCTTAGATAATTGCCATTGGATTAAACATCTTCTGCCTAAGTTCCTCGTTCAGCATTGTGAAGATAGTGCCAGTCACAAAATATAAACAAAGACCAGAAGGATCACTCGCCGCTGCAGATGGTAAACGGCGCGCTCTTTACTCCGCCTGGTTGTTGACATGTGGTGGTATGTAAGTATTAGTAAGTTAATATGGAAGCGGCCACCTACACTACAGGTGTTACGAAACAGCTTTTTGTTGTACCTAGCTGGACCTGTACCTATTTAGAACATAAACCTGTTCCAAATTCCTAGTCCAGGTCCAAACTATTTCGTATTAAATATAGACGTGGGCACTATTCCGGCCGCACTGCCCGACAGATGAATTTCGAGAGTGTAGCAGGTACAGGTACAAAGGCGCGTGTTAATATGCGATGGTTGCATACCGTTGCATTCTATTGCAAAGAACGTAGTAGGTAAAGTCCGTTCACAGATTTAAGAGAAGGACTTACCGACTCGTGTTGACGCCTGTTTAGAACCAGACTGGGGTCTACACAGGCCCGCACTCAATTGTATTTCAAGCATGGATGATTTGACACAAATAATAAAAATTTTAGATAGAATCGAGGATAGAATATATTATAATTATATATTACAATTAATTAATGCAACTACAGTTTATTCATTTAATTCATTTTCACTGTCACTATCAACACCTATGTTAATAATAAATCTTTCTGTAATATTCCCAATTTGAATATATGAATTTTCAACAGTTTTAATATGCGAAATACAATTTTTCCAGCTACTCACAGGCACTTTGTTCACTTCAGTCATAATAATATCCAGTACACTAGCGTTTATAGTGGGTGATATATTATTACGTCTAACGGCAGATTTTAATTGATGCCATATGTGTTCTATAGGATTGAATATACAGTTATACGGCGGAAGCCTTAGCATTGTATGCCCCTTATTTTTGGCGTAGCTGTCGCAGTAGTACTCCTTTTCTAGGTTCAGACATTTAAGCACATCAAGTAACTCTCTTTTAGTGTAACTTTCATGAAGTATATATCATTCTGATACATGGATTCCTGTATTGCCATTTTCGTATCTTTGGAACAAGGGTGCTTGTTTAACTGTCTACTGTGGTAACTTGCGTTGTCCATAACAATGCCAATGAAAGTGCATTTGGTACCCAACCATCTCGGACCCTGCATGTACTATGGTTATTCTTTTTCCTCTGTTTGATGGTGCCTTTGTTCTACACCTGTCACTAGAATCAACCCAAACTTTTGATGGGGTATCATGGATATCAAACCAGGTTTCATCTAAGTATATAATAGGTCTGTTCTCACTTCTGTACTGAGCGATTTTTGTCAAATATTCAAATCGCCATGCCTTAAGTCGTTGCGATTTCATGATAACTTGCCGTTTATCGACTTTTTTAAATTTAAAGCCGATTCGTTGAAGACACTTCCACAGCGTTGTCCTACCGCAATTGATATCCGTGTTATCTATCTCAAGTATTTTCAGTAAATTATCCAGTGTTGGTACCGTATGGTCTTCATGCTTCTTATAAATTTTGCGTCGGACTAAATCTTCATCGCTGCGATCTAATTTTTTGCAAGTCCCAGGATCTGTCCTTCTTTTCCTTTCGGTGATGGGTTTGTTCACAATTTTCCATACTGTTTTTTCCGAAATTTTAGTCAATGTGGCTGTTTCTTTAATACATTTTATTTTACTCAACTTTTCACGTTCTATGAGAATTGTATATACATTTTTTATAATATCTTTAGAATCTAAAGATAAGTGTCTCCTTTCATTTTCATTTCCGCACTGTGGTATGGTGTACCTCTACCCCCTCCGGCTGTTCTATACTAGATTCACCAATCCACGGGCGCCACATATTTGGATGATCAAAGCTGCGTTTTTATTTTACACGAACTAATAAAATGAGTGGTCTTGCAACACTGATTTGTCTACTTATTTTTTTTCCCATTATTTAATAAGGCTTTGTAAGCTAATTACGGCCAAGTACGGTCCCTACTATAAATCTAAATAAATATAAAATATTAAAATCAATACTCTATGATCCTTGAAACCCTTTCAACAAAGAATTTTATGATGGGTGATAACTAAAGGCAGGTAGTCATTCTCTTAAATCTGCGAACGGACTTTAATATATATTTTTTGTTACCTGATATTATAATATTTTTAGAAATATTTACTATTATTTAATACTATTTCCCTTTAACTTCTTTTAGTCAAATTATTTTTATTTTCTCGAATGTACAGGGTGCTGGCGTATATTGTGCCCAATAGACGTCTCCATTATTATTGGTTTTCGAGAAATGGTTAAATTAGCAAAGTTATAGCATTTTCACCGAACCTTCAGAAAATGAAATGAACAAAAACATTGAGTATCGGAATTGACAGTATTTTGACAAGTGACATGGAATACCCCCTATATTTTCATTGTATCCGTTAAAGAATTTTATCCTCTTTTTAAATATATAGTAGTTGTTGGGGTTATTGTTTACCGTTTTGGAATTATACAAAAATATAATAAAATTATTATTATCCGCTTTAAAGTTATGTAAATGGCTCATGTTACTCATAGCAATACCTGTCACCTTAACTAAATTGCTCCTGGCAACTTCTGTCTTCCTGACAAATCTAAATAAACGTTGTCATAATCAGGGTTTAAATGGAATACTCTGAAGAGCAAAAGTTTGAAATTCCTAAAATATATATCAAATGTGGACACCACAAGCGAGAAGTGCAACGCGTATGCAGAGGCGACATCAATATTTAGTAATTCCTAGCGAAAACACTTTCCGAAATGTGTTTCGTCAACTTTCTGAGCGAAAAACATTACAAAGAAAGAAAAGGCATTGTCGGATACTTGAGGTGAAGAACTTGCTGTTCTTTTATATTTTCAAGGTAATTTTTATTTGTTTTTATATTCGCTTCGTATCATTTAGAAGCTTAATTTGTTTTAAGGTTAGTACTTAGACTACGGTCCAATTTTCATTGATGGATCTTTAAATGGAGTTAGATATCGTGAAATGCTTGCACATGAAGTAGAGGATATTCTTGAAACTTTTCCTCTAAATGTCGCAGTGTTCTTCCAGTTAGAGAATACCTCAATGAGAATTATGACATTTGAATCGGTCGTGGAGGGACAATTGCATGGCCTCCCAATAGTCCCGATTTAACACCATTAGACACATTTCTTAGGGGGCTACCTCAAAGACAAGATATCTGCATCTATACCAAATAGTGTTGCCGATTTGCAGGAACAAATCCAAATTGAAGTTTGACTTTCTCAACTTCGGTAGGCCAAATATGATTGCTAATGCAATTAAAAAACTAAAAGAGCGTTACCAATCCTGCATTTTAATAAACGGTGGCCGTTTTGAGCAATTATAAAAATAATATATATATGTTGTGTTATGTTTTAATTTCGTTCCAGAACGGTAAAAAATAACTCCAACAACCACTATATATTTAAAAAGAGGATAAAATTCTTTAATTGACACAATGAAAAAATAGGAGGTATTCTATTTGAAAAAACTGTCACTTGTCAAAAAACTGTCACTTCCGATACTCAGTTGTTTTTGTTCATTTCATTTTCTAAAGGTTCGGTGAAAATGCTATAACTTTGCTAATTTACCAATTTCTCTAAAACCAATAATAATGGAAATATCTATTGGGCAAAATACACGCGAGTACCCTGTACTTAAAGTACATAATGTAAATAAAAAGGCGCGTTTAAAATATCAGCTTTCAACTGCCGCTATAATAGTAATATTAGTAATAGATAAACATCGTTTTATGCAAGAACCCATTGCCGTTCCATTCGCTATGATATCGTACATCGTACCCGTACCCGACAACTTGAATAAAAAATATCACTGACACTAGAAAATTAAACACGTGACAGTGCCAACGGACCTGGAATAGGTAACTGGTAATAGGTAGGTAATAGGTACCCGGAATGGGCAAATGATACCTGTTCCAAAGGAATAGGTCCAGTTCCACTGTAGCAACTCTAACCTGTAGCCGATATTTCTCGGAATAAAAAAGTGATAGGCGATACCATGCAGATAAAAGGAAGCAAAGAAAAAGAAAGCATTTAATGTGTATGTTATGTTCACATGGAAGCAGCGAGGAGCAGGAGGCTTTTTGACCGACCACTGATAAGAGCAGCGAGAAGTAGCCGTGTATCTTTCTTTCTATTTATCGCTTATATTTATTACTATACCTATACCTATTGTTTTTAAATTAATATTTGCTAGCAATATGGACGCAGATAAACTAATATCTGAAGTATTTATAAGAACAGCTTTGTTGGACCAACAGGAAAAGTCATTATAATAAGTTCGTGCTTGATAAGAAATTGGACGAAGTGTCCATACAATTAAACACAACCAGTAAGTAGAAATGTGTGTTGTAAAAATTTATTAGCAATTTAGATTCTATTTGTATGTACGCAAAAGTAATTAAAAATTATAAACAGAAGATTGTGACAAAAATAATTTTTAAATACATTTTGGATATCTTGTGCAGCATTAGGTGGTTTACCAATATCAGGCCCCACATTTAAATGTCTTGTAGTATATGATGATTGTTCTAGATGATACTTATTGCTCTCTTTGTTAATTATTGCATTATTCAAGACATCAATAGCTTTAGCAATATCACCGGCTACATTTATATTAGTTTCTGTAGCTTTGATTAAAATTCTCCATTTTGAACCAACAGTTCTTAAGGCACATTCAACAGTTCGTGCTCTAGATAATCCAGTATTAAAACACTCTATGTCTGCATCTAAGTATTGTCTGCTATAAGGTTTAAGCAAATTTGTTAAGACTGGAGAAACTTCATCTCCTATGAATACATATGGTACAGTCATCTCTGAATTAAGTAAAGCAGAATCATCTGGAATTGGTAGACGCCCCCTGCTAAATATTAAAACAAAGCAGATGATCTAAATGTTCCACCATCGCTATAAATTTATAATTAGCATCCACCAAACCCTGGAGCAAAATAGAGAAAAACTGCTTATAATTGTAAAACAGTGAACGTGCATTTGCAGGATATACTCTTTTCTGTTGGTACTCTCATGTGAAGTGGTTGAATTGTGGTTTATATTGCCTTTACTGTCTCCTTAACAATTGATAAAATCGTTGATACTCCTGTTCGAAAAGAAAAGCTTAAACTTCTGCATGACTATCCTGTTGAAGTATAACTGCAAGAAAATTATGGTCGTTCAATTGCAGATTAAGTAAGTAAGAGTCTGCACTTGTTTCAAATATTTAAGATTTTTTCTAGGAGCTAAGAAATCCCTAAGGAACAATTCAGGACACTTTTAGCGACTATGCCAAAACCCAAGTCTGGTGATCCTGCTCCACCTAATACCCAATGTACAGGGCAGGGGAAAGTCTTTATTGTTTTTAAAGGACCAGTTTACTTTTAGATCTCATGTAGGAAATTTCGTAGCATATGTAGCAGAAAATAGAAATTTCGCAGATGAAGAAACCTTAGACCCTCAGGACAGTCAGCAATCGACAGAGGGGTTATCAGAGTCGAATGAATTATCAGAAGTTGCTACACCTCGTTTCAGTCCATCTTCATTTCGTTCTTTCTCTGCAGCAGATAACCATGCCAATATATCAATAAAAAAAGAACCGTTTCTTAAATACAGATATAGGACCTGCAATATTAGAAATAGAAAACCGAAAAATACAATATTTGGAAGAAAAAACGAAGCAACCACACACAGAAAAAGCTGACGATTTAGCTTTCTTCAAATTTTTACTATCGCAAGTGAAACAACTTTCAGCGTTCGACAAAATGTCTTATCGCGTTGAAGTGATATGGATAACTCGGTCATTTATGAAGCAGGTGCCACATCAGATTCCAGAGAAGCGGTCTCAGCAAGTTACTCAGCAAATTCCCCAGCAGAGTACCCAAGACATTCCAATCTAGTTACGGATCGGAATGAAGTTTCAACATACGGTATTACTGATATTGCAATAAAACCCCGTCCGCAGGAATTTATAATAATAATTGTCAAACTTAGCTTGAAACTGCTTCTGATAATCTATTCCTGGCAAATATATAATTAATTATTCATTCTAATTTTATTTTCAGAGTTGTTATTATTAGTAGGAATGTGTTTTAGAGATATTTTCAGTTATGGTAAACTTAATAAACCTGGGTTATCTAAGGTTAATTTTTAATATTTCTATACAGGGTGTCTCAGAAGTACGGTACGTATTTCAGCAACAATTTTCAATGAATGTAAGGGCAGGGATCATTGGCGACTATCTTATTGTACCATACTTTCCACCACCTCGGTTGAACTGAAACTCCTGTACGCAGTTTATATCTGAAGAACTTGATATTCTGTCAAAAGACGTACCTTTACAATAAAGAACTAATACGTGGTTCATGCACGATGGCGCCCCAGCTCATTTTAGCCTAATTGCTCGTCAATATCTCGACAACACTTTTCCTAATTGCTGGATTGGACTCGCAGGTCCCCAGGACTGGCCAGCTCACAGTCCCGACTTGAATCCTCTAGACTATTATCTATTAGGTCGCCTAAAGTATCTTGTGTATAAGACGCCTGTACTAAATGAAAACGACTTAAGAATTCGAATTATTGAATGTGATACGAAACAATGCAGGCATTTTTGATCGTGTAAGAGAATCAATGGTGAGACGATTGCAATCGTGTGTTTTATCAGAAGGTGGCCATTTTCAACATTTGCTTTATTTAACTGTTGTATTCTTTTTTGTGTCATTATTTAATAAATAATTTTATTTTTAATTTAAATATTTTAGGTAACTGATATAGATATTTTTTTTTGTTCATGCAATAAATCGGTTTTTATTTTTTCTCTCGAAAACGAAGCAATTCAAGGAATGAAAAAGTTGTAGTATTAGTTGGTAAATTTGAAAAAAATATTAAAATTTTAATAAAGTCAGTGGCGTACATTTTTTTGTCAATAATATTCGTTAAGGTGATCCCCGGGACGCCACTGGACTTAATAAATTTAATCTAGTTAAGGCTAATTAAGCCCCTTATGATTATGAATAACGTTACCAAATTTCAATAAAACCGAAAAAAGAATATTTAACAAAAATGATAAAAAAACGATTTTCTTTAAAAAACTTAAACATCCTGCAAATCAAAAACGGGGCAACTCCGGAGAAATGTTCATAGGAATTTTGTCTCTTAGAATATCAGGTATAAAATAAATAATTATTAAATAATAAATAAAATAAACGGTCATAGAGAAAACTATACTATGAAAAGAAAATTACATATTGAATGTTTGGGACACACTTCATATTTCTGTCGTGACCCAGTAGGAAAGTAGAGTAAAAATGTTGGAATCACTCTTGGGGGATAAAATGTAATGTAATGTAATACTAATTCAAGCGGCAACGTCGCATTCGTGCTAAAGTACTATGTTTATCTTCAACAACTAAATGCTAATAAGTAGAAAAACATTAATTTCAAATGCAATATAAATGGCAACATCGCATATCAAAGTGGTGGCATCGTTGTACAAATCTCTAAAATATACGTTCGAGTTAAATCCTATAATGTAAAAAACTGTCTGCTATTTTATAATATTCTCTAAAACTATCAAATAATATTAGCTTCCACGTGCTTAGCACCGAGCATAAGATTTGATTGGCCGATCGATAGTGGCCTGATGTATAGACATGGCCGCTTAGGTTCGACGTGTTAACATTTGATTGGTCAAGGTGTTTGAATACGGTTTGTTATGATACTCGAAGTGTAAACAAATGAGTGTCAGGCGGAAATCTAAAGGGTTAAGTCGCCGGTCCGTGAGGGAAGAAAGCCTTCACGTTAAAAAGTTGTTAAAAGTAGTAAAGTGTGTCAGGCGGAAATCTAAAGAGTTAAGTCGCCGCTTCGTGAGGGAAGAAAGCCTTCACGTTAAAAAGTAGTTAAAAGTGTTAAAGTGTCAGGCGGAAAGCTAAAGAGATAAATTGTCGCTCCGTGACGGAAGAAAGCCATCACGTTAAAAAGTTGTTCAGTGTTTACAAAAGTGGTTTGACTAACATGCCTTGTTAGTAACAGTGTTTTGTGGAAATCTAAAGAGATAATTTGTCGTTCCGTGAAGGAAAAAAGCCATCACGTTACAAAGTTGTTAATTGTTTTCAAAAGTGTTTTAACTAACATGTCTTGCTAGTAATGTTGTAGCCCATGCTAGGGTGAAGAGAGGAGGAATATTATTAGTCGTTTAATAAAGAAATAATGCAGTAAAATTCAAAAAGGATTTTATTTTCCAATTTTTTTACAAATTTAAACCAGTCGACTTGTGGAGATACAAGTTAAAGTTTTGTGTACCTAATTGTTACAAACGTGAGTTCGCACATTGAACTTTAATTTCTTTAAAGTCAAATGTGTAATAATAAATTATTTGTTCTTTTTTAAATCGTTTCTCGGGAATTATAGTCCTAGCATCACAATTTTTCCACTTTTTTTCTATTGTTTCAGAGATGTGGCATAAAATATAATCAAAAGTTTCTGGCGCCATTTGAATATGCTCGAAAAAATTTTAGGGGCATTTTGTGAGATCTTTATATAAATGATAATATTCTCCAAGTTCATATTGCAATGTATTAATAGGATGTGCACAATATCTACGGTCTCTCGGTTAATAATATACCATATTGCAGTGTTCGAGGATAGCAGAAGGTCTTCCTCAGAATCACTCATTTTATCTTGAATTTCGGTTATTAATTGCAGCACTTTTAATATGTCTTAATCAATTCCTTGTGATAAAAATCAGTACCAACTAATAATACCAAGGCTGCAGCTTACGAGGCTTTAATCACTGCTTCATTATGTACACACAAAAGAATAATACTTTTTTTCTGCTTCTACATATATCTGCTTTCTTCGGTGGTCTTATAACTTTTATCACTGCTCCAACATGTTTGCTGCCTTAGTTAGGCTTACACAATTATCAGCAAAAACAAAAGAATATAGATTTTGATTTTGGCTCTGCGAAAAAAATCTTAATTGTTGGTTTTTCACACAATTATATTCATATTCTATTAATTTTGTGTCAAAAATAATTCATGTAAATGCGGACGACAACAAAAAATATTTTCTTTCTTTAAAAATTTGAAATGAAAAACCTCCCGTGCATTTTGGATAATTAATTTCTAGATTTTTTAACCTCACTGTACATATCTAACAATTAATTAATTATTTAGTTTTTCGCTTGTGCTTACCTAATGTTTGCCCTTCTTGTGAATTATTTTGACAATTATCATTAACAAATGGATGGATCCATAAGCTAACCCTCCAGTTATCTTTATGCAGAGCAGCAACTGTGTTGTTAATATCCCCGAACATCGCAGTGTTAAATTCTTGAGCACCGTAGCACACCTAAAAATAAAATACATAATATGATCCTCATGCCATCAACATAAATTATGGTGACAGTGTTCAATAGTTGATCCAGCTAAACTGGCCAGAGCCCTCAATAATTATTTACGAAATATCAACAAATGCAAGAGGTACAATGAATCGATATAATTGATCATTTTGATTAATTAATTTTGTGCGTGTGCAACAGAAACAATTTACGTTAGTCATTAATAAAGGGTGGAATATATGCAAAATGCATAATATACAGAGTGTGTAAAGTCCCGGACCGGTGAAATATTTAGAAAATGGCGCACAATATAAAAAAACTTTCGGTATAAAAGTGGTAGGCATTCAAAAAATCTATAAAACTAGGACACCTGTAATTATACAGGGTGCCTCAAACAGTCATGGTAAACAAAACTTTGGTTTATTTAAGGAATAACCCGTTTTCTGATTCCCCTAAACATTCTAAACAACAATTATGAAAACATGTCATATTATTATGGTTAAACCCATTAGTTCAGGAAATAATTTGAGTTAAAGGACATAAATACAACAGGTAAGATATTACCTACATTTTGCATTTTTATAAGCTGGTACCAGAATGTTTTGCGTTAAAACTGTAATAGAACATAAAAATTGTACTAAATGTACCCACGCAAGTTTTGTCAAAAGTTTAATAACAATTAAATTAAATACAAGCAGTAAAATTATTAACAAATTTACAGGAACAAAAATAAATTTAAGTAAGTCGTTATTTAATCAAATGTTTAAAATGTCCGCCTACCTCAGTTTGACAATGGGCTAGGTTATAATAAAATTTATCGATGACGTTTTGTAACATTTCTTGGTTAATAGATTCACATTTTTCAATAATTCTTCTTCTCAATTCGTTCAGATCTGCAGGTTTTGTCACATAGACTTTATCTTTTAGTTGTCCCCAGAGAAAATAATCAAGGGGCGGTAAGTCTGGCGACCTAGCGGGCCATTCTATGGGGCCCTTTCGCCCTATGATATGTTTCATAATTGTTGTTTAGAATGTTTAGAGGAATCAAAAAACGTGATTAAAAAGGGGTAATTTAAATAAACCAAAGTTTTGTTTACCATGACTGTTTCACGCACCCTGTATAATTACAGGTGTCCTAGTTGTATAGTTTTTTTTAAGACCTACAACTTTTATACCACAAGTTTTTTGTATTGTGCGCCATTTTCTAAATGATTGACCGGTCCGGGACTTTTTACACAATCTGTATATGCATTTTTTGCATATTTTGTCAATTTTATAATAAAATGCATATTTTTCCCAAATTATTATTTTATGAGCATATTTTTAATGTTCCAGCGATATCAAATAAGTAAAAACGCCCAGTCATGAAAACTCGAGGACTCATGGGTTTAATGTCCAGTCCGGCACTTGTTTCAGGGATTTTCCAATCTGAAGATAATTATATAATAATTGATATTTACATTTTGGTTATACACAAGGTATTTATTGGGGGTTTCCGGGGTTTGCAGGTATATTATTAGGGGTTATTTATTGTCATTTAGTAATGCCTTATTATCACCTGCTTAACAAACTGTATTTATATCGGGTTGTAATACGTACTTCTGTTTTAGTTTGTGGAAAGATTCCAGTATATTCAGTGTGAAACTAGTAATTTTAAATTTGTGTTCAAAATGTCTAAAGTGGCGAAAACGTCTTCGTGGAATAAAAATTTCCCAGAGTTAGAGTTTGGTGGAGAAAAAGTCTTACGTAAAGCTTGTGCAAAAATTATTGTTTGTGAAAAGAAGTTCCAAATCGATCAATATTTGAAAACACCGCTGCATAAATCAAAGTTACAATAAATGAAATCTGAGCCACTTTACCTGAGTGTAAGAAACGCATTTCAAAATGTTGGAGAAAGATAGAAATCTGAAAAGGAAAATTTTCAAGAATACTTATGCAAGGCTTTGGTCGCAGCAAACATAGCCTTAAAAAAATTACAAAATCCGCAATTTAGAGGATTCTTGCAAAAATATTGTCAACAAGCCATTCCTGACGAATCCACCCTTGGAAACCGCTTTAGAAGAGCTTCACTGGGTGATGTGACCGTAACCCGATTTATTCAGCAGTCCCTATCGAGCTTTTTCTTACCAAATCCAGTCCTAGATGAGAAGCTTTTAGTGCTTTTGTCTGATGCAGCACCGTATATGGTAAAAGTACGCCAAAACGTAAGAATCTTTTACCCCAATATGTTACATGTGACCTGTCTTTTACCATCTAACGAAGTTGTATCTTGGCCTTATACTTACTACCTAAGTTGTAGTATTGTCCGATTACATCAGTAGATGTTGAAAGAAGCTTTTCTTTATATAAACATATTTTAACTGATAGAAGACAATCCCTTTTAGTTAAAAATTTTGAAAAATATTTAGTAATAAATTGCTTTTATACAATTTCAGGTTAAAAAATTGTTTACTTTTATACTTCTTTGTTTTTCTTGCATTTTTTTAATAAACATCTCTTGTAGAACCCAGTGTGTTTCTTTACCCTATTTTACTATAATAAATTAAGAAATATTACACACCAGTATGCATATTTGGTAAAAAAAAAATGAATATTACTGCATATTTTAAAGGCAAACAAGGCATATATATGCGCATATTTTGACTGAATTTAAGTGCACATATTCCGCCCTTTAGTCATTAATCATTGTAGGAAATATTTGTTCGGGGCTACTATCGCACTGATACCGTTCCAGCGCGATAATGCTCTTTTAATTTATGAACAGTGGCATTTGCTTAACGATTCATGGGTGATGATACAACTTTCTCGACTAGCCTACCATGTACCGCCATGGGGTAATAACCATGATCTTACCTCCCAATTATCATCGATTTCCAATTGACCTCCTGTGTAACCGTGGCTGCGAATTTCATTGGCGAACTCTAAAACTATAGCATCGGTTATTGGTTTCTTGTATTTCGCCCATGTGGTCCAAACAGGTTCTGTGATCATCTTTTCATTTGGATGGGCTTTTGGTTTACCTAAAACGAAGAAGAAACTAGTAACCAAATTAAAGACTATAGTAATTGATGACTTACCTAATGCATTATTAATGGCACTTAAATGTGCCTCTCTTGGATCATCCAGAGATATTAGCACATACATCAAAGTGACCTAGAACAACAACCAGCGACATAATTATACAATCTAGTGTACAATGTTTTTAAATTATCGAATTTGGCAAATGGTCAAAAGTACTACTAGTACGAAATGTCGGTGTCGTCCAGGAGTTTTTGGATATTTTTTAGTTTTAAAGGCAATATGACAAAACTTGATTTTTTTCTACGGGGACACCTCCAACTAGAGCAGCAAACATGCGGAAAAGAATAGGAGAAGCATTTAACTCAGTTACTCCCTAAATGTTACAAAATGTAAATAGGACTTTAACCGACAGGTATAATATGTGTTTACAGCAAAATGGTAGAATGTTTGAATATCTAATGAATTAATTTATTTAAATTAATTATGTTAATTTATTCATGTTACGTTTATTACTTTTTTGATATGAGAAATATTATTTAATCTAAATAAATATTATGATATAAATTAATTATAAAGAAGTAATATTATTATGCCAACGACTAAACCTGAACTAATCTGAACTAACCTTAATATCTCAAAATAGTAACGAGATACATGGAACAAACCTAATATTTTTTGAAAGAGTACACTTTAACCTTTTTAACGGCAAAATAATATACAGGGTGTTGTATATTTAAGAAATTCAATTAAAATATAATTGAAAATAGAGATGTTTGAACAAATATTTTGGACACCCTGTATAATAAAATCGAAAAGTGAAGATAGTTTAGGATAATGGATGAAATTCATTGGACTATAAATAAAGTCACAATTAACTTTCTGCTGTATACCGTCCACAACCGACGCCTATAAAAAATAATATATTTGTCTTACCCGCGATCTATTAATATAAGGAGACTTAGCTTCGGCTTTAAAGCAAACTTGATCGGTGTTCTTGTTGTTCTGATCCACCCAGAGTGGTGTGGTTTCGTTTAGAAAAATAAAAGTACCTCTGGAATTGAGCCAATACCTAAAAAAAGATAACAGAATGAACTGAAAGACATAAATAATTGTTTAATATTCCATCCCATATTTTATGACCTCTGATTAATCCCTCATTTATTAAAAGACCATAAACCGAAAAGTTAAAAAAAAACACTAATTGTTGAAGCTAAAGTGACGTTAAGTTAATCTGGGAACAAATATTTCGTAATAGTTAAAAAAAAAATGAATAAATAAAATAAATTATTTTAAGACAAAAAACGAACTCTATAAAAAATTAGAAAAAAATAAAAATGATCGATTTTTATTCTATAAATATAACAATTTATTAAAATAAATTAACTAAACCAATTAAAGAGACAAAAGCTAATTTTTATAAACATGAAATTGATAAATGCCAAAATTATAATCAAGATGTGAGATGTGGAAAACCATTAAAAAAGTATTTAATAAAATTCAAAAACATAAAAGTACAAGCGAAATTAAAATTGAGGTTAAGTCAGTTACGGACAAGAAACGTACAGCTAATAATAGCTGTATCGACTATTTTTCTGAAGTTGGTGCAAATCTAGCAAATAAAATTAATAAATGTAATAACACATTTTTAAATAAGAAAATAAACAATATAGACTCATTTTATTCAGAAGAAACTAATCATCAAGAAGTTGAAAATATAATTGATAGTTTAAAATTTAAGAAATCTCCTGGTGTCGATGGTATAACCACAGAAATATTAAAATATATTAAAACTACCATTTCTAGGCCACTCACTTTTCTTATAAATAATTTTTTTCAAACAAATATATATCCAGAAGCTTTCAAAATTGGTGTTATAAAACCTATTTTTAAAAAAGGGGATTCAAGTATAATTAGTAATTATAGACCTACAACATTAATATCTTATTTATTAGCTGAAGTTTTTGAAAAAAATTTTAAAATACGAAATGATAATTATTTAGAAAAATAAATTTTATTTCTAAAAAACAATTTGGGTTTCAAAAAAATAAATCGACGCAAGAAGCTATTTAACATAACAAATATATAATGCATTAGATAGTAAAACACCTTGTATTTGTATTTTTCTGGATTTAACAAAAGCCTTTGATGCGGTTAGCCGTAATCTACAATTAAAAAATATTAAAATTTTTTTAATTTAGGGGAAAGCAATTAGAATTAATTAAAAACTATCTTAAAGATAGTCTAACTTATGTTAAAATAGATAAAGAAAAAAGCTATTTAAAAGTATTTAAATATGGTTTTCTTCAAGGGACAATTTTCGGACCATTATTTTTTAATATTTATATTAATGATTTATTTAGTATAAATTGCGATGGGAAAATTCATAGTTTTGCAGATGATCTGCTATTTTTTATAGCGATACAAATTGGGACAATTTAAATAAGGAAATTAAAAGAGATTTTAAAATTATAAAAAATTGGTTTGATAATAATTTAGTCCGTTTCGTTGCAGTTGATAGCTCATATCGAGGGTTGAAGCCATAAAACAACCGTAAACCATAGGCGTTGGTAATTAGTATATTATTATTATAACCTACTATGCCTTATTTAATAAGAAAATTAGCCTCTGTTCATTGTTAAATATACATTAGGGATATCAGGGTTAAAGTAGGTACAACAGGAGTAATTAGTAATTAAATTTACCTATTTTTGCCTGCTTTAGGATATTATTACGCCATTTGATGTGCGTTTGTCAAGGCTATGTTTTTAGTGTATTTAGATACTGAATTATCCCAAAGTTGAATTATTTCCTATACTTGTGACAATGGCTTCAAGTTTTTCGCCAACGTGTTCTTCGTCAAATTAGCAAGAGAGACATTAATATTAAACGTGCATGATGTTCTAATGCACCAGAAACCTGCAAGTGATGTTCGTAGCATCATTGCAGAGTGTGTCAATATGGTAGGAGTTGGAGAGGCTATATATAGGTTCTTGCGTGAAAGAAAATCTAAGAACCTCAGTGAGCCAAAACCACTCCCAGGAAAGAAACCGTTAGAAATTGACGATTTCATTAAAAATGGTATTAGAAGAAAAGTACATAGTTTTTATTTTGCCAAGGAAATACCAACTATAGACAAAATTTTACAAGTCATTAACTATGACGAGGACTTACCACAGCTATCACGAACGAAACTATGGAAAATACTTCATGATATGAACTTTCGTTGGGAGAAGCAAAACAGAAAATCTTTTCCTATTGATAGAGCAGATATTATTTGCTGGAGACGTCAATACTTAAGGTCCATCCGAAAATACCGCAGCGACGGCAAAAACATTTTCTATTTGGATGAAACTTGGCTGAACGAAGGGCACACCGTATCTAAATTCTGGCAAGATGAAAATGTCCTAAGTTCTCGACAAGCTGTCATGGAAGGCTAGTCAACAGGACTTAGACCACCATCTGGAAAGGGACGCAGACTTATTATAACTCATATAGGAAGTTCAAATGGCTTTTTGGATAAAGGATTATTAGAATTTTAGTCGAATTCTACAAAAGACTACCATGAAGAAATGACTGCTGATGTTTTCGAGGAATATTTTAAGCAAATTATAGAATACATTCCCGCTAATTCTGTAATAGTGATGGATAATGCCAGCTATCACTCTAGGCTAAAAGAGAATCTTCCCACAACTTCATGGAAAAAGGCGGAAATCGTAAACTGGTTACAACGGAAGGAATTGAGTTACGATAATACCATGGTAAAAAAAGAACTTTTGGGTATTGTTAGGCTACATAAATCGCAGTATAAAAAGTATGTTATTGTCGAGATGGCAAGAGATCGAGGTATTATAGTGCTCCGTTTACCACCTTATCATTGTGAGCTAAATCCTATAGAATTAATATGGGCTGAAGTAAAAGGATATGTTGCTAGAAATAACAAAACATGTTATAGTAGAGAAACAAAAAATGTGGGAACTTAACAACGTAATTGACACAACTATGGAAATTGAGCCTTTAGTAATAAGCGTAGGACATGATGACTCTTCAGATTTTTCTGAGGACGATTTTATCGAGTTATAATTATTAAAATTGTCAATATTTTTTGATCTGTAAATAAATTAGTTTTCTTGTAAAACATTGTATTTATTCTAGAATAAATCAATCAATGGTTATAATTTACCAAAATTCATAAAATCATAAAATCTATTATATTTATATAAAATAATAAGCGGTTAGATTATATTAAAACCCAACTCTCCGACCATGGTGGGCCGTTTTAATCATTATCCTTTCATTTCATTTTATGGCTCTATTGTTACTTTATCTGTTACCGGGCGGAATAGGTCAAAATTTCTTCATCCTTATGCTAGATGTACGTAAAAAGACCATTTTATAGGTAAAATATTTTTAACCACCCGAGCCTTGTTTGAATCTTTAATGAGGGTATCGAGCTATCAACGGCAACGAAACGGACTATTAACAATTAATTTTAATATCACAAATTATCTTCCTTTTACTTTAAACCTAAATAATGTATCACAAAATATGAATAGTATCAATATAAGCGATGACATTCAAATTTTAAAAGTTAATTATATTAAATATTTAGGAATAATTTTTGACAGTAAATTAAATTGGAATTTTCAAGTAGAATATTTGATTAAAAATTAAGAAATTTATTACCAATTTTTAAAAACATTAAAAAATTTCTGGATATAAAACATCTGGAAATATTATATTATGCATTAGTCAAAACCAAAGACCTTAGAAACTCAGGTCTTTGGTCAAAACTCATTTAAATTTTAGGTTGGGGAGAAATAAACAGAACCTTGGATAAAAAATTAGTAGTATTACAAAAAAGATTTTTGAAAACTATATTTAATACGGACTAACTTTATCCTTCAGGAAAATTATGTTCAGACACAAAAAAGATGAACGTTAGACAAATTTACATTTATAATATTTTAACATATTATATTTTTAAAAATAAAAACCTTATACAATTTAAAGACCATACCCATATTACACGTTATAAAAATGAAATATCCATAAAACCTAAAATAAATGAGCCCGTAGGAAAACTTTTGAATATTTATATTTTTATTTGAATGATTATTTACCAACAAATATTAAAAAAATTATTTCATTCAAAAAATATCAAATTGAAATAAAAACCTTTATATTGAAAACAAAAAGTATTTTTGGAAATGCTTTAACTAATTACTGCTATTTAATATTACTGTGAATCAATTATATAATTAAACTTTTTCAAAATTTTAATAATCTTCATTAAATCATTAAAAAAGTAGCGCTTATTGATTATATACTTGCAACTTTTTCTAAAAATATTCATTAATATTTATAATTTTAAATACTTTAAAATAAATAAGATTTGCCCCTAACAAGCACGTTTTCAGCGAATTTATGAATAAGTTTATTGAAGAATAACATATTAACATATTTATTATATTATAACTATTTGGAATAAACTTATTATTATTATTAAATTATTATTTTTATCAAGTCAAATGCATAGCACTTACATCTCAGCAACTCCAAAATTATCAGATCTTTTTATGACATATGGCTCGCTTCCATCAATGATCATTTTTTCCAATGGCCAAACTTGTTTGTAACGTTGTGGGCCACCATACCAATTAGTTGTATCTATTATAAAACAGGTTAATGGCTAAGATAATTACATAGATGCATCGGCTATTTATATACAGTAAAAACACGGTGTTACTTACTAGAGTGCAGGTCATAACAATCTTCATATGTTTCACTGGGATCTTGAACAACCCAAGTAATATAAAATCCGTTATCAATTGGTTTGATTGAAAGTTGTTCATTGTTACCGAATGTACTAGGGTTTTCCCCTATGTCTGATATTTGTTCAAGATTCTTGCCCACACCAAGTTTTCCAGAAATTTGCAATTTACCGTCTAAAAAAATATAACCGTAATAAATTATACCTGCTTAGTATTGGAACTTGTTTATTTTGAAAAATATTTTATTATTTTACACATTTTGCTATTTTTTGTGCGTTTTATTGTCAAATGAGGACTACTGGGCTGAAACAGGAGATATAGAAAAAAAGTTTTAGAAAGACATGGATTTTCAACTTTATTAATAAAGGGTTGCGGTTTTTACGTCAGTATATATGTATTTTTACTTAATTACTTTGAAGTTTAAATACTTAAAAAGTTATTTTTAAAGCTTATATATATATACTTTTATTTGTGTGTGAATACTTTAAATTTATGTAATTGGCTTTACGGTCTCCTGAATAATGTTAATGTTACCCTCACGATTACAAATTTTGCCTAACCCTTGGACCAAACTGACCTTGAGAAGGAAATATGAACAGTTGCAAAGTTCTTTGGCGGATTTTTTTTTATGATAAGGCACGGCACTGCAGGATTAATCCTTTATGACACTCTAAGAGCGGTGCATATGCGCAGGAAACGATTTACATTGGCCTTGAACCTTTAGGGATTATACTCGTTGGGGAACAGGGCCTCAGGGAGGTCGTTCCAGAGATGCAACCTCAGTTGAGCACTTGCCATGAAAATATTTGTAAAATAGACTCAAGTCGCCAACCTGCCTTCGATGTTCAAGGCTTTCCAGGTTGTTTGTCAGATCATGGTCACCGATCAAGCGAATGGCTCTTCATTGAATGGAATCCAGTAATCTCAGGGTATGTTTAGGAACAGTATTCCAGCGATGGTCGAATTTGGGCTTTATAGAGCATCAAAAGTTGTTGGGGTGTATAGAGGTTCTTAGTTTAAAAAAGTATCAACAGCTTCTGGGAGGCTGCCCTAGTACTGGCCGCAACGTGACTATGCCAAGACATATGACTATCCAAATTGACGCCCAATAAATGAATTGACGAAGCCAAGGGAATCGAGTGTTCCTCCATGACTATATCCGGTTCTTCAACATTAACTTTTTTAGGAAAAGCATTGAATTCTACTTGGTTACTATTACCCTAAAATAGAATTTCTTCCAGGTCTTAGGTGAGACCTCTTGCTGCCTATAGAGATGTGCATTAACAGCCGATGTCCGAGCATCCAAAGTAAAAGATGAAACAAGCGTGCTGTCATCAGCGAATCTATATATAGGATTTTTAGTTTTTTCCAAAAGATCGTTAATGTATAGTAAAAAGAGGGTGGGCGACAATATAGAACCTTGAGGGACTCCGGCGTTGATGTTAAATGTGTCTGAAAGAAATCGCCACTTGCAAAGAACGATCTTTAAGAAAGCTTGACAGCCATGAACAAAACTGAACCAGCATTCCGTATGCTCCCACTTTAGTTAGGAGCCCCTCATGCCATACTCGGTAAAGAACCTCGGAAATGTCCACTGCTACCGCTCGGGACTCGCTATGATGTTCTATTATTCTATTGTAATCCCTATGTTCTTCTCCATAACTTTTGATATAACCGAAAGCAATGCGACTTGATGATATTTGTTTGGTACGGGTCTTCTTGTCTATTTTGGGTTAAGGCTGGGCTCGCGCAGTTTTCCAGCAAGAAAGGAATATTCCTTTTTTGTAAGATAAGTTATAAAGTCTACAAAATACCGGTGTTAATTCATCAGCGCATGTCTTAATTACGATGACTGGAATATCGTCAGGACCAGAAGCTTTTTTGGTGTCAAGACTCCTCAAGATCCGTTTAACATGGTGGTGCCGGAAAAGAATCTCGGGCATTCTCGATTCTACAGGGGAAATGTTCGGTGGAGTTCTTCCTTGAAAATTAACCGTTGAATATAAAGAGTTATAGCTTTTTCCTGTGCTTTTGGTGCAATGGTGCCATCAGAACGTAGCAGAGGTGGAATGGTTGACTTGGTAAAGTTCTGACTGATGGCCTTAGCTACCGACTCAATATGATCTTGAGCCGTTAGGACATTCAAGAAGTTTGTCTTTGATCCTCTGGTTGTGTGCTTCTTTGCTTTGGTTTATCGTTTGCTTGCATTGGTTTCGAGCGTTAACAAAGATGGTATGATTTTCGGTGGTAAGGTCTTGACGCCATTGTTGGTAAAAATAATTAATTTAGATTCTTAACACCCTTACTTGTTAATGTTATTAATAATGATTTAGTGTTTTAAATAAAATATGTTATAACGTTTGCGCCGTTTTTGTGTGTCATCTAGAAAAAGGGTCAAAATTTATGCAAATAATAACACAGATACATATGGGGTGGACAGACAAAAATATTCAAGAGCTTTGGGTGCCTTTACATGTTAACACGTCCCTGGCACATCGCACGACCTCAAAGTTCCATTCGCCACAGAAGAAATAAGAAGAAGTTCGATTTTATTTCGCCAACGGTTAATAGGACATTTTTGTTAATTTTGTTTACTTATTAGCAGCAGAAAAAGAATACAGTTTGTTAACAGATCATTTCAAAAATACTTAATAATATACCTTGGAGTCTCTAAATTCAGTCACCTTACAACTACCGAATTTTTCGATGTACGATGGTATTTAAAATACTGTGCGCACACCCTTTCCCTTAACTAAGTTCACATTTGACATATACGTGGGCACAAAATTTTAATTCTCGAATTATAAAATACGCAATAATAACCAAAAACAAAAATACATTCTACAAATAGTGAAACACACAAAGCATATCCCTTTTTTGCACCGCAATATCAGCCCTACGCTTCGTAG
The DNA here is from genome assembly GCA_963920685.1 of Polydrusus tereticollis. Lineage (NCBI taxonomy): Eukaryota > Metazoa > Arthropoda > Insecta > Coleoptera > Curculionidae > Polydrusus > Polydrusus tereticollis. The sequence continues at coordinate 98,336,146 of OY987331.1, forward strand.
ATTCCTATTCATCCCCACATACCACTATTCCGCAATCGTTGGCACAATAAATAAAATCACCCTCTTCGTTTAGCACAGATATCATGCCAATTGTATTAATTTTAGACAAAAGTGTAGATAGCATCTTGTGGCACACCAAACTCCACTTCCAACTTATCACGTTCTTTCCCTGAAATTTTTGTCTTCTTGCTAAATATGACCTCATCAAATCCTTTGAAATTCCCCTTACCCCCATTATTTTTAGCTATTCCAGTAAAATTGGGTGTGCCGCCATATCAAACGCCTTTTGCAGGTCCAAAAAGACGCTAATCACTTTTCCCCCTTATCCAGACTTTTTAAAATCGTTTCCGTAACCCTGCATAAGGCATTTTTCGTAGTTAAGCCTTTCCTGAATGCATATTGATTTTTACGCAACACATTCTTTTTTTCTAAAAATGATAATAGGTTATTTCTGAAACATTTTTCAATAATCTTGCTTATCGTAACGTTATTGCTCTATAGTTATTTGTTGACTTTTTATCTTCCTGCTTGACTAATAGAATTATTACCGCACTTTTCAATACCTCAGGGTTAAACTGCTGTACCAAAGACTACAATACACAATTTTACTCTGCACGAGCAAATGCAAACAGACAGAACCTCTGTCCCAAGAGGAGAAGTGAAAAGAGATGTGATATGCAAATCTAACTCTTGAAAATAAAAATTAATATTCATTTCATATTATTATTTCATCATATCGTGAGAAGTGCGTTGGCAATTAAGCATGTTTAGTTAAAAAAGAGACATATGATGTAAATATTCACTTATCCTAGTTTGGAGAGCCCAGGTAGCTGAAATGAGTATTTCATTGAACACCAAACGAAGACTTTACGGCAGGACTTAGGACCTAAGGGATCAAGTAGATGAAGTTTAGCAGACCTCAACAAAGCATATTATTACAGTGCCTGCAGGAGGAGTAAATGGACGCTTTCTCTCCACAAGTTACTTTTCCAGATGTAGAAGATAGTAGATTGTAAATGCTCAATAAATCTTAGGAAAAAAAATTTAATTACCCGTTCAACAAACTAAATACATTCCACTTTCTATGCCCTTTTAAATTGAATATTTAATTAAGAATATCTGTGTTTTGGTTTTTAATATAAAATAATTATAGGTACTTACTCCTTATTATTTCTACGTCGATTCCATTATTGCTTCTTACATATTTCAGATGGACCTTTCCGGTAGTATCTTTTAAAATGTCTGCGGCATGAACACTTAAGCAAAGCGTTATTGCAATTGAGGCGGTAATCACTATAAAAATATGCTTTTATCACTATTGCAGTTCTTATAATTTATTCAGGTTAGCTTTTATTAAAGATGTTATTTATTAGTTTTGCCGAATAACGAATATTTGGTGAAACCGAATAGTTTTGATTGATTTGAACGCGTAGTCGACAAGGGTGTCGTCGTACCCTTAACTACCACTGGTTCACTTGCACGTCTCGTTGAATAAGTTTATTTAGGGCATGTCGCGCTGTTGTTATGGGACGAGTTGATGTTTGATGTGTCAATTTTATTGATATTGAAACATTAGTAAATCTTAAAAGTGGATATTTTTCAAAGATATCAGGGGACGATAAAAAAAAAGCCCAGTGCCCATTGTATAATGTTTTAATCTCAGGAGGTGAGAAAGAAAAAGGAGCTACGAATACTCCTCCTATGAATCATATTAAAGGTAAATTCAAATTGTCTGCTTTTTACTCTTGTTGTTAGGATGTTTCTAGGATTAATCAATACCAAATAATATATTTTTTTTGCTACCACCTTCCTAGCTTTAAGAAGATACTTAGAATAAGCAAAAAACGATCCATTAGTTGGTAGTCATGTTTATTAATAAATAGTTGCGAACTTTGGAGTTGACAGATGATTCTCTGATACTGGTTACGACACAGTTACAATGAAGTTAGAAGATTGAACTTAAACTTTAAGTACCATATGATCCGATGGTATGGTGGCATGTACTGGCCAGTGACAGTCTCTCTATGTACATAATGTGTCCGCTATATAAATTATATTTTTACCTGGAAAAAGCAAATGTTTGAGCCTTGAGGATGGTTTAAATTAAAACCGCCACTGCCATTGGTGCTGGTTTTTTTACCGCGCATTGAAAAATCGATTTATGAACTGAGTGCTTTAGATTCAATGACTGTTAAAGTCGAGGTCTTTTTCCCAATGTCACCGTTGTCAATTATACGGACATTCACAGTTCAGGTGTAATGCTCCCATCAAGTACTTAAAGTGTGCTTTGGACCTCTTCTCCTACAAATGCTCTAAGCCTCGTGAAAAAAAGGCAAAATGTGCGAATTGCGGGGGTGAATACCCAGCAAATTACCTGGTATGCCCACGTCACTCCAACAATTTGCGCAAAAATACATATAATAACAATGTACCAAGGGCTAATCCAAACTTCCGCTTAAGCCAGTAAAACAATAGCAAGTTAGCCAGCGATAGCAATGTGAACAAAGACCCTTCGCAGGGTGCAAAACCAGTGTCAAATGCACTGAAGGCGACACTGCAAATGACTATGCAGAGCTTCCTCGCACAGTTCACTGAAATTATAGAAGCTAAAAACCATCGTTAGTTCTTTTGAGAAAACCGCGGTTTAGTGGTGGTACAAACGAAGACCAGCGTATCTCAAATTGTCCACATTTAACGTCAATAGCATTGAAAATAGGAGAAATGCACGTATTGACTTTGTAGAAAGAAATGAAATAGATGTACATTCTTTACAAGTGACATGGCTGAAGGGAGAGAGGTTCTCGTTCCCAAACTATGCTATATTTACAAGCGATCACCTAAATAGACGAAGAGGAGGCACCATGATTCTGGTAAAGAGGCTCTTTGTGATGCTCAAGTTGTCCTAGGTCCTGATAACTGAGCCCATATTTAGGGGACATTTATTTCAATTAACTTTAAGAAGAACCAACGTGTTCACCTGGGATCGGTTTACGGTAGTCCGTCGGTAGGTTTCACACGCAAAATAACAGAACAACTATTGGGGGCGACCTCAATACAAAGCATACAGTAGTTTGGGGTTGCAGAGTCTCAAATTCTAGAGGTCGCACCCTATGTGAGTTCTCTGAAGTACTAAATTTTCAGGAGCCCACCCACTTGTTCGGGAGAGCTCTTCCGGATATTTTGGACATTTTCGTGATAAGGAACTCTGTTCAAATTTCACAGCCATTAGTCATTTGTGATATTAGCTCGGATCATTTACCGGTTGTCGTAGAAGTGGGCAACCCGCTCGAAAAGGGCCGAGGTTTTGTATCTCGGACCACCACGAACTGGCTGAGATACAACCATTTTTTGATAAATGTCGAGCCACTAGGTCCACTTCGTAATTCGGACAATAACGGAAACGCGGTGAGTAGGATCACGAATGATATCAGCATGGCTTTTGCTCAATGTTCTTGCACGAAATTCGGGGCTTCAACAAATAGAATCAAGCAATGCATAAGAAACCGTTTAAAAAACAGGGCATATCGTACTGGAGATTCTCGCATCAAAGCTGAGGCGAATTGCGATGCCGAAGCTATAAGACAAAAAATGCTTATCGAACGTCAATCAGAGCTGTGGGATGAAAGAGTTCAGAGTTTGGCTATTGAAGACAACTCACTATATGAAATGACCCGAACTCTGAAGGTTCCAAAAAACCAATGTCATTTTTAAAAAATTAGGAAATAGGTATTTTACTGACGGACGCTAAGGATAAAGCTGAATTGCTCGCAGACAAACTCTGCAAGCAATTCGCCGAAAATCCCACTACGGATCCGCTCAGGGATGAGAGGGTCTCTAGAACGATCGACATTTGCAAAGCAATCGAACATACTTATAATATAAATAAAAATAATAATAATTATTATTATTATTATTAATATACATTGCAAAATTTCCCTGTAGTAGCTTTAGATGAAGTAATAACGCTGGTGAGTGTGCTAAATACTATAAAAGCCTCACGTTTCGATGGAATTAAAGCTTGTTATCAGGTTTGGGTAAGATTGTGGAAAAAACTATTTTCTCTCAAATCAGTGATTCTGTTTTCAATAATATTGTTTTGCCTAACAAACAATTCAGCTTTCGAGCCAAACATTGCACAGTTAGACAAACAACGAGACTAACGTCAAACATAGTAAAGGGTTTTAATAAAAGGACACACACGGGGGGTTTTCTTTGACGTCAGCAAAGCTTTTGATAAGGTTTGGCACAACGGTCTACTGTTAAAGTTAATAAGGCTCGGTGCTCCAAACTGCCTTGTCAAGTAGTATTAGAGAATAGAAGTTTCGCAGTATCATCAAAAAACGTGCTTTCCGCGACTAAACACATCGGAGCCGGAGTGCTGCAAGGCTCACCTCTGTCCCCGGTGTTATACAATATTTACACGTACGATATACCGCAAGCTAGACAGACGCAGATATATCTGTTTGCTGATGATACTGCTATAACTGCTTTTTCCAAAGAGCCGTGGCGAGTCGTCACTCGTTTACAATGCCACATAAATCAGCTTGAAAAGTGGCTTTGAGCTCGGAGGATTTGTTTAAATCCCTAAAAGATGAAAGCCATATTTTTCTCGTAATGTAAAACGTTAAACGACCTGATACTAGGCTCAGAGTCAACGGGGTTTAAGTGAATTGGTATCAGGAATTGAAATACCTGGGACTTATCTTTGATCAAAGACTGGACTGGAGGCTGAATTCAATCAACAGAGTGCTCTGCGTCAATTAAGCTCCACTACCCCCTGCTTCATAGGCGGAGTAGACTTAGCAAGAGAACTAAAATATAACCTCTACAAGTTCTTGGTCAGGCCGGTTCTTACTTATGGTGCGCCATCATGGTCTAACACAAGCAGAGCGAAGCTGAATAAGTTTCAGGTAATTCAAGATAAGGCATTGAAAATGATCGCAAGGGTTCCTAGGTATACCATGAATAGGGTGTTTCACAATGACTTTAAGATACCGACAATAAATTAGTTCTTTTTGAAAATCATAACAGACTATTACAGACACGGACTCACCGACAAACGAACTAATAACAAGCTCACATACAAGAACTAGACCTGACTCGACTTACAAATTACCTAAAGACTGGTTCGCTGTCCCAACCCAATCAACAGTAGAGAAGCACTGGGAATAGTGGAGAAGCACTACCCGACACTGTTCAAGTAACGATGAAAAGGTGCCAAGAAAGCAGTACAAAAATTTAGAAGAAACACGCACACACGACCCACGAACATTCAAAGCTTCTGCTGAATAAACAAAAACTTATACGAAAATGCTGAAAAGTAAACGATAAATGGAAAAATTAAAAGGTTTTACCTAACTTAAAATCAAACCCAAGAACTAATATATTTCCTACTAATTGAAAAATAAATTATTGTATGGAGGCGAAAATATTTGGAAAAATACGAGTCCTATTATATTATTATTATTATTTGGTGAAATGCTACTGGAATTCATTCCCCGGACGTCGCACAACCCGGAGCTCTCGGTATGCTAGTGATGAGTCACTGACAGAAATTTTGGATTTGGAGTATTGTCCAGTTGCACATTATTTATTGAACCAAAGGAATATTATAATACCGTAATACCGTGTAAGGGGTGAAAGCAGAATTAATGCTAAACCCAAATGTCAACCTCACCTGCCCGAGTGATAACCTTGTTATCCGGTGCACCCTGCTGGATAACTGACGAGGCTCTGACGACCGAATGACTGCCGGAATAAGCAGTCCCCACTTGCTGGCGAACAGCTACGGGTGGATGAGCTGGCAAGTGAAGGGCACTCTCTTGCCCTGGGGTTAAGAAATTGACCCCGCAGACGGATGAACCAATAAAATGGTCAACGGCATAAGGATACAGAAGGCAATGGGAAACCACTGTATTAAAGATCTTCAAGATTCCTCAGGAAAATCACCATGGCATTGATACCTCAATTACAAAATACTACTAATCATGGAAATCGGAAGACAAGATTCGGCAGGAGAGGAGAAACACATTTATACCACGAGGCCTCTCAGGTCGTAAGCATGCGAAACCCTCGAGAGAGAAATCGTCAGACAAGATCTAATCTGAGAATAGGAACATGGAATGTTCGAACGCTTTACGATGCGGGAAGATTGAACAACGTACTGTTAGAAATGCAGAGAATAAACATACAAATGCTGGGAGTGTGCGAAACTAGATGGCCGGACGCAACCAATTTCGACTCGGGAGATTATACAGTTTACACATCCGGAACGAGAGATGCATCTCACAGAAATGGAGTGGCCGTAATACTGAGTAAATCCCTCAGCAGATCGGTACGGAGCTTTGTGCCCTTGTCAGACAGAGTAATGATGTTGCAACTAGCGATGAGACCTATAAACGTGAACATTGTTCAGGTTTATGCCCCCACTAGTGACCATGATGATGACGAGGTCGAAGAGTTCTACCAACAAATTAAAGACATAATGAAGGCGACAAAGAAACACGAAATCACTATAATTATGGGAGACTGGAATGCAAAAGTGGGCAGAGAAACAACAGAAGACGTCACCGGACAGTACGGCCTAGGAGTACGTAACGACAGAGGGAAACGACTTATACAATTCTGCCAGGAAGAAGAATTCGTAATTACAAATACTTGGTACAGCCTCCCACACAGGAGACTCTATACATGGACGTCCCCCCAACACAATCAGAACAACATCGTGAGAAATCAAATCGACTATATCCTGATCAACCGGCGATTCCGTAATTGTAATAAGTCAACGAAAACATATCCTGGAGCAGATGTACACTCGGATCATAACTTGCTCTGCTCGGTACTGAACGTGAAACTTAAAAAGTTGAAACAACCAACAAAGACCTCACGGATACAACAACATGTACTAAAGGACCCCGAAACCATTAAAAAACTAACCCAGGAGATAAATGATAACATACATTCAACTATATCATATCCCCTTGAAAACAACAGTGTCGAAGAAAATTGGCGAGATATCAAAGCTTCGTTGAGAAATGGAAGGGTTCAACAGTTAGTAAAGCCAAGAGGGAGAAAAGGAAAAAAGGGATGGATGACACAGGAGATATTGAATCTTATGGAGGAGAGACGAAAGCACAAAAACAATAATCATAATGAATACAAGAGAATACATCTTTTAATTCGCAAAAAAATTAAAGAAGCAAAGGAAACGTGGCTTCGGGAATCTTGCAAAGAAATCGAATATCTTCAGACCATACACGATGACTTTAACCTACATAAAAAGCTAAAAGAACACTCTGGCATATATAAAAGAAGAAACAAAACAGTGCTACATAACGATGGTGGAAGGGCGCTGTTAACAAAAGAAGATCAGTGTAATGAATGGCAAAAGTATATCCAACAACTGTTCGAAGACGAGACCCGCGAAACGATAGAAAATCTACTGACTGATTATAGGGCGGAACACGGTCCAAGCATTCTCAAATCCGAAGTTCAAAAAGCAATACACCAATCAAAAGCAAGGAAAACTCCAGGACCCGATGAAATTCCTGTAGAGCTGGTAAAACTACTTGATGACGAAGGCATATCTGTTCTGACGGCATTCTTCAACCAGGTTTATCAAACCGGGAAACTTCCCAGCGATTGGCAGAAATCGATCTTCATCGCCTTACCCAAAAACAACAAAGCTAATAGGTGCAATGACTTCAGATTAATTAGCCTAATGAGCCATACCTTGAAAATACTTTTAAAGATACTTCTAAATAGAATACATGCTAAATGTGAACACAACATTGGCAAAGAACAATTTGGATTTCGTAGCGGACTAGGCACACGCGAAGCCCTTTTCTGCATGAGGACATTATTGCAGAAGAGCTGTGAATTTCGAAAAAATATATATATATGTTTTATTGACTTTGAAAAAGCGTTCGATCGAGTCAAACATACAAAACTCTTCCAATGTCTAAAATCATACAACATAGACTATCATGATATGCGCCTTTTGTTAAACCTGTATCATGGTCAAACAGCAGTGGTCAGGCTAGATGACAGCGTTACAGACGAAATACCAATAAAAAGGGGAGTAAGACAGGGATGTGTTTTATCGCCCCTATTGTTCAACCTTTATTCAGAGAACATATTTCGAGAGGCTTTATATGGCAGGACAGAAGGAGTAAAGATAGGTGGCGAAATCAGAAACAATGTAAGGTACGCGGATGATACTGCCATTATTGCAGAAAGCATGGAAGATTTGCAAATGCTGCTGGACGGAGTGTATGAGGCTGGTCGAAGGTGGGGTATTGCTGTGAACATAAGGAAAACGAAATGGATGAATGTAGGTAAAATAAACATAGAACCAATTCCGATTACAATCAACGGACACAACATTGAACTGGTATCACATTTCAAATATTTGGGTAGCTGGCTGAACAATGACATAACGTGCGACGAAGAGGTAAGAGCGAGGATCGAAATGGCACGTAGGGCGTTCAGCAAATGGAGAGCAACTCTCACTAATAGAAACCTCACAGTTCAGACGCGGCTAAGGACACTCCGCTCATACGTATGGAGCATTCTTTTGTACGGATGTGAGACATGGACGCTTAAGGCCGACATTATGAATAAAGTGGAAGCGTTTGAGATGTGGTGCTATCGGAGAATCCTCAAGATCCCTTGGACTGCACATACCAGTAATGAAGAGGTACTCAGACAGCTGAATAAGGATCGAGAACTCCTGAATACCATAAAAACAAGAAAGGTCAGTTATTTCGGGCATATAATGCGAGGTACCAAATATCACATCCCTCGACTGATCATTCAAGGAAAGGTTGAGGGCAGAAGATGGATAGGTCGCAAAAAGCTATCGTGGCTACGAAATATTAGAAATTGGACCGGACTGGGAGTAGAACAACTATTCCGAGTAGCGACGAATAGAGACCAATTCAACCAGATTGTCATGGAGATGGCCCACGCTTGAAGACAAGCACGGCACTGAAAGAAGAAGTAATACCGCATTGTGGTTCTGAATAAGTGTTTATGTAATTATTATAAATTCAAGAAAGAAAACAAACTATACAGGGTTTCAATTAGGTATGTAGGTACACAAACTTTAAGAAATACATCTTTGATTGATTTTAATATACAAAGTGCATACAGCGTGTAACAGAAGTATGGAACACTTTAAATATCTTTAATACCGTTTGTCCGATTTAGCTAAAATTCGGTATCCGTATGTAAGAGGTTATCGCGGAGCTGCTAGTGACATTTGCAATGTTGCTAAATTTACAGTTTTTTAGCAATTTAAAATAATTTTTTTTTAAATGGAACACCCTATATTATATTAAAAAAAATGATTTCGCAACAAATTCTAAATAATTTTTATATAGGTCACTTAATGTCTAAATCTAGCCATTTTTTTTATATTGGGGTTTAAATATCATAGGAACTTCTTATCCAAGAAAACTGATAGAGATATAAGTAGGTCTTGGAAATTTGTGACATAATTAAATTCTGGCAGCGACATTGACAAATTTTTCAGAAGGTATTTGTGCTTCATAATTTATCAGTTTTAATAATTCTTAAAATGTAAATGAAACAATGCAGTCTTCCTCCACAGTTTAATTTTAAAGCAAATTTTAAGTTCCCAACATGTTTCGAATGCTTAAGCATTCATCATCAGGGGATACTAAAAGGATATTACATGATTGAGAATGAACAGTGAATACAAAGTAAAGTGTTAGGACTTACCTAACATCCAGTTTAAAAGCGATGTATGTTGTCTCAAACTAATGAGTACAACTTATAATGTGATATAGTAATATGTGAAAGTTAAAGACTTGGTATGAACTAGCTAGTTGTATTGAGATTAATATAAAGATAAAAATTCGGGTGAATTGTGAGATTTTAATAGAGAAAATAGCATTTTAATGAAACAAAAAAAATCATTAACTTTTAAATAAAAAAATTTTTTTTTTTTAATACTAAAACAAATTCATTAAAATGTTAAAAACACAAATAAAATTTAAAATATGGGGTATATCCCCATACCATCATGTCAGCTAAAAGACTGATTAATTTAAATTTCTTTTTAAATCCTTCAATTTTAATTTCTAAATTTAGTTAAACGCCTAAGTTTAACAAATTTAATATCATACAATACAAAATAAAACTTTTCCTTCATATGCTTTAAATTAATTTACTGTTTCATTAAAATGCTTTTTTCTCTATTAAAATCTCACATTTCATTCAAATTTTTATCTTTATATTAATCTCAACACAACTAGCTAGTTCATACCAAGTCTTCAACTCTCACATATTACTATATCACATTATAAGTTGTACTCATTAGTTTGAGACAACATACATCGCTTTTAAACTGGATGTTAAGTAAGTCCTAAAACTTTACTTTGTATTCACTGTTCATTCTCAATCATGTAATATCCTTTTAGTATCCCCTGATGATAAATGCTTAAGCATTCGAAACATGTTGGGAACTTAAAATTTGCTTTAAAATTAAACTGTGGAGGAAGACTGTATTGTTTCATTTACATTACATTGACTCCACTGTAAGTATGGACTCCTTTTTCAAGTTTAATTCTTAAAATGGATTTACTAACGGAAACACTGCGAATAGAAATAATAATGATATTGGGTTACGGGGATCGAGGGCGAACACAGCAAGAGGTTGCTGAGATTTTTAATGATAAGTATCCCAACCGAAATCCAATAGCACGGTCCACAGTAGGTAAGCAAAATTTTAAAGAAATATAAGTAACGAAACCGGCCATGTAAAAGACATTTTAAAATCTGGGCTCATAGAGGAAAATCCATACCTCTCTACTCGAATTATTGGCCTCGATTACAACACATCGCACATGTCGGTAGATCGCGTATTAAAGTGTGAGAAGTTCCAACTATACAAAATTCACATGGTTCAAGAACTCTCTGAGGAATGACTTTGACAGGCTTTTAGAATTCAGTAAGCAAAAGATGGATTCGTGTAATGCTAATCCAAATTTTATTATTAAAATAATGTTTTCCGATGAGTCGACGTTCTGTCTTAATGGAAATGTTAACCGGCATAATATTCGTTATTGGTTTAAAGAAAATCCTCATTGGATTCGAGAACAGCACACCCAATTTCCGCAAAAACTTAATGTTTGTGCAGGCATTATAGGACAAAGGATAATTGGTCCATTGTTTATCGATTATAATTTAAATGTCGATAGATATTTGCAGCTCTTAAGAAATGAAACTGTTCCTCTTTCGATCCTATTTCTAAATCCTCCTAAGTTAGTTTCATTAAAGTAAATTAAAACTGATTATCAATAAACAAGATTTTAGACAACGATGCGGGATTAAATAACGAAGTATGGCTGCAACAAGACGGTGCACCACCACATTGCGCCAGACAAGTACGGGAGTATCTAAATGAAGTATTTTTTGAAAGATGGGTAGGGAGACGGGGTACCATTGAGTGGCCAGCTCGGTCACCAGATCTGACTCCACTCGATTATATCTTGTGGGGACATTTAAAAAATGTGGTCTGCAAGGCAAAGCCACATGATATAGAAGACCTAAAACAAAGAATTGAAGTTGAGTGCCGACGAATCGAAGAAACAGATTCTTTCTAATGTTTTAAATACTTTTCCGCAATATTTAGCATATTGTCAAGAAGTAAATGGAAGGCACTTTAAACATCTCATTTAATTTCTTTATTCTGTAATAAGTAAGTTTAAACAATAATTACCTTACAACTTATATAAAAGTTATTTAGAATTTGTTGCGGAATAGTTTTTTTGAATAATATTTAGGGTGTTTCATTTAAAAAAAAAAGTAATTTAAATTGCTAAAAAACTGTAAATTTGGCAACATTGCAAGGCAGCTCCGCGATAACCTCTTATATACGGATATCGAATTTTAGCTAAATCGGACAAACGGTATTAAAGATATTTAAAGCGTTCCATACTTCTATTACACGCTGTATAAATATGTCTGCAACAGATTTGTTCTTCAGATGCAGGGTGTTCAAATTTTAAAAGATGTTTTCATGTATTTACTGAACAGTAAGAAATAATTAAATAAAAGTTGCACACGATTAAATTTTCTAAGTATTAAACTATTTTCAATCAAGCCATAAACATAGATGTTGGACCTTTTAAGAAAAAAATAGCACGCCAATGATTTTTTAAAAAAATCAAGGAATTTTAATGCTACGAAGATCATAATTCTACTAGTGACATAATGAATCGGGCGATTGATTCCATTACACAAATTATACAGCCAAAATTAATGACCCAATACCTTTGTAAATAAAAGTGACAACTTACCCCTATTAATCTGAGTCATTTTGTCTATCACAACAATCAGTTTATAATGGCATCTCCAAATCCTGATTGCATCCAATAAATGATTGTATCCAATAAATAATATTTAAAAAATTATATCTAATCATATTAAGTGTTTATATTATATAACTCAAGAGCTTTGTTTACAGCATTTGACTTAATCTCATTTTATTAGTTTGTTGCTATTTAATCAATGTATCTATGTTATTTAAATAATATGTGGTACATCATACAGGTTTGGCAAATGCTTACTACAATCAGCCGCTTAACGTAATATGGCAATTTTAAGAGTCCATCACGGTAACCCTCGCGGTAACCCCTGACGCAACCAACCATACTGCAATGTGAATTAAATGGGGGCTCTTGCGCTCAGCTGTCAACGAATTTCGAGAAAACTGGTCAATTATTTAGCTTTGGTTAAAAGGATATTGAAAGGCAACTCTATTTGCTAAATTAACCATGTTGCAGATTTTTCTGTTTTGCTTTCGTTTTCGAAATGTATGCAGTACCTAATATATTTATCGCTGTTAGAATTGCAACTTTACGCATGACTTTCTCCAAATGTAAGTCCTTAATAAAAAAATCTGCAACATGGTAAATCTGGCAAATAGAGTTGCCTTTCAATGTCCTTTTAACCAACGCTAAATAATTTACCAGTTTTCTCAAAATTCGTTAACAACTGAGCGCAAGAAACCCCATTTAATTTACATTGCTGTATGGTTGGTTGCGTGCCGGTCAGGTGTTACCGTGATGGATTCTTAAGTAAAAATAACACGTACTGCTTTCTACTTCCACTATCAATTGAATTTGAATATTATCGATATTGCTAGTAGAGGGCAAAAACACTGCGCATTAAGATGCGACTCTCCTTATTTTTTCTTCCTGCTATACGGCTGATTATAGTAACTATTGGGGAAACGATCATCCAGGTGCATTAAAAACAATATAATTAAATGCAACAAATGTTTTTAGAATCAATACTACTGTTAAATATCTGATTTTAATATTATTTTAATAAAGGAGCAAAATGTATCAATGCCCAGTCCGCAGAAGCACTTCAAGATGACGTCAGTGTCTGGTGACTACTGGTCAATAAACGTCAGTCAACCAAAAATCGACGACATTTTGACGTCAGTTAATTGCCGAATTTCTGACGTCATTTAATTCACGTCATATTGTCGACTTTACTTGGTGATATCTGGTGTGATATATTTTTTATTATTTCTACCCAAAAACTATAATAACTTACACGACATTCTCTCTGCTGACGCAAAAAAAAAGAATAATCGCCTCATAATCGTGCATTGCCTGCGCGCGCAGCCCATCTTGTCATCTGCAAGGAGGATAAACAGAGTTGCCAGTTTATTAGGAACTCCCGGAACTCCTATCCACGCCATGCATTATGTCTCATAGTTTAACTTTTTTTGATAATAATAATCAGTCGGTAAGTTAAAAGCAAAAACAATAATAAATTTACACTGTGCTGACTATATTATTAGTGTAGTGAAAATGCATTTTTATGTTTACCAGGAATACAGAAAAGTTTTGCCTGTAATTTTGTGTTAACTTGTTGGCAACCTTGCGGACGAACGTACTGCCCTCCTTAGAGAAAACGTCCTAACTAACAATTTGACAAAATTGAGATTTTATAAATTCAATTATGCCGTTCACGTCTTGAGCAAAATGTTCATTATTAGGTACTTTGTCATGAGATTAGTTTATGAGTTAGTTATTTAGTGCAAGAAGAGAGAAAAGTGAATGTTTATTAGGTTTTGATATATTAGGAAAAAATTACACTTAGGACGTTTTAACTATGTAACGCCTGATAAATAAGGAAACAAATATTTTTTTACTAAACTATTTATTATTGGAACATTGGAACCAAAGTAAATGTGCAACAAAATATGATGTTACTAGATAATTCAAAGTAAATATTATTAGAACAACTAATTAATCAAAACTAAATTTTAATCAGTCTCGTGTTCAAGGTCAACAGCGGTTTCTGAAGTAGCTAGTTCTTCCCAGAATTGCATGCGATTCTCGGGAATGATTGATTGAAGTTTTGATATTAAATTGGACTTTCGTTCCAAAGAAACACCCCTATGTTTAGTTATACAAGAAGGTTTTTGCATTCCTTCTCTTTGTTCTTTGGCCGATAAAAAGTTTAATAACGTAAACTCTGCAGCAGAAAACGCATTTTTGTAATAAACTACATTTTCGCCTCTTATGAATTTTAAATGCACCATATCTTTAAGGTAAGGGTAAGGAGTTACTTTTTTTAACTTAAATTTAGAAGAATAATCCTTCCATTGAAATCACTATCGCTGCTAAAATCAAGATTATCTGTGTGACTAGGTAAATATTCCGGATCTGCATCCGTTTGAGGTCGATGATTAGTTTTGTTTTTGTTTTTAAAATTTTCCATTTTTTTTTGGAGCTCTGCATTTAAAGCTAAAGCAATGATTTTTTTACTGCGGCTTGACATTCTGGAATAACGAAAGGGTCACGAGAAAAATTAATTAAAAAAAAAACAATCGGATACCGATTATTAACTATAAACAGACGAGTATTTTGTAACTTAATAAGACTTGGTTCAGTGGCGTAGCCAGGTAGGGGCCAGGACCCGCCGCCCGCCCCCATTATAGTCACAAGTACAATTAATTTAAACCCTTAAAAACAAAATGTAGGTACTTATGTTTTATAATTATTATTGCATCACCACTTATAATATTATTTAATCCTGTACAAACACTATTATTAATTTAAGTCTCACTATCCCGCTAGCGCATGATAGATCGAATTTATTTTAGGTTAGGTTATTATGCCCAATTGCCAAGTTTCTTTACGTTTGCGTTTGTAAGTGACTAAAATGTTTTTCTCATCAATTCTAGGTTAAACCGTCCTAACTGTTGACTTAGAACGTTTTATTCTTGTAAATCATAGATAGGACGTTTTGTGTTTGGATTGTCATTATTTCTGAACATAGGACAATAAATTTAAGTAATTCTGGCTAGGAAAAAGTAAAACTAGGACGTTCTTACTTGGGGAAATAGATAAATATGATAGAGACCTACAAATCTATGCAGAAA
This sequence comes from Polydrusus tereticollis, assembly GCA_963920685.1. NCBI lineage: Eukaryota > Metazoa > Arthropoda > Insecta > Coleoptera > Curculionidae > Polydrusus > Polydrusus tereticollis. The sequence continues at coordinate 98,351,579 of OY987331.1, forward strand.
AGCCAAAAATGAAAAAAATGGAGTTAGGACGTTTTATCCGAGGTTTTATATAAGGAGGGCAGCGTAGGCTCGTGGCTCGGGCAGTAATCGGCAAATCCGTATAGGACGCTGACGCCATATTTTTCATAAGTAGGTCTAGTGGTCTAGGTAGTGTTGTGTTTGTACGTTGATTAGTGGTAGTACATACTTCAACCAACGAAACTAAAGCAAAGGTAAGTACCTACCTACTATTAATTACAGGGTACTGCTGCTGCATGACAAAGGATTTCTTTGTTTCTAGAATTGTACTTAAGCTAGTGTAGTTTTATAGACGAAATCTCTAATTCTTGGTGTATTTGTGCTTAATTTTCTAGTAAAATTTTTCTTTTGTTTATTTTTGCATGTCCTTATCGCCATGCTGGATTTATAAATTGCTTTAAACTTTATCGCTTTATTCACTTTAAGACCATTATTAGGTTAACTTGATGGAAATTTTAGGTGGATTTACCACCTAAAGTTCCCATAATAACGGGACATTTTAGATGACTTTAGGAAGTTGTTGGCCTACTTCTTAAAATTTCAATATTCAATTTAATTGCCAGTAAAGTTTACCCTCGAGTTAACCTAAAAATGGCCTTAAAGTGCATGAAGTGATAAAGTTTAAAGTAGTTCATAAATCCAGCATGGCGATAAGGATATTAATTAAAAAAGTAAGCACAAATACACTAAAAATTATAGATTTCGTCTATAAAACTCCACTAACATGGGTACAATACTAGAAATCAAGAAATCCTTTGTTATGCAGCAGCAATACCCTGCAATTAATAGTAGGTACTTACCCTTGCTTTGGTTTCGTTGGTTAAAGTATGTACTTACTCCTAATAAACGCTTACACAATGTATTTAGTAGTTTTATTGAAAGTGGATTACTGGTGAAAACAAAATATTTTTAGACGTGAAAGTCACGTCATTTAAAAACGTAAAAATGGCGTGAGATATTGACGTCATCGGTATGTGACATTAGGAGGTCATTTTCACGTCATATTATCGTCATATAGTCACGTCATATCTGGTAATAAATCACCAGAATATGGCGTAATTTTGACGTGCTCCTGCGGACTGGGTGGTTGCGGAACGAATAGTGTCATCGCCGGGATAAACATAAAACTTGCGAATATCATCTTTTAAAATACATATAATATCTCCATAATAAGCGGCTAGTCGACCGTTATTCCAGGAAAAAGCAATGTTCCACGTTTAGATGTTAAAAGTATATCCAAAAACCCTTTGACGGTGTTTTCGACGCTCTAGATAGGTGACATAGCGGGGTACATTTGTTGGCACCGTCCGATTGGTTGGGAGAAAACATGGCGGTTGTGTCGCCTATCAGAATGCATTGTTGGTTGATCGTCAGGACAACAGGGGCGTGGCGTTGCTGTCAGATGATACAGTTTTCTTCTTACACTACACCAGATTTTTTGCTTCAAAAAGCAAGGTCCATGTCAACAAACGCACGTGGTTTTCCCTCCGTCGGAGTGAAACAAATAGCATTGCCTAAAAAAAGGCACCCAGCAAATGTATTAAACAAATATAGTGATTAGTTTTGATTGTAAAATCAGTAGTGAATAGTTATGTTATAGTATATTATTGTAAAATCGTGTACTAAAGAAGTTTTGTGTGATTTGGAGAAATAAACGCCAAATTACCACAGTGAAAAGCTCGTTTAATTCCTTCACTCCGTAAATGAAAGAATCAGTGAAATTAACCTACAATCGAGGAACATAAAGGCCTCATGAACTGTTAACGCGAGTTAAATAACAACACTTGGCTTGCTTAACAGTAACAATTTTTCAAGCATGTATAATGTATATTCTGAGCAAGGAGCTAATTGTGTATTAAGAAGTGAATAAAATACATTTAAACCATATGGTTTAAATCTAACTAAACGCCTACCGTCCAGGTAGGTATTGCTTTTGGTTATATCAAAAGTCATGGAGAAAGCTATCAACGAAAAATTATTAAAGAACCTGGAAGCCTTCAACATTATCAGTGACCGCCAGCATGAATCCCGTAAGTCTAGATCAACAGGAGACCTTACCCCTTACCGCTTATGTTACTCCCGTTTGGAACAACGCAATAGAACTTCATGGGGAGTCGCGGGCGGTAGCACTGGACATCTCCAATGCCTTTTATCGAGTATGGCATGAGGGGCTCCTAACTACAGTGAGAGTTCATGACTGTCAAGCTTCCTAAAAGACCGTTCTCTGCGAGTGGCGATGGATGGATTTATTTCAGGCATATTTAACATCAATTCCGGGTTCCCTCAAGGTTCTATATTGTCGCCTACCCTCTTTTTACTATACACTAATGATCTCTCGGAAAAACTAAATATCCTATATGTATAGCTTCGCTGATGACAGCATACTTGTTTTATCTTTTACCTTGGATGCTCGAACACCGACTGACAATGCACATCTCTCTAGGCAGCACGAGGTCTTACATCTCAACAACGTCCTGACTGGATTCCCTTGGCTTTAAAAAATTCATTTATTGGGCGTCAATTTGGAAAGTCATATGTATTGGCATAGTCACGTTGCGGCCATTGCTAGAGCAGCTTCGCAGACGATTGGAATACTTTTCCGAACTAAGAACCACTGTACCCCCCAACCACTTTTGATGCTCTATAAATCCCAAAATTCGACCATCGCTGAAATATTGTTCACAAATTTGGGGCTCTGCTCCTAAACATACCCTAAGATTGATAAATTCCATTCAAAGAAGAGCCATTCGCTTGATCGGTGACCATGATCTGATAAACAACCTAGAAAGCTTAGAACGTCGAAGACAGGTTGGCGACTTGAATCTAATTTACAAATATTTTCATGGCAAGTGCTCATTTGAGGTTGCCCGCTTGATTTCGCCCAGAGCAGTGCATGGTAGAAATAGACGACAAGCCACTAGAGCAGGTGATTCAACTTAGTGTCCCTGGAACGACACTATAATCTGGAAAACGTCATCACTCTGGAACAATCTCCCTGAGGCCGTGTTTCCCAACGAGTTTAAATTCTCCAAAGATTCAAGACTAACGTAAACCGTTTCCTAAACACACGCACCGCTCACAGAACGCCATAAAGGCTTAATCCTGCAATGCTGTACCTTATCATACAAAAAGAAAAAAATGGTTGCAATTTATAAATAAAATGTCGTCTAGATGTAACCAGAGATGAGCAGGATTATCAATGCAGGAGTAGAACTAGTCCAAGCTAGGGTGATATATGAAAAGTTTACTGGTTTTGTCACAAACCAGAAAAATAACGCTTCCGGAGGAAAAGAGGCATGATCGCGCGACCGATAGGTGCTGGTGCTTCCCGGATGGAATATAGTTGGGGTCAAGCAAATATTTGACGCGTGACACTTCCACATTGTCATGGGTGTCAAATACGGCAGGCAACTCATAATATAAAAGTTACTAATGGCTAATTTATATTTTAATAATTACCACCCACTCGAAGTATTTGTATCTTTATCCTTTTATATGACTAAAAAGAGACATACATAAACCGAGTTACCTCAAGAAAAAAGAAGAGAAGAAGAAAGGAAAACACATGAATCGAACATCGAACGTAATTTTGTTTGTTTCTCCCTCTTGTGCATTTTCAATGTCATATCACTTGTCGACCGTACGTGAATTCTCGTCGATTTGGTGAAATGCAGATCCGCATTTTATTTATTCCAAAACGAGTGATGTCGTTGTCTTGTTGACATTCTGTATTTGGTTTTGGTTTCTGAGTATTTAAATCATTTTATTGCCTTTTTATAGTGTTCTATTGTCTTTATTTGTGTAGTGAGTGTTAAACATTGTTTATAGTTTATAAGACTAGTAGTTTTTAAGTGTAAACTAATATGTACTTAATTGACTTAGGCTGAAGGACTTTGGGCAATGGCCTTTTGGTGTAAACCAATGAGGTACTTAATAAATAAATAAAAATAATATTAATCGTTATACACTACTAAGATTGCTTTTGTTAAGGCCTGTGATATTAATGGTCAATCCTAAATCCCACCATTACAATGCACAGGATTTATCAAAACAAATTTATTTATATTATAATTCATATTCTTAGACCAATTTCCCAGCAATCATTTTCTGCAAAGGTTTATAAATAACAATATTTGTCAGTCCGGCCCTGACTAAGTATCAGCTGTAATAAAGTTGGTGAAATCGAAATAACCTAGTATTGGACAAATATGACAAGATGGAAGTGTCACGCGTCAAATATTTGCTTGACCCCAACTATACCGTTCTTTACTCTATGAAAGTCTTGATAAATATGACAAATTTTGTCGCTAGCCACAGCGCATGGAATGGGCGGTACACATTTGATATTCTCATATATCTTGGAGTTCTACTAAAATATTTTTCCAAGTAATCCAAGTAGTCGGGAATTAGGGAAATACAAAAAAATACGTTATTCCAATTTACAGTTACTCATTATCAATAAAATTGAGAAAAATATTTATTTCGCGTAACATAGCATAAGGAAGAAAACAGAGGGCGCTGTCGATGCGAGATCCTTTAAAGTTAATAAGGTATTCGTCCACTTCCATCATATTTCTGGGTGCCTACGCACCGTCAGAAAACGATGAACGTAAAAGAAACAAAAATGTCTATATTCCCTAAATATAATATAAAACACAAAGCCTCGACAAAAAAACTTGTTAAATCTTATTATAAACAAACTTTAATACACAGAACTCAAAAATTATTTTTTCTATCACTGTGTAAATAAATTAACCTTCGGGTCCTAGCAACAGAAAAGATCACGAAAGTAAACATTAGAGTTACCTGAATATTACACGTTGCTAGCTACGAAAGTAGTATGTTTCTAGCTACCAAAGTACTTCTTTCGGTGCCAGGACAAAAAAACACGAATACTCATAGGAAATATCTATATTTTTGTTTACAGAAATAGTCAATTTGAGCATGGAATATTGTGACCATAGGGACGGAGGCGATAAGGCTTTAGATTTCTCTAAGAAGTACGCTAACATCACATTTTCGTCAATTTGAGAAACGTTTTTATCCGCGAACCATTCCAGAAACAAGTTGTACGTTTGATAGTGTCTATCTTTCGACTTCTCAGGTAACAGTGAGGCACATCCAACTCGACCGCCTTCTGAAAAGCAACGTTTTGGTCTTGGGAGAACATTTTAGACTAGCGAAATTAAAAATTCGAACGGACAGACTCTGACAGTACTCAAATAACTAGTTGTCATGGATTATTTTACAGGTGAAGTTTAATCCGTCCTGAGGGTCATCAACCCAAAAAAGGCGCCCGGTTTTGACGGTATCAAAAACAAAGCAGTCAAAAATCTGCCAGAAAATACAGTTCTAGATATGGCAGACATAACCCAAGCAATCATTGAAAAGAGCTGCTTCCCTGACACTTGGAAACGGGCCAAAGTGGTGCTGATCCCAAAGACAGGTAAAGATTTCACGTTGGCAGACAGCTATAGACCAATAAGTCTATTATCTTGTCTTGGCAAAGTTGTTGAAAAATTAATACTTAATCGGGTGACCGATTTTGTATTAAACAATAACGTTTTACCACCAGAGCAGTTCGGTTTTCGAGCTGCTCATTGCACGGTGCGCCAGACAACAAGGCTCACTACTAACATACTTAGAGGGTTTAACCGCAGCCAGTCGACGGGAGCAGTCTTTTTCGATGTCTCAAAGACATTTGATAAGGTCTGGCATGACGGACTTGTCCTAAAACTGATCAGATTCGGCATGCAAGATGCTCTAATCAGAGTTGTTCTATCGTATCTTGGGGACAGAAAATTCGCGGTGTCAACAGACAATACAATATCTGATACCAGGGTCGCGCAAGCGGGGGTCCCACAAGGATTACCACTCGCAGCGATCCTGTTTAATCTATATACAGCGGACATGCCGCATAATGAATATACGCAGTTGTATTAGCGAGATTAAGATTACCTGAAACTAGGGTCAAGCTCAACAACAAATCCATAGATTGGAGCCATAAAGCCAGGTATCTTGGCCTCACCTTCGATAAAAAGCTGACCTGGAATGACAATGTCGATGAAAGAATTAAAAAAGCTAATAAATAACTATGCGCGGTGTACCCCTTACTCTGCACAAAAAGCAGACTTCAACTCAAAACAAAGACTCACATTTACAAGACAATAATAAGACCCATTTTGACGTACGGTGTACCGACCTGGTGCACCGTAAACAAGACAAGATTTTTAAAAACACAAAGACTACAAAACAAAGTACTTAGATTAATAACCAACTCACAAAGACACGTACCTACTAGAATAATACATAGAGATTTAAAAATGGAGACTTTTACAGAACATGCAACAAAACTTATTACAAAATATTTTCATAGGACAGATTTATCGACAAACCCAACAATACAGACATCTCACATACGTTCGACGATACGTGAAAAACAAAAATACCCGAAGGATTGGCTCCCCCCCTAATAGAAAGCTCAACATCTGCTAAAGACAAAATTTATGAATATAAATTAATAAAAAAAAAACGAACATCAAATAAACTTATGATATTTAAATAGAAATCCAAGAAAAATACAACAAAAATAGAGCCCAAAGATAATGATTTCAACACAAAAAACACAAAATGCATGAAATAAATAAAAAATTAAGATTTGGCAAAGAACTTCAAAAACCTTTTCAGAATAGTAGAAGATAAGCAATAAACAAATTTAAAAGAAGTAAAAGCTCATTGAGCTAGCTTAAGAGTACTACACTTATAACTAGGTAGGACAGACTCTGACAGTACTCAAATAACTTGTTGTCATGGATTATTTTACAGGTGGAAAAACCTTATTTTATCATTATAATTTGAATAAAATCAAATTTCATTACTTAATAATATATTGATCAGAGAACAGTAGTAGAAAAAATTTAATACATCACACGATGCGAAAGCCTTTTTTGATGTTCGGAGGTATTGAATCACCTCGGCATCGCCTTGGCTATTCGAGAACCCCCTGGCACCAAAAAATTAACTTTCACATCTAGTAATGTAAATAACTATTAATGCAAGTGACAAGTCAAAAAAGACAGTGACAAATCAGAAAAAAAAGCGGGAAGCAAGCGTCAGCTTGTCAGCTATCAGCTGTAATCTATTGACATTTTAGACTAACTGAAAAATGGTCCCCAGGTAGGCAACCGAAAATTCATGAATTTTGCTCCGTGTGACCCCTGTGCAAACGGAAGCGTAAGCGCGCAACAATCCGTTCAGCGAGACTGCCGCTCTGCATACGGAGAAAATGGCTTATGTTGTCGGCACCCTTATGTTTTTGTGCTTTAGTCCTTTCTTTATGGTGTAATAGTATGATAGTGCGATAAAAATAATGAATCCACTGTGTAATAAAAATACAAGAGTAGCGAGTCCTTTATAAAATTAGGACGCCAGCAATAGCTCAAAAATATGTACAAATATAACGAAATGTGAGGGCACATTTAAATGAATTTTATCCTGAGCGAGGTTGTCCTGTATGTTGGTCACCTGACTCCAGATTTAAATCCATTAGATTATTTTTGATTAGGCTATCTTTAGTATACGAAGTACCAGCGTTGAAGAATTAGAACAGCGGGCAAGCGAAAATGCACTCGGCGAAAAAAGATATAAATTAAAATAACCAAACACCCTTTTGCCACATAATAAGGGTAACCTGATATTTTTAAAAATTGACCTCCAATAACACTAGCTTACACTTAAAAGTTCATTTCTGTATTGTAACTAGATTCTAATAAATAAAATTTGTAATCGTCATTTCCGGACACCCTGTATAAATACTTGACGCCCTGTAAAATATCAACTTTTGGACTAAAGTAACTTGGGCTAAATCGTTCCAATAAGCGTTAGGAATTTCTAATAGCATTTTGTACAGACCTTTTAAAGATACTCCTAACTCTGGGTGCTAGGCCCTGGCGTCTTGGATCTATTATGATCTATAGCTAAATCAACCGCTCTTGATAGAAATAATTAAGAAATATTACAATATATCGGATTACGTTAAATCGCCAAGCTTATCAATCGTTGTAATTAAAACTAATACAAAATTATAATTATTTCCAAATATATATTTTTTAATGTTTATCAATGGCAAAGGTTATTAAATTTATTATTAACAACAGTACTGCAGCATTCTAGTTATCAAAGAAGTATGCTTTAAATAAACATTTTAAGCATAAGTTATTGTGATTTTATATTCTGTGAATCTAGCTGCTAGACATAATTTTCAAAAATAAATTATTAGTTATGAGGTAAGTAACTGAATGTGGTAATTAGCCCACAGCACCAGAATTAAAAAATATTACTATTTGTTGACAGGATTTTATTTAAATTGAATTTCTACTGTCATATGCCATCATAGACATTGGTTACTAGATCATTGGCCAATTTAAACTTTATTTTCCAAGCGAATATTATTTTAGGATTACATTGCGCTTTTAGCAGAAGTCTTAGGATATTGCTAAATACAAAAGTTGCAGGATTTTTCCTTTTTAATATGTAAACCAAAAAAACAAAATACCATGGCAAAGTCAAAAATAATATTTCTTTATTAATAAAACTATAAAATTCTTAAATCTTTGAAATCAGCGTAATTTCGAAATTTCAGACATATCAAGGGTGTTAATGAATGTCACGTATATATTTAAGGGATATCTACGTGATAGTGCTCATCAAAATAGGAAAAAATACTCATATACAATACGGCGATTTTAGTGTGGCTTTAAGATTAAACCCAATTGAAGGCGGTAATAATAACAACAACAACAACAATAATAATAATAATAATAATAATGAGGTCTAGTGTGTACTGCTTGACTAGTGTATTATATCGTGTTCATTTTAATATTTTAATGTATTAATAATTGTATCTTGGTCCAAGTCATTTATGCATTGTATGGCTCACTTTGTTTCACTTAATTCTATATTTTATCTTTTTTTTATATTTTTTATCCTAGATATTAGTTAGCCGTATGACCTACAATTGCGAATAAGAATAAGAATACTGACGCCGACTGAACTCGTAGCGCCATAGTTTAGAATTGCATTGAGACTTGATACTATACCGTTCGGAGGGTGACTTCAGATTTTATCTCGATGATTCGATGTTTAAAATAAACATGAAAAAATGAAATTAGTGTTAAAAACATCGATGTTGAAAGGGAAACATGAATGTTTCTTGCTCAGCCCTGTATATTGAAAACAAGAGCTGATAAAAAAAACTTCATCGCCATATTCCGTTTTCTCTACCCAAAATTAATGAGATTTGGCTACTTAGAACCAGCAAAAAGACAGATTTTTGATTTTTGTTGGGTTGTGTTATTAGTTCTCGGTATATTTACAATAAAATGTCTAAATTGTCAGAGCCAGTGTACAGAGTGTCACAGTTTTTGCGGTACCAACATTTTCACTCTCCTGAACTTTTTTTTGGGATATCCTATATAAGCACTTATATCATATTTATTTAGACTCTGTACTTTTTTTGGCTGCTCATTTTTAAAATCTTTAGTCTATAACAAAATTAAAATCGTGTTGTATGTACCATAAACGGCAATATTTAACCAAAATGTTTTTGACAACCTCCCAAAAGTGTTTAATGTTGCACTGTTACTTGCAAACTTTTAAATGTGTGCCTTGATAATATACTTTTAACACTTAAATCATAAATAAAGGGCGGAATATGCAAAGTGCATATACAGGGTGTCCCAGAATATGTGGGCAATCTCCCAGATTTGGATACAATATGGAAAAATAATATGACAAGTTTCCCATAAAAAAATTTCCTACAGGCCCTCCCTACTGAGATATCAGCCCCTGAAGGATGCCTCAGGAAATCGGTTTATCTTGAATAATTCTTAAAGTACTTGGTGTAATTTAATAATTGTTCAGTATGATGGTTGCTAGGTAAGTCTCCTCAAAATGAACCGTTTTAATTTTATTCGGCTTATTTAGTTTTCCAGGGACGGACTAGCTTTAACAGAGTAATGCTTATTTTTTTTACATCCTGTATGATAGAGGCATATCAATAATACTATTGATAAGCTGAAACCTTAAACTAAAAAAAAACTACTCTTCATCGACATCGATAAAGTAAACCGTTTACGAGAAAAAATTTTTTGTTACATATGCCTTTTTTTATGAAATATTCGATAAATACCTTATTTTGTTGATATGGTTTAGTTGATATGTACCAGTTAAAATAAATAATAATTACGACAGTGTCAGTTGGAAATTGAGTGTGTTTAAGTTTTTGATCTTATTTCTTCTGCTTCGTTTTGGTATGGAATTTACGTTTGAGGAATATGCCGACATGCATTTAATGTATGGGCTTGCATTATGTAATTCCTTAGAAGCCCAAAGGCTTTATGAAGAACGATTTCCAAACAGAAGAATTCCTGACAGAAAAACCTTTGAAAGAGTGGATCGTCGTTTAAGAGAGACAGGTAAAAACTAAGTTGTTTTATTTTTAATTTGTACTTATCGGATGATAAAGATTTGATTTAAAGTATTTAGGTCGTAAATAATTTTAGGAAAGTTTGACAAAGCCAGTCACAATTGTGGAAATCAAAACCATCGCGTTGATGGTCTTGAAGAAAACATCCTTAATGCCGTAGAAGTAGATCCTGCTGCAAGTGTTCGAAAATTGGCTGCCGAATTTGATTGTTCAAAATCAATGGTCTTTAGAATCCTTACAGAGCAACAGTTACATCCATACCACCTTCAAAAAGTCCACTTGCTTCTTCCTGAAGACTTTCCGCGAAGGACGGAATTTTGTAACTGGGTTTTAGATCGGCACAGAAACGATGCAAATTTCATTGGTTCAGTTCTCTTCACGGACGAAGCTGGGTTTTCCAAAAACGGCATCATAAATTCTCATAATTTACATTTATGGGCAGAGGAAAATCCCCATGCTTCTATTGTAACGCATCATCAGCACCAATTTGAACCCATCAACGTGTGGACCAAAATTATCAGACAACACTTAATTGGACCATTTGTATTGCCAAGAAGGTTAAATGGAGAAAGGTATTTGGAATTTCTTCAAAACAATCTGCCAGAACTTTTAGAAGATCTACCTCTGCAACTACGACATAATATGTGGTTCATGCATGATGGGGCTCCGCCACATTTTAGTCTAGTAGTCCGAGAACACCTAAACAGGAAAACAGGGTCTTCGAAAATCAATGGATAGGAAGAGGAGGACCAGTGGCTTGGCCTCCTCGATCACCATACCTAAATCCATTATATTTTTTTTTGTGGGGCTATCTAAAATGTTTAGTATACGCCAATCCAATACAAAATCGGGAACACTTATTGGAACTGATTAACTTCCATTGTCGCGAAATAAGGAATAATGTTGGCGCATTGTGGAGGATCCAACAATCTACAATTAAAAGATGTAGGGAATGCATTGCAGTAGAAGGAGCTCATGTTGAACCGACGTACAAAATGAATCAGTAAAAATAAGGTATTTATCGAATAATTCATAAAAAAAGGCATATGGAACAAAAATTTTTTTCTCGTAAACGGTTTACTTTATCTATGTCGATGAAGAGAACTTTTTTTTTAGTTTAAGGTTTCAGCTATTCAATAGTATTATTGATATGCCTCTATCATACAGGATGTAAAAAAAATAAGCATTATTCTGTTAAAGCTAGTCCGTCCCTGGAAAACTAAATAAGCCGAATAAAATTAAAACGGTTCATTTTGAGGAGACTTACCTAGCAACCATGATACTGAAAAATTATTAAATTACACCAAGTAATTTAAGAATTATTCAAGATAAACCGATTTCCAGAGGCGTCCTTCAGGGGCTTATATCTCAGTAGGGAGGGCCTGTAGGAAATTTTTTTATGGGAACTTGTCATATTATTTTTTCATATTGTATCCAAATCCGGGAGATTGCCCACATATTCTGGGACACCCTGTATATGCATTTTTGCATATTTTGTCAGTTTTATAATAAAATGCACATTTTTCCCAAATTATTATTTTATGAGCACATTTTTATGTTTTCGGCGTTATCAAAAATTGAAAACGCCCGGTCATAAAAACTCGTAGACTCATAGGTTTAATATTCAGTCCGACACTTGTTTTAGAGATTTTCCAATCTGAAAATAATTATATAATAATTAATATTTACATTTTGGTTATACACAAGGCATTTCTTGGGGGTTTCCGGGGTTTGCAGGTATATTGTTAGGAGTTATTTATTGTCATTTAATAATGCCTTATTATTACCTACTTAACAAACTGTGTCTATATCGGGTTATAATACGTACTTCTGTTTTAGTTTGTCGAAAGATTTCAGTAATTCCAGTGTGAAATTAGTGATTTAAATTTGTGTTCAAAATGTCTAAACTGATGAAAACCTCTTCGTGGATTAAAAATTTCCCAGAGTTAGAGTTTAGTGGAGAAAAAGTTTTCTGTAAAGCTTGTACAAAAAATTATTTGTGAACAGAAGTTCCAAATCGATAAATATTTGAAAACACCGCTGCATAAATTAAAGTTACAAAAAATGAAATCTAATCCAGTTCAGCTGAGTGTAAAAAACGCATTTAAAAATATTGGAGAAAAACCGAAATCTGAAAAGGAATTTTTCAAGAAGACTTTTGCAAGGCTTTGGTCGCAGCAAATATACCCCTAAAAAAGTTGCAAAATCCGCATTTTAGAGGATTCTTGCAAAAATATTGCCAACAATTCATTCCCGACGAATCACCGCTTAGAAAAAAAATGTTCATTTAGTATACGAATCCGTTTTAGAAGAATTTAGAGCTTCACTGTGTGATAAAAACTTTTTACATTATTCTTGATAAAAGCACAGATGCTTGTGGCAGATATATGCACATATTATCATTGGAGCACTCCAAGAAGATAAAGCAACACACCCATAGTTATTAGCTTCTAAACAGCTATATAAAACTAATAATGTGACCGTAACCCGATTTATTCAGCAGTCCCTATTGAGCTTTTTCTTACCAAATCCAGTCCCTGATGAGAAGCTTTTAGTGGTTTTTCTGATGCAGTACCGTATATGGTAAAAGTAGGCCAGAACTTAAGAATCTTTTACCCCAATATGGTACATGTGACTTGTCTTTTACATGGAATTAACCGAGTCGCAGAAACCACCAAAACTGAATCTCCTTTAGTAAATAAATTAATTTCAAATGTAAAAAAAGTGTTTCAAAAAGCACCTCTGTGAGTGCAGATGTATAAGGAGAGATTACCTGGAGTTAGTTTACCTCCAGAACCTGTAATAACCCGGTGGGGAACATGGATAAAGGCCGCAATATTCTACACTAAACATTTCGAAGCCATTAAAGAACTAATTTTGGATTTAGATGACGATTCGCAGTGTGTTGTGCAAAGTAAAGAGTGCAGGTGTGATTAAAGATCTTGTTTTTATTAAGGTTAATGTCAGTTTTAAACCGGACATAATATCCTCGTTAGAGAGTAGAAATTTAAATTTAAGAGACTCAAGTAGTATTGATGAAACTTTTTGCGCTAAATGTAACAGCATTCCCGGTAAAGTAGGAGGTCAAGTAAGGAATAAATTGGATGTAAGTGTAAAAAGAATAAAGGATTTAAATACTTAACTGCAGTAAAAATCATTTATGAAGGTAAACCATCCAACGAAGTTATATCTTGGCCTTATACTTTACTACCTAAATTGCAGTATTGTCCGATTACATCACTAGATGTCGAAAGAAGCTTCTCTTTGTATTAACATATTCTTACTGATAGGAGACAATCCTTTTAGTTGGAAATTTTAAAAAATATTTAGTAATTAATGCCTTCTATATAATTTCAGGTTAAAAAATTGTTTACTTTTAATTTTCATTGTTTTTTTTTTTAATAAACATCTTTTTTAGAACCCAGTGTTGTTCTTTACCCTATTTTACTATAATAAATTATGAAATATTGCATACCAGTATGCATATTTCTTCAGAAAATGCATATAACTGCATATTTCAAAGGCAAACAAGGCATATATATGCTCATATTTTGGCTGAATTTAAGTGCATATATTCCGCCCTTTAATCATAAATAACTATTAAGGGCATTAGAAAAATATAAATGTTTGCAGCTCGCACTACAATTACCAAATCTTTCAAAAATTCGAATCTAAAAGAAAATTCTTAATGATCCCATTAAGAGTAAGAATTTGGCGCCCTGTCGCAATCTTTGAAAACTGAATCAATAATTTTTTTTTTAGTTTTCTCATATTTGCTAATTAAAAGTAAACACGCGCAATGTAGCACTGTGTCAATAAGTGTTTCTAAAAAGATTGTAAAAATAGTCATGAATGAAGCCAAAATGTGAGGATTTAACTCACTCGCTCGAAGGGTCCTAATTCTTGAGCGCAAGAGAACGAAAATGATCACATCACTCAGAAGATCATTCTCTTTCCGGACAGTTATTCTATGATTTTAATCAACATTCTTAATGATTCAAATGAGGTCCCGTGAATTATAGAATACCATTTCATGCGTTGAGTGAGATCTCCGCCTACATTTATCTCAAGAACAGTGCAGTTTCTAGAATTAGGACCCAGGTAACATGGCTCACCTAAACCAATATATATTCCTATAGTCTGTTGCTTAATGCGAGAGTGTAATAAATTATTATTGAACTATAAAACTTAGTGGTCTTCGCCTTATTCCATAGGTGTACTCCAATTATTATTATTTAATTATGTTTATTATCAGGGGTCCCGAGATTGGGTAGGTAGAGGCACAGGTAGTTTATCTACCTATGCCTCACTATTTTAAAAATTTGAAATGTTTAGTTACTTTCCGGCAGTTGTTGGAAAACTTCGTTCTTGAAAATGGCTAGTGTTTCTGAATTTGTTGCTGAGAAACGGATTAGTAGTTCTAAAAATGAGAAAATTATTATTCTCAATGTGTTCAACGCTCTTCGCCACCAACTCACATTGGTAGCAAAAATGGATTTTTTCTACTAGCGTGCGGAAAAACGCATTTTCCGCACATGTTTTAGTGCGGAAAATCCACTTTTCCGCACCGTGCGGCAAAGATTTTTCCGCACTGTTATATTTTAAAATTAAATTTAATTAAATTAAATGCTGTACGATTTGAAGTCACTGTTCATCATATTACCTTTGAAATATCTTAGTTGCTATGGTGTATATAACCAGTTGTTGATTTGTATGTCACTGTCAACAGAATATTATAAATTTAAACTAGTTTATCAGTTTTTCTACTGGAGTTTTGCTGAATTCTTCGGCACGCAAAATGATTTCCGATGAAGAGATGAACGAATTAATATTGTAAAATTTTGTTCATCGTAATAAAAATTTAAAAAAAAACTCCGTTTTTTAAATTATTTTCAATTTGTTTCCTCACGCTAGTAGAAAAACTATTGTTCCTAACACGTGCAGAAACCTATTTTTCCGCACTTAAATGCTTGACACCACTCCGCTACGCGTCGTGCTGTCAACGGCATTTGCGTGCGGAAAAATCGATTTTCTGCACTTGTTAGGAAAATAGCTATATCGATGGCGGCTTACTAGCATTTAAATCAAAATGGACTGGAGACCATCATGAAGACGTGAACACTGATGCCTTTGAAGAATACTTCCAGCAAATGCTAGATCTTATTCTTCCTGGGTCTGTTATAGTCATGAATAATGCCAGCTACCGCTCAAAAAACCCGAGAAAATACCAACGTCTTCTTAGAAAAAAAATAACATTATTCATTGGCTTACTGTAAATAACAAGCAAATTCATTTAGATATGCTGAAAAAGGAGCTACTGGAGATTGTAAAGTTGAATAAACCTCTTTGTACCAAATTTGTTATTGATTCTGAACAAAATATAACGATACTTCGCCTTTCGCCATATTACTGTAAATTAAACCCCATAGAATTGATGTGGGCTCAAGTAAAAGGGTTTGTAGCAAGGCATAACCTCACTTTTAAAATAAGAGACGTTGGAAACCTCTTGCAAGGGAGGGAATAAAGACAGTGGAATGTGAAAAATGAAGTAAGTGCGTCGAACATGTGATTGAAATAGAAGAAAGAATGTGGGAAGCTGATAACATGCTAGAAAGCAATGTACAGCCCCTTATTATTTCCCTGGACACCAACGACGATAATTTATCGGACTACTCGGAACATGATGACTAAAATTTAAAAATTAAGTGGTTGTATTGTACGTAAATCAGCTGAAGATGCCATATGCTATTTAACAGAAAAATTATATAACACCATGGATAATAAAAAATCATGTATTTGTATATTTTTAGATTTGGCAAAAGCATTTGATACAGTTAGTCATACCATTTTAGTAAACAAATTAGAAAATATTGGTTTTAGGGGAAATCAACTAAAATTAATAAAAAATTACCTTAAAGATCGTCCAAATTATGTAAAAATAAATGAAAAAATAAGTTAATCAAAATATTTTAAATATGGTGTACCACAAGGCACAATTTTAGGACCTTTATTTTTTAATATTTATATTAATGATTTATTTAATATAAAATGTGACGGAGAAATTCATAGTTTTGCAGATGATACTGTTATTTTTTACAACGACATATCTTGGGAAAATTTACATAAGAAAATAAAAAAAGACTTCGAAATTATAAAAAATTGGTTTGATAAAAATTTATTAACAATTAATTTTGATAAAACAAAATATATTCCTTTTACATCAAAAATAAATGATTTTAAAGATATAAATATAAATAATGATATTCAAATAATGAAAACTAATAATTACAAATATTTAGGAATAATTATTGATAATATATTAAACTGGAATTTTCATATAGAAAATTTAATTAAAAAATTAAGAAGTACATTGCCAATATTTAAAAATTTTAAAAAAATTTTAAATATAAAAAATCTAGAAATATTATATTATGCATTAGTCAAAACTCATATAAATTATGGTATTTGAAGTTGGGGGGGAATAAATAGAAATTTAGTAAAAAGTTTAGAAATATTACAAAAAAGGTTTTTAAAAATTATTTATGATAAAGATTATTTATACTCTTCCAAAAAATTATATGCAGAAACAAAAAAAATGGATGTGAGACAAATTTACTTTTATAATATTTTAATATATATTTTTAAAAATAAAACTAACATTGAATTTAAAGAACATAATTATAATACAAGATTTAAAAATGAAATTTCTATTAAACCAAAAATAAATAAATCTATTGGACAAAAAAGTTTCAAAATTTTAAGTTTATACATATTCGATTGTCTAATAAACAATATTAAAAAAATAAAATCATTTAAATTATATAAAAAAGAAATTAAATGGTGGTTATTAAATAAAAATAGTTTAGATAATATTTTAGAAATGCTATAATTATTAAATAGGTATTAATATATTAATATATTAATACCAAATCTAAATAATATTAAATAAATTTATAAAAATTATCCTCAATTATTTACATAATAATATATTAACCAAATATTTTAATAAAATTAACCCCTATACAAGTTAACCTTCAGGGGTTTTATTCCTAAGTTTATTTTTAATGTAAAATATATTAAAATGTATTGTATTTATGTAAATATTTTAAATAAACTTTATTATTATTATTATTATTATTATTATAGTAGATTTTTTTTTATAAATATTAATATTTATTCCAATTCATCTATTTTCATATTATTCTTACGTCTATATAAGTTTCTATCTACTTAATATTAGAAGAATTAATATCTCAATTATCTGCCTATCTCTATAATTATAATCAAGTATAATTATTATTATACTTATTATTCTAATAAACTACCTGAGGTAACGCCACTGTCACATTACTTTCACTCACTAAACTCGTCTTTTTATTGTATGCAAATTAGGGTGACCCTAATTTACTACCGATTCGGGGTGTGTAAGTTTCAAATATCTGAAATACGGAGTTTTTAAAAACTATCATTGCAATTTACCTGAAATTTACAATGCAACATTTAAGTTGTCCACCCTGCTTAATGGGTCCTGTCATTTCCAATTTACATTTCATTACTGTCTTGCATTAAGCAACAGAGTATAGAAGCAACGAGTATAAAAAAAAATTACGAATACATAAATTAACAACCTAAATCAAGTTTTTAAAAGCTTTAAAAAAAAAGCGTCTTGTAATACCTACTTGACATAGAAACCTTTTTATTTTAGAGGCACCATGTCAATACATTAATGATGAAAATTGCTGTCGTCTTGCTATTCCTAGTAATCTTTTGGCGTTGTCAACCTATTTGGACCAGTAAGATTCCATATGGAGACTTTATACGCAAAAAAAGCGGAAATATAAGAATAATCCAGTGGGGAGTGCCAGGAGGTCCTTCGATAAACAAATATGTGCATATGATAACTTGTACGAATGGAACCGTGTGGATAGATGGATTATGCAAAAAAGTTGTTAAAAATATCTAATAGATGCCCCTATTTAGGACTGACTGAAAGTATAAATAGGGATTATAATCAGTGAATTATGAGATTATTATGTCATTATGTATAAAGCCTCTGTAATCGCTACGTTGAAAGTAGAAATACTTGATCATGCATAATTAAAGCAAGAATAAAGTCGAATTAATTTACAATGAATCTGTTTTGAAAAATTTTTTTTCAAATGACATTAGGATATGAAGTGAACTTACCTGATGAAAATGTCGCTGTTACTGCTAAATCTACTAAAACACTAAATTACGAAGCAGATTCTTGTACACTGAGAAAACTAAATTGGTTGATTTAACAGTCACATGACTGTCAACGATGAGATATGTGTTTCAATTAATAAACCATTGAGGTAATTATTTTTTTCGCGTTTAAAGCAACATTTTAAATTCGTTAAACTTTAACTACCCAGGTGACAACCTCCATCTCTGTAATATATTAATTAGAGATGAAATAAGAAACTGGTGTTATATAGCTTTGTGCTATGCCAATAAAAAATACTCCATATTTGCATCAATGCAGACTTTACTCTAATGTGACATACACTCACTCCAAAAAGTCTCCATACACTACATATTTTTATACATATTTTTTATTAGTTTTAACCATCTAACTGAAAGTATGAAAAAACAAAATTTATAGTATTATTTCAGGCCTAACCAATAAAAAATGAAATAAACAATAACCGCAAAATATTTTATTGAAATGTTACATCATAATTTAAAAATATTAACAAAAACTAAGTCAAATAAGTCTCCATACAGTAAGATATACGCAAGGAAAACTACATTATATTCAGTTGCACTTAATCAAGTCATTGCTAGCTAAATTTAAAACAAATTAATCATTTTCAGCCCAACTTTTTAATCTGTTACCCGTTGTAATTGATTTTGCAGCGAATTTATTTAGCAGCGAATTTATTTAATTGTTACAAAAATGAATGAAAGAAATTGTGAAATTTCCAATGCAGTTCGAAAGATTGTAATTGATTTATGGAAAGATGGAAAAATGATTTAGAAATGTAGGAAAAATTATAGGGAAACAAATCAACTGGTTCGTATAAGGTTCGACCCCGCTCCGGTCGACCTAAGAAATTAACTCCACGTGAAGAAGCCAGTATTGTTAGAGAAATAAGTAAAGATTCAAAGAAAAGTGCACCCAAAGTTGCGGACGAAATTAAAGAAGAATTTTCGAAAAACGTTTGTCCGCAAACGGTGAAAAATTGTTCACACAGGGCAGGTTATAATGGACGTGGAAGCCGTTTGTTTCAGAAATTAATCGCAAAAAACGGTTAGAGTTTGCTAGGGAATACGTTTTAAAACCTCCTGAGTCTTGGAAAACAATAATTTTTAGTGTCGAAACTAGGATCAATCTTTTTGGGTCTGATGACAGAACTAAAGTTTGGAGAAAGAAGAATACAGCATTAAAAATGGAAAATATTTGTTCTATGGTAAGAGGGTGGTGGCAGTGTTCTGCTTTGGGGATGCATGTCTTCAGGGGGAGTAGGAAATTTAAACTTTATTGATGGTATAATGGATCAGCATGTTTATCTAAACATTTTAAGGAACAATTTGTGAGAAAGTGTCCAGAAATTGGGACTCGAAGGAAGGTACCGTTTCCAACAGGACAATGATCCTAAACATACCGCAAGGATGGTCCGCGAATGGATGATCCATAATGTGCGACAGCAGCTTCATACCACTCCACAATCACCCGAAATTAACCCCATCGAACATTTGTGGGATGATCTAAAACGGCGAAATCGCAAACACAATTTTTCAAATGAACAGTTAAAAAATAGAATAATACATGAATGGGAGACTATACCTCCAGAAATTACTAGAAAGCTGGTTGCAAGCATGTCAAAAAGATTATAAGAGGTTATCAAGGCCAACGGAGGTCCAACTAAATATTAGGTTAAAAGGTATTTTAATTTTCTGTTAAATTAATATTGAATATTGTTAAGTCTATGGGGACTTTTTTAACATAGTATAACCTGAAATAATAATATAAATTTTATTTTTCATAGTTCTAGTTAGCTGATTAAAACTAATAAAAAATATGTATGAAAATATGTAGTGTATGGATACTTTTTAGACTGACTGTATATGTGACATCCGTGTTTTATAAAAAATGCTCCGTGCAAGTGCTATATGTTTAATCCATAAAATATACAACACGAATGCGTTGCTAAGATACTTACTAAATAAACTAGATAAAACGGTTATGTATCAGATATCTAATATGTAAACATAGTTATCATGTAGTAGAGGAAATTAAAGTAGTACTTGTTATATTTCACAATATATTACAGTTTCCTGAGACGTGTTTCAACCCTTGCGGGCCATTATCAAAGGCATTGTAAGAAAGACAGTTAAAAATTCTACATGTCATTAAATATTTATAATTATTTTTATTTACCTAATGACATGTAGAATTTTTTTTATTTAATAACATGTAAAATCTTTAACTGTCTTTCTTACAATGCCTTTGATAATGGCCCGCAAGGGTTGAAACACGTGTCAGAAAACTGAAATTAAATTGTGAAATATAACAAGTACTACTTTAATGTCCTCTACTATGGAATATCCATTTCATCAAGCATGTAGCCCATCACATATCAATTATATAGTTATTATGGATGAACTATGTAATTGAAATAAGGTAGAGGAACCAAATAAGGCCCGCCGCCTAACAAGGCCCACCCTTTAAAAAACCTACCAAAACCAAACGGATTTAAATGCGCGCTGGTATATAGTCGTTCGAATAAGAAAGCAGCCTTTCCACATAAAAGCATTTGTCGAACCGGCATCTTCCTGGATGTCATCAGTCGTCAAACACCAACTGTATGGGGTGTTTTATTAAATAACCGTTGGAAAATTCGTAAGTTTTTTTATGTTTTGCATAAACTCTATTTTTTTTTCTTTACACGTTAGTATTGACTATTTTGTTGTACTAATGTAGTGGTTTTATTGTGATTTTTTTTTAAAGATGTTTTGTTTTTGAATTGTTATATAAAATCTGTTGCATTTCCTCATAAGGCCCGCTTAAATTTCATATGGGCCTTATTAGGATCTGACTAGGATTTTGTGTGGGCCTTATCAAGACTCATCAAAATAATAAATGGATTTTTTTAGGACCGTGGAAAAATATTTTGTTTCAACTTTTTTCAGATGCAAAATGCAAACCGCAAGCGCATTTAAGATTAAAAAACGAGCAAATTGGACCTCTGAAGCTATGCAAAATGCTTTAACTTCAGTTCAAAGAGGAACTTTATCGCAACGTGACGCTGCAGCGAGATTTAAAATTCCAAGACGAACTCTGAGAAACCATCTTGAGACCGAGTCTACCATCAGAAAACTTGGGCGGTCATCTGTGTTCACAGTCGAACAAGAACAGGATCTGGTAAGAAGGATAAGTCGTTTGGCGGATGTGGGAATAATAATAATAATAATAATAATAATAATAATAAATGCCTTTATTTAATGTATGAATCAAATGTACAAAAAAAATCATTTCAATTCGAGTGGCGGTATCCAACTGCTGCTGCTCATACAACCACTCCAGTGTAAAGAATTATTTACAATATTACTACATACTTAAACTAAGATATACAGATTAACTGATATAAGGAAAGATACAAAAATAATAAAAATAAATGATGTGCACAAAAATAATAATAAAGGAAATAAATTAATTAAATTAAAATAGAGCACGATCCTCAGTGCGCATTCCGACCCGCAAGCAAACGGCCCTTAACTCCCTTACAAAACACGGAAGAACTAGAAGCTATCTTCAAGCTATCGGGTAAAGAATTAAAAGCAGTAACTGCTGTGTAGCTAAATGAACGCTGGAAGGATGCATGAGTATGCCTGGGAACACTATACAAGTCCCTGTGTCGTGTCAAAAGGTTATGCAGATCTGAGCCCTTAATAAGTTTATCATAAAGATATTTAGGAAGATGGTGATGTCTAACTTTGTAAATAAGATGCAAGAGATGTAGTTCGAATCTTTCTTTAATGGTGAGCCACCCAGACTCGTTCAATGAAGCAGTAATATGATCAAATTTACGTACATTGAAGCTAAACCTGAGGCATGCATTTTGAAGTTTTTGCAGACTATCCCGGTCCCTCTGCAAGAGAGCAGGCCAGTAGACAGTATCGCAATAACCGAGATGGGATAATATAAGCGAGTCAGTTAAGCGTAACTTAGTAGCTGTATCAAATATGTCTTTATGCATGTATAAAAGTTTTAATTTAGCGAAAGTCTTTTGAATTAGAGACGAGACATGATCAGAAAATCTCATTTCAGAATCAATAACCAAACCCAGGTTTTTGCACTTATTGATGGGGTTCAGCACTGTGCCATTAACAGTAATTTTAAATAAAGGATTCTCAACCAGGGTAGATTTAAATGCACCAAACACCACCAACTGGGTTTTTTTTTCATTCAAAACTAAAGAGTGGTATTTAGAGATACCACCAATAATTTCAAGATCCTGGTTTATTCTTTCAACAGAGACAGCGACATCAGGGGGTGTAAAAGAAAAGTATAATTGTGTATCATCTGCATATTGATGAGATGTACAACTTTTGAGAAATTTGGAAAAGTCAGAAGTATAAATGGAGAAAATTAGTGGTCCTAGAATACTGCCCTGAGCTACACCCCTGCTAATATTAGAGAGTTGAGAAGGATTATTACCAATTAAAACACGCTGACATCTGTTCCGAAAATAAGATTCAAAGAAATTCAAAGCCACATCTCCCAAGCCGAAAAACCTGAGCTTAGCCTGCAAGATATCATGACTTATAGTATCAAAAGCCTTACTATAGTCGAGCAATATAAGGCAAGTGCATTGATTGTTGTCCCAAGCTCTCAAGAGGTCATCTGTTATATTAAGTAAGGCCGTAGTTGTGCTATGATTTTTACGGAATCCCGATTGAGTTGGAGGGAGAATATTATGGGCATCCAAAAAAACGGTTAATTGATTTGCTACAACTCTTTCAAGGATTTTAGATAAAGTGGGCAGGATACTTATCGGCCTATAATCAGAAAGCTGCTTAGGATTCGAAACCTTTGGCACCGGTACAATATCAGCGAGCTTCCAGCAACTAGGAAAATAGCCAGTGGAAAGGCAGCTATTGATTATAAAGGATATGTGATCAGTTAAGTGGGGGGTTAAATAAAGTAACATTTTTAAGTTGATGCCATCAGTGCCAACTGCGTTACTTTTAAGGCTGTTGATTATTTTATTGATATCGTCATTAGTAACATTAATAAATTTAAATTTATCACCTTGGTGAGAGTTTTCATTTCTATAGTGTAAATTAATAAAAGCACGATCATTGGGACCAACGGGAGGAAGAGAGTTATTAAAAAAGTTATTGAAATCGTTAGGATTTCCGACATTAAGCAAAGAATTAGAATCTTGAGAGGTAGAGCTTAAATTTAGATATTTTATCATCCGCCAAAAGTTTCTGGGATCTCTTTTAAAGGTGTGTTGAAGAAAAGCTTTTTTTTCTGCCCTGACAGTAATATTGACGCGATTACGCAAGGCTTTGTATTGTATCCAAGCTACGTCACTCTTAAGTTTTTTATATTTTGAGAATGCTTTGTCCCTGAGTTTCATCATGAATTTCAAATTAGGAGTTATCCAGGGGGCAGGAGATTTAGTAATTTTAGAAGTTTTGATCGGAGCATGTATATTGAATAATTCATTAATGTTACAATTAAAATAGTTCAACATTAAGTCGATATTAGTTAAAGAATGTATATATTGCCAGTTGATTTTGCCCAGGTCTCGCAAAAAATTATTATAATCGAAATTAGAATAATCTCGATAGGTTCTGAATGATGGCCCAGGCTTAGCTTTTGTTATTTTAATCTCAAAGTTAACCAACTTATGGTCAGATATGTCGTCCATATTAATAACGGTCACATTTTCAACAATATTAGAATCTGAACACACAAGTACATCTAGAAGGGTGCTACTTACATTAGTGACGCGAGTAGGATCTTTTACACATTGATGTAATCCATATTTATTTAACAAATTAGTAAAATTCAAGGTACAAGGACTATTAAGATTGCTGAGATCTATATTAAGATCTCCACCAAATGCAACGAAATCATATTCAGGTAAGATACCAATTAAAGTATTCTCTAATACATCCATGAATTCATTTAGATTAGAGCCAGGGGGCCTATACAATGCACCCAAACAGACTCGCCTTCCACCTGACTTAACAGATATCCAAACTTGTTCCAAGGAATTAGCATTGTTTGTTTCTACCAAGGAATATTTCAAATTATTTTTTACATAGAAGGCGACTCCCCCACCACGTCCATCACGATCGTTCCTAATTAAATCAAAACCCTCAATCCCAATACCATCGTTTCCCATGTTAGGGCTGAGCCAAGTCTCTGAGAGACCGACAACATCAAAGGAGCCCCCAGTCAGAACATCCGCAAACAGGTCGAAACCAGCGCATAAGGATCGCACATTAAAATGAGCAAAACCAATCCATGTATCCCGCATAGAACCGTTTTCCCCAGCTTATGGGTTAAAAGAATGAAAATTAGTCCCCCGCATGTAATATATAAAATAATTAGGAAAAATCAAAAATTTATAAAACAATAACCTGGTAACTAGAGAACCGATACCAGTTGAAATCTAAGTATATTATAATAAGGCATGCCACAAAAATCAAAAACCAATCCCAACTTTCCCTTTAACACAGGTAAAAATATTTATTATTTAAAAAATGTATTGATAGAACATTATAAATTATATTGGATTTGAAAGATCATGCGATAAGAAATTTGTTCACACAGATATAAAAAATATGTTCCTATGCTACGTATTGTTCTGACTCTACCGCGACGACCAAATACTGACCGTCAATAAACAATAAACGATATACAATATACATTATAGCTTAAAAGAAGTGTTGAATAAACTTAAGCAGAGATTTGTTTCTTTCTATTTTCAGAAATGCACCAATAATAAATACTACCATTCACAGACCACACTTTATTTTTCCCGTACTTGCGTTTGGCACTCATCAGTAATTCGTATCGTTTTTTTGTTAGGTCTTCAAATACAGCTAATTGAGAGTTTTTTAAAATTTTTTTAGCATTAAAGACTTCATTGCGCACCCAGTTTAACGTAAAGGTAACAAGAATAGCACGTGATTTATTACTATCTTCCGCTTTAGACATTCGGAAAGCACAATCAATATCCCGCTTAGAACACTGTACATTTAAGGTGGTGTTAATAAAATTGACGACAGTGTCGAGCACATTCTCCCCCTCTGTTTCGGGGAATCCAAGGAATCGAAGAGAGTTTCTTTTGGCAAGTTGTTTGGACGCATCCAATTGTGCATCCAGAGTTGAGGTTGCATCCTTGATAGATTCGATATCGTTGTTTATCGCATTAAATTTGTTAGATAAAACGTTTAATTGATCCTCCAGTTTATTGAATCTTAAATCGAAGTCAGCTTTCAACTGATTCACAAAATTGGTACATACCCTTTGAATGAGCTTCTCAACTGAATCATCACTGTTGGATGCACTTCTTGTTTTTGCCGCCATGATTGCCAGAACACAACTGTGAAGATACACCCACAATAGGTCACGAATTTATCCAAGTGGAAGAGCTGTAAAAGTCACCAGGTGGACCCACTACCTAATTTCTTTGATTAGGAACACAATTAACGACTTGGGAAAACGAGATTTTGACACACAATGGCTAGGAACGCTATTAAAGTCCCGGTATACTTTTTAGAAATTTTTTCAAACTTACACCGGAGTAATTTAAGAATAAAGCCGGAACTCAGGTAAACCGCTATCGACACATGAACTAGTACTCTACTAATGATGCCCTTGACACCAAAAATGCTGCGTTTTCAAGCCTACGCTTTTTGTAAAAAACATAACATTTGTAACAGCTTCAATAACAATAGGTCCATGGCAGGAAAAAAACGACTTAAATTATTCCTTCAGAGGAATTCAGAATTATGCCGCCGTAAAGCACAAAAATAATGAATCCTGCACGTGCGCAAAAACTCAACAGACATATTGTTAACGACCATTTTAACAAAGTCGGGGCATTATTACAAAATCTTATGATTCAAGATAAACCGGAGTACATATTATACAATATGGACGAAAAAGGCTGTCGCATATCCTTGCACCATCAACAGACCGTGTTGGCCAAGAAAGGAGTAAGAGGGTTCACCAAATAACAAACGAGCACGCAGAAGGTGTAACAGTAGTTGGTTGTGTGAATGCGATAGGAACTGCTATTCCACCTATGATTTTGTTTAAAGGAGAGCGCTTTAAACCCGAATTTAATGACAACCTACCGGCTGGATCATTAGTTAAGATGACTCCCAAAGGATATAATAATATGACTCACAGTGCCTTTGTTGAATTTATCAGACATTTAAGTAAATACAAAACAATGGGACAATGTCTTCTAATCTTTGATGGTGCAGCGTGTCACTAAGATTACAGTATTGTGAAAGAAGCTGAGAACCATAATATAATATTGTACTGTCTACCGTCAAATACAACGTACGAACTCCAGCCGCTAGACAAGGCAGTATACAGATCATTCGAATACCATTGTGATCAGGAGTTGCTTAAATAGATTGGTCAAAATCCTGAAAGAAAACTAATAAGACTAGTTTCAATGTTATTTTTTCTCGCATGTGGTCCAAATGCATGACTTACGACAATATCTTAAGCGGTTTTCGTGCAACAGGGTTATACCCGCTCAACCCAGACATTCTTCCTGAATGTGCATTTGCCCCATCGGTATTGTCTGAGCTGCCAGTTTTGACAAATACTGAAAATAGCAATGTTCAACCAGACCTTAACAGTTCTGATTCAGATTCCGATAATCTGCCTCTATGAGTTTTAATATCCAGACTTTCAGTAAACCTATCCAAAAAGGCTGACCTAGAAGGTGCTAAGCAAAAAGAAACCGTGACGGACCATATGGTCTCCAAAAAGACTAACTTAGGAGGTGCTAAGCAAAAGGAAACCATCAGAACCCCTTTTCATCAACTTCTACCGACTCCGAATTACACATTATTAAAAGTACGCCACGAAGATAAGCTCTGAATTACAGGGGACAACAAGTTACCAAAAACTTATTTGATAAAGAGGCACCGTCAACATCAAGTACTGCTTCTCTATCTTCTCCAAGTATCACTGAAAATACAGCAAACATGTCTGGGTCATGGTACTGTAATACTTGTCATGAAAATCGGATTGAAGATATGAGAAAATGCCGAGTGTGTGGTTCTTAGTACCATGAAATTTGTGTTGGGCTTACAGAAAATGACGAGGATTTTGATTGTCCTGGAGGCTGTGGTTGAATGTTAAAACTGGCAATTTATAAGCTTTTATTTAAAATTGTTCCTCATTTAGATTTTAAGGCTTAGAGGTTAAATATTATTATGGGCCTTTTTAGAACCCCGGGTTCTCAATAAAGCCCGACTGCACATATTCTAATTTTGTTAAAAAATTAAAAAGTTATTGATTTTTAAGAGTTTTATCGTATCATTGAAGATTAAGTCATTTTTATATTTAATTATTAACATCATAAACGTACTAAAACCTACATAAAACCTTAGTTACTCATATTACATTAGTTACCATAATTTAATACGTTAGTTACGAAAACATAATACGTTAGATACCAAATAATATTAGAACTATTTTTCATGAACATGTAAAACAATATTTTGACAGTTTTCAAATTTGATGGATACACCTTTGTCTTTAACGTCCACGATCTTAGGTATGCCCTCTGAAGACTCATTAATGACCGAGAAAGCACTCCTTTCGATTTCGTGCGGTTCCCCAGTGCCTAATCCACTGCCGGAAACATCGCCGATTTGAATTTTGCGAGCAATGGAAACTTTCTTGGTCACACTTTCTTCTAAATACCCTCTAGCAACCTTCGCCGATTCCCATCCACCAAGTTCTTGTAGGTCTAATATATCTCCTCCAGCATTAACAAGAAAATTTGCCGAAGATCTTATAACGCAGTGACCAGTATACAAATTATGATTTTCAAGTGAGAGATACTCAGCTATTTTTTGAGGTATTTCAGAGAAGAAATGAATGCCGCAGGGCTGTATCGTACATTTCCCTCTTCTATATGATACAAACAATCTTTGGTGAGTGACATGGTCTGGCCTTAACATTGCGTACTTTTTAAATAAAAGCACAGGATTGACTTCGCCGTCAAATATCACAGCGAAAATACGTTTCTTGTGGGTTTTTGAGTCGCGAATAGTAACAATCAGCTTGTCCTCTAAAACGTCAACATCTTCCGTGGTCATCTTCGCTAATTCATTAGTTCGACAGGCTCCTCCAATTCCAATTAAAAAAGCCACTTTTATCATTAAAAACTTCTCGTCTGAGGCAGAACACACAGAACATTCGTTGACTTGTTCTCTTGTAAATACTTTTGATATTTTGCTCTATATCCAACATTTTTCTTCTTGATGAAACGTATTAAGGCGCCGTATTTGTCGATTTCCACTCTTTCCTTCAGTTCTAAA
The DNA here is from genome assembly GCA_963920685.1 of Polydrusus tereticollis. NCBI lineage: Eukaryota > Metazoa > Arthropoda > Insecta > Coleoptera > Curculionidae > Polydrusus > Polydrusus tereticollis. Next base: position 98,380,647 of record OY987331.1, read on the forward strand.
GTCGCTCGTAACATGGAATATTTCGGCCATAAGGATGAAGCAGAGTATTCCTCAGAGAGTTTTGCGAAATACGCCAGCAATACCGTTTCTTCTGCACCTTGAATATGTACTTTGTTTCGCCACTCACAAAACTGCCGATATTCTTTTTCATAATGGATTTTAGATTTGTCCGGAAGCAAGTTCAACCTTATAATGTTGGCTGCAGCTAATATATCGTCAGGAATATCAAAATCTTGCATGATTTTAATGATGACTTTTTGAAATGCCAAAATGAAATGACAAAACACCTTGTTTTTATTTTCGCATCGCCGTTGTCAATGATACGATAAAGCTTTGAATATAACTCGATTATTAGCGATTTAACACCGTCTCGGAGATTGCGGGTGACTCGGCTGTCGCCTCGTCACCTAGCAATGTCCTCGACTATTATAAATCGCATAATAATCTCGTTATATTTTCATAAATCAAACTGTTTTAGTAGTTTTTTTAATAAATAAGCGTTTAAAAAAAAATACAGTATTTAATTTTAATAAATATAAACGATATAACCTTAATACGACAAGGTGGGCATTATTTGGTTCCTCTACCTTATATGACTGTGTATCGTTTAAAATCCGCATTAAATTAGGCAATGGCATTAGTTATTGAAATACGTTAAGAAATGTGAGCCAAGGCGAAGACAAGCGTATTTTTGGAAAAGATTTTCTTGTAAAGTGTCGATTTTTTTTAATGTTGACAAGTAAGTACCTAGGTATAACTATAAATAAGTACTTTAATTGATTTTCAAAGTATTTAAAGATCTCTCCACGGCGTCTATAATAATTTCCATACGACATCTGCGGAGACGAATAATATTGAATATTTACTGAATCTAGATTCGCAAGCCACAGAGAGTTCATTGTTTTCTAGTACCAACCAAGAAAAACTACTTCTATAGGTAGTTAATCTAATTACTCTGAGACAATCAATTTGATGGGGATCTGGAAGATGCAGAGTTGTATAACAAGTGCTTAAGGCAGCCAGTCTCGTAACTTTTTATTGGATATGTCTTGTATGTGAATTCTTTAGTGATACGTGCAAGCGAATGCTTGCAGTGATTTGCTATGATTTTGTCAAAAAGTTCTTTTAACCTTCATTTTCATATTTTAAATAGTGATTTCCACGAGAGTTTCACATGGTCTCGTCTCATTTTCGAGGCAAGACTCAAGACAATACTCGAATAGCAGGAGACGAGACTTTTATTGATCCCGTTTCAAGTCTCGTGCGAGACTTCTCGTGTCTTGCACGAGAGTCTCGCAGGCGAATATTCTGCGTGGGGACTTGAAAACCTATAAATCATTATAGTTATTATAAAAACCAGTGTTAAACAAAAACGGTTGACTATCATCACTTTCGATAACAGAAATATTTTCAATGTTAAAACTAAGCTGAGTTCAATATGCGCTCATCGCATACATATAGTAAAATAATTGCTTTTCCGTCTTAGTTCTTGGCTGTGCTGCGCTATGCTACGCTGCGCTGAATGTGCGACCGGCCTTAGCAAAGCGTTAAATTCCGCAGAATAACATTTCGGGATAAATTACTAGTCAACTTTCAAATACTTTCCAAAAAACTCGGAGGAGAGAAGTACGTCACTTTACCTATGGTGGTTGTATGTATCAGTATACAATAGATAATCTTGAGAGCAAAATAATTTAATGGGACCAAAAGGCAGATCGAGCCCCTATCGAAGAGCAACTTATTGTTGGTTTTTAGGCTGCGAGTGACATTATCATAAAACTAACTGGATTTATGCTGCAATCTTAATTCTCGATCCACGGCAGAAGTTAGAGGCGTTTGATATGACAAGAGGGGGCCAAGAATTAAAAGAGAATTCGATTCAGAAATTTCAAGACATATATAAAGTATATTTTCATCAATCAGATGGACAACTTTCGAAGGAAACGGAGGTGGCGATTAAGGGACGAGGACGAGAAGATCCTGAACCAGAACAATCCCCTGCCGAAGGAGAATGGATGCAAGAGCTTCAAAAATATTATTCTATACCTCGGTGTAATAAAAATACAGATATATTACAGTCCCGGCGGAAAGATTATTCTCACGTGCTGGGTTAACTATAAGAAAACATACAAATTGCCCTAATAATGAATCTGCACGGTGTTTGTTATGCCTAAACGACTGGGCGAGAAACAAAAAAATTTGCGACCGAGAAAGCTGTAAGAAGTTTTTTCTTATTATTTCTAAATAATGTTAAGGTTAAGGTTCTGTTTCGTTTAATTGTTTAGATTTATTACTTTGTATTACCAAAGTTTTATTCTGTAAGTGTAAATGTAAACTTTGGTATTACTTTCAAATACATGCATGATGATATCTTTCAACAGTTTTAATTCTCTCTTTCTACTCTTACATTATAACAAGTAAGTAAGTATCCCATACTGGACTGGAACATGATTATGCATGATGAGATTTTGATGCATTTGTAAAACTCGTACGAGACGCGAGACGAGACGAGAGTGGAGACTGCGAGACGAGACTCGATACAAGACTTCTTATTTCATATGCGAGACGAGACAAGACTATAAAAATCTCGTCTCTTTGGTCTCGTGGGACTCACTAATTTTAGAAGCTGTTTGCAATGACAGTGCTTCTTTAGATAAAGCAGCGACATCAGTGGGACACTAAGACTAAGAAAGATTAAGAACAAATTTAAGTTAATACATTTTTTTTATATACATATAATAATTATACAAAAAACGTTTCTCCTTTCTTCTTTATTCTTTCTTTTCACTTGATTAAAAATTAATTATCCAATGGACTAAACTCCAAAGTGTATTGTACACATAAAAAGGGTTATAGCGTAATTATTACAAATACATAAAATCGAATACATTAACAGGAGTTTCCGTACATTATTATAAATACACTTCTGGAGTGTAGTTCGTTACAGTCCCGGTACAGCATATTATTTGCCACTGAGAGTCATTGGATCGGCAAAGGCACAAACACTCGGGCAACCAAGACTAGAACCAGAGGAGATTCCGACACTCTCCCCAGTTGACCTACACAAACTAGTGCAAGGAACTGGAATCAATGAGTGGGTGTAAAAACAAACTAGAGTGAGCACAATGGGACAAACCTGGCCGAGGTGCATCCGGCACTTGGACAGAGCCTCGGAAGAAAAACAAAAACCAAAAGTAGTGCGTTCTCTCCGACTCGCCCTGTATAGATAGTAGGTTAAAGAGCAAATGTTTTTTATAATATAATGATTGATGAGATTGAGAATATTATATATATAAATGTGTGTAAACCTGTACCTACACTTACTGTATTTTTTTTATAACCTTTTTAAATATAAATGCTGCCTAAATTATATCTACAGTATCAAAAATGTCTGGAATAATAGGTATTTCAAAAGCTATTGAATATATTTTTTGGAAAATGGCAAGTCGACGTATTTAAAACGGCACACCTTGGAATCATTTTCTTAACTATATCGACGTGCAAATTTCCAGAAACGTATATTCATTAGTTATTGAAATATTTGCAGTATTTCAGACTTTTTTGACAACTGGTATATTATGTTTAATCACTGTGCCCAAAAGCCCTTATATTTATTTATCGGAAAAGTTGATACGGTTGATGTACAATAATGTACATAATCGTTTAACAAGATCATCCTTGCACTACAGAGTTCCCAGACATTTTTCTGCTATATCTCAGCGATCATTTTCTTACAATTCTGTAAAAATCCTCAATAATATCCCACAGGACATAAAGAGTTCCCTAGCGTTCAGTCCTTCAAGAGTAACCTAGTTGGGCATGTTCTGGGAGGGCGTGTGTGACTTTGTGCCTATAGTACTTGATTAAATTTGTCTCTACAACATATTATGTAGAGTATCATTTAATAATTTTATTAAAATAGTTTTTTCCTTTTGTATGATATACCATTAACAGTTTTCGTAATTTTATAGTACTAAATTTATTTTTTATTATGAATTTTTTTCTTTTTTTTTTCTTTTTTCTGATGGTTGCGTGGAAGAGCATTCATTTGAACGTCGCCATCGCTCTATAACTTTTTGTATTATTTATTTAATTTATCAATAAAAACATTTTGTACTGTATTGTATTGTATTGTATATATGTTTAGTCACTACGATGGATCAGTTAGGTCGCATAGCGCTTTTCTTATTATTGCAGAGCTTGGGGCGATGTCTCGATTATATATATGTTTTGACACATGGAAAGGAACATTGCGCTCTCCTAGGACAGGAGATTTTTACAACTCGGGGTTGCCTCTGCTATATAATCGAGCCATAAATGAGCTTTCTCTGCGATAAATCCAAAAAACGTAATTTTATTGTTATGGTATAGTCGCTATATAAAATAGTCACCTGGGTGCTGGTACAAAAATTAAATTTTTGATTCAATGATTACTTTTCCATTAAAATACATATTATATAACTTGTCGAGTTAATGCTAGCGCAAATGTTTAATGAAACAGTAACACATTATTTCAAAATGTTAATTATTTAATTCAACAGTTCAGACTGTTACTTCCAAACACTTGTTTAACATTGAAAATGTTTATATTATCGCACGGGCACGTTAGTATGGATACGGAATTCAACGAAATTCTTGTGTTGCATTTGTCCTATACGTCACACAGTCTAACGACACCGAATTAAAATTATCCACAAGCGGCACTACGCGAACCGCCACGCCGCCGTCAAACCGGTGGCCCGATGATGACGGGGAAGGGAGAAGGTACGAAGGACGACGGGATCAGACCAAGTTGAGAGTTAGAGGCGCGTTAGAGTTTATAACCTTAATTTTACTATTTCTTATATTATGAATCAATAAAGCTTACATCAACTACCTAAATATTACATTCAAATCTATAAGTTTTCGCAGATCTCAATTCTCACAATATCCACAAGCGTTGCACTCTGCTTCGGCATTTTCAATGTCCTTTCCGGTTGCATCTTTGTAAAGGACTGTAAATTTTATATTCTTGCTTTTAAACTTACTTACCAGCGAAAAGTTGCCACAGGACTTAAACAGTCCAAATTTTTTAGAAATTTGACACTGCCGAACAATGATCTAATAACCATAGATCGGACAAGCCATTCATAAATGCTATAAAAATGTGCTGACAAAATGGTTGAGTGGCGAGACGCTGTGAAGAGCCGGGAGTGGGGATTATGCTGCCTTCACCTACGCATGTCACAATGCACTACTAGGCAAGCATAAGCAATTCTCGCCAGTGGCGTCTCGTTTAAGGGTTTAAAATAAAATAATTTCAGGAAGAATTCGTTGGGTACTGTATCTGGGAACTATCCATCGTAGAGGCTTGTGGCAAAAAAAAATACTACTAAACCGGCCAAGGGAAAAATCTGAAAAATATTTTCAAGTTTCTGAAATGGCCGCTAGGGGGCGTAATCTTGAATCCAAAAAAAGTGATGTTTCTGTAAATTCCGCTATATTAACCTAATTAAAAAAATCCTGATCTTTAAAGTCGAGGATAATCTGAACCTTTTTTGTTCGCCACTTTTTGCAGTATCTCTAAAAATAAAGTGGTGGGGGGTATTCAAACGTTTCCGTAAATAACATCCTGTATCTTCGAAACGGCTAAGCCGATTTAAACAAACTTGCGCTCGTTAAAAGGAGCTATTCTTGGGCTACAAACATCATTACATTTGAAGTTTTGTAAGTTTCACAAATGGAATTCTTTCTATTATGTAAGTTGTGGCCCTAAAAAGGACCGATTTATAAAAGGAAGATTCTTAATGCCCCCGCAAATGCTCGAAATACTGACCATCACGTTCTATGCATTGCTGAAGCCTCTTATTGGTAGACAAAACTGCACTTTCAATTTCGGCTTTCGGTATGTTACGTATCGCATTACGAATCCGGTTTTTCAAATCTTCTCTGGTCGTAGGTTGAGTCTGAAATACGATGTCCTTTAACCGCCCCCATAAATAAGAATCCAGGCAAGTTAGGTCTGGTGATCGCAGAGGCCATGGAAACAGACTTCCTCTTCCAATTCACCGCTGTTAAAATTCTAAATTAATATGCTCTCGCACATTAACGGCAAAATGTGCTGGGCAACCATCCAACTGCAAAAACAAGTTTTGCCTTGTTTCCAAAGGCACATCTTCCAACAACAACAGTAATTAATTGGCCCAAAAACGAAAAAAAGACATTGCCATTCAGGGATTGCTCAAAAAAATATGGCCCAATAATTCTGCCTCCAGTATGCCACACCACACATTTAAACTCCAACGTCCTTGTTGCTGAACTTCACGCAACCAATGTGGATTTTCTGCAGACCAATAGTGCATATTATGTAGATTGACTCTCCCGTGGTGGCTTCATCGGTCCAAAGAATTTGAAACAAAAATTCTCTATTTTGGCGTATCATACCTAACATCCAATGGCAATAGTCGAACTACGATCAAAATATTCCCCTTTCAAGTCCTGATGCAAAACGACATGATATGGGTGCATTCTAAAAGTAACTAAAAAAAGTTTAAACGAATAACTTTGATGGCCATTACAACTTACCTATGGTCCTTCAAAATATTTTGAACCGTTGTTCGTGATATGTCCAACTCAAGGGATAATGCTCTTGTGCCAACATGAGGATTTCCTTCAATATACCCCAGTACGTAGTTAATATTTTCTTGTGTTCTTCCAATTTTTTGCCGTTGAAACTTGGGCCGGAAACAACCATTGGCTCGTAAACTCGCCACTAATCGGGGAAAAACTCTCACATCGCAAGGACGCCGATTTGGATATCGAGCGGCGTAAACTCTTTTAGCTACAGCGGCATTGTGAAGACATTCAAAATAAACCGCAAGCATATCAACAGCTTCATCATTCGTAAATTGCTTTTTGTAAACACAAAAATTACTCAAAGTAACGCAAAACTTTGACAACTATTGACAATTTGGATTATTTATGTTTTGATTAGGTATTTGTTTTGTTTCCATGGCCTGCTTCTATTAATTGTCTTTTTTGTGCATAGAACGTGATGGTCAGCATTTCGAGCATTTGCGGGGGCATTAAAAATCTTCCTTTTATAAATCGGTCCTTTTTAGGGCCACAACTTACATAATAGAAAGAATTCCAGAAAAATATAGTTACAATAAAATGAACATTTAAGGGATTTTCGTATAAAATTTTCTATTGCCGATATTTTGGGTTAAGAACAAGATATCGAGATGCGGTTTCGGCGAGCTAGTTTAGGCATTATTTAGCTACTTTTTTATGAAAAAAATATCATACCAACGTATTTTATTTTGCTGAGAAAATTAACCATTTCTGTTGGAATGTCGAAAAAAGTCCTCTAGCGGCGATATGTGAAACTTACAAAACTTCAAATATAATGATGTTTGTAGCCCAAGAATGTTTAAATACCCCCCACCACTTTATTTTTAGAGATACTGCAAAAAGTGTGAAACAAAAAAGGTTCATATTATCCTCGACTTTAAAGATCAGGATTTTTTTTATTAGGTATAGCAGCATATTTTTATATAATAGCAGAATTTACAGAAACATAAATGTTTTAGATTCAAGATTGCAGTTACGCCCCCTAGCGGCCATTTCAGAAACTTGAAAATATTTTCCAGATTTTTCTCTTGACCATTTTAGTATTAATTTTTTTGCCGCAAGCCTCTACGATGGATAGGTTCCCAGATACAGTACCTCGCATTCTTAGTTGGCCACCCTGTACACCGTGGGTCAAAACAGAAAAAGTACAGGATAAAATATTCCAGAAACGGTGCAAGACTAATTACACACGCCAAGCGTTTTCGGTCTAAAAATGACATACAGTGTGACACAAAAAAGTTATGGTTATTTAAATCCAGGTACAAAACTGTTTTCAATAAAAGGCCATTATCTTCAAGGCTTAATCTATAGCCAAGTAGAATACAAACAAAATATCCAGTAAGGGTGCATGGCGCTTGGCATCTGTAATAAATCATGCACCGTTATTTACATAAATTCTGGGGTACCTATTTTATTCTGTACAATTGAAAATGAAATAGTTGATTGACATTTTTTTATATGTTTCAAACATTTAATTTGCCAATTTAAGTAGAGTTTTTTTTTTTGCTGGAGGCAATTATTTGTAAACGTTTGAAGAAAAGGTCCATAGAGCAGAAAAGTTCAATGGATCTTGATAACTGTTCCTAAAAATTATAATATGAGAAAATGGAAGTTGTGGTAACTAGAAATATAAAATTGGGTAAATTAATTTGAATTTAAAAATAATTACGCGACACAAAACACAGTTTCTAAAGTTTTATTAACATTTAAACAAATAAGTTTACAAAAGTACCAATAATATTGACGCAATGGTTGAGAAAGGTGACAAGAAATATAAAGCAGATCAAATAATGCTTTAATGTCTAAAGCATTTCCCAAGCAGCATTTCATACCATGATAAAAACTATAAGAATATGCTTACAGTAAATATTATAAATTGTATAAATTGCACTCTCGAACTTTCTTACAACCAGTATAGGTATTCTATAAGTGTAAAATGGGCACCACTGTATAAAGCAAAATTGCTTTATATGTTCACTTTTAAATGTTGTATTAGTGTATATACTGTTACTTTACTTGTTTTATTCTGGTCATTTGTTTGAATCTCATAACAGACATAGTTAACTTAAGCAAAGGCGCCTTGCTACAAATATTTTAATCTCGGAATTCTGACTTAATTCTCGAAATTCCGAGTTTAATCTAGGAGTTCCGACTTAAATCTCGGAAATCCAAGTTTAACCTCGGAATTCCGACTTAAATCCCGGAATCCCGAGTTGACCCTCGGAATTCCGACTGAAATCTCGGAATTTCGAGTTTATTCTCGAAATTCCGAGTTCAATCTCGCAATTCTGACTTTAATCTCGGAAGAATTTATAAGATGATAAAAACACCAGTCTAATTATAACCAAAAATCAGGTATACTTATTGAATCCATGGTGAATATGTCTAGGGCTAAACATAACTATTCTATGGAACTTTATTTTACAGCATCACTGGCATATCACACTGTATTATAATATGTAGGGTATGATATTCTAACCTTAAACTCTTAGTCCTGACATTACTTTCGAAATTCCGAGTTTAAACTCGAAATTCCGAGATTTAAGTCGGAATTGCTAGATTTAAGTCGGAATTCCGAGATTAAACTCGGAATTCCGAGAATAAAGTCAAAGTTACGAGATTAAAGTCGGAATTCCGAGAATAAAGTCGGAATTCCAAAAATAAACTCGGAATTCTGAGATTAAACTCGGAATATTACACAAAATATTTCTTTCTTTCGGGTGGCCTTTCTACGCCTTAGTACCATGCAATAATTGCCCTCATCTACATTTTTAGTCATATTAACGCATATTTTGCTTATATACAAGTTTAAATACTTATATAACAATAGTCTAAAGTGCATAGCGAAAGTTAAAATTACACAAAATCATAAATCCAACAAAAATCATATACAGTGGATGCAAAACAAAAACCGATGCACGTCATCAATCAGCTAATAATTGTAAAGCCGTAAGAAAACACGAGGAAATTAAATTTGGGCAACAAATATTAATACTTTATGCGATATTGAATTTATTACAAACTAAAAGTATTCTTCTTTGATACGAGCCCACTTTTAGCAAATATTTTGTTTATTTAGGCTTGTAAAAATTAATATAATTTGAATTTTATTGGCCGATAGTTGGCAACACAACTGTAAACGGTGCGGTGGCTCCAGCTCGTTCGTTGGTTTGATTTGACGTTTCATGCAAAACTGACTTTAACTGTTGTGTAAAACTCCAGTTTTTTTCCATAAATAGCATTAAAAAACTGTTCTATTGAAACAAAAGTGCACATACATATCTCTGTTGATTACGTTGTTTACTATTTATGAAAAATGCCGAAGCATTTCAATAGTCGGTGCAAAGAGCAAATATATTTTCTAAAAAGCTATTTTCAGGAAGAACTTAACAACAATGGCCTATTTTTAGCCCTGACAGCAGTACAGCGAAGTAAATTTACAGAGTATGTTTATGTCTAGATATTTTATTTCTACTTTATTAATTTTTAGCGTGTAGCAGCTGCCCTAAATTTTAATATCTCCACTGTAAGCGCAATTTCAACAACAGTTAAAAAAAAATTATTCGAACCTTAAAACAAACATTCTAATTCAAAGAGAGTTGTAAAAGTGTGCAGATTGGATATAAGTTCTATTCGTGACACTATTTATGGAATGTACGAAACAAGAAAGTTCTATTATTTCAAAATTATAATATTTTACATCGGTTATTCAGAAGCTGCAACTTTTTTAGAACATCATGTAACTTTGACAACTGTAAGTAAGAAATTAAAAGACAGAGAACTGTTTGATGGTTGTCTTAACTGTTTAAGAAGCCTCTTCAAGAAAATAGGCTTCGGATGGTAAAAAGATGAACCGAGGCGAGGGCTTATGGAACTTTCCCATGTAGCTTTCAAACGACTGGTATTTTTTAAAGAATATATTAAAGAAAAAGAAGCATTTTTGTACCAATTCGTTCTCTTGGATGAAACATGGTTTTTTCAAAATGGTACCATCGGTCGATCTTGGCAAGACAAAAATAAAAGAAGTTGATGGTAAAAGTATTCTGCAATAAACAAAATATATAAACTATGGGAAATTTTTGTATATTTATCTTCTTTTTATGAAAAGAAAACTGTGTAATTCCCTCACTCGGGTATTTTGGTTACAAGCTGGCAACACTGTCGATAACTGACGTCACTCGAAGGGTATGACATGCATCGGTTTTTGTTTTGCATCAACTGCGTTTATTTCTTGGCCGCCGGGTGATGACGTCACAAATGAGCGCTTTACCCTTGTACCGTAAGAGATATTGCACGAACGCTGGTGTCTTACCATATGTTCGTACGAACATATCGTATACTGGCGATATCGGCGCAAGAAGCGACGCCAGAGGAACAACCCCAAGATGCGATTTAAATGTATAATTAATTATTCAATATTAAAGACTTGGATACAGTGAAATATATTTATACGGGAGTACTTTTATAGAGTTTATATTAGAAAATATGTTTCAAATCCCTAAAAGATACGCTGGTTCATTTTTAAATTTGCTACATTTCCGCGGTTAAGTATTTCATGAAAATGGTCGGTTAGGTACTCAATCGTTTGACAATAAAAATAAAAAAAGCGATGCTTGACTAAAATGACATAAGGAATCCAAAAATGAGCAGCAAATAAGTGTCATTAGCCGTAGAAATATTACATGCAGCTCGTTTTCAAACTAACACCCTGCATATGTGACAGGGTTAAATAACTAAACACATTGTATAGGTCCTACTGACACAATTCTTATTTTAAGATTTTTTATTTTATCAATATTTCTATTACCAACATAATTCCAATTCCCAATACATTAACAAGAAGTCTGTAACGAATCAGCTTCCTCCATTGACCGTTCCAAAAAAGATGTTAAAGAAAGTCTTTCATCAGATTCTATAAAATTGTTCATACAGGCAATCCCATCAATATTTTGATGTTTATATCTGAAAACGTTATTAACTACATCAACTTGTTTAGACCTAAAAAACTGAAGCACGTTCTTCAGCTGCTCGCAATGAAATATCATGTCTTCGATAGTAATCATTTTCAAAGTAGGAACGCTAGTGAGAATTGACTGAAAATCATAATATCTTATTTCATTTCCGCTTATATCAAGATGCGTCAAATGCTTCATCGCAAATAGCCATGTAGAATCAAACCAAGTCAAAGAATTTCTAGCTAAATCTAAAAATAACAGATTTTTTAAACCTGAGAAGGATGCAGTCTCCAATGTGGTAAACTTATTACTAGCTAAGTTTAATCGCCTTAATGTATTAGACATCCTAAAGGTTCCAAAAGGAATATGACACAACAAGTTAAAACTTAAATCTAACACTTCCAGCTTTGTAAGTCCCAGGAATGCGTCTATATCTACCATGTTGATATTGTTGTGCGACAGGTCCAGCTTATGGAGGCCTAGAGATCCTTCAAAGGCTTTTTTGGCACACTTTCAAGAACGTTATTTGATATATTTACGCATGTACTTGAGAGGCCGTTCAAAAAACCTGGATTTAGGGCTTTAAGTGTGTTGTTTTGAAGGTGCAGCTCACTCAGGCCCAACCCAATAAACGCGTTTGCCGAAATGTTAACAATCTCGTTATTTTGCAGATAGAGATTATTTAATTTTTGTAAGTTGGAAAAACCGAACGATTCGATTTGCTGGAGACCACTATGGGAAATATAAAAAAAAATTAGATTATTCTCGTATGGCAATGTGTCATTATCAAATTTTCTAATTTCACAGTCAACACACTTTAGACTCCTCCGATAGTAGTTTTCTTTTGGAAATTGAGAGACAACATTTCGGCAGATAAGTTTTGGTTCAGAAAACTCGCATTCTTGAGCCCCGCTATATCGTGTTTCCAACACAAGCAAGAGTATTAGAGAAGCTAATTTCTGGATCATTTTTCTCGGAGATTCGCGCTGAAAAAAAAATTAAACCAACAGTTAAATTTTTATGACATATAAATATCCATATTTATCGAGGGTAGCTGTTGCTGACTAGTTGAGAAATAGACTAGTGAATATTGGGAAAATTCGTCCCTATACAATGGTTTTAATATAACCTCCAGACGTTAACTTTTTTGCAGTTGACTTTGGATTTCAACAATTTCTTTTCTTACATGTCTCTTATTTTATACGAATCTTCATGAACAATCTCAAGAAAGTTGTAAGTAATCATTTTGATTATTGATCGCAACAATTTCCCTATTTTCATTTTGTATAAATTTGGAGTCTCCCTGATGATGGAAATGAAATAAAGGTTTCCGAAAGCTTCACTGAGCGAAATATCGCGTTGAGATAACTGAAATATGAGTTATCTTACACCGACGCGGGTTGCTAATAGGGGACAGCTCAGACCTCTGAGTTACGGCAACTAAATCGAAGAAATTGCATCAAATCACTGTTCATGAGTTATAATAGCCCTGATGATTGGTTATTTTAGCTAGCTAGCTTAGCTTATCGTAACTGGGTTTGACGAACACATGCGACGTGGTCTGCAGCAATTCATTGTTTAACCTGCCAGAGACCATATATGGGAGTTGTGATGCGAGTAGAGTATTATTGAGAGTTCTGGGCCAGTGGTGCTAGTGGTGCGTTTTATGATCTAACCCAGGTGGTTCGGTGGTGCGTTTTATGAGCTAACCCGGGTGGTTCGGTGGTGCTGTTTACAACCTAACCCGAAATTAAACCCGACTTTTTACGATCTAACCCAAGTGCTTTCATGAGGCGGCTTCTTATCTAACCCTAATTTGAACCTGAATATTTATGATCTGACCCGAGATAAAACCCGACTTTTTATGATTTAACCTTAGTGCAAACGCCGCTGCTAAAGCGGGATAATTAAATCCTAATTTTTATAAGCCATCCTTAAACCCGACTTTTTACGATCCGACCGGAGCCATCCTTAAACCAGACTTTTTATGATTTAACCTTAGTTGAAACGCCGCTGTTAAAGCGAGATAATTAAATCCCAATTTTTATAAGCCATCCTTAAACCCGACTTTTTACGATCCGACCTGAGCCATCCTTAAACCAGACTTTTTATGATTTAACCTTAGTTGAAACGCCGCTGTTAAAGCGAGATAATTAAATCCCAATTTTTATAAGCCATCCTTAAACCCGACTTTTTACGATCCGACCTGAGCCATCCTTAAACCAGACTTTTTATGATTTAACCTTAGTTGAAACGCCGCTGTTAAAGCGGGATAATTAAATCCTAATTTTTATAAGCCATCCTTAAACCCGACTTTTTACGATCCGACCTGAGCCATCCTTAAACCAGACTTTTTATGATTTAACCTTAGTTGAAACGCCGCTGTTAAAGCGGTATAGTAAAAATCATGATTTATATTTTCTAACTTAGTGAAACGCCGCTGGTGGATGGCAAAGCGAAATAAAACCCTAATTTATATGGTCTAACAAGATAAGTATAATAAGGCGGCACATTATTTGTCACCGCAATAATTATTTATACCTAAATGACCCTCTCAAACCCTCTGCCGACTCGATTTAAAAAGAAAGGGGCATAAAACTTTATTTATTATTCCGAAGGACCCTCATTAAAATTCAGTAGCATATCTAATAATTGTTTTCAATTTTGCACCACTTATAAAAAATACAATAAAATAATTACCATCTAGAACCATTAACTAGCGATTTCTTTGTACTGGAAATGGATAAATTATAGGACTATCTTGTAATGAGAACAGAGTAGACAATAAATAAAACTTAAATACGTATATGGCTCTATATATCATTCGACCTCTACTTAAAATACCAACTAGGTATAGGTACTATACAACTTGTGTTCGCCATCAGGTAAAAGCCCTCATAATGCTTTTATAAAAATTTTGCATAATATCATAATATAAGTAAATAGGGTACAATTTCAGGAAAAAAGTAAAAAAAATTAATTCACAGTGTAAAATTGTAGTTAAATGGATTGTAAATACGAAATAATATAAAAAGCTACCTTTTGTTTGCGATGATGTATGCACAATAACTCTATATTATTCGGCCCTTAAACTGAAAATACCCACTAGATAGGTATCATAAGCTGTATTTGTCATCAGGTAGAACCCCCAATAAAATTATGAATATTAGGCGTAGGCAACAAAGTAGCAATCTTAACTTATTTTCAACACGAGCATAAAAATATGGGGTTGTTAAATATTTTACAACTTTAATTCTCAATGGCAACAATAAGCAAATCACGTTGGTTTTTTAATTTATTATTGAATTCATTAGAATAATACTTATTAATAATATTAATCCGGCTAACTTAAGAAACTGACAATATAACGACCATCCAAAAAAATCATAATACATTACTGGGTGTGAAAGCAATTGCGCTGCAAAATATAGTGTATACCGACTCTGAGGTAGTTAATTAAAATCCCAATTAGCACTAAAAAAAAAATCAATTAGATATTTACTTTAGATATTTTAATAAAAAAATTCAATATTATTAGCATCACCTACGCATAGGGTTAAAAAGTATGAGAAACTTTGCGAATATCATTTTCCATAGTTCTCTCGACCACCACATCGATGTCACATTTCAATATTCTCACCAACATTTAACTTTTGAAATTAGCATAATAACAAATCCTTTACAATGAATTAAACAAACGCATACATAATTTTAAAATCTCATAATAAGAATATAAGCTAAAAGTATAATGCCTAACAGATCCAAAATCTAACAAGTTTCAACTAGTCGAATGACGTCAGTTTACATTTGTGGAGAATACCCAACTCTCGAATCATAAAAATGGTCAAACTTTGTCGGTAAATACCCTTCTATGGTGCAGGGGAAGGACAGGTAACTCGAGATGCTTATAAAGAAACGTTAAAGAACATTATTTGCTTATTTCTAGACTCTTAAAAATTAGATGCAATCGAACAATAAATGTTTTCATCATGTATATTTATCAGTAACACATTACTTTCGACATACGTAAATTCAAATTGATAATTACTTACCTTAGTACTTTTTTAGAAGCTTGAATCATTGCATATAACCGTCTGAGGATACCCAAACTTCCCCTAACATATTTCTCCGTAACCGGGGAAAAAGTGGTAAAAAAGCAAAATAACAGCTCCAAGTGTCTTTGCGAACAACCGGCAATAAAATAGAGTTTTTCAGTTTTTAATTTTTCGTAAATAAAAGTTGGTAAGATTAATAGTCTCTGTGAATCTAATAACATAATCAAAGTGATATGGCGTAAATTTAGGAGTACAGTATAAATTATGCCTCTATTAAAATATACCGCAATAACTAACTACCAAAGGATTTTTGATATTTTGAATATATTTGATGCTCATAGCATTATCACATTTCCAAAGGTTCTAAATTTTAGAAAAATGTTCTAATAGAATATGTCTATCAATATAAAGTAAAGGTATTGTTAGGGTTTTTTTAAAAAATACGACCTACAACAGTCTCTGCTACAACATGGCTGACTCTGTAGGAATTTCTGTGAAACCATAATAATTATATCAATAATCGAGTCGTCCTTATGATAATATTTTATTCCAATATCCGACTCCACTATCCATAAAAGTGATGTTAGAAAATCATAATTGAGCGCATTGTAATTTTTAAAAAGAAATTCACTTCACACACAAAGATGAAGCCAATCGATTCATGAAAATAATGCAAGTCAGTATGTGTATGTTATGGCTAACTGTTTAAATGTCTATTCCTTCCACGTTTGTCGGAAGAAATACTTTTCTTTATACTAGTATTTTAGTTGAAAATAAGATTGTAAATCGTGTACAAAACAACCGTCCCTTATGGATTTGAACGAAAATCGTAGATTTGACTATTTTCATGAAAAATAAATCTAAGTACGGAATAATGCAGGAGAGAGACCTATTTCTCTTGCATATTTAATTTCTTTGATAGTAAGAACTAATCTCTTTATTTTACAAAGTAAAAAAAAGCTAAAGACCGGCGTTGTCAGTCAGGTATAAGAACTGATTTAACACGATGGTTTTTGTACAAACGTTCAAATACAATTGTATGCTTTTTAACCGATTATGTCGGAAAAATGACGTTTTATAGATTAGATATTTAGACGAAGAGGTAGCCTTCTCAATAAAGTATTGATTATTGTCCTGATAGCTAGACAACACTTTTTATGTTAGTAAAAAAAAAATAATTTTTTTCGAACATGTTTCCAACATGTTTCCAACACAAGCAAGAGTATTAGAGAAGCTAATTTCTGGATCATTTTTCTCGGAGATTCGCGCTGAAAAAAAAATTAAACCAACAGTTACATTTTTATGACATATAAATATCCATATTTATCGAGGGTAGCTGTTGCTGACTAGTTGAGAAATAGACTAGTGAATATTGGGAAAATTCGTCCCTATACAATGGTTTTAATATAACCTCCAGACGTTAACTTTTTTGCAGTTGACTTTGGATTTCAACAATTTCTTTTCTTACATGTCTCTTATTTTATACGAATCTTCATGAACAATCTCAAGAAAGTTGTAAGTAATCATTTTGATTATTGATCGCAACAATTTCCCTATTTTCATTTTGTATAAATTTGGAGTCTCCCTGATGATGGAAATGAAATAAAGGTTTCCGAAAGCTTCACTGAGCGAAATATCGCGTTGAGATAACTGAAATATGAGTTATCTTACACCGACGCGGGTTGCTAATAGGGGACAGCTCAGACCTCTGAGTTACGGCAACTAAATCGAAGAAATTGCATCAAATCACTGTTCATGAGTTATAATAGCCCTGATGATTGGTTATTTTAGCTAGCTAGCTTAGCTTATCGTAACTGGGTTTGACGAACACATGCGACGTGGTCTGCAGCAATTCATTGTTTAACCTGCCAGAGACCATATATGGGAGTTGTGATGCGAGTAGAGTATTATTGAGAGTTCTGGGCCAGTGGTGCTAGTGGTGCGTTTTATGATCTAACCCAGGTGGTTCGGTGGTGCGTTTTATGAGCTAACCCGGGTGGTTCGGTGGTGCTGTTTACAACCTAACCCGAAATTAAACCCGACTTTTTACGATCTAACCCAAGTGCTTTCATGAGGCGGCTTCTTATCTAACCCTAATTTGAACCTGAATATTTATGATCTGACCCGAGATAAAACCCGACTTTTTATGATTTAACCTTAGTGCAAACGCCGCTGCTAAAGCGGGATAATTAAATCCTAATTTTTATAAGCCATCCTTAAACCCGACTTTTTACGATCCGACCGGAGCCATCCTTAAACCAGACTTTTTATGATTTAACCTTAGTTGAAACGCCGCTGTTAAAGCGAGATAATTAAATCCCAATTTTTATAAGCCATCCTTAAACCCGACTTTTTACGATCCGACCTGAGCCATCCTTAAACCAGACTTTTTATGATTTAACCTTAGTTGAAACGCCGCTGTTAAAGCGAGATAATTAAATCCCAATTTTTATAAGCCATCCTTAAACCCGACTTTTTACGATCCGACCTGAGCCATCCTTAAACCAGACTTTTTATGATTTAACCTTAGTTGAAACGCCGCTGTTAAAGCGGGATAATTAAATCCTAATTTTTATAAGCCATCCTTAAACCCGACTTTTTACGATCCGACCTGAGCCATCCTTAAACCAGACTTTTTATGATTTAACCTTAGTTGAAACGCCGCTGTTAAAGCGGTATAGTAAAAATCATGATTTATATTTTCTAACTTAGTGAAACGCCGCTGGTGGATGGCAAAGCGAAATAAAACCCTAATTTATATGGTCTAACAAGATAAGTATAATAAGGCGGCACATTATTTGTCACCGCAATAATTATTTATACCTAAATGACCCTCTCAAACCCTCTGCCGACTCGATTTAAAAAGAAAGGGGCATAAAACTTTATTTATTATTCCGAAGGACCCTCATTAAAATTCAGTAGCATATCTAATAATTGTTTTCAATTTTGCACCACTTATAAAAAATACAATAAAATAATTACCATCTAGAACCATTAACTAGCGATTTCTTTGTACTGGAAATGGATAAATTATAGGACTATCTTGTAATGAGAACAGAGTAGACAATAAATAAAACTTAAATACGTATATGGCTCTATATATCATTCGACCTCTACTTAAAATACCAACTAGGTATAGGTACTATACAACTTGTGTTCGCCATCAGGTAAAAGCCCTCATAATGCTTTTATAAAAATTTTGCATAATATCATAATATAAGTAAATAGGGTACAATTTCAGGAAAAAAGTAAAAAAAATTAATTCACAGTGTAAAATTGTAGTTAAATGGATTGTAAATACGAAATAATATAAAAAGCTACCTTTTGTTTGCGATGATGTATGCACAATAACTCTATATTATTCGGCCCTTAAACTGAAAATACCCACTAGATAGGTATCATAAGCTGTATTTGTCATCAGGTAGAACCCCCAATAAAATTATGAATATTAGGCGTAGGCAACAAAGTAGCAATCTTAACTTATTTTCAACACGAGCATAAAAATATGGGGTTGTTAAATATTTTACAACTTTAATTCTCAATGGCAACAATAAGCAAATCACGTTGGTTTTTTAATTTATTATTGAATTCATTAGAATAATACTTATTAATAATATTAATCCGGCTAACTTAAGAAACTGACAATATAACGACCATCCAAAAAAATCATAATACATTACTGGGTGTGAAAGCAATTGCGCTGCAAAATATAGTGTATACCGACTCTGAGGTAGTTAATTAAAATCCCAATTAGCACTAAAAAAAAAATCAATTAGATATTTACTTTAGATATTTTAATAAAAAAATTCAATATTATTAGCATCACCTACGCATAGGGTTAAAAAGTATGAGAAACTTTGCGAATATCATTTTCCATAGTTCTCTCGACCACCACATCGATGTCACATTTCAATATTCTCACCAACATTTAACTTTTGAAATTAGCATAATAACAAATCCTTTACAATGAATTAAACAAACGCATACATAATTTTAAAATCTCATAATAAGAATATAAGCTAAAAGTATAATGCCTAACAGATCCAAAATCTAACAAGTTTCAACTAGTCGAATGACGTCAGTTTACATTTGTGGAGAATACCCAACTCTCGAATCATAAAAATGGTCAAACTTTGTCGGTAAATACCCTTCTATGGTGCAGGGGAAGGACAGGTAACTCGAGATGCTTATAAAGAAACGTTAAAGAACATTATTTGCTTATTTCTAGACTCTTAAAAATTAGATGCAATCGAACAATAAATGTTTTCATCATGTATATTTATCAGTAACACATTACTTTCGACATACGTAAATTCAAATTGATAATTACTTACCTTAGTACTTTTTTAGAAGCTTGAATCATTGCATATAACCGTCTGAGGATACCCAAACTTCCCCTAACATATTTCTCCGTAACCGGGGAAAAAGTGGTAAAAAAGCAAAATAACAGCTCCAAGTGTCTTTGCGAACAACCGGCAATAAAATAGAGTTTTTCAGTTTTTAATTTTTCGTAAATAAAAGTTGGTAAGATTAATAGTCTCTGTGAATATAATAACATAATCAAAGTGATATGGCGTAAATTTAGGAGTACAGTATAAATTATGCCTCTATTAAAATATACCGCAATAACTAACTACCAAAGGATTTTTGATATTTTGAATATATTTGATGCTCATAGCATTATCACATTTCCAAAGGTTCTAAATTTTAGAAAAATGTTCTAATAGAATATGTCTATCAATATAAAGTAAAGGTATTGTTAGGGTTTTTTTTAAAAATACGACCTACAACAGTCTCTGCTACAACATGGCTGACTCTGTAGGAATTTCTGTGAAACCATAATAATTATATCAATAATCGAGTCGTCCTTATGATAATATTTTATTCCAATATCCGACTCCACTATCCATAAAAGTGATGTTAGAAAATCATAATTGAGCGCATTGTAATTTTTAAAAAGAAATTCACTTCACACACAAAGATGAAGCCAATCGATTCATGAAAATAATGCAAGTCAGTATGTGTATGTTATGGCTAACTGTTTAAATGTCTATTCCTTCCACGTTTGTCGGAAGAAATACTTTTCTTTATACTAGTATTTTAGTTGAAAATAAGATTGTAAATCGTGTACAAAACAACCGTCCCTTATGGATTTGAACGAAAATCGTAGATTTGACTATTTTCATGAAAAATAAATCTAAGTACGGAATAATGCAGGAGAGAGACCTATTTCTCTTGCATATTTAATTTCTTTGATAGTAAGAACTAATCTCTTTATTTTACAAAGTAAAAAAAAGCTAAAGACCGGCGTTGTCAGTCAGGTATAAGAACTGATTTAACACGATGGTTTTTGTACAAACGTTCAAATACAATTGTATGCTTTTTAACCGATTATGTCGGAAAAATGACGTTTTATAGATTAGATATTTAGACGAAGAGGTAGCCTTCTCAATAAAGTATTGATTATTGTCCTGATAGCTAGACAACACTTTTTATGTTAGTAAAAAAAAATAATTTTTTTCGAACGCTATTACAGGTTTTATCGTTAACTAACAAACATTAAGAGCGAAAAATTACCGTGCAAGATAAAATGTATAGGTTCACTTCATTTTTACATTATTTTACATTCGACAAAGAATAAACATCAATTTATTGTTTATTTTTTGAGGGAGTACTGGATGGTACAACTCTTCTGGTGGGAGAATTGTGCATTTAATTAAACCATCTATATTATTTAGGTTTAATTTGTTACACGCATCTCCTACATACACTTCTGGATGTGATAGTGGAAATTAAGAACTCTTACAGATGTACGGATAGAGGGAACAAACATCGGCGTATTTAATTTTTTCCGTATCTTTTATTTCATAGTATTCGCATGTATTTCCTGTTCGTCCTCCATAAAAAGCATCTCTTGGATTTAGTTTTGTCAAAATTTTATTGTAATGGGTATTAGTATAGGATTTTATCTCTGGATTATTTTTTAATAAATTTCTAAAACACACTCCCACATTTCATTAACTAAAAAACCGAAATCTTTTAGTCTCATAATTTTTGCCTTTGTGGTTTCATATCTTAAATTTAGCGTTTCTGAGGGATCCTCGGAAAGAGGATCGTTCCTGCCGAACTTGTAGCATACAGTACATCCATGGAAATAACATCCTTGAAATTCAAATACCTCATTTGTTTCGGAGCAGTAACCATCAACTTTTACACCATTTAAAACAGCTTCTTTACCATTAGCAGCATGTAAGATGTTGATTTTTCTGTGATTCTCGGTCCAAAGTAACCAATCTATGGCAATTTTGCTCTGCCTCTTTCTCCATCGGTATCCATTTTTTGGTATGATTCCTATAGTATTAGGCTTCAAAAAATTTCTTCTAAAAATTTTATTGCATGCTGAAGCAATAGTTGTAGCTTCAGTAAATGGACATACATTGGTAGTTTGTATAAGTTGTTCTCTAAACTTTAAACATGATTGCGCAAGGATTTCGACATCCGATACGCAGTAGTCTACCAGATCTCTTTGCATATCGAAACCATCATTTTCATGCTCTACAAACCATTTAAGAAATTTGGCTCTGTCTTCTTCTTTCATACTATCTGGGGAGTAATATTCAATTGATGGTAGAGGTCCTATATAGTTTTCATTTGCCTTTGTATTAAATAGGTGCGGGAAGTAGCCTTTTTTAAAAATATCCTCAAGTCCAAATGCCTTTGGTAGTTTGGCTTAAGGCATAGGGAAATAGTTAAGTGAGTCGATAAATTTTACATTTTCAAGTTGCATCGTAATTATTTTGGTACCTCTCATGATTAACTCAGGTGTAAAATCTGTCTTTGTCATAATGTAGTTTAATATAAACTGGTGATCAAAAGCCCGACCATTATGGGCTATTACAATAATTTCTTTAAAGTTTTTCCTCATTTGTAACAAATGGTTAGTAAATGTTCCCGCTGGGTCTATACCTCTGACTTTTTGTAACTTTAGACCGCATTTTTTACAAGTATCTGCTTCAGAATCCATGCACTCATCGCAGTATTGTTTGAAAACACAGAGATTGACTTGATGTAAAAACGTTGAATTTTCCAATAGTTTGTCTTGGCTCGTCTCTAAATCGTAGAATACAAAAAAGATCATCTTTAATCTTAGGTTTTCCCTTCTCAGGCCGAATATAACATAGATGATCCTCGGGTGCATGTTTATTACAAATTTTACAATAAATTTCACCACATGCATGTGCTCTTTTGGCTTTAATGGTTTTTAAACAAATAGAACATAGTTTAATTTGTTCGCATACTGTAAATTTGCCTGACGAATAATCCTTTTTATGATTTTCGTAACAGTTTTGACTTCTAAAAAATCATAGACAGTCCTGGCATTTAATTTTTATTGCTATTTCACAAGCAGAGGCTTGCTGACATGCCTGACAGGTTCCACCACATCGGTGCTCATTTTTGTGATCATATGGGACGTAACACTTTTCACAAAAATAGTTAGAACAAAAAGCTGCTGTCAGCGATGTAATTACATTAAAATGGCTTTTGTAATGTAATAAGTTCAGCCGTTTATTGCTTTCAGTTGAACCTTCAAATATAATATTTCGTCCTTTTGATCCATAGCTATGATGATTTTGAAATTGTATTAACTCGGGAATTCCACCTACTGCCTCAGGAATGCTAATTTTAGCTCTCTCCAACAATGATCTTGTTCTTTCGGTTTGAATTTTACTAATATCTCTTCTAACCTTACTGAATTCGGGATCTCTTTTATTATGGGCAATGGCGACTACCAAAGCACGTGGTAAACACAGGTTATCGGTATTTTTAATACTTATAATACCTCGTCGCTTGTCGCATTCCTCGTGAAAGCTGTTATAATTTTTTCCTCTTCCCCCACCAACAGGTAATCTAACAGTTGTCACACTAAGACAAAATGATTCTGTATTAAGACCTGCTGAGTTTGACTGATAAATGCCACTTATAACACTCCAAACATCTTGAAAGGTTATGTCTTTAGCTGCTTTGAAGCGAATCCAACCTTCTCCTCGGTTGAAGTCTTTAGAGCAAAAACTAAAAGCCACACGATCTAAGGGTTGCAGGCCTTCTGTAGCGTTTTGAATAATTTGATTAATTCCTTTTTCCACCCAACCAACTGGTTCAACTCCCTGTGGAACAGGTTTTAACTTAAACTCTAGAGTGCGTCCTGTAAGGTTAAATTCTCGTAACTTTTTAACAACGTCTTTAACAATAATAAACTTCTACATCTTTCTTTTTTTTTTTGTTGTTTTATAGTCTACTATCTACCTACATAAAAAAAAAACAAGTATATTTTCATATTTTTATCGGTCTTAAGTTCGATTTCAAAAGCACACTCCCACTTTTTGATAATTTCACAGTCTAAGCACATAGATCTTATATTTTTTATTTACGATCAATTCATCTTTATTCGCCAATCGTCTCAAACGAGTCTGCTTTTGAAAGTAATATAGCCTTAGTATTCAGAAAATATTAATGATATCGGAGCCTAAAACATCCTTGACACTAAAAAATCATTGTGTTTCCTAACAAAACCCATCATCTTGTCTATTTAGCTTGCTTTCCTATTGTTTAGCAGGTTAAATAAAATTATTATTTCGCTCTTTTTGTCTGTACTGAATCGTTAGGGGAATACGATTCTAGTCCTATAAGAGAGACAGTTAAAATTTATGTAAGCAATCAGAAATCCTACACTATGAGCTACTTAGTTAAAATTTCATATTTCCTTCCTGGATCAGGTAAAATTTGTGTTGTGTCGGTCAAAATTTATAAAATACGAAAAAAATGCTAGATGCATTTTTATCATGACTTTCTATCTAATACCATCTTATTTCAAGGTATAATTCGGTTATCAAAATGAGAATCTAAAAAATCCTCGTGTTTCCTCACAAAACCCATCATCTTGCCTATTTAGCTTGCTTTTCTATTGTTTAGCAGGTTAAATAAAATTATTATTTCGCTCTTTTTGTCTGTACTGAATCGTTAGGGGGATACGTTTCTAGTTCTATAAGAGAGACAGTTAAAATTTATGTAAGCAATCAGAAATCCTACACTATGAGCTACTTAGTTAAAATTTCATATTTCCTTCCTATGTGTCGGTCAAAATTTATAAAAATACGAAAAAAATGCTGGATGCATTTTTAGCGTGACTTTCTATTTAATACCATCTTATTTCAAGGTATAATTCGGTTGTCAAAATGAGAATAAAATAATTTTCCCATGGTTTATGTCATCTTAAAAAAGTCAAAAGGTTATATTCTGTAGAGGGTCAGATACATTCAAATTTAAAAATTTTCTCCAAGAAGAATTTTAAGATAGAATTATAGTAAATAAAAATTCTATACCTCCAATATTTCTTGGAAACGTATCGTGTTCTAGCGACATAACCCAAAAGTACCTCTATTCAGAAACGCATCGTACTTTTCTTGTCAAACTTGACTTTGTTGTAATGTTGTATGCAGAGCACTTTGAAAACAAAAATTAGATTAGAAACCGCCGCCTCATAAGGTATACTTTTTTAGGTCTTACATAGGGTACACTGGTATACAGAACAAATGTCATCTTTAATTGTCTCATTGTCCCATCCATTACATACATTATTATAATCTTAAAGCACCTGTTACCAGCATTATCTGTTTTTATGGTTTTCATAAAACATAGCGATTACCGATGAAAATTAAACGAAAACTTAATAAATAACTTTTTTTTCAACTGAAATAGACTGATTTTCGATGGAAAAATGTTACTTATAACTAAAAATGAATATAAGACATATACGCAATGATATTTAGAATAAATCAATCTTTTCTAAAATTACTATGATTTGTTCAGGTTTCTCAAACACTTGAGAAACCTGAACTAACCTGAGGGGGGCGCGTCAAACCTGAAACCGATTGCAAGGAGCACTAACCTTAGTACATGCAATCAAACCTGAGCTACCCTGAAAGATTATGATGAAACCCGACTCTCTGCATCGCAACCATTGGAGTGGAAAAAAAAAATTTCAACTCTTCATACGACGAAAAAACATCCGTTAATTAATAGTGCTTGTTTTCTAAACCATACTAATAAGCCCTTTTTAATATACCAACCTGAAAGATAAGAATACATGGTTTTCTGTGTGAATTTAACTCTAGAAGGAACAAAATTGCAGAGAAATTTGAGGATTTTTCAAGAAAGTCCTCTCTCAAGTACAACGTAGTGGTGAATTATCCTACAAAAATATAAAAAAAAGATCATCTCAGTATCGCGTTTGAACTCTATACGAAATCTGCAAGCCTTGCTACTTTGGTTATAACGAAACGATTTTGTGAATATTTCATAGTAATTTTAGAAAAGATTGATTTATTCTAAATATCATTGCGTATATGTCTTATATTCATTTTTAGTTATAAGTAACATTTTTCCATCGAAAATCAGTCTATTTCAGTTGAAAAAAAAGTTATTTATTAAGTTTTCGTTTAATTTTCATCGGTAATCGCTATGTTTTATGAAAACCATAAAAACAGATAATGCTGGTAACAGGTGCTTTAAGATTATAATAATGTATGTAATGGATGGGACAATGAGATAATTAAAGATGACATTTGTTCTGTATACCAGTGTACCCTATGTAAGACCTAAAAAAGTATACCTTAAGAGGCGGCGGTTTCTAATCTAATTTTTGTTTTCAAAGTGCTCTGCATACAACATTACAACAAAGTCAAGTTTGACAAGAAAAGTACGATGCGTTTCTGAATAGAGGTACTTTTGGGTTATGTCGCTAGAACACGATATGTTTCCAAGAAATATTGGAGGTATAGAATTTTTATTTACTATAATACTATCTTAAAATTCTTCTTGGAGAAAATTTTTAAATTTGAATGTATCTGACCCTCTACAGAATATAACCTTTTGACTTTTTTAAGATGACATAAACCATGGGAAAATTATTTTATTCTCATTTTGACAACCGAATTATACCTCGAAATAAGATGGTATTAAATAGAAAGTCACGCTAAAAATGCATCCAGCATTTTTTTCGTATTTTTATAAATTTTGACCGACACATCACAAATTTTGCCTGACCCAGGAAGGAAATATGAAATTTTAACTAAGTAGCTCATAGTGTAGGATTTCTGATTGCTTACATAAATTTTAACTGTCTCTCTTATAGAACTAGAAACGTATCTCCCTAACGATTCAGTACAGACAAAAAGAGCGAAATAATAATTTTATTTAACCTGCTAAACAATAGAAAAGCAAGCTAAATAGGCAAGATGATGGGTTTTGTGAGGAAACACGAGGATTTTTTAGATTCCCATTTTGATAACCGAATTATACCTTGAAATAAGATGGTATTAGATAGAAAGTCATGATAAAAATGCATCTAGCATTTTTTTCGTATTTTATAAATTTTGACCGACACAACACAAATTTTACCTGATCCAGGAAGGAAATATGAAATTTTAACTAAGTAGCTCATAGTGTAGGATTTCTGATTGCTTACATAAATTTTAACTGTCTCTCTTATAGGACTAGAATCGTATTCCCCTAACGATTCAGTACAGACAAAAAGAGCGAAATAATAATTTTATTTAACCTGCTAAACAATAGGAAAGCAAGCTAAATAGACAAGATGATGGGTTTTGTTAGGAAACACAATGATTTTTTAGTGTCAAGGATGTTTTAGGCTCCGATATCATTAATATTTTCTGAATACTAAGGCTATATTACTTTCAAAAGCAGACTCGTTTGAGACGATTGGCGAATAAAGATGAATTGATCGTAAATAAAAAATATAAGATCTATGTGCTTAGACTGTGAAATTATCAAAAAGTGGGAGTGTGCTTTTGAAATCGAACTTAAGACCGATAAAAATATGAAAATATACTTGTTTTTTTTTTTTATGTAGGTAGATAGTAGACTATAAAACAACAAAAAAAAAAAAGAAAGATGGAGAAGTTTATTATTGTTAAAGACGTTGTTAAAAAGTTACGAGAATTTAACCTTACAGGACGCACTCTAGAGTTTAAGTTAAAACCTGTTCCACAGGGAGTTGAACCAGTTGGTTGGGTGGAAAAAGGAATTAATCAAATTATTCAAAACGCTACAGAAGGCCTACAACCCTTAGATCGTGTGGCTTTTAGTTTTTGCTCTAAAGACTTCAACCGAGGAGAAGGTTGGATTCGCTTCAAAGCAGCTAAAGACATAACCTTTCAAGATGTTTGGAGTGTTATAAGTGGCATTTATCAGTCAAACTCAGCAGGTCTTAATACAGAATCATTTTGTCTTAGTGTGACAACTGTTAGATTACCTGTTGGTGGGGGAAGAGGAAAAAATTATAACAGCTTTCACGAGGAATGCGACAAGCGACGAGGTATTATAAGTATTAAAAATACCGATAACCTGTGTTTACCACGTGCTTTGGTAGTCGCCATTGCCCATAATAAAAGAGATCCCGAATTCAGTAAGGTTAGAAGAGATATTAGTAAAATTCAAACCGAAAGAACAAGATCATTGTTGGAGAGAGCTAAAATTAGCATTCCTGAGGCAGTAGGTGAAATTCCCGAGTTAATACAATTTCAAAATCATCTAAAAGAATATAAATTAGTTGTTTATAGCTATGGATCAAAAGGACGAAATATTATATTTGAAGGTTCAACTGAAAGCAATAAACGGCTGAACTTATTACATTACAAAAGCCATTTTAATGTAATTACATCGCTGACAGCAGCTTTTTGTTCTAACTATTTTTGTGAAAAGTGTTACGTCCCATATGATCACAAAAATGAGCACCGATGTGGTGGAACCTGTCAGGCATGTCAGCAAGCCTCTGCTTGTGAAATAGCAATAAAAATTAAATGCCAGGACTGTCTATGATTTTTTAGAAGTCAAAACTGTTACGAAAATCATAAAAAGGATTATTCGTCAGGCAAATTTACAGTATGCGAACAAATTAAACTATGTTCTATTTGTTTAAAAACCATTAAAGCCAAAAGAGCACATGCATGTGGTGAAATTTATTGTAAAATTTGTAATAAACATGCACCCGAGGATCATCTATGTTATATTCGGCCTGAGAAGGGAAAACCTAAGATGAAAGATGATCTTTTTTGTATTCTACGATTTAGAGACGAGCCAAGACAAACTATTGGAAAATTCAACGTTTTTACATCAAGTCAATCTCTGTGTTTTTAAACAATACTGCGATGAGTGCATGGATTCTGAAGCAGATACTTGTAAAAAATGCGGTCTAAAGTTACAAAAAGTCAGAGGTATAGACCCAGCGGGAACATTTACTAACCATTTGTTACAAATGAGGAAAAACTTTAAAGAAATTATTGTAATAGCCCATAATGGTCGGGCTTTTGATCACCAGTTTATATTAAACTACATTATGACAAAGACAGATTTTACACCTGAGTTAATCATGAGAGGTACCAAAATAATTACGATGCAACTTGAAAATGTAAAATTTATCGACTCACTTAACTATTTCCCTATGCCTTAAGCCAAACTACCAAAGGCATTTGGACTTGAGGATATTTTTAAAAAAGGCTACTTCCCGCACCTATTTAATACAAAGGCAAATGAAAACTATATAGGACCTCTACCATCAATTGAATATTACTCCCCAGATAGTATGAAAGAAGAAGACAGTGCCAAATTTCTTAAATGGTTTGTAGAGCATGAAAATGATGGTTTCGATATGCAAAGAGATCTGGTAGACTACTGCGTATCGGATGTCGAAATCCTTGCGCAATCATGTTTAAAGTTTAGAGAACAACTTATACAAACTACCAATGTATGTCCATTTACTGAAGCTACAACTGTTGCTTCAGCATGCAATAAAATTTTTAGAAGAAATTTTTTGAAGCCTAATACTATAGGAATCATACCAAAAAATGGATACCGATGGAGAAAGAGGCAGAGCAAAATTGCCATAGATTGGTTACTTTGGACCGAGAATCACAGAAAAATCAACATCTTACATGCTGCTAATGGTAAAGAAGCTGTTTTAAATGGTGTAAAAGTTGATGGTTACTGCTCCGAAACAAATGAGGTATTTGAATTTCAAGGATGTTATTTCCATGGATGTACTGTATGCTACAAGTTCG
Organism: Polydrusus tereticollis; assembly: GCA_963920685.1. Classification (NCBI taxonomy): domain Eukaryota; kingdom Metazoa; phylum Arthropoda; class Insecta; order Coleoptera; family Curculionidae; genus Polydrusus; species Polydrusus tereticollis. Next base: position 98,410,404 of record OY987331.1, read on the forward strand.
GCAGGAACGATCCTCTTTCCGAGGATCCCTCAGAAACGCTAAATTTAAGATATGAAACCACAAAGGCAAAAATTATGAGACTAAAAGATTTCGGTTTTTTAGTTAATGAAATGTGGGAGTGTGATTTTAGAAATTTATTAAAAAATAATCCAGAGATAAAATCCTATACTAATACCCATTACATAAAATTTTGACAAAACTAAATCCAAGAGATGCTTTTTATGGAGGACGAACAGGAAATACATGCGAATACTATGAAATAAAAGATACGGAAAAAATTAAATACGCCGATGTTTGTTCCCTCTATCCGTACATCTGTAAGAGTTCTTAATTTCCACTATCACATCCAGAAGTGTATGTAGGAGATGCGTGTAACAAATTAAACCTAAATAATATAGATGGTTTAATTAAATGCACAATTCTCCCACCAGAAGAGTTGTACCATCCAGTACTCCCTCAAAAAATAAACAATAAATTGATGTTTATTCTTTGTCGAATGTAAAATAATGTAAAAATGAAGTGAACCTATACATTTTATCTTGCACGGTAATTTTTCGCTCTTAATGTTTGTTAGTTAACGATAAAACCTGTAATAGCGTTCGAAAAAAATAATTTTTTTTTTACTAACATAAAAAGTGTTGTCTAGCTATCAGGACAATAATCAATACTTTATTGAGAAGGCTACCTCTTCGTCTAAATATCTAATCTATAAAACGTCATTTTTCCGACATAATCGGTTAAAAAGCATACAATTGTATTTGAACGTTTGTACAAAAACCATCGTGTTAAATCAGTTCTTATACCTGACTGACAACGCCGATCTTTAGCTTTTTTTTACTTTTTAAAATAAAGAGATTAGTTCTTACTATCAAAGAAATTAAATATGCAAGAGAAATAGGTCTCTCTCCTGCATTATTCCGTACTTAGATTTATTTTTCATGAAAATAGTCAAATCTACGATTTTCGTTCAAATCCATAAGGGACGGTTGTTTTGTACACGATTTACAATCTTATTTTCAACTAAAATACTAGTATAAAGAAAAGTATTTCTTCCGACAAACGTGGAAGGAATAGACATTTAAACAGTTAGCCATAACATACACATACTGACTTGCATTATTTTCATGAATCGATTGGCTTCATCTTTGTGTGTGAAGTGAATTTCTTTTTAAAAATTACAATGCGCTCAATTATGATTTTCTAACATCACTTTTATGGATAGTGGAGTCGGATATTGGAATAAAATATTATCATAAGGACGACTCGATTATTGATATAATTATTATGGTTTCACAGAAATTCCTACAGAGTCAGCCATGTTGTAGCAGAGACTGTTGTAGGTCGTATTTTTTAAAAAAACCCTAACAATACCTTTACTTTATATTGATAGACATATTCTATTAGAACATTTTTCTAAAATTTAGAACCTTTGGAAATGTGATAATGCTATGAGCATCAAATATATTCAAAATATCAAAAATCCTTTGGTAGTTAGTTATTGCGGTATATTTTAATAGAGGCATAATTTATACTGTACTCCTAAATTTACGCCATATCACTTTGATTATGTTATTATATTCACAGAGACTATTAATCTTACCAACTTTTATTTACGAAAAATTAAAAACTGAAAAACTCTATTTTATTGCCGGTTATTCGCAAAGACACTTGGAGCTGTTATTTTGCTTTTTTACCACTTTTTCCCCGGTTACGGAGAAATATGTTAGGGGAAGTTTGGGTATCCTCAGACGGTTATATGCAATGATTCAAGCTTCTAAAAAAGTACTAAGGTAAGTAATTATCAATTTGAATTTACGTATGTCGAAAGTAATGTGTTACTGATAAATATACATGATGAAAACATTTATTGTTCGATTGCATCTAATTTTTAAGAGTCTAGAAATAAGCAAATAATGTTCTTTAACGTTTCTTTATAAGCATCTCGAGTTACCTGTCCTTCCCCTGCACCATAGAAGGGTATTTACCGACAAAGTTTGACCATTTTTATGATTCGAGAGTTGGGTATTCTCCACAAATGTAAACTGACGTCATTCGACTAGTTGAAACTTGTTAGATTTTGGAGCTGTTAGGCATTATACTTTTAGCTTATATTCTTATTATGAGATTTTAAAATTATGTATGCGTTTGTTTAATTCATTGTAAAGGATTTGTTATTATGCTAATTTCAAAAGTTAAATGTTGGTGAGAATATTGAAATGTGACATCGATGTGGTGGTCGAGAGAACTATGGAAAATGATATTCGCAAAGTTTCTCATACTTTTTAACCCTATGCGTAGGTGATGCTAATAATATTGAATTTTTTTATTAAAATATCTAAAGTAAATATCTAATTGATTTTTTTTTTAGTGCTAATTGGGATTTTAATTAACTACCTCAGAGTCGGTATACACTATATTTTGCAGCGCAATTGCTTTCACACCCAGTAATGTATTATGATTTTTTTGGATGGTCGTTATATTGTCAGTTTCTTAAGTTAGCCGGATTAATAAGTATTATTCTAATGAATTCAATAATAAATTAAAAAACCAACGTGATTTGCTTATTGTTGCCATTGAGAATTAAAGTTGTAAAATATTTAACAACCCCATATTTTTATGCTCGTGTTGAAAATAAGTTAAGATTGCTACTTTGTTGCCTACGCCTAATATTCATAATTTTATTGGGGGTTCTACCTGATGACAAATACAGCTTATGATACCTATCTAGTGGGTATTTTCAGTTTAAGGGCCGAATAATATAGAGTTATTGTGCATACATCATCGCAAACAAAAGGTAGCTTTTTATATTATTTCGTATTTACAATCCATTTAACTACAATTTTACACTGTGAATTAATTTTTTTTACTTTTTTCCTGAAATTGTACCCTATTTACTTATATTATGATATTATGCAAAATTTTTATAAAAGCATTATGAGGGCTTTTACCTGATGGCGAACACAAGTTGTATAGTACCTATACCTAGTTGGTATTTTAAGTAGAGGTCGAATGATATATAGAGCCATATACGTATTTAAGTTTTATTTATTGTCTACTCTGTTCTCATTACAAGATAGTCCTATAATTTATCCATTTCCAGTACAAAGAAATCGCTAGTTAATGGTTCTAGATGGTAATTATTTTATTGTATTTTTTATAAGTGGTGCAAAATTGAAAACAATTATTAGATATGCTACTGAATTTTAATGAGGGTCCTTCGGAATAATAAATAAAGTTTTATGCCCCTTTCTTTTTAAATCGAGTCGGCAGAGGGTTTGAGAGGGTCATTTAGGTATAAATAATTATTGCGGTGACAAATAATGTGCCGCCTTATTATACTTATCTTGTTAGACCATATAAATTAGGGTTTTATTTCGCTTTGCCATCCACCAGCGGCGTTTCACTAAGTTAGAAAATATAAATCATGATTTTTACTATACCGCTTTAACAGCGGCGTTTCAACTAAGGTTAAATCATAAAAAGTCTGGTTTAAGGATGGCTCAGGTCGGATCGTAAAAAGTCGGGTTTAAGGATGGCTTATAAAAATTAGGATTTAATTATCCCGCTTTAACAGCGGCGTTTCAACTAAGGTTAAATCATAAAAAGTCTGGTTTAAGGATGGCTCAGGTCGGATCGTAAAAAGTCGGGTTTAAGGATGGCTTATAAAAATTGGGATTTAATTATCTCGCTTTAACAGCGGCGTTTCAACTAAGGTTAAATCATAAAAAGTCTGGTTTAAGGATGGCTCAGGTCGGATCGTAAAAAGTCGGGTTTAAGGATGGCTTATAAAAATTGGGATTTAATTATCTCGCTTTAACAGCGGCGTTTCAACTAAGGTTAAATCATAAAAAGTCTGGTTTAAGGATGGCTCCGGTCGGATCGTAAAAAGTCGGGTTTAAGGATGGCTTATAAAAATTAGGATTTAATTATCCCGCTTTAGCAGCGGCGTTTGCACTAAGGTTAAATCATAAAAAGTCGGGTTTTATCTCGGGTCAGATCATAAATATTCAGGTTCAAATTAGGGTTAGATAAGAAGCCGCCTCATGAAAGCACTTGGGTTAGATCGTAAAAAGTCGGGTTTAATTTCGGGTTAGGTTGTAAACAGCACCACCGAACCACCCGGGTTAGCTCATAAAACGCACCACCGAACCACCTGGGTTAGATCATAAAACGCACCACTAGCACCACTGGCCCAGAACTCTCAATAATACTCTACTCGCATCACAACTCCCATATATGGTCTCTGGCAGGTTAAACAATGAATTGCTGCAGACCACGTCGCATGTGTTCGTCAAACCCAGTTACGATAAGCTAAGCTAGCTAGCTAAAATAACCAATCATCAGGGCTATTATAACTCATGAACAGTGATTTGATGCAATTTCTTCGATTTAGTTGCCGTAACTCAGAGGTCTGAGCTGTCCCCTATTAGCAACCCGCGTCGGTGTAAGATAACTCATATTTCAGTTATCTCAACGCGATATTTCGCTCAGTGAAGCTTTCGGAAACCTTTATTTCATTTCCATCATCAGGGAGACTCCAAATTTATACAAAATGAAAATAGGGAAATTGTTGCGATCAATAATCAAAATGATTACTTACAACTTTCTTGAGATTGTTCATGAAGATTCGTATAAAATAAGAGACATGTAAGAAAAGAAATTGTTGAAATCCAAAGTCAACTGCAAAAAAGTTAACGTCTGGAGGTTATATTAAAACCATTGTATAGGGACGAATTTTCCCAATATTCACTAGTCTATTTCTCAACTAGTCAGCAACAGCTACCCTCGATAAATATGGATATTTATATGTCATAAAAATGTAACTGTTGGTTTAATTTTTTTTTCAGCGCGAATCTCCGAGAAAAATGATCCAGAAATTAGCTTCTCTAATACTCTTGCTTGTGTTGGAAACATGTTGGAAACATGTTCGAAAAAAATTATTTTTTTTTTACTAACATAAAAAGTGTTGTCTAGCTATCAGGACAATAATCAATACTTTATTGAGAAGGCTACCTCTTCGTCTAAATATCTAATCTATAAAACGTCATTTTTCCGACATAATCGGTTAAAAAGCATACAATTGTATTTGAACGTTTGTACAAAAACCATCGTGTTAAATCAGTTCTTATACCTGACTGACAACGCCGGTCTTTAGCTTTTTTTTACTTTGTAAAATAAAGAGATTAGTTCTTACTATCAAAGAAATTAAATATGCAAGAGAAATAGGTCTCTCTCCTGCATTATTCCGTACTTAGATTTATTTTTCATGAAAATAGTCAAATCTACGATTTTCGTTCAAATCCATAAGGGACGGTTGTTTTGTACACGATTTACAATCTTATTTTCAACTAAAATACTAGTATAAAGAAAAGTATTTCTTCCGACAAACGTGGAAGGAATAGACATTTAAACAGTTAGCCATAACATACACATACTGACTTGCATTATTTTCATGAATCGATTGGCTTCATCTTTGTGTGTGAAGTGAATTTCTTTTTAAAAATTACAATGCGCTCAATTATGATTTTCTAACATCACTTTTATGGATAGTGGAGTCGGATATTGGAATAAAATATTATCATAAGGACGACTCGATTATTGATATAATTATTATGGTTTCACAGAAATTCCTACAGAGTCAGCCATGTTGTAGCAGAGACTGTTGTAGGTCGTATTTTTTAAAAAAACCCTAACAATACCTTTACTTTATATTGATAGACATATTCTATTAGAACATTTTTCTAAAATTTAGAACCTTTGGAAATGTGATAATGCTATGAGCATCAAATATATTCAAAATATCAAAAATCCTTTGGTAGTTAGTTATTGCGGTATATTTTAATAGAGGCATAATTTATACTGTACTCCTAAATTTACGCCATATCACTTTGATTATGTTATTAGATTCACAGAGACTATTAATCTTACCAACTTTTATTTACGAAAAATTAAAAACTGAAAAACTCTATTTTATTGCCGGTTGTTCGCAAAGACACTTGGAGCTGTTATTTTGCTTTTTTACCACTTTTTCCCCGGTTACGGAGAAATATGTTAGGGGAAGTTTGGGTATCCTCAGACGGTTATATGCAATGATTCAAGCTTCTAAAAAAGTACTAAGGTAAGTAATTATCAATTTGAATTTACGTATGTCGAAAGTAATGTGTTACTGATAAATATACATGATGAAAACATTTATTGTTCGATTGCATCTAATTTTTAAGAGTCTAGAAATAAGCAAATAATGTTCTTTAACGTTTCTTTATAAGCATCTCGAGTTACCTGTCCTTCCCCTGCACCATAGAAGGGTATTTACCGACAAAGTTTGACCATTTTTATGATTCGAGAGTTGGGTATTCTCCACAAATGTAAACTGACGTCATTCGACTAGTTGAAACTTGTTAGATTTTGGATCTGTTAGGCATTATACTTTTAGCTTATATTCTTATTATGAGATTTTAAAATTATGTATGCGTTTGTTTAATTCATTGTAAAGGATTTGTTATTATGCTAATTTCAAAAGTTAAATGTTGGTGAGAATATTGAAATGTGACATCGATGTGGTGGTCGAGAGAACTATGGAAAATGATATTCGCAAAGTTTCTCATACTTTTTAACCCTATGCGTAGGTGATGCTAATAATATTGAATTTTTTTATTAAAATATCTAAAGTAAATATCTAATTGATTTTTTTTTTAGTGCTAATTGGGATTTTAATTAACTACCTCAGAGTCGGTATACACTATATTTTGCAGCGCAATTGCTTTCACACCCAGTAATGTATTATGATTTTTTTGGATGGTCGTTATATTGTCAGTTTCTTAAGTTAGCCGGATTAATATTATTAATAAGTATTATTCTAATGAATTCAATAATAAATTAAAAAACCAACGTGATTTGCTTATTGTTGCCATTGAGAATTAAAGTTGTAAAATATTTAACAACCCCATATTTTTATGCTCGTGTTGAAAATAAGTTAAGATTGCTACTTTGTTGCCTACGCCTAATATTCATAATTTTATTGGGGGTTCTACCTGATGACAAATACAGCTTATGATACCTATCTAGTGGGTATTTTCAGTTTAAGGGCCGAATAATATAGAGTTATTGTGCATACATCATCGCAAACAAAAGGTAGCTTTTTATATTATTTCGTATTTACAATCCATTTAACTACAATTTTACACTGTGAATTAATTTTTTTTACTTTTTTCCTGAAATTGTACCCTATTTACTTATATTATGATATTATGCAAAATTTTTATAAAAGCATTATGAGGGCTTTTACCTGATGGCGAACACAAGTTGTATAGTACCTATACCTAGTTGGTATTTTAAGTAGAGGTCGAATGATATATAGAGCCATATACGTATTTAAGTTTTATTTATTGTCTACTCTGTTCTCATTACAAGATAGTCCTATAATTTATCCATTTCCAGTACAAAGAAATCGCTAGTTAATGGTTCTAGATGGTAATTATTTTATTGTATTTTTTATAAGTGGTGCAAAATTGAAAACAATTATTAGATATGCTACTGAATTTTAATGAGGGTCCTTCGGAATAATAAATAAAGTTTTATGCCCCTTTCTTTTTAAATCGAGTCGGCAGAGGGTTTGAGAGGGTCATTTAGGTATAAATAATTATTGCGGTGACAAATAATGTGCCGCCTTATTATACTTATCTTGTTAGACCATATAAATTAGGGTTTTATTTCGCTTTGCCATCCACCAGCGGCGTTTCACTAAGTTAGAAAATATAAATCATGATTTTTACTATACCGCTTTAACAGCGGCGTTTCAACTAAGGTTAAATCATAAAAAGTCTGGTTTAAGGATGGCTCAGGTCGGATCGTAAAAAGTCGGGTTTAAGGATGGCTTATAAAAATTAGGATTTAATTATCCCGCTTTAACAGCGGCGTTTCAACTAAGGTTAAATCATAAAAAGTCTGGTTTAAGGATGGCTCAGGTCGGATCGTAAAAAGTCGGGTTTAAGGATGGCTTATAAAAATTGGGATTTAATTATCTCGCTTTAACAGCGGCGTTTCAACTAAGGTTAAATCATAAAAAGTCTGGTTTAAGGATGGCTCAGGTCGGATCGTAAAAAGTCGGGTTTAAGGATGGCTTATAAAAATTGGGATTTAATTATCTCGCTTTAACAGCGGCGTTTCAACTAAGGTTAAATCATAAAAAGTCTGGTTTAAGGATGGCTCCGGTCGGATCGTAAAAAGTCGGGTTTAAGGATGGCTTATAAAAATTAGGATTTAATTATCCCGCTTTAGCAGCGGCGTTTGCACTAAGGTTAAATCATAAAAAGTCGGGTTTTATCTCGGGTCAGATCATAAATATTCAGGTTCAAATTAGGGTTAGATAAGAAGCCGCCTCATGAAAGCACTTGGGTTAGATCGTAAAAAGTCGGGTTTAATTTCGGGTTAGGTTGTAAACAGCACCACCGAACCACCCGGGTTAGCTCATAAAACGCACCACCGAACCACCTGGGTTAGATCATAAAACGCACCACTAGCACCACTGGCCCAGAACTCTCAATAATACTCTACTCGCATCACAACTCCCATATATGGTCTCTGGCAGGTTAAACAATGAATTGCTGCAGACCACGTCGCATGTGTTCGTCAAACCCAGTTACGATAAGCTAAGCTAGCTAGCTAAAATAACCAATCATCAGGGCTATTATAACTCATGAACAGTGATTTGATGCAATTTCTTCGATTTAGTTGCCGTAACTCAGAGGTCTGAGCTGTCCCCTATTAGCAACCCGCGTCGGTGTAAGATAACTCATATTTCAGTTATCTCAACGCGATATTTCGCTCAGTGAAGCTTTCGGAAACCTTTATTTCATTTCCATCATCAGGGAGACTCCAAATTTATACAAAATGAAAATAGGGAAATTGTTGCGATCAATAATCAAAATGATTACTTACAACTTTCTTGAGATTGTTCATGAAGATTCGTATAAAATAAGAGACATGTAAGAAAAGAAATTGTTGAAATCCAAAGTCAACTGCAAAAAAGTTAACGTCTGGAGGTTATATTAAAACCATTGTATAGGGACGAATTTTCCCAATATTCACTAGTCTATTTCTCAACTAGTCAGCAACAGCTACCCTCGATAAATATGGATATTTATATGTCATAAAAATTTAACTGTTGGTTTAATTTTTTTTTCAGCGCGAATCTCCGAGAAAAATGATCCAGAAATTAGCTTCTCTAATACTCTTGCTTGTGTTGGAAACACGATATAGCGGGGCTCAAGAATGCGAGTTTTCTGAACCAAAACTTATCTGCCGAAATGTTGTCTCTCAATTTCCAAAAGAAAACTACTATCGGAGGAGTCTAAAGTGTGTTGACTGTGAAATTAGAAAATTTGATAATGACACATTGCCATACGAGAATAATCTAATTTTTTTTTATATTTCCCATAGTGGTCTCCAGCAAATCGAATCGTTCGGTTTTTCCAACTTACAAAAATTAAATAATCTCTATCTGCAAAATAACGAGATTGTTAACATTTCGGCAAACGCGTTTATTGGGTTGGGCCTGAGTGAGCTGCACCTTCAAAACAACACACTTAAAGCCCTAAATCCAGGTTTTTTGAACGGCCTCTCAAGTACATGCGTAAATATATCAAATAACGTTCTTGAAAGTGTGCCAAAAAAGCCTTTGAAGGATCTCTAGGCCTCCATAAGCTGGACCTGTCGCACAACAATATCAACATGGTAGATATAGACGCATTCCTGGGACTTACAAAGCTGGAAGTGTTAGATTTAAGTTTTAACTTGTTGTGTCATATTCCTTTTGGAACCTTTAGGATGTCTAATACATTAAGGCGATTAAACTTAGCTAGTAATAAGTTTACCACATTGGAGACTGCATCCTTCTCAGGTTTAAAAAATCTGTTATTTTTAGATTTAGCTAGAAATTCTTTGACTTGGTTTGATTCTACATGGCTATTTGCGATGAAGCATTTGACGCATCTTGATATAAGCGGAAATGAAATAAGATATTATGATTTTCAGTCAATTCTCACTAGCGTTCCTACTTTGAAAATGATTACTATCGAAGACATGATATTTCATTGCGAGCAGCTGAAGAACGTGCTTCAGTTTTTTAGGTCTAAACAAGTTGATGTAGTTAATAACGTTTTCAGATATAAACATCAAAATATTGATGGGATTGCCTGTATGAACAATTTTATAGAATCTGATGAAAGACTTTCTTTAACATCTTTTTTGGAACGGTCAATGGAGGAAGCTGATTCGTTACAGACTTCTTGTTAATGTATTGGGAATTGGAATTATGTTGGTAATAGAAATATTGATAAAATAAAAAATCTTAAAATAAGAATTGTGTCAGTAGGACCTATACAATGTGTTTAGTTATTTAACCCTGTCACATATGCAGGGTGTTAGTTTGAAAACGAGCTGCATGTAATATTTCTACGGCTAATGACACTTATTTGCTGCTCATTTTTGGATTCCTTATGTCATTTTAGTCAAGCATCGCTTTTTTTATTTTTATTGTCAAACGATTGAGTACCTAACCGACCATTTTCATGAAATACTTAACCGCGGAAATGTAGCAAATTTAAAAATGAACCAGCGTATCTTTTAGGGATTTGAAACATATTTTCTAATATAAACTCTATAAAAGTACTCCCGTATAAATATATTTCACTGTATCCAAGTCTTTAATATTGAATAATTAATTATACATTTAAATCGCATCTTGGGGTTGTTCCTCTGGCGTCGCTTCTTGCGCCGATATCGCCAGTATACGATATGTTCGTACGAACATATGGTAAGACACCAGCGTTCGTGCAATATCTCTTACGGTACAAGGGTAAAGCGCTCATTTGTGACGTCATCACCCGGCGGCCAAGAAATAAACGCAGTTGATGCAAAACAAAAACCGATGCATGTCATACCCTTCGAGTGACGTCAGTTATCGACAGTGTTGCCAGCTTGTAACCAAAATACCCGAGTGAGGGAATTACACAGTTTTCTTTTCATAAAAAGAAGATAAATATACAAAAATTTCCCATAGTTTATATATTTTGTTTATTGCAGAATACTTTTACCATCAACTTCTTTTATTTTTGTCTTGCCAAGATCGACCGATGGTACCATTTTGAAAAAACCATGTTTCATCCAAGAGAACGAATTGGTACAAAAATGCTTCTTTTTCTTTAATATATTCTTTAAAAAATACCAGTCGTTTGAAAGCTACATGGGAAAGTTCCATAAGCCCTCGCCTCGGTTCATCTTTTTACCATCCGAAGCCTATTTTCTTGAAGAGGCTTCTTAAACAGTTAAGACAACCATCAAACAGTTCTCTGTCTTTTAATTTCTTACTTACAGTTGTCAAAGTTACATGATGTTCTAAAAAAGTTGCAGCTTCTGAATAACCGATGTAAAATATTATAATTTTGAAATAATAGAACTTTCTTGTTTCGTACATTCCATAAATAAATATACAAATACAAATTCAATTTAAATTCAATTCAGTTAAAATCAAATACAATTGTATGCTTTTTAACCGATTATGTCGGAAAAATGACGTTTTATAGATTAGATATTTAGACGAAGAGGTAGCCTTCTCAATAAAGTATTGATTATTGTCCTGATAGCTAGACAACACTTTTTATGTTAGTAAAAAAAAATAATTTTTTTCGAACGCTATTACAGGTTTTATCGTTAACTAACAAACATTAAGAGCGAAAAATTACCGTGCAAGATAAAATGTATAGGTTCACTTCATTTTTACATTATTTTACATTCGACAAAGAATAAACATCAATTTATTGTTTATTTTTTGAGGGAGTACTGGATGGTACAACTCTTCTGGTGGGAGAATTGTGCATTTAATTAAACCATCTATATTATTTAGGTTTAATTTGTTACACGCATCTCCTACATACACTTCTGGATGTGATAGTGGAAATTAAGAACTCTTACAGATGTACGGATAGAGGGAACAAACATCGGCGTATTTAATTTTTTCCGTATCTTTTATTTCATAGTATTCGCATGTATTTCCTGTTCGTCCTCCATAAAAAGCATCTCTTGGATTTAGTTTTGTCAAAATTTTATTGTAATGGGTATTAGTATAGGATTTTATCTCTGGATTATTTTTTAATAAATTTCTAAAACACACTCCCACATTTCATTAACTAAAAAACCGAAATCTTTTAGTCTCATAATTTTTGCCTTTGTGGTTTCATATCTTAAATTTAGCGTTTCTGAGGGATCCTCGGAAAGAGGATCGTTCCTGCCGAACTTGTAGCATACAGTACATCCATGGAAATAACATCCTTGAAATTCAAATACCTCATTTGTTTCGGAGCAGTAACCATCAACTTTTACACCATTTAAAACAGCTTCTTTACCATTAGCAGCATGTAAGATGTTGATTTTTCTGTGATTCTCGGTCCAAAGTAACCAATCTATGGCAATTTTGCTCTGCCTCTTTCTCCATCGGTATCCATTTTTTGGTATGATTCCTATAGTATTAGGCTTCAAAAAATTTCTTCTAAAAATTTTATTGCATGCTGAAGCAATAGTTGTAGCTTCAGTAAATGGACATACATTGGTAGTTTGTATAAGTTGTTCTCTAAACTTTAAACATGATTGCGCAAGGATTTCGACATCCGATACGCAGTAGTCTACCAGATCTCTTTGCATATCGAAACCATCATTTTCATGCTCTACAAACCATTTAAGAAATTTGGCTCTGTCTTCTTCTTTCATACTATCTGGGGAGTAATATTCAATTGATGGTAGAGGTCCTATATAGTTTTCATTTGCCTTTGTATTAAATAGGTGCGGGAAGTAGCCTTTTTTAAAAATATCCTCAAGTCCAAATGCCTTTGGTAGTTTGGCTTAAGGCATAGGGAAATAGTTAAGTGAGTCGATAAATTTTACATTTTCAAGTTGCATCGTAATTATTTTGGTACCTCTCATGATTAACTCAGGTGTAAAATCTGTCTTTGTCATAATGTAGTTTAATATAAACTGGTGATCAAAAGCCCGACCATTATGGGCTATTACAATAATTTCTTTAAAGTTTTTCCTCATTTGTAACAAATGGTTAGTAAATGTTCCCGCTGGGTCTATACCTCTGACTTTTTGTAACTTTAGACCGCATTTTTTACAAGTATCTGCTTCAGAATCCATGCACTCATCGCAGTATTGTTTGAAAACACAGAGATTGACTTGATGTAAAAACGTTGAATTTTCCAATAGTTTGTCTTGGCTCGTCTCTAAATCGTAGAATACAAAAAAGATCATCTTTAATCTTAGGTTTTCCCTTCTCAGGCCGAATATAACATAGATGATCCTCGGGTGCATGTTTATTACAAATTTTACAATAAATTTCACCACATGCATGTGCTCTTTTGGCTTTAATGGTTTTTAAACAAATAGAACATAGTTTAATTTGTTCGCATACTGTAAATTTGCCTGACGAATAATCCTTTTTATGATTTTCGTAACAGTTTTGACTTCTAAAAAATCATAGACAGTCCTGGCATTTAATTTTTATTGCTATTTCACAAGCAGAGGCTTGCTGACATGCCTGACAGGTTCCACCACATCGGTGCTCATTTTTGTGATCATATGGGACGTAACACTTTTCACAAAAATAGTTAGAACAAAAAGCTGCTGTCAGCGATGTAATTACATTAAAATGGCTTTTGTAATGTAATAAGTTCAGCCGTTTATTGCTTTCAGTTGAACCTTCAAATATAATATTTCGTCCTTTTGATCCATAGCTATGATGATTTTGAAATTGTATTAACTCGGGAATTCCACCTACTGCCTCAGGAATGCTAATTTTAGCTCTCTCCAACAATGATCTTGTTCTTTCGGTTTGAATTTTACTAATATCTCTTCTAACCTTACTGAATTCGGGATCTCTTTTATTATGGGCAATGGCGACTACCAAAGCACGTGGTAAACACAGGTTATCGGTATTTTTAATACTTATAATACCTCGTCGCTTGTCGCATTCCTCGTGAAAGCTGTTATAATTTTTTCCTCTTCCCCCACCAACAGGTAATCTAACAGTTGTCACACTAAGACAAAATGATTCTGTATTAAGACCTGCTGAGTTTGACTGATAAATGCCACTTATAACACTCCAAACATCTTGAAAGGTTATGTCTTTAGCTGCTTTGAAGCGAATCCAACCTTCTCCTCGGTTGAAGTCTTTAGAGCAAAAACTAAAAGCCACACGATCTAAGGGTTGTAGGCCTTCTGTAGCGTTTTGAATAATTTGATTAATTCCTTTTTCCACCCAACCAACTGGTTCAACTCCCTGTGGAACAGGTTTTAACTTAAACTCTAGAGTGCGTCCTGTAAGGTTAAATTCTCGTAACTTTTTAACAACGTCTTTAACAATAATAAACTTCTACATCTTTCTTTTTTTTTTTGTTGTTTTATAGTCTACTATCTACCTACATAAAAAAAAAACAAGTATATTTTCATATTTTTATCGGTCTTAAGTTCGATTTCAAAAGCACACTCCCACTTTTTGATAATTTCACAGTCTAAGCACATAGATCTTATATTTTTTATTTACGATCAATTCATCTTTATTCGCCAATCGTCTCAAACGAGTCTGCTTTTGAAAGTAATATAGCCTTAGTATTCAGAAAATATTAATGATATCGGAGCCTAAAACATCCTTGACACTAAAAAATCATTGTGTTTCCTAACAAAACCCATCATCTTGTCTATTTAGCTTGCTTTCCTATTGTTTAGCAGGTTAAATAAAATTATTATTTCGCTCTTTTTGTCTGTACTGAATCGTTAGGGGAATACGATTCTAGTCCTATAAGAGAGACAGTTAAAATTTATGTAAGCAATCAGAAATCCTACACTATGAGCTACTTAGTTAAAATTTCATATTTCCTTCCTGGATCAGGTAAAATTTGTGTTGTGTCGGTCAAAATTTATAAAATACGAAAAAAATGCTAGATGCATTTTTATCATGACTTTCTATCTAATACCATCTTATTTCAAGGTATAATTCGGTTATCAAAATGAGAATCTAAAAAATCCTCGTGTTTCCTCACAAAACCCATCATCTTGCCTATTTAGCTTGCTTTTCTATTGTTTAGCAGGTTAAATAAAATTATTATTTCGCTCTTTTTGTCTGTACTGAATCGTTAGGGGGATACGTTTCTAGTTCTATAAGAGAGACAGTTAAAATTTATGTAAGCAATCAGAAATCCTACACTATGAGCTACTTAGTTAAAATTTCATATTTCCTTCCTATGTGTCGGTCAAAATTTATAAAAATACGAAAAAAATGCTGGATGCATTTTTAGCGTGACTTTCTATTTAATACCATCTTATTTCAAGGTATAATTCGGTTGTCAAAATGAGAATAAAATAATTTTCCCATGGTTTATGTCATCTTAAAAAAGTCAAAAGGTTATATTCTGTAGAGGGTCAGATACATTCAAATTTAAAAATTTTCTCCAAGAAGAATTTTAAGATAGAATTATAGTAAATAAAAATTCTATACCTCCAATATTTCTTGGAAACGTATCGTGTTCTAGCGACATAACCCAAAAGTACCTCTATTCAGAAACGCATCGTACTTTTCTTGTCAAACTTGACTTTGTTGTAATGTTGTATGCAGAGCACTTTGAAAACAAAAATTAGATTAGAAACCGCCGCCTCATAAGGTATACTTTTTTAGGTCTTACATAGGGTACACTGGTATACAGAACAAATGTCATCTTTAATTGTCTCATTGTCCCATCCATTACATACATTATTATAATCTTAAAGCACCTGTTACCAGCATTATCTGTTTTTATGGTTTTCATAAAACATAGCGATTACCGATGAAAATTAAACGAAAACTTAATAAATAACTTTTTTTTCAACTGAAATAGACTGATTTTCGATGGAAAAATGTTACTTATAACTAAAAATGAATATAAGACATATACGCAATGATATTTAGAATAAATCAATCTTTTCTAAAATTACTATGATTTGTTCAGGTTTCTCAAACACTTGAGAAACCTGAACTAACCTGAGGGGGGCGCGTCAAACCTGAAACCGATTGCAAGGAGCACTAACCTTAGTACATGCAATCAAACCTGAGCTACCCTGAAAGATTATGATGAAACCCGACTCTCTGCATCGCAACCATTGGAGTGGAAAAAAAAAATTTCAACTCTTCATACGACGAAAAAACATCCGTTAATTAATAGTGCTTGTTTTCTAAACCATACTAATAAGCCCTTTTTAATATACCAACCTGAAAGATAAGAATACATGGTTTTCTGTGTGAATTTAACTCTAGAAGGAACAAAATTGCAGAGAAATTTGAGGATTTTTCAAGAAAGTCCTCTCTCAAGTACAACGTAGTGGTGAATTATCCTACAAAAATATAAAAAAAAGATCATCTCAGTATCGCGTTTGAACTCTATACGAAATCTGCAAGCCTTGCTACTTTGGTTATAACGAAACGATTTTGTGAATATTTCATAGTAATTTTAGAAAAGATTGATTTATTCTAAATATCATTGCGTATATGTCTTATATTCATTTTTAGTTATAAGTAACATTTTTCCATCGAAAATCAGTCTATTTCAGTTGAAAAAAAAGTTATTTATTAAGTTTTCGTTTAATTTTCATCGGTAATCGCTATGTTTTATGAAAACCATAAAAACAGATAATGCTGGTAACAGGTGCTTTAAGATTATAATAATGTATGTAATGGATGGGACAATGAGATAATTAAAGATGACATTTGTTCTGTATACCAGTGTACCCTATGTAAGACCTAAAAAAGTATACCTTAAGAGGCGGCGGTTTCTAATCTAATTTTTGTTTTCAAAGTGCTCTGCATACAACATTACAACAAAGTCAAGTTTGACAAGAAAAGTACGATGCGTTTCTGAATAGAGGTACTTTTGGGTTATGTCGCTAGAACACGATATGTTTCCAAGAAATATTGGAGGTATAGAATTTTTATTTACTATAATACTATCTTAAAATTCTTCTTGGAGAAAATTTTTAAATTTGAATGTATCTGACCCTCTACAGAATATAACCTTTTGACTTTTTTAAGATGACATAAACCATGGGAAAATTATTTTATTCTCATTTTGACAACCGAATTATACCTCGAAATAAGATGGTATTAAATAGAAAGTCACGCTAAAAATGCATCCAGCATTTTTTTCGTATTTTTATAAATTTTGACCGACACATCACAAATTTTGCCTGACCCAGGAAGGAAATATGAAATTTTAACTAAGTAGCTCATAGTGTAGGATTTCTGATTGCTTACATAAATTTTAACTGTCTCTCTTATAGAACTAGAAACGTATCTCCCTAACGATTCAGTACAGACAAAAAGAGCGAAATAATAATTTTATTTAACCTGCTAAACAATAGAAAAGCAAGCTAAATAGGCAAGATGATGGGTTTTGTGAGGAAACACGAGGATTTTTTAGATTCCCATTTTGATAACCGAATTATACCTTGAAATAAGATGGTATTAGATAGAAAGTCATGATAAAAATGCATCTAGCATTTTTTTCGTATTTTATAAATTTTGACCGACACAACACAAATTTTACCTGATCCAGGAAGGAAATATGAAATTTTAACTAAGTAGCTCATAGTGTAGGATTTCTGATTGCTTACATAAATTTTAACTGTCTCTCTTATAGGACTAGAATCGTATTCCCCTAACGATTCAGTACAGACAAAAAGAGCGAAATAATAATTTTATTTAACCTGCTAAACAATAGGAAAGCAAGCTAAATAGACAAGATGATGGGTTTTGTTAGGAAACACAATGATTTTTTAGTGTCAAGGATGTTTTAGGCTCCGATATCATTAATATTTTCTGAATACTAAGGCTATATTACTTTCAAAAGCAGACTCGTTTGAGACGATTGGCGAATAAAGATGAATTGATCGTAAATAAAAAATATAAGATCTATGTGCTTAGACTGTGAAATTATCAAAAAGTGGGAGTGTGCTTTTGAAATCGAACTTAAGACCGATAAAAATATGAAAATATACTTGTTTTTTTTTTTTATGTAGGTAGATAGTAGACTATAAAACAACAAAAAAAAAAAAGAAAGATGGAGAAGTTTATTATTGTTAAAGACGTTGTTAAAAAGTTACGAGAATTTAACCTTACAGGACGCACTCTAGAGTTTAAGTTAAAACCTGTTCCACAGGGAGTTGAACCAGTTGGTTGGGTGGAAAAAGGAATTAATCAAATTATTCAAAACGCTACAGAAGGCCTACAACCCTTAGATCGTGTGGCTTTTAGTTTTTGCTCTAAAGACTTCAACCGAGGAGAAGGTTGGATTCGCTTCAAAGCAGCTAAAGACATAACCTTTCAAGATGTTTGGAGTGTTATAAGTGGCATTTATCAGTCAAACTCAGCAGGTCTTAATACAGAATCATTTTGTCTTAGTGTGACAACTGTTAGATTACCTGTTGGTGGGGGAAGAGGAAAAAATTATAACAGCTTTCACGAGGAATGCGACAAGCGACGAGGTATTATAAGTATTAAAAATACCGATAACCTGTGTTTACCACGTGCTTTGGTAGTCGCCATTGCCCATAATAAAAGAGATCCCGAATTCAGTAAGGTTAGAAGAGATATTAGTAAAATTCAAACCGAAAGAACAAGATCATTGTTGGAGAGAGCTAAAATTAGCATTCCTGAGGCAGTAGGTGAAATTCCCGAGTTAATACAATTTCAAAATCATCTAAAAGAATATAAATTAGTTGTTTATAGCTATGGATCAAAAGGACGAAATATTATATTTGAAGGTTCAACTGAAAGCAATAAACGGCTGAACTTATTACATTACAAAAGCCATTTTAATGTAATTACATCGCTGACAGCAGCTTTTTGTTCTAACTATTTTTGTGAAAAGTGTTACGTCCCATATGATCACAAAAATGAGCACCGATGTGGTGGAACCTGTCAGGCATGTCAGCAAGCCTCTGCTTGTGAAATAGCAATAAAAATTAAATGCCAGGACTGTCTATGATTTTTTAGAAGTCAAAACTGTTACGAAAATCATAAAAAGGATTATTCGTCAGGCAAATTTACAGTATGCGAACAAATTAAACTATGTTCTATTTGTTTAAAAACCATTAAAGCCAAAAGAGCACATGCATGTGGTGAAATTTATTGTAAAATTTGTAATAAACATGCACCCGAGGATCATCTATGTTATATTCGGCCTGAGAAGGGAAAACCTAAGATGAAAGATGATCTTTTTTGTATTCTACGATTTAGAGACGAGCCAAGACAAACTATTGGAAAATTCAACGTTTTTACATCAAGTCAATCTCTGTGTTTTCAAACAATACTGCGATGAGTGCATGGATTCTGAAGCAGATACTTGTAAAAAATGCGGTCTAAAGTTACAAAAAGTCAGAGGTATAGACCCAGCGGGAACATTTACTAACCATTTGTTACAAATGAGGAAAAACTTTAAAGAAATTATTGTAATAGCCCATAATGGTCGGGCTTTTGATCACCAGTTTATATTAAACTACATTATGACAAAGACAGATTTTACACCTGAGTTAATCATGAGAGGTACCAAAATAATTACGATGCAACTTGAAAATGTAAAATTTATCGACTCACTTAACTATTTCCCTATGCCTTAAGCCAAACTACCAAAGGCATTTGGACTTGAGGATATTTTTAAAAAAGGCTACTTCCCGCACCTATTTAATACAAAGGCAAATGAAAACTATATAGGACCTCTACCATCAATTGAATATTACTCCCCAGATAGTATGAAAGAAGAAGACAGTGCCAAATTTCTTAAATGGTTTGTAGAGCATGAAAATGATGGTTTCGATATGCAAAGAGATCTGGTAGACTACTGCGTATCGGATGTCGAAATCCTTGCGCAATCATGTTTAAAGTTTAGAGAACAACTTATACAAACTACCAATGTATGTCCATTTACTGAAGCTACAACTGTTGCTTCAGCATGCAATAAAATTTTTAGAAGAAATTTTTTGAAGCCTAATACTATAGGAATCATACCAAAAAATGGATACCGATGGAGAAAGAGGCAGAGCAAAATTGCCATAGATTGGTTACTTTGGACCGAGAATCACAGAAAAATCAACATCTTACATGCTGCTAATGGTAAAGAAGCTGTTTTAAATGGTGTAAAAGTTGATGGTTACTGCTCCGAAACAAATGAGGTATTTGAATTTCAAGGATGTTATTTCCATGGATGTACTGTATGCTACAAGTTCGGCAGGAACGATCCTCTTTCCGAGGATCCCTCAGAAACGCTAAATTTAAGATATGAAACCACAAAGGCAAAAATTATGAGACTAAAAGATTTCGGTTTTTTAGTTAATGAAATGTGGGAGTGTGATTTTAGAAATTTATTAAAAAATAATCCAGAGATAAAATCCTATACTAATACCCATTACATAAAATTTTGACAAAACTAAATCCAAGAGATGCTTTTTATGGAGGACGAACAGGAAATACATGCGAATACTATGAAATAAAAGATACGGAAAAAATTAAATACGCCGATGTTTGTTCCCTCTATCCGTACATCTGTAAGAGTTCTTAATTTCCACTATCACATCCAGAAGTGTATGTAGGAGATGCGTGTAACAAATTAAACCTAAATAATATAGATGGTTTAATTAAATGCACAATTCTCCCACCAGAAGAGTTGTACCATCCAGTACTCCCTCAAAAAATAAACAATAAATTGATGTTTATTCTTTGTCGAATGTAAAATAATGTAAAAATGAAGTGAACCTATACATTTTATCTTGCACGGTAATTTTTCGCTCTTAATGTTTGTTAGTTAACGATAAAACCTGTAATAGCGTTCGAAAAAAATAATTTTTTTTTTACTAACATAAAAAGTGTTGTCTAGCTATCAGGACAATAATCAATACTTTATTGAGAAGGCTACCTCTTCGTCTAAATATCTAATCTATAAAACGTCATTTTTCCGACATAATCGGTTAAAAAGCATACAATTGTATTTGAACGTTTGTACAAAAACCATCGTGTTAAATCAGTTCTTATACCTGACTGACAACGCCGATCTTTAGCTTTTTTTTACTTTTTAAAATAAAGAGATTAGTTCTTACTATCAAAGAAATTAAATATGCAAGAGAAATAGGTCTCTCTCCTGCATTATTCCGTACTTAGATTTATTTTTCATGAAAATAGTCAAATCTACGATTTTCGTTCAAATCCATAAGGGACGGTTGTTTTGTACACGATTTACAATCTTATTTTCAACTAAAATACTAGTATAAAGAAAAGTATTTCTTCCGACAAACGTGGAAGGAATAGACATTTAAACAGTTAGCCATAACATACACATACTGACTTGCATTATTTTCATGAATCGATTGGCTTCATCTTTGTGTGTGAAGTGAATTTCTTTTTAAAAATTACAATGCGCTCAATTATGATTTTCTAACATCACTTTTATGGATAGTGGAGTCGGATATTGGAATAAAATATTATCATAAGGACGACTCGATTATTGATATAATTATTATGGTTTCACAGAAATTCCTACAGAGTCAGCCATGTTGTAGCAGAGACTGTTGTAGGTCGTATTTTTTAAAAAAACCCTAACAATACCTTTACTTTATATTGATAGACATATTCTATTAGAACATTTTTCTAAAATTTAGAACCTTTGGAAATGTGATAATGCTATGAGCATCAAATATATTCAAAATATCAAAAATCCTTTGGTAGTT
Source organism: Polydrusus tereticollis (assembly GCA_963920685.1). Classification (NCBI taxonomy): domain Eukaryota; kingdom Metazoa; phylum Arthropoda; class Insecta; order Coleoptera; family Curculionidae; genus Polydrusus; species Polydrusus tereticollis. The sequence continues at coordinate 98,432,196 of OY987331.1, forward strand.
AGTTATTGCGGTATATTTTAATAGAGGCATAATTTATACTGTACTCCTAAATTTACGCCATATCACTTTGATTATGTTATTATATTCACAGAGACTATTAATCTTACCAACTTTTATTTACGAAAAATTAAAAACTGAAAAACTCTATTTTATTGCCGGTTATTCGCAAAGACACTTGGAGCTGTTATTTTGCTTTTTTACCACTTTTTCCCCGGTTACGGAGAAATATGTTAGGGGAAGTTTGGGTATCCTCAGACGGTTATATGCAATGATTCAAGCTTCTAAAAAAGTACTAAGGTAAGTAATTATCAATTTGAATTTACGTATGTCGAAAGTAATGTGTTACTGATAAATATACATGATGAAAACATTTATTGTTCGATTGCATCTAATTTTTAAGAGTCTAGAAATAAGCAAATAATGTTCTTTAACGTTTCTTTATAAGCATCTCGAGTTACCTGTCCTTCCCCTGCACCATAGAAGGGTATTTACCGACAAAGTTTGACCATTTTTATGATTCGAGAGTTGGGTATTCTCCACAAATGTAAACTGACGTCATTCGACTAGTTGAAACTTGTTAGATTTTGGAGCTGTTAGGCATTATACTTTTAGCTTATATTCTTATTATGAGATTTTAAAATTATGTATGCGTTTGTTTAATTCATTGTAAAGGATTTGTTATTATGCTAATTTCAAAAGTTAAATGTTGGTGAGAATATTGAAATGTGACATCGATGTGGTGGTCGAGAGAACTATGGAAAATGATATTCGCAAAGTTTCTCATACTTTTTAACCCTATGCGTAGGTGATGCTAATAATATTGAATTTTTTTATTAAAATATCTAAAGTAAATATCTAATTGATTTTTTTTTTAGTGCTAATTGGGATTTTAATTAACTACCTCAGAGTCGGTATACACTATATTTTGCAGCGCAATTGCTTTCACACCCAGTAATGTATTATGATTTTTTTGGATGGTCGTTATATTGTCAGTTTCTTAAGTTAGCCGGATTAATAAGTATTATTCTAATGAATTCAATAATAAATTAAAAAACCAACGTGATTTGCTTATTGTTGCCATTGAGAATTAAAGTTGTAAAATATTTAACAACCCCATATTTTTATGCTCGTGTTGAAAATAAGTTAAGATTGCTACTTTGTTGCCTACGCCTAATATTCATAATTTTATTGGGGGTTCTACCTGATGACAAATACAGCTTATGATACCTATCTAGTGGGTATTTTCAGTTTAAGGGCCGAATAATATAGAGTTATTGTGCATACATCATCGCAAACAAAAGGTAGCTTTTTATATTATTTCGTATTTACAATCCATTTAACTACAATTTTACACTGTGAATTAATTTTTTTTACTTTTTTCCTGAAATTGTACCCTATTTACTTATATTATGATATTATGCAAAATTTTTATAAAAGCATTATGAGGGCTTTTACCTGATGGCGAACACAAGTTGTATAGTACCTATACCTAGTTGGTATTTTAAGTAGAGGTCGAATGATATATAGAGCCATATACGTATTTAAGTTTTATTTATTGTCTACTCTGTTCTCATTACAAGATAGTCCTATAATTTATCCATTTCCAGTACAAAGAAATCGCTAGTTAATGGTTCTAGATGGTAATTATTTTATTGTATTTTTTATAAGTGGTGCAAAATTGAAAACAATTATTAGATATGCTACTGAATTTTAATGAGGGTCCTTCGGAATAATAAATAAAGTTTTATGCCCCGTTCTTTTTAAATCGAGTCGGCAGAGGGTTTGAGAGGGTCATTTAGGTATAAATAATTATTGCGGTGACAAATAATGTGCCGCCTTATTATACTTATCTTGTTAGACCATATAAATTAGGGTTTTATTTCGCTTTGCCATCCACCAGCGGCGTTTCACTAAGTTAGAAAATATAAATCATGATTTTTACTATACCGCTTTAACAGCGGCGTTTCAACTAAGGTTAAATCATAAAAAGTCTGGTTTAAGGATGGCTCAGGTCGGATCGTAAAAAGTCGGGTTTAAGGATGGCTTATAAAAATTAGGATTTAATTATCCCGCTTTAACAGCGGCGTTTCAACTAAGGTTAAATCATAAAAAGTCTGGTTTAAGGATGGCTCAGGTCGGATCGTAAAAAGTCGGGTTTAAGGATGGCTTATAAAAATTGGGATTTAATTATCTCGCTTTAACAGCGGCGTTTCAACTAAGGTTAAATCATAAAAAGTCTGGTTTAAGGATGGCTCAGGTCGGATCGTAAAAAGTCGGGTTTAAGGATGGCTTATAAAAATTGGGATTTAATTATCTCGCTTTAACAGCGGCGTTTCAACTAAGGTTAAATCATAAAAAGTCTGGTTTAAGGATGGCTCCGGTCGGATCGTAAAAAGTCGGGTTTAAGGATGGCTTATAAAAATTAGGATTTAATTATCCCGCTTTAGCAGCGGCGTTTGCACTAAGGTTAAATCATAAAAAGTCGGGTTTTATCTCGGGTCAGATCATAAATATTCAGGTTCAAATTAGGGTTAGATAAGAAGCCGCCTCATGAAAGCACTTGGGTTAGATCGTAAAAAGTCGGGTTTAATTTCGGGTTAGGTTGTAAACAGCACCACCGAACCACCCGGGTTAGCTCATAAAACGCACCACCGAACCACCTGGGTTAGATCATAAAACGCACCACTAGCACCACTGGCCCAGAACTCTCAATAATACTCTACTGATGCGTTACTGTTCGGGCTAGATTAACTCATGATTTGAGCTATCAAAACTGAACCTTTCAGTTGTTGTGGCTTACTTAACGACTATTGATTGATTACTCTTAAATAACTAGGTCGGCACTTACGTCCTGACACCGCAGCCTTTTACAGACTTATTGTATCCCCTAGTTATTCGTTACTGGCCCGCCCACGGTAATTTTACGTCTGGGTAATGTCAGCCAGACGGGACCTACTGTTTATCGTGGGATCCGAACCACGCGCAGTCGCTTTCCAACCAACCACCATCCTGATCCCCCCACAGAATCACACTCCTACAGCAGCCTGCCCACACAGCCCGCAACCGAGGCAAGTCTCGGGTTAAAGATTCGCTGCTATAGGAGCATGACCCTGCGGTTTCGATTCTGATAAATCGTTAGTCAGAAGTACCTGCACTCACACATACAACAACCAAACCCAGTACTTTTTTTTTTTATTTGAGCGTACTGTAGCGGGATTCGAACCCGCTCGACTCGAGCAGCGCGAAAGCAGGCTCACGCCGTTTCCGGCGCTTTACCCACTTCGGCCACCGAGGCGGTTACTTAACGACTATAGATTTAATCTGCCCTGACAGGGAATCTTAATAGAGCCAAGAAACACAAGAAATATTTAATAATATGTACTTTAATTAACAAACACCTGTTACAGAAAACACATGCTAGGTTAACTGACATTGCTGACATATCTAACAACATACGAAAACGTCAAGTGCAAAAGAACTACTCTATGAACGAAGCTAGGCACAATAAGGTTTGGCACTTCATGCACCTCTAGAAGAATTTACTCTGAACAAAAATATGAAAAGATCCCTCCGATCAACGATTGCGCGGATAGCAAGTCTAGTTATGTGGTCCATGACGACGCGACGTGCACGAGGTACTAATAACAATGGGATGAAGTAACCGCGCTAAATCGGCACGAGCGTGAATTCGGAACTTTCCGTGACCTTTCGATCGGTAATTTACCCTCGACATGGGTTTTTAGAGCACTCTTTATGACTTATTTCAACTCCAAATAATTTAGACATGGTAATGAGTTGAAATAATGCACGTCTAAGTCAAAACGAAACTTGAAAATCAGTTAGTAAGTTTTCCCAATCCAAAAACTGAGTTCAGGTAACTCATAAAATGGTTACAAAATGAAGGATTGAGGTAATCCCAAATGTGTTTAAAATGTTGATATTTGTGTGTTAAGGAGAACCAAAAGTAGCTGAGCTATTGTAGCGATTTTAAATGATTTGTGATAACTCGTAGGCTCAGTTTGAACAACATAGTGCGTTAAAGTAGCTCTAATTCTGCAACCCACGACATCGGTAAATCCATTTTTGTTAGTGTTGGAATAACTTTAAAGAGTATTCTTTTATTTGCTGCATTTCCCGATATTCACTAGTCTAAATATGTATATATGTGAGAACTTTGGTCTCTAACCACTTACTGAGACCTTATACAATAAGAATTAACCGAATTATGGTACAACAGCTATTCTCTGAGCTATATGCCCCAACGAGCTGTTTTAGCATAATTTGGTTAATCCTTATTGTATAAGGTCTCAGCAAGTGACTAGGGAACAAAGTTCTTACATAAATACATATTTAAACTAGCGAATATTGGGGAGTGCAGCAAACGAAAGAATACTCATTTAAGTTATTCCAAGCTTTCGGAAATCTTTATTTCATTTCCATCCTCAGGGAGACTACAAATATATATAAATTAAAATTAGGAAAATTATTGTGATCAATAATCAAAATGTTTACTTACCACTTTCTTGAGATTGTTCATAAAGATGTTCGTATAAAATAAGAGACATGTGAGAAGAAAATGTTTTGAAAATCAAAGTCAATTGCAAATAAAGCCAACGTCTGGAGATACTATTAAAACCATTGTATATGGACGAAGAAACACACAATTTAAAGTAAAAATCGAAATTAACCGGTTACATTTTGAAATACTGTTATATAATTCAAAGTCTATGGAAATATTAAGCGGAAAAACATGTCCTACTTGTAACTATTTTTATGTGACTGAAATAGGTTAGGAAATACTGTCATTTTTATCTATCATGTCAGAAATTTTTAAGCGGTTTTCATAAAAGCTAGTATTAGGTAAACTGAGGTTTTTGGGTTTAAGTGTTAACATGCAGCAAACCTGAAACATCGTTCATCATATTATATGAGGTTTCGAGTGTTGTATCGTTGGAATTAATTGTAAGTAAATTATTATCTAAGTGGAGAAGATATGAATAAATTACACTTAAATGTTGAATATCTGTTCTTTTGTTCATACAATTGAGTTCTTGGGGTGGGGGGGGGGGAGGGTCCTTAAATCTCGTGGTGCTCCGAGCGAATTTTTGCGTCACGAGATTTATGGACGGCCACTTAAGCAAAAAATGTCATTTCCAAAAACAATCTTTTTTTATAGTTAGCTTGTGTGGTTAGAATCTCAGCTGAATTAGAGTTAATGTTGTGATCAAAATTATAAGCATGTTCAGCAAGGGCACATCTCTCTGGGTGGTGTCTACAATCACTTCTATGTATACTTTATTGCAGTCTGTACAAGGGGTTTTGTAGACAAGATCCGACAGCTGGTTATGTTGTGTTTTATGTTTGAGTTTTAAATGTATACAGTTTATTGTAAGTACTGGTTTGTATGCAATCTTTATATTATCTATTTCTCTGAAAAGTCTAGATAGTTTTGGGGTGACCTCCCTTATGTACGGCAATGAGGTGAATTTAATGTTCAAAGTCGCTAAATAACAAAAATATATTTTAATATTATCCACATTGGGTACTTGTGTTAGAGTGGAAGACGTGCTGAACAGTATCTTTGTTACTAATGAAAGAGGGTGTGAGTTATCGGTGAAAAGTTGGAGAAGAATATTAAGATTCTTTTTTAGGAAAGATGGTTGTGATATTTTCGAAATGCTATGTTTACGGTAGGATTGGTAGTTTAAATATCTACCTGCACTGGAAGGTTGTTGGTACCAGTCTATGGCAATTATGTTGTCTATATTGCGTATAAATCTGGTATCTAGGAACGGAACTGAATGAGAGTCATCCTCCATTTCTATTGTAAACTGGATATATTGATCGTAGTCATTGAGAGTCTCTACTATTTCAGTTATACCATCTACAGGAAGTGCAAGGATGATATCATCTACATATTTATTTAAGAAGAATGGTTTGACTTAGAGGACTGGTAAAACAGCATCCAGCAGGTCGTCCATGACATAGTTGGCTAAAATAGCCGATATTGATGCACCCATAGGCGTGCCAAAGGTTTGTTTATAGAATGAATTATTAAAAGAGAAATAGGTATTGTCGAATAGAAAGGATATTATTTCTAAAAAGGTTTCTCTATGTTGCAGAAATTACCAATTTTTGTGAATCGCTATTTGGATAGCGTCAAAAGAGACCACAGCCAGGCTTGCCAGGACATAATTCGTAGGCAGTTTTAAGTTGTTGTATGTATTAGCTTCTTCAAAAGAATCTTTAATGTAGTATTCATTATTATAATCATATGCTTTTGTGAGAATATCTGTAACGAAACTTGCAATAAACTCAGGGGACGCTACAATCGGTCTTACTGAAAGGGTTGGTTTATGAATTTTTGGAGTTGACATTATAATTACCACTTGCCAAGTAGTACCTACTCTTTTGCTATTTATTGAGTTACATTTTTTCTAAAACGCTTCAGTTTCTATTTAAAGTTATTTTAATTTTGTAATGTTAACAGGGGCGTCATTTGGGACAAAGAGTAAAGGTTCCCTCTTCCTTGATGTTGGAATATTGTAGCTGGTAAACAGCTTTGAGGTGGTTCAAATGAAAGAAAACGAAAAGTTCTATAATAAGAACTTATTGCAGTATAAAATATCACAACCTAGTTCTATTTTAAATAATTTAATGAGCAGAATAGGGAACTTGCATAAAAATTAAAATGGGAAAATTACACTCAAAAATATACCTAAGATAACAATGTAACACAACATACATTTCACATAAAAAAAAACTGTTATTTAATTCTGACTCTAAGATATAAGTAACTTTCGGGGCGGTTTAAAAGTAAATTGTAATTAATTTTGTCAGTGTATTATTGTTATTTCTAAGAAGCACTCCTCACTAACTTGTCGAATTCTACCAGGGGCGGATATCAATAATTATAGTTCATATAATAATATGATACAATTGATAGGGGGTTATAAATACATTCGTGGTTCCATATTTTCTAAGTTTTAAAGCGAGGTCGGGAGTTTGAAAGCAAAAAAAAAACAGGCCGCAAGATATATCTCCCCTTTTATGGAAGGCGGGAAACAAGACTTTGGTCAAATTAAACTAGCCACACTTCTCGAACTACCCCTCAAATTGAAAAACCACCTTTGTTTTCGTTTTTTGTTGTGGTAAACGCTTGCGAGAGCGTGTTCAATTTAAAGACATTTCCTTAAACGGAAATACTGTAACTATCCCTTTGAAAACATCATAATTTAAAAATTAAGAACATCCATAAGTTATAGTTTAATATTTCAGATTTCTCTTGCTTAGATACTTCGAGCTTAACACAAAAAAAATATTCTTTCAAGCTAACATCGCAACGATATTCTTTTCAAAGTCTCTAGAAACTTGCTTTGAGAAACTAGTTGTTAGTTTAATGCCAATCTACGCTATTTTGAAATCGTCGAGTTCTAACTCTAAAACTATAATTTATTCGTGACCACAGCGTCACTAACAGACGACACGCGTCTTTGTTGTTTTCGATACTCATGTACGCGCAAGCGAAAGAGACGGAGCGATCACAATTGCGGAAGATTCAGTGCTTTGCTTGTCATACTCTCCATTCTCAAGCCGCTTGTCGTTCCGTTGTGAGATCCTGAATTCCTGAGGACCATTTTAATCAAGCAAGGTAAGTGGATTTATTTTATACACAGCAAAATATAATATACCTAGTACGTCTAGATTGTTGATAGTATTGTATTTTCAAAAATTTTTGAGCGGATAATGGGTAACCGTATTGTTGGGGAAACGATCATCCAAATGTATTAAAAATAATATAATTAAATTCAACAAATGTTTTTAGAGTCAATACGACTGTTGAATATCTGATTTCAATATTATTTCAATAAAGAAGCAAAATGTATCAATATTTGCGGAACGAATAATGTTATCGCCGGGATAAACATAAAGCTTGCAAATGTCATCTTTTAATAGTATATTATTAACCAAGGTTTAGACAGCCATCATTATTGCCCGAGCGGCGAGTTTAAATCACGAGGAGCGAAGCGACGAGGGATTTAAGACGCGAGGGCTATAAGCTGTCTAAACCGTGGTTAATATAATATTTTTTCCACTACTACAAACTTTTATAAGACATTTATCTTTATAGTATTAATAATTATAAAAAATTATAGGTAGGTATAAGCATATTTTTTAATCAAGTTACCTGCGCTTTGGAATGGGCAAAATATTTTGTTGTTTTGTCAGGTGGCTTTGTTAATGTCAATTTTTGTTCATTTATGTCATTAGATTTCACGAGTTTTCCGTTTTTTTAAAAAATGAGCGAAGAAAATGTTAGTGATATTATTATGTGTACACCTCCAGAATTAAGGATGGAAGCAGGAAAAATGTTGATTGTATCGATATTTTACAATAGCATCTGTATTAATCTAATATGTATATTGATAATTATCTGGTTGCCTAACCACAAGAAATCACCTTTATGAATTCATGTTGTAGAATCAAAAAATCAAGTTACCTGCGTTCAAATAGATTCTTGAAGATCGGTCAATAATGGATTTCAATGCCTTATTATTGACCATGGTCAATAATAACTTATAAGGTAGAAAAAAACGATTTCTAACGTTAATAATCGGTCAATAATGGCGATGTTATAGGTTAGTAGTGGAAAAAATATATTAATAAGCGGCTAGTCGACCGTTATTCCAGGAAAAAGCAATGTTCCACGTTTAGATGTTAAGAGTATATTTTTTAGAATATTGTATATCCGAAAACCCTTTGGCGGTATTTTAGCGCTCTAGAAAGGTGACACAGCACGGTACATTTTGTTGATTACCGTCCAGTTGGTTAAAAGAAAAGCTGTGTAGCCTATCAGAGTGCATTGCTGGTTGGTCGTCGTGACAGCGGGGGCGTAACCTTGCTGTCAGATAATATAGTTTTCCTTTTTGTATACTACTACACTTGTGGCTTTGATAAAGCAAGGTTGTATGTCAACAAACGCACGTGGTTTATTTCCGTCGGATTGAAACAAATAATTGCCTAAGAAAAGGCACCCAGCAAATGTATTAAAGAAATGTAGTGACTAGTTTGATTGTAAAATCAGTAGTAAATAGTTATGTTATAGTATGTTATTGTAAAATCATGTACTAAAGAAGTTTTGTGTGATTTGGAGAAATAAACGCCAAATTACCATAGTGAAAAGCTCGTTTAATTCCTTCACTCAGTAAATAAAAGAATCAGTGAAATTAACCTACAATCGAGGAACATAAAAGCCTCATGAACTGTTGACGCAAGTTAAATAACAACACTTGGCTTGCTTAACACGTATTATGGAGTTCACGTTAACGCATGATCTCTTTAACGGGGCTCAACATGGATATTTAAAGGGCAGGTCGACTCAGACAGCAGTGTTTCAGTTTGTTGAGCGGATTTTAGGGTCTTTGAATAACGGAATGATCCTCTTCGGAGTATGAATGAAGGGCATATGATACATTGGACTATGAAATCTTGCTTGACAAGTTGGAACTGTATGGAATTCGAGGAATGGTCTTGAGATGGATCAGATCATACCTATCGGAAAGGTATCAAAACGTAACAATAGGTAAAGGAAAGGACCGCCTAACATCTAATAGAGCGGAAATAAAACTAGGAGTACCACAGTGAAGTGTATTGGGACCTATACCTACTATTCATTGTCTAAGTAAATGATATTACAGAACTACTTTCTATCGAAAATAGCTGTACTTTAAAAATTATGCGGATGATTGCAATTTCCTTACAGTGGCTCCAAGTCTGTCAAGTATTAATATAAGAACTGAACGAATAATGGTGGGAGGAAATGAGTGGTTTGCCAAAAATAAGCTTGTGTTAAATAGATCAAAAACAAATGCTATACTATTTAAAACCACGAGGTCTACATTGGAAGAAATGGAACATATTGTTGTAAATAATGGTCAACTAAAACTGTCAAAGACGACAAAATTTTTGGGAATAGTCTTGGATAGTACTCTATCATGGGACCATCGTGAAGAATATGTTCTTGGTAAACTGAATAGGGTATGCCACACTTTACGCATTTCAATTAGATATCTGGATAGGCAAGCATGTAAAATGGTCTACTATGCAAATTTCGAATCACACGTCAGATACTGAAATAATTTGTATGGGAAATGTAGGGACGTTGAACGATTGTTTATGTCAAAAAAGAGCAATAAGAACAATATTGGGTCTCAATTTCAGAGAAAGTTGTAGAGGTAAATTTAAAAAGAACCATCTTCTTACTGTCCCTGCAGTTTACATACAAGAATGTGTTTTAGTCTTTTTTAAAAACAGATCGCTGTTTAGATACAGTGAATCACAAAATAAATATCCAACAAGAACGATAAGCTATACTTTTCCTAAACATAAGCTGACATTGTACGAAAGTGGTGCTTATTACAACTGTATTAAACTATACAATATTCTCTTAAGATACATCAAAACTTGTGACAACATTAGAAAAGTAGAAAAAAAGACGTATTTAAATTACTGAAAGACATTGAACCGTATAATATTGAAGAGTGTTTTGTAAAAATCTCAAATTTGTAGCGTAAATTTTGCCTACAATATCTTACACTATTTCATTTTATGTGCTATAATCTAATTTTGAAATAAACAGTGTTTTATTATTTATTATTATTTCTATACATAGCAGTACAAGAAAAACGTAATATGTTACTACCCAATACATAATATGCCGTGAATTCAAAGTAACGTGCTAAACCAAGATATTATTAAGTCCGAACGCTAGCCACGAAAGTTAAAAGCTGGATTTATAAACTCGAACAGTTGGCGAGGTTAAAATAATGTTCAAGTTGGTGAGGTTCGATATTCGACAGTCCAGAATATGGCATTTATAAAGTCAGTAGCAAAGTTCGAACAGTTGTTGTCTGATTGGTTGAAATTTTTGACATTTGACATTTCGCTGTAACCAAAATTAAAACAGCGTCTTCATTGGTCGAAGCGAACCTCTCGAACTCCAAACATAAAAATTGGTTATCTCGAACTACACAGAAAATTTTTGAAACTTACGAACTTTGCACGAACTGAGTTTGTAAATTGAACTGCGTGTTCCCTTTAGTTTAAATTGAACTCTTATTTCCAACGCCAATTAAACCTTAACCTCGCCAACTTTTCGAGTTTATAAATCAAGCTTTTTAACGTTTATGAACTTAAACTTTGTTTTGACTTTTTGTTCCTCGTAATTTTGATTATATTCATATAATTTTAGTCACGTGGAAGTAATGGGACCGAAGGCCAATGAAGCCGAGATTTCGATAGGAAACTTTGGGCTTGAAGGCAGAAATGAACGCGGGGAGACATTGCTGGGTTTTTTGCTGTAAAATTTCAAATGAATAGTTTTTTCAAGAAAAGGCCAAACAAAAGATGGACATGGGAAAGTGCAGACGGCCGCATCAGAAATAAAATAGATTATAATAATAACCGACAAAAAGCAAATAGACAAAGACGTGTCAGTCCTGAACAAGCTGGTCACCAGCGTAGAAATGAAAGAAATGAACAAGCAAGTGTCTAAAGCCCTAAGAAAAGATATCAGAACTTACAATAAAAACGTAATCGAACAAACTATAGAGAATAACAAAGGCATGAAAGTTCAGCGAAGAAGTCTGGGGATCGAAAGAAGAGAAATAACGAAAATTAGAAACAAACAAGAAAATATAACAGCAAACAGGGAAGAAATGCTGAAGGTTGCGGAGGACTTTTACCGGCTGCTGTATAGAAGCCAGAGGGAGAAAAATGTAAATGCGAATTTAGAACCTGACGTGCTATCAGTAAGGAAAGGCATTGTAAATCAAGGCTCCGAGGAACTACCCGGTATCTCCTTAGAAGAAATTGAATTTGCTTTAAGGAGGACCAAAAACAACAAAGCACCTGAAGAAGACTCTGTGGTCGCAGATGGAATTAAGATCGGAGGCTCCCGCTTGCTCAGAAAGATAAGGGCCCTATTTAACCTCTGTTTAAACAACAGCACAATACCGGCTAAATGGTACAACGCTACTGTGATACTATTACACAAAAAAGGAAATATAACTGAGCTAGAGAACTACAGACCAATAAGCCTTCTACATCACCTATACAAACTCTTTACAAAAATAGTAACAACTAAACTAGAGAATAAACTAGACTTCTACCAGCCGCTGGAACAAGCAGGCTTCCGGACTGGTTTTGGAACCAATGATCATCTCCTAGCCGTGAGGGTTCTGATTGAAAAGTCTATAGAATACAATGGACTGCTAGCTCTGGCTTTTGTAGACTTCCATAAAGCCTTCGATACGGTTAAGCTATACACCGTTCTGGAAACACTACAAGAATGTCACGTCGATTATCGTAACACAAAGTTAATCTACAACATCTACAAAAACGCGACCATGGTAGTAAAGCTACACGAGAATACTGAACATATCTCAATTGGTAAAGGGGTAAGGCAGGGAGACACGATGTCTCCAAAACTTTTCACTGCAGTTCTGGATTTCGCATTCAAGAAGCTTAACTGGGAGAAAAAAGGCATAAATATAGACGGCAGGAGACTAACAAACCTGCGCTTTGCGGATGACATAGTGCTAGAGGCCGATAATCTGAGGAACGTTGGGGTGATGCTGTAGGAACTTAAACAGGTGTGCGCTGGGGTCGGTCTGAATATCAATATCTCCAAAATAAAATTTATGACAAATCTGGTTCCCAGTGGAAACATTATAGTGGGCGACAAAAAGGTAGAATTTGTAGATAAGTATACATACCTAGGTCACGAAATTCGAGTTTCCAGAGACAACCAAACATGCGAACTAAAGAGAAAAACAAACTTAGCATGGGCAGCGTTTGGAAAACTCAGAGACGTATTTGAAGGCGACCTACCAATATGTCTAAAAAGAAAGGTTTTTTATCAGTGCGTTTACCGGTAATGACCTATGGAGCCGAGACACTAACCCTGACCACCGCATCTGCCAACAGTCAACAGACTCAAAACAACACATGGGCGTGTCGCTGAGAGACCATGTCAGAAACGGTGACATACGTCGAAGAACTGGTGTCACTGGACAGTTGGCTCGAACGACAGACGGAAAGTGGACAAAAAGGCTGCTGGAGTGGAGACCTCGAGCTGATAACAATAGATGATATAAAAAGAATCACGACCAACTGGATTCAGACTGCTCAGGACCGAAAAGAGTGGACAGTGAAAGGGGAGGCCTATGTTCAGCAGTGGACACAAAGAGGCTAGTTGATGATGATGACGATGAAACTTTGTAGCTTCTTTGCTTATAATGTACATTATAACAGTCGTGCAAAACTCGAGCAAAATGATCATCCTGCTTATCATACAATATACTGTTATTTTACTTGTTTAATTCTGGTCATCTATTTAAATCCCATAACAGTCATAGGTAACTTAAGCAAGGGCGCCTTGCAATAGTTGCCCTCATTTCGTTTTTTAATCAAGTCAACGCATTATTTGCTTATATACATGCTTAAATACTTAAATAGCAATAGTCTAAAGTACATAAGTAAATTTACATATCACAACAAATCATAAATCCAACAAAAATCATATAATATTATATCGCGTTCATTTATTTCTTGGCCGGCAGGTGATTGTCAGGTGATATTGCTTAGCGATTCACTTTGACAGTGGAAGGTGAAGTTGTCAGATGTATGTTACGAGTTTTGGCACGGGATGGCAGAAAGATATGTACAAAAATTTAAAAATATGCAAAAAAAAATATCAGAAGAAAGAAAAGTTGTTGTTTTGCTACACACAATAGGCGCAGAGGTGCAAGAAATATACGAAACTTTGGAAATTGACGAGGAAGATAAAAAATATTGGAAAACGGTCCTAGGACATTTTGAAAAATATTTTATTCCAATAACAAATGAAACAGTAAATAGTCAGTTGATTCATTCGTTACAGAATTGAAAAAGTTAAGTATAAACTGTAATTTTGATTCATTAAATGATAGTCTAATAAGAGACCGAATAGTTTGTGGAATAATAGATAACAAGGTGAGAGACCGATTATTACGTGAACCAAAATTGGACCTACAACAGTGTATAAATATATGCAAAGCTGCTCAGCTGGCAGATTCACAAAGTAAAAAGTTACAAGAAGATAATGGAAATGTAAGTGCCATTAAAAAGTCATTGAAGCAAAATAGAAATAAATTCTATGCGTTTTAAGAAGTCCGATATCGGATTAAATCACCAAGGGATGTTATCGCTTTTAAAACAGTAAGTCGGTTAAGTTACAATATCTTTGCACCTTCGCTATACTTGATCACACCCAACATCCCACTGGTTTACTGTATTCTATTACTGGGCGTAATCAGAGGTTTCAAAACAAAATTATCTTAGAATTACGCGTTGAGCATAAATAATAAATAAATAGATAATTAAATTATTTTGCTATTATTATAGTTAAATCTATATAATAATCGCTATTTTCCAAGAACCAATTAAAATTTGCTCAAGTGCGGGATGGTTAAATATGTTAAAGATTTTGTTTTTCCGATAATGACATTATTTTGGGATTATTATAATTAAATCTTTATAATAATTACTATTTTCCAAGAAATAATTAAAATTTGCTGAAGTGCGGGATGGTATGTTCTACTTTATTTTAAATAAGTAGTTGTGCTTTTCACTTTTAGTTTGTTTCTCATTGTGTGTGAATTAAAATCAGTTATTAAGCAAAGTTATGGAAAATGTTCAGCAAGGTGGCACATCGCCTAGAAGGCATTTATCTCCAGGTGAACGCCGTTTGGTATTACAAGTGGAACGTTATTTTACTTTAGAAAAAGATAACTCGGGCCCGTTAGAGTCTGTTTTGGCAGTGCAAAAACAAACGTCTGATGCTTGCGGCATTTCAGAGAAGACCTTAAGAAGACTTCGAAAAAAGAGTGAAGAGGATTTGGACAGACCATATAAAAGGGTTCGACTCCATTCAAAAACCTTGGATTTATCCCAAGGGATAAAACTCTCTATTAGGAATATGCATTGAACACACAGAAAAAATTATTTTTGAATTTTATGAGACAGAACAGGTTATAGACGAAGTAAGACCGTTAATTATTACGAATGATGATGATGATGACGATGATGTTGATTCTGATCAGTCTGAAAGCATGGGTGAAATTTCAAATGCAGAGGAAGACTACTTTTAGTAGTACCTATCTACAAGTAGGTACGTTCTGTTGCAAGACTACAAAATCGGTTCTTTTTAGAACCAAAACTTTATAAAAAAGAATTCGTAAAACTAATTTGTCTGAATACTACAAAAGCTAAAAAATTATTATTTTTCTTTACCTAAACTAATTTTTCATTTACTTTAAATTATTTTATTTAGAAAATGTAATTCATCAACATCCAAAATTACCTCCAATATAATTTATTGTTTGAGAGCCACCGACATAATGCTCAAGAGGTTTTATGGCTTAGCGGACTTCTTAAAACGCACAGACTTTAGTGGAAATCAGAACGAGCAAATTAGAAATGAAATAAGGGGTCAATCACAAAACAGAAAGTGTGGAAAATGTGGTACAATTCATGTATTTAGACAGTGTCCAGCATATAGAAAAAGATGTACCTGGTCTAAACAATATAACCACCTTGAAAGAATGTGTTTAAGTAAAACTAACCCAGTCCTTAGAAACCATTCATTTAGAGGTAATAATATGATTGTTCAAGAGATAGTAGAGGACCAGGAAGATGAAAACGAGCTATTTGTTGGTCTCATAAATATGAAAAATGATAAAAATGTTGGAGCTGTAAGAAAAGTAGTTGGTATCAAAAAGTGTTTGTTAATAATTTTTAGGTAAATTGTAAAATTGATACAGGGGCCGAAACAAATATATTAAATAAATTAACAGCAGACAAAATAGGGACAAAAATAAGAAACTTAAGTGTAAGGCTAACCAATTATGATGATACAATTATTGAAAATATTTATGGAGAAATTAGAGTAAAGTAAACAATAAAGCTGGTCTGGAGATATTTGAAGTTGTTGAATTGGACCTTGTATTATCGGATTACAATTTTTAAAAAAATATGATATAGTGAAACGAGCAAGTATTAATGCTATTACTGAAGGTAAAATAGGACAGTTGTTAAGAGAAAATAAAGAGCTATTTGGGGCAGTAGAAGACACAAAAAACATTAGTTATAAAATAAAACTAAAACCAGATTTTCAGCCAGTAGCAGAGGGACCTAGAAAGGTACCAGTTGGCATAGAAGAAAATTTAAGACATGAGTTAGATAAAATGGAAAAAATTGGGATAATTAAAAAGGTAACAGAGCCAACAGAGTGGGTTAACTCAATGGTTATAGTAAAGAAACCAGACCACTCTTTACGAATTTGTTTGGATCCACAGAACTTAAACAAGGCCGTAATTCGTGAACGATTCCAGTTACCTACTTTTGAAGAGGTCATGTTAAAAATGAGTAAACCAGTTATTTTTTCTGTATCGGATGCCAATAAAGGTTACTATCAAATTAAATTAAATGAAAGAAGTCAGTTATTAACAACGTTTAATCCATTGTAAATATGGTCGATATTGTTATAAGAGAATGCCGTTTGGTTTGTGCTCAGCCCCGGAGGTGTTCCAGAGGACATTTGTAGACATTTTTGATGATTTGTCTGGAGCTCAAATATATGTTGATGACATTTTGGTTCACGCAGACAGTGAAGAAGAACATATTAAGAGATTAAGTGCAGTGATTGAAAGAGCAAGAAAGGCAAATGTACATTTTAACAGAGCAAAGTGCAAGTTTGGTGTCAACAGACCTAGAGGTTATAGACTGTCACTATTAAATGGTAATATTGTTAAAAGAAATAGGTCAAATTTATACACAGCATCAACAAAACAAAACTTTAAAACAAATACTGCTGCGAACTTGTTGTAGGGTAATTGTCGGGTATAATACCACTAGTGCATCAAAATTACCGATAATTCTGATTGAAAGCGTGTTGTATTGTAACTGAATGAGTTTATTTTCATTTTTGATTAAATCCGAAAGAGCCCGACTTCGAAGAAGGAGGGCTTTTTCGAGATTTAATCAAAAATGAAAATAACCGAACGCAGTTACAATACTACAACACGCTTGAAAGCAGAATTATCTGGTTATTTTTGATGCACGAGTGGTATTCGGTGGAATATTTCCCGAAAAATTGTATTTCATATTAAAGAAAAAACATTATTGTACAATAAATTACGTAATAAGTAACAAATTTATTAAAAATATACTTAAAATTAGGAATAAAATGTGTTTCCGTTAAAAGTACAATTAGAATAATTTACAATGTGATTTTGTAAAACTTGATTATGATTGATAGCTACCTACTGGGGGATAATCGCTTCTACTGTGGAATTATCGCTTCTACTGTGGAATTATCGCTGTAATTCTTGCGAAAGACCACACTTCTTATTAGATTTTTTATATATGAGGGAAATATTCAACTAAAGTCAGGTAGAAATAATAATGCCAGTGATAATAATGCTCAAGTTAAGTCCAATATCCCAGCCTATACCTCTAGATCAGGTCGGTTGGTTAATAAGCCAAATTATTTAAATAGTTATGTACCATAAAGTTTAAGTTGTAACTTGTTTGTATTAAACTTTATATTATTGTAAAAAAAAGGGATGTCAGGTGGTATTGCTTAGCGATTCACTTTGACAGTGGAAGGTGAAGTTGTCAGATGTATGTTACGAGTTTTGGCTAATGTTATAAAGTTAAATAACAATAATTAAAAGAGTATAAAAATAATGATGTAGTTTATTATTAACAACATCACAGTGATGACGTCACAAATGAGCGCTTTGTCCTTGTACCGTACGAGTTATTGCAAGAACGCCGTTGTCTTACCAAACGTTTGTACGAACATATCGTATACCGGTGATTTCGGCGCCTTCTACGGAAGAAACGCCGCCAGAGAAACGCGACTTCAAGATGCGATTGAAATGTATTATGAATTATTGGTTATAAGGGACTTGGATACAGTGAATCATATTTATACGGAAGTACTATTATAGAGTTAAAGTTACGGTGTTACATTTTTAAATTGGCAACATTTCCGCTGTTGAGCGTTTCGTGAAAATGTTCGGTTAGGTCAATTGTTTGACAATGAAAATAAAAAAAGAGGATTCTTCTCTAAAATTACATAAGGAATTCAAAGATGACCAAATAAGTGGGGGTTGGCATTTAAGATTCTAGCGGTAGGTGCCTTTGTAATCAAGGAGTGGAATTAAATTGAACAACAAATACCTCAAAAATTGTCCCGGTTCAGAACTAAATTAAAGTGTTTCACCAAATTTTCGAAGTGTCATCAGTCGCAGAAATACTACATACTGCTCGTTTTCAAACTGACACCCTGTATGCATGATAGGGTTAAATAAGTAAACACATTGTATAGGTACTACTGACATAATGTTTATTTGAACACTTTTAATTTTATCAATATCTCTATTACCAACATAATTCCCATTCCCAATACATTAACAAGAAGTATTTAACGAGTCAGCTTCCTCCCTTAAACTTTCTAAAAGAGATGTTCCAGAAAAAATGTCATATGTAAAATTGTCAGTACAGGCAATTCCATCAACATTATTATATTCATATCTGAAAATGTTATTAAATACATAGACTTGCTTAGACCTAAAGAACCGAAGCACCTCTATCAGCTGCAGGCAAGAAAATATATTGTCTTCAAAAGTAATCACTTTCAAGGTAGGAACAGTAGATAAAATTGATTGAAAACCATTTTTTATATCATTTCCGCTTATATTAAGATGCGTCAAATACTTCATCGCAAATAGCCATGTAGAATCAAACGTAGTCAAAGAGTTTCTAGCTAAATCTAAAAATAAGAGATTTTTTAAACCTGAGAAGGATGCAGTCTTCAACGTGGTAAACTTATTACTGGCTAGGTATAATCGTCTTAATGTATTAAGCATCCTAAAGGTTCCGTAAGGAATATGACACAATAAATTAAAACTTAAATCTAACTCTTCCAGCTTTGTAAGTCCCATAAACGCGTCTTTATTTATCATATTGATGCTGTTGTGCGACAGGTACAGCTTATTGAGGCCTACAGATCCTTCAAAGACTTTTTCTGGCACACTTTCAAGAACGTTATCTGATATATTTACGCATTCACTTAGGAGTCCGTTCAAGAAACCTGGGTTTAGGGCTTTAAGTGTGTTGTTTTGAAGGTGGAGCTCACTCAGGACCAACCCATTAAACGCATCTACCGAAATGTGAACAATATCGTTATTTTGCAGATAGAGATAATTTAATCTTTGTAAGTTGAAAAAACTAAAAGATCCGATTTGCTGAAGACCACTATGAGAAATATCAAAAAGTTGTAGATTGTTTTCGTATGGGAATGTGTGATTATCAAATTTCCTAATTTCACAGTCAACACATTTTAGATTGCTTCGATAATAGTTTTCTTTTGGAAATTGGGATACGACATTTCGGCAGATAAATTTTGATTCAGAAAACTCGCATTCTTGGGCCCCGCTATTTGGTGTTTCCAACACAATCACGAAGAGTATTAGGGAAAGTAATTTCTTGAACTTTTTTGTAGTAGATTTGCCCTGAAAAAAAAATTAAACCAACAGTTACATTTTTTCAAAAATGCTTCAATTTCTGTTTAAAGTTATTTTAATTTTAAAATGTTAACATGGGCGTCGTTTGGGGCAAAGAGTAAAAGTGCCCCCCTTCCTTGGTGTTGGAATATTGTAGGTGGTAACCAGCTTTGAGGTGGTCCAAATGAGGGAAAACGAAAAGTTGTATAGTCTTTTGCTTCATACGAAAGCGTAACAAATCATTACTGAACTATAAAACCCAGTGGTCTTTGCCGTATTCTATAGGTGGAGTCCAATTAATATTATTTAATTATGACACAGAGAATACTCGTGGTGCTGGTAAATAACACCAATTTCTAAGCATACCTGCGCCCTCTGACATGGACTTATAAAGCCACAAAGTCCTCGCTAGGCAGCGCTATGCGTTTTGTCGGTTTAGTAACCGAAAACTTAACACATTGAAAAGGGTTTGCTTTTTCCTTCTGCCAGAACCATCCTCAGACGCGTTTTGCTGTATAACAGCCCATAGCCTCATTGATGAGCTGTTATACAGCGAAACGCGTCTGAGGATGGTTCTGGCAGAAGGAAAAAGCAAACCCTTTTTAATTATTTAATTATGAATTATGTTTATTGTCAGGAATCCCGAGATCGGGTAGGTAGAGGAACAGGTAGTTTACCTACATGTGCCTCACTGTTTCAAAAATTTGAAATGTTTAGTTCTTTTCTGGCAATTGTTGGAAAACTTCGTTCTTTAAAATGGCTAGTGTTTCTGAATTTGTGGCTGAGAAACGGATTAGTAAAACTGCGCTTTCTAAAAATGAGAGAATTATTATTCTCAATGTGTTCAACGCTCTTCGCCACCAAAATTCAACATTCGGAGTTGCAAGAATAGTTGAAATGTATTCGAAGATGACTGGAGTCGGACAGTCAACAATATACCGACTTGTGCACGAGGTTAAACGCGGCCCCATCAGGTCACCAAGGAGAAGTACAGGAAGAAAAGAAACTGTAGTAAATGAGGATGAAAAGACTGCCATCAGAAGAATCATACACTCGTTTTACTTAAAAACTAAATACCTACCTTGGACAAAATACTGTCTGACATGAAAAAGGGTTGATTTCATTCTACCCATGGGCAAGAAGAAACTATAGACAACTTTGAAGGAAATGAATTTTTGTTATGAAAAATTTCAAAACAGAAAATCACTGTTAATAGAGAAAGACGAAATCATCTGCTGGTGACGACGATATTTTAGGGCAGTTAGACAGTTTCGAAGGGAAAACAGGAATATCTATTATATGGACGAAACTTGGTTAAATGAAGGATATACCGTTGATAAAGTATGGCAGGATATAACGATACTCCGCCTTCCGCCATATCACTGTGAATTAAACCTCATAGAATTGGTGTGGGTGCAAGTAAAAGGGTTTGTAGCACGACATAACACTACTTGTGAAACGAGAGACGTTGAAAACCTCCTGCAAGAGGGAATAAAGACAGTGGATCGTGAGAAATAGAGTAAGTGCGTTAAAGATGTGATTGAAATAGAAGAAATAATGTGGGAAGCTGATAACATGCTAACTCTGGACCCCAACGAATATATAGTTCATCGGACTACTCGGAACATTATGAGTAAAATTTAAAAATGAAGTTGTTGTATTGTTCATAGTAGATTTTTTTTATAAATATTAATATTTATTCCAATTTATCTATTTTCATCACATAAAAAAGTTACTTGCGATTTAATTTCATCGAAAATTTGCGTGAATCAATTATTTTGCCTGTGAGTGTATTATTGTAAATAATGTAATTTTGCTTCCTTAAGGTATATTGAATGATATAAAATGGATCTTACATTTTAGCAACAAAGTGCAAATAGCACACGATCAGCTTTTAACTCCAGTAAAAGTGTAGAAAATTTAACACGCTGAACTATACAGTGAGGACCAGAAGTCCTGCATAAATTCGATAAAAAAGTAGTGATGCATTTTTCGGAAAAATGCTTGAATACGTAAATTTTTATTTTCATTTGTGCATTTTTTGACGTGAAAGTTTAGTATACAGGGTGACACATGTTAAAGATATGACGTAATTTGTTATTTTTTGTTATGGAACACCCCCGTATATTTTTCGATTTTTCAATTCTAGTAAACATTCTAAACATATCTGGTATAGCATACCCTAGGTCTAAAGTGAAAGATTATCGAGAAATTTTCGATTGAATAAAAAAGACTAAGTCATAAAAATATTTATTAAATTGGGGGTATCAAAGCTTAAAATATTAAAAAGTACTCTAATCATTAATTTAGTAAATGTTCGAACTGTGCTCCATTGACTTCCTGACAGCAAGCAAGCCGCAATTCAAACTCTTCAAAAATGTTATGAATCATGTTTAAGATAGCCCCATATAGAGAAGTCCATTGGAGTTAGGTCCGGCGACCTAGCAGACCACTCTATTTGCCCCCTTCGCCCTATCCAGCGACCCGGAAATACGTAATTTAAATATTCGCGCACTTCCCTACTAAAGTGCGGAGACGCGCCATCTTGTTGAAACCAAACAAAATCTCCAGGAATATTAGGGTTGTTCGCATTTGGAAACAAACGGCATAAGGCGGGGATCAATTCGTTTCTTAAAAACTCCAAGTAACGTTGACCTGTTAGCGTACCATCGAAGAAATACGGTCCTATATGACTCTGTCGCCCACAATACCCGCCCAAACATTAACAGACTGTTTATACTGGGTGTGAGCTTCAACAGCCCAGTGTGGATTAGTAGAAGACCAGTAGCGACAGTTTTGTCTGTTCATCACCCCATTCAGACAGAAGGTCGACTCGTCAGAAAATATAATCCTACGTGCAAAAAAATTATCATTATTGCAAATATTCATTAGAGTTTCGCAAAACTCTAAGCGACGATCTGGATCATCTTCGTTAAGCTCGTGGATTAATTTTATTTTATATGGATGATATTTCTCTTTTTTTAAAATTCTTTTTACACATGATTTTCCAATTTCGTTATCCAATGCTAGCTCTTGAGTAGGTTTATGTGGATTTTCTTCAATAGATAATAGAACGTTTAATTGTTTATCTTCTGAAATTGAAGGCCGACCGGACCTAGGAAGATCTCGTACTTGTCCCGTTTCTCTAAATCTCTTTTTGATTCTGCTTACGTTGGACTGAGATATCTGATTTTCTTGATATTTTATATTAAATAGTTCACAAACTTCCCTTTGAGTCCTAATACGATCACCACATCCTATCATAATTAAAACATCTATTCTCTAAGTTTCAGTCAACTTAACCATTTTCTTTTGTAAATTCTCAATTTTATTTAGTTAAGTAGTACGAAATGCTGCATGAGACAAGATTACTTAAATGTTACTTGATAGCTGTCAGCTATAAACTGACAACTAATGACAACACATTTGAAGGACTGGTCTATACCTATTTAAATAATAAAACTCAAGGTGACTTTAAAAATACTATAATTTAATCGAAAATTTCTCGATAATCTTTCACTTTAGACCTAGGGTTTGCTAAACCAGATATAGGGAAAAGGGGAAAGAAAGTCAAAAAGTCTTTCTCCACTAATTTAATAGTGAGCTATTAAAGGCTCAATTTTAAAATTAAATTGTCTCTACATGTTTCGAAGGAAGTAACCTTCATCTTCAGGATACCAAAGTAGTGCTGCAGTTATTGTTAGCAGTAGAGAGAAAACTGTTGATGGAAAATAACGTTGATGAAGCTTTTTTTATTTAAAAATATTTTGACAAGATATTAAAAATTGAATGTAATCAGCATACTAAACTTGTAAATGAAAGTGGAATGTTATATTTAATTCAAAGTTTCTGAAAATACACTGTCAATTTGTGGTCGAATTTAAAAAGGGAAGATATTCGTTGTTTGAAAATCATAAGTCAGGATATATAAAAAGGACCTTTTGGACATTCTAGGTTTTGTTAGAGAAAGATTTTTGTTTGTGATTTGTTTTATGAGAAATTCTGTAATAAGAAAGAAATTTGTAATTAGTAATGAAATAAAATTATTAATACTGTCTGTACTTACATAATGTTGAAATTTCATTTGTAAAATTAGTTATTGGAGACCTAAGGTTACATTGCGTTATATTCGTCCCATTATATAGGGAAAACAATAGAATTTGATATAAAATAAAATTATTAAAAAAACAGATCTTATATTTTATATACCCTTAAAGACTAAAATAGGGAGACGAACACAGTTAAAATGAAAACGTGACAATGTGTTCAGTCATTTTATAGTCGACCGTTGACAGCTTGAGAACAAAATGGTTGACAATGTCAGTATAATTGCAGTAATGAAAAATGTTTGAAAAGCTCAATTATCGTCTTATAGTCACTAGTCAGTTAAATAAACATACATAAAACTTGAATACAACATAAAATATCAATAAAAGATATCATAATAAAATTTTTTTCAACAAAGTTGGGGGAATAAGGGTCCTAAAAGATTTCTTTTTTTATATTCTTTGGTGGTCTCCAGTGATCGTTAAAAGAAATATCGACATTTAAGTTAGGAGAAAACAATCATTGTTAAGATACAGAATCCATGAGTACGAGTGATAAGTCAGAAATTTAAAGGTTTAGTACAGAAAATAAATGTCAAACAAGCAACCCAAAAATCAAAATTAGTTGTTTGAAACTTCCCTTTTTCGGGAATAGGTGTTTTAAAGATCAGTGCTGTTATCTATGGGACCACCATCGAGGTGTAAGAATAAAGTGTGGAATTAATTTGATTTAAAATACTAAAAGTAAAAGAATTTTTTTTGTCGAAATGTTGTTAAACGATGGTTGACTTGGTTGGATGCCGAAAGTCAAGAGGTCATCGAAAATTTCGAACAGAACAGAACAGAACAGAACGATGGTTGGCCCAGAGAAGACTGTCACAGGTGGTTGTACATAACCTATCAATTATATTTTTATTAGAGATTTCAGAAAGATAGAAAGAAAAAAGAAATATTTACTGTTAATATCAATATGATAACATTCCACTTTCATTTACAAGTTTAGTATGCTGATTACATTCAATTTTTAATATCTTGTCAAAATATTTTTAAATAAAAAAAGCTCCATCAACGTCATTTTTCATCAACAGTTTTCTCGCTACTGCTAACAATAACTGCAGCACTACTTTGGTCTCCTGAAGATGAAGGTTACTACCTTCGAAACATGTAGAGACAATTTAATTTTAAAATTGAGCCTTTAATAGCTCACTATTAAATTAGTGGAGAAAGACTTTTTGACTTTTTTTCCCCTTTTCCCTATATTTCAACTTCACTTCGAGAATGGACTATTTCTTTAAATTATACCAGATATGTTTAGAATATTTACTAGAAATGAAAAATCGAAAAATATACGGGGTGTTCCATAAGAAAAAATAAGAAATTACGTCATATCTTTAACATGTGTCACCCTGTATACTAAACTTTCAGGTCAAAAAATGCGCAAATGAAAATAAAAATTTACGTATTCAAGCATTTTTCTGAAAAATGCATCACTAATTTTTTATCGAATTTATGCAGGACTTCTTTCTGGTCCTAACTGTATACAATGATTTAATCTAAAATATATTCCTCTGCCAATATGGTTGTATTTTTGGAAGTTTCGATAATAGCTTTAAATAATAAATAATAAAACTTCTTGTGGCATTCAACAAATTCAAAACCATATTTTTTATTTATTTCAAAACAGTTCGGCACTCGCCTGTAAATTTATTAATCGATATTTTCAAAAGTTCATTTTCCAGAAATTCCGAATAAAAGCCAGTCTATTCCAATGATTCATCATTATCTTTTCCTCTTATATATAACAACAAATTTTTACAATATAACACACAAATTTATTATTATTATTAATATTTACTCACCATTGTTCTACTTTTTTAGCAAATAATCAGATATCTTAGTTCCTCACTTTAAATCAATTTTACGAATAACCACAATTGTATGGGCATGATCGGAGGTATTTTTAGTTCAACAGGTCAAAATATTAATTCGTATTTTAACCACAGGTCCAAACTAAGGAGGACTACATACTTTTAAAACTCTACTTTTAGATAGCTTAAAAACGGCGTCTGCCAAATTTTCAAAAATTCTTAGATCTCATTTAAAAACCAAGGCTCTCGTGTATGGCCTTAAGCACAGTCAACATTAGGGGCGGTGTAAAGTCAAAGTGACATAACGTTTTTGCTTTTTATTTATAATCATAACTTGGTGGTAAGTTTACCTGGATTGCGAGGTCTTGCGAAAGCACTGTGTGAAACTGCAAGCCCTATGCAAGTGTGGGATTAACTATTTAGTGAAGATATAGTACATGAACTTATCAGATGGACAAACCGTAAACTTTCGCAAATGCGGGCAAAATATATACATCCAGATAATTCAACATTAAAAGATGTTGATGTTGTAGAGATGCCAGCTTTTCTGGAATTACTTGTGTACACCGAAGTTTTTAAGGCGGGAAGAGAAAGCATAGAGGGCCTGTTTGCTACTGACGGCACATGAAGCAATTTGTTTAGATGCAAAGGAGATTTAAGACTTTACTGATTGCACTAAGATTGGATAATGCCATAGATAGAGCAGAGAGAATAAAATAAGATAGTGCTGCAGCTATTTCAGGTCTTTTTAAAATTTATTAAAAATTTGCAAAGAAACTTTTCTGTAGGAGCATTTGTTTGTACGGACGAGAGCCTAGTCAGTTTTAGGGGTAGATGCGGATTCGTAATATACATGCCGAAGAAACCTACGAAATATGATAATAGGATTGGTTAGGCCCATAGAAAATAGTAACGGAAATGTAACAGCGGACAACTGGTTTAGCAGTTTGCAACTTGTGACAGAGCTACAAGAAAAGGGTCTTATCATTTTGAGAACCTTATAAAAGAACAAGCCGACAATTCCTGCTTCTTGTTTACCAAATAAACAAAGAGATGTTGGCAATCAATTATATTGACTGCTTTCCCATGTACCAAAAAAAAAATAAAGCTGTATTACTTATTTTTTCTATGCACCATTTTTTAAATATGACTAATGGAAGAGTGGATACACTGGATAAAAAGTGTGAAAATTATTTTGCTTGTCGGAGGACCCTTACATGGACAATGGCGGTATTTCTGCAAACAGTCAATATGTCTCTATCACTATCAACGCATATATTTTGTGCCAAAGTTACAAAAACTCCAGGCCTATGGATCGTTTTGAATTCCTTAAATTACTAGGAAAAAGTCTAATCACTTCAATTCGTATGAGTCATTATTTGAAGAACCAGAAACCGCTGTAACGATGAGCGCCCTCAAGCTAAAAGGACATGTTTCTTATATCCCTATAAACTAAAGCAGAAAACATTTTCTGTTTGTCGTCAGTGTGAAAAATTGATTTGTTTGGAACATACTGTCACAACTGGGGGTTGTTTCCCTAATGGGGGTGAATGAAAACCACTCGGCTAAAAAACAATACAGGTTTTTATTAATTCTTCGTTACAAAATTTACCAGAAGGCTCGGAGAAAACCCAGCATGTCTCCGGGGGGTGCAGACCAGTTCGGCACTGTCGATGGGGGCTCTCGGGGAGTAAGTACTTATAGTTCGACAGGAGAGGGGCCTCGAGTCTATGTTGATACTTTGGGCACTCCTGTCGCAGGGTAGTTGACCAGGGGGACTCTTGGGGGATGCTTTTAAATCGAGCAGGAGAGGGGCCTTGAATCTATATTGACACTTTGGGCACTCCTGTCGCAGGGTGGTTGACCAGTCGTTGAGACGAAGGTACCGTGTCCACCCAATGTTCGGGTATTTATACACCGAAAGTGCTGAGTATTGTTTAATTGATCTTGACATTGGGTGCCACAGTGGTCCGCGACCTCAACGCACAGTGGTCTAGAGGTGTAGGAAACTATAAATAAAATGTGGAGCCCACCATTTTGTTGACAATTAAAATTTCTTTTAATTGTGTAAAAAATCGGGACAAATAAAATATGTAATTTTTTTTACGTATGTAAGAATACCCGTTTTTTTTCTTTATATCTGTGAATTAGTTTTTAGTTTTTTATAATATTTTTGTAATATTCTGATAAGAGAGAATCCTAATAAAATAAATAAAATGACATAGTTTTATTTTTCCAAAAAGAAGAAATAATACTGTATGCTCGGTGGCCCACTTTCAACGCAGGATTTCATAGCATCTAAACCACTCAACTTTTTAATATTTTTTAAAAACAGGGTCATAGGAAGACATAAGGCCTAGAGTTTAAAATTATTTTGAAATATACCGGATGTCCCAAAAAAAAAGATCCATAGAAAAGTTATATTCTTTAAATAGAACACCCAATATCTTACAATATTTTTGGATTGTATATAAAATAACAATTATTTTTTAGTAAGTGCATTATAAGTCCACACTTAATGGTTTCTGAGATATCAAGTTTTGAAAAATGACATTTTTGAACTTTAGCAGCTTCTAGATTTCTAACGGTACGTCTTAGAGCAAAACGGCTTGCATGTCCCTATCTTACTTTTTATTATCTCCCCAAAAATGTAAACTTTTGTTAAACCGGATATGACTCGAAAGCCGGAAATATGGTACCGTAAAGTGGGGTCACTTTGCCTGAGGGGGTTACTTTGCCACTTCATGCATTTAAGTATAAAGTTTTAGTTTCTCACAAAGTTGGCAACAATGGAGTTTTATCATTTGGCGCCAACAACTTCAAGGTTGTGTGTTATCATCGTGTCAGCAGTTAAACATAAATAATAGTGGTCATTAGAAAGTTATTTTAAGGTAAGTTTTTGCTATAAATGACTATTTTACAAATAGAGTGTGTTGCTAATATGCTGTGTAACCAGAATCTGAAGTTTTTACAGGTTATGTAGGAATGTTTGGTTAAGCTGTTACTGTACTTGTTTATGCTGCCAACTTAAAAATTTTAGATAAAATCGGCGAAGGCAATCTCGCCCCGCATTTTTATATCAATTTAAAAACTATTGCTTATATATTTTTAACGGAAACTACTGAATAAATTACAACAAAATATATCATTTTTTGGGTTTATACCTATTTGTTTAAATATACAGGGTGTCCCACGACGATTTTCCCAGCATATTGCTCAGAAACGGAACCAGATAGAAAAAAAAGTTCAAG
Organism: Polydrusus tereticollis; assembly: GCA_963920685.1. Classification (NCBI taxonomy): domain Eukaryota; kingdom Metazoa; phylum Arthropoda; class Insecta; order Coleoptera; family Curculionidae; genus Polydrusus; species Polydrusus tereticollis. The sequence continues at coordinate 98,460,974 of OY987331.1, forward strand.
GACAAAAATTGAAGGCTTGTAAGGGAGCATCTAGGAAGAGTAATTTTAGATATACATTAAAAATAGTAATATTGCTGCCAAGTCAATTTTTTTAAACGGAACACCCTGTATATTGTTAGTTTTTCAAAAAGCTTGTTTTAAGAGAAATTCAACCATACCATACTTGTTACGTTTCTAATTTAAAATGACTGAAATATGAGCGATATATAACACTTTATTAAATTATGTAACAATCAATCGAAAATAAGAAGATAACTAAACAAAATTAATTACGACTTCTTCTCAAAATATGTTCAAATTGGTTACCACTCTCACTAATACAATATTCAAATCTGTTTATAAGATTTCTGGTACACGCTGCTGTAATCATAGCTGGAGTAACAGTTCGACAAGCTGCTATGATTTTATTTTACAAATCTTCGACATCTCTAGGTTGGTTTACATACACAATTTCTTTAAGATATCCCCAAAGAAAAAAATCTAAAGGGGTCAAATCCGCTGACCGTGGTGGCCACCGGATCACACCATGTCGGCCAATCCAGCGCGCAGGAAACGTGGTATCTAAATAATTTGTAACTTGCCTGGCAAAGTGAGGGGGAGCTCCATCTTGCTGCCACCACATAGAGGCTCTTTCATTGATTGGGATATTTTCAAGTAATAAGGGAAGTTCGTTTTAAAGAAAATTTAAAAATCGTTCTCCATTTAGTGCCCCTTGGTAAAAGTAAGGACTTATAAGATAGCCATTAAATAAACCGCACCAAACGTTAGCCCCCCAAACTACCTGAAAATTAGTCTCCTTCATCCAGTGAGGATTTACAGATGACCGGTAGTGGCAATTGTGGCGATTTACTATGCCGTTGTTGTGGAACCTACTTTCATCGCTCCATAAAATTTTGTTGAAAAAAAGACGGTCTTGTTCAAATTTCATTGACATCTCAGCAATGAAATTTAGGCGGCGCCGCGGCGTTCAGGATTTTCAGGTGTTAAGCCCTGCACCGGATGAATTTTGTAGGGGTGGTATTTATAATCTTTTAGTGTCCTTTCAACTGTACTTTTTCCAATACCTAATTCTTCCCCGAGGAGTCGAATTGAGACATGTGGATACACTTGAACATAGGCCAAGATGTTAATATTGTTGTCTTCTGTTCAGACTCGTTTTCTTCTTGGTGTTTGCGCCCTACCACTGGGAAAGGAACCACTTCTTAATTTTTGTTTAACATTACGAAACGTTCTATAGCTTGGTATTTCACGATTTGGGTATCGTTGACTATACAGATTTTGAGCACGTCTTCCATTCTTGTGACATTCTCCGTATATCAGGAGCATGTCGACATACTCGTCATATGTAAAAAGCAAAGGCATTTTTCACTACTTAAAATATTTAACAATGAAACTACTTCTCACAAATCACCGAAATAAATTTAGATACGCAACTGGACTCTTAGAACTGTCAAAAACTAATTGGCGCTGATGTCCTAGTATTTGTGATCCGAAACACGCGAGAAAGAAAGAAATCTGTTTGGCAACTATGGGTAAAAATAAAGAAACCTTTATTAACTTTTGATGAAATCTGTTTTATCGGTAGATATTGGTGCCGCTCTAAAATTTAAAATATTCCTTGGTTTAAATATTCATTTTTTTTCTGCTTTTATTATTAGTTCAGGGATACACATTACTTGTAACTCTTGTTTTTAAGTTTGGAGTAAATGCCTTGTTGGTAAAGTAACAAATAACGTATATCTATAAAGAGCTCAAATAGAAAGCAGCAAAAAAGGAATTATTTAAACCAAGCAATACCTATTTAAAAAAATACAGCTGACTAAAATAAAGCGAAATAGGTAATAAAGCATTATTTTTATGATATATATAACATCTATTATAAATGTAAACAAATTGACACTGCATAAAACAACGTTTTTATATTTATTACCCCTAATAACACTCTACTTATATGAAACTCATTAGCTGTGTAGTGTAGTCTTCTGGTTTAATCCTCTCAATCCACTCTTCAAAAATTATCGGATCTCTTTTTGGCAAGCGGTGTCGCATGCCATGTTTATTTAAACAGTTTGGAACTTAGGTTTTAACGGAGATGCGTAGTCCATAATGGAAATAAATACGCGAGCTTTAACTAAACAAACCAAAAACACACTAAAACTAAACAAAAAGTCAAAAGAACTATCAAAAAACACGCTAATATTACACACAAAGACCGAACGATCACAAACGGCATGAAAATTCGACACAACTTAAAAGAAAATCGAAAGTAGAAAATTGACAATACACTTCAAATATTTGACAACAACGAAATCTGGGAGGGCGCCTCTTCTCGATCGCAAATCGCAAATCGCAAATGAACGTTGTGCCCTCTATATGAACTTAACCAAACCAAATTGGGTGATGCCACTACCGGCGCCATCTACGAAATGCGATCCAAACAAAATAATAATGTTTGGCGGGAACGCCCAGCTTACGTATCTAAATTTATTTCTGTGATTTGTGCTACTTCTGACTCGTGACATGACAGCCTCCGTCATACTCTTCAATATTTCGCTGGTGGTTATTGTTATTATTGCATATCTGTTCATGCTTACGTAATTGATCATTTAATCGCTCATATTTCAGTCATTTTAAATTAGAAACGTAACAAGTATGATATGGTTGAATTTCTCTTGAAACAAGCTTTTCGAAAAACTAACAATATACAGGGTGTTCCATTTAAAAAAATTGACTTTGCAGCAATATTACTATTTTTAAAACACCCTGTATATCTAAAATTACCCTTCCTAGATGCTCCCTTACAAGCCCTCAATTTTTGTTCCTAAACTTTTTTTTCTATCTGGTTCCGTTTCCGAGCAATATGCTGGGAAAATCGTCGTGGGACACCCTGTATATTGTTTCAGCCATGCCTGGACAATATAAAAGAAAATTGGGTACTCGGCGGTACATGGACTACAGCTCTGAAGATGTTGATAAGGCCGTTCAAGCAATCAGGAGGGGCCTTATGAACACCAACGCAGCCGCTAAGACATTTGGTATACTAAGACGAACCCTAGCGAATAAGGTTCGGAAAAAGCATACTAAGAAAAGTGGTGGCCAAAGAAGTATATCTGAAGATTTGGAGAGAACATTGGTTGATGTATTAATTGCTACAGCAGAATACGGTAGCCCATTGACAATGAACGACTTGCGCATGGTTGTAAAGTCCTATCTCGACATGGAAGGAATAGCTGTGCCAAAATTTAATAGCAACACTCTTGGCAAAGAATGGTGTCTGCCGTTTATTAAAAGAAACAATCAGCAGCTGACAAACAGAAGTTGCCAAAATATTAAAAGAAGTCGTGCCGAAAAAACAGAAAATGAGATAAACAACTACTTTGACAATAATTTACCAGAGCATATTTTGGATATTCCGCCTGAAAGAGTTTTAAATTATGACGAAACGAACGTCACCGACGATCAGGGTGCAGTTAAATGTATTTTTCACAGAGGGACAAAATATCCAGAGAGGATCATGAACTCAACCAAAAGCTCAATATCCATTATGTTTGCTGCTACTGCTTCTGGAGAAATTTTACCGCCTTATATTGTGTACAAGGCGGAAAGAATATACGACCAATGGTGCATTGGCGGCCCACGAGGATGCAGGTACAATCGCACCAAGTCCGGTTGGGTTGACCAATTTTGCCTTCAGGACTGGTTCGAAGATATTGTAGTTCCATGGGCAAAGTCTTTCGAAGGCCCAAAGATAGTTAGTTATTGGTGAAATCTATCTTCACATCTAAATGTGGCCGTTTTAAGAATATGTCAACAATATAACATCAGATTCACCTTTCTTCCTCCAAACTCTACCCGTCTCACGCAACCTCTTGACGTGGGATATTTTCGTTCATTGAAAGAAACATGGCGAAGCATATTTAACAAATTATAAATTAATAAACCCAAAAGATAAAGCTCTTAACAAGCCTACCTTTCCAAGTTTATTAAAATTACTCATGGATAAAATGCAGATAAATAACAAAGATATAATCACAAAACCCCATCAAAGCAGCTGGAATTTGTCCCTTGGATCGAAATCAAGTCCTAAAAAGAATGCCAAAAAATCGTGCAGAAGAATAAACGACCAAGGCAATAGATAAGGCGTTATTGTAATATCTTGAGGAAAAAAGGCGCCCAAACACTGATTTTCAACCAAAAAGGAAGAAAATGGTGAATGTTCAGTCAGGTCGTTCGGTTTCTTTAAAGGATGTTAAAGGAATGCTAGCAGGTCCTAGTAATACCATTAAAAATTCCAAGAAAGGCACCAAGAATAAAAGGAAGTGTGATTTGGATTATACTAGTGGTGAAGAAGAGCCAAAAGACACGCCTAATGAAACCACCTTCGAAAATATTGTGGAAGAGGAGAGTGAGACTTATATGACTTTGTCAGACATTAGTAGTGATGAAGACGAATATCTAGCAGTAAGAGGTGCTGCTACACCCGAAAAAGGCATCTGCAACGAAAATGCATCAGATATAAAGATGGAAACAGATGATTTTTTAATAGTGAATTTTCCGACCAAGGAATTAATGAGATGTTACATTGGAACTGTTTTGCAAAAAGTTAACGAAGGCGACGATTTTTTTAGAATAAAATTTTTAAGAAAAAAGACTGTTAATAAGTTTGTTTTCCCTGTAATAGCGATATTCATAAAAGTGACATTATTATACTATTACCAAAACCAAAGTGCCCTTCCTCTTCAAGGAACATTTTCACATTCGATTTAAAATCAATAAAAGGCTTTAACCTTATGTAGGCGGATGAGGAAAATACAGTTTGTTTAGATCTCATATTAATATTATTTTAAGGAAGTTAAGTTACTTGGATTTTCTTTTAGTTAATTTGTTAAAACTTGAAAGATTTAGTTTAGGTTAGTTTTTATATGAATGTTTTGTTTTGTATAATAAATTTATATTTTGCGAGAAATTATGTATCTTTTCATCTATTTCAAATCGATTTTTTTTATGAGGATTTTAAAAACACTTTTTAGGTGGCAATGTCACCCATTTGAACTCGTTAATCTGCAGAGAGGTAGGTTTAAAATGCGTTGGCAAAGTCACCCCAAAATAAAGGTGAGATTGCCAAATTTTCAAAAATAAAAAAAATATATATACGAAGGGCGGCGAGTATTTTATTTTGGAATAGTGAGGCACTAAGTGTCAAAATTCTACATACTTTAGAGCGAAAGCGGAAGTATAATTGGGGAACAAATTATGATAAAAAAAACTTGAAATTTCGGGCAAAGTACCCCCACTTTACGGTACTTCCGGTTTAACAGGAAATTTATACTTTTAGGAAGATAATAAAGAAGTAAGATAGAGGCATCTGAGCCGTTTTGCTCTAAGACATACTGTTAAAAAGTTAGAAGTTGTCAAAGTTTAAAAATGCTATTTTTCAAAAGTCGATATCTCGGAAACTATTAAGTTTAGAGTTATAATGCACTTATTAAAAAAAAATTGCTATTTTATGTAGAATTCAATAATAATGTAAGATATAGGGTGGTCCGTTTAAAAAAAAGTATGTTTGAGATGCCCTGACTATTTGGGAGACCCTGTATAATTTAAAATCATTTTAAATTGTAGGACTAATGCCTCCCTATGACTCTGTTATTAAGAAATATTAAGAAGTTGAGTAGTTGAGATGCTATAGAAGCCTGCGTTGAGAGTGGGCCACCCTGTATAACGGTACCGTATACCGATGGTAGTGCAGGCGAAAAGGTTCTTAAGGGTAGCGGCTAAAGGTTAATAGATAACAAAATTCTAAAATTATCTTAAAAAAATATCTGAATTTTATGCCGTAATTATATCATTTTGTCACTATTTTGCAACATCTAATTTTTTTTTCAAATTTTTAATCCAAAAGAAAATCATAATCAAATAATATGCCGGACCAGGCGCTGATCTAGGGGGCCATGGGGGTCATGACCAAAAAAAAATGTGATACTACATAATATCATTATCATAAATAAAGAATGTGATTTATATTTTCTCAAACCTACCTTTTTGCATAGAAATAAAAAAAAATGGACTTGAAATTAAATAATTTATCATACATTCAATGCAAATATTAAAATAGTAGACGGACACGAAATTTGGATGTGGTCTCCAAAACTTTCTGCCTGCGGCGTTACTTTTGCGCCTTCGGTGCTCTTATTCTTTACGCCAGCTACCAGTTTGATGATGGCCGACGCCATATTTCAAAGTTATTTCCCAACCTATATGTGTCCTAATATAATTTAATAAAAATGTAATGTGACGGACACTAGTAAAGACCTCTTAAAATAGTGCCCTTGAAACATATTCAGCTTTTTTAGTTTACCAGGGGCTGGCTAAGCTTTACAACTTAATCAGCTTTAAAACCAGTTGATGTTTGAGGTATGCAATATTGGGAATCGGACAGCGGCGTGACTGGTGAAGCGATTCACTGTAATTTACATATTTCATTTTCTGCTATAACTGTGTGGTTTCAGACAAGTAAGTTTTTACTTGGTACCTATATTTTAGTATATCAGTATGGCTTTTTGGCGACAATTTTAAACGGAAGGTCATGGTGAATTATCTCAATGTCTTATGTCATTTCCTCACAGAATTGAATTCTTCGGTCGGGATTGTCCTCACCAGACTCCTAAAGAATTTATATTTTATACAGGGGAAAGTGATTTAATTTAAGTACCTGACAAATAGTTTCATGACAAATTCCTGTAACCGCTTTAGCTTGGCGTAGGGATATTGTAGGATTCGTAGAAAAGTATCCTAACAATTCCACCTGAGCCGCTTCATAATTTCTTACTCTTCACTGAACCTTCTTTTTGTTTGACACTGATCCCGTTTCTTTGAATCTCAGAATAAGTTGTTTGACATAAGTATGACTGACATTTTTATTTATTTATTTTATTTATTTATTTATTCATTCAACGTATCCAACATTTTATAAAAAATATATATACATATATCCCAAAGGTAACATAGTGTACTATGCTCTCCACAATAAATTTATCTATATAAATACTCGAAGTACTATGCTCCTAACAAATAAACTATGTAAGTATCAATTAAAAATATCACAACTCAGCTAAAATATCACAACCTACCCAACGCACCCTTGAAACTTTGGATGGAGGAAAATTTAAAAATATCCACCCGATCTGAACTGTCATTTGCAGATCTGAGCATTCTCGTTATCGATTCGTTCATGCCGTAATTGGTAGAATGAAAGGGAATGGCAAACGGCTCCGTATGACGACCACGTCTTTCCCCAGTTCTGAGGTTAATCAAGTTCAGCAGAGCAGGACAGTTAATACCACCTCTCAACAATTTAAAGAGCAAGCACAAGTCAGCTCTTAATCTTCAACTTTCCAAAGAATCCAAGTTCAAACGAGCTGAAAGCTCCTCATAAGAATATTCCTCCCGCAATAATCCCAGACGAAAACCCACCATTCTAAGAAACTTCTTTTGTACTCTTTCAAGAGCGTCAACATATATCCTGTAGTGAGGTGACCATACAGGTGACGCATACTCAACTATAGTTCTTACCAGCGTACAGTAAAGAATCTTAAGGGTGTCAACGGAAAAATCTCGTGACGATCTATTAATAAACCCAAGCATCCTGAATAGGGTCTAGGACGTTCAGCCATCGCCGTTTCGCCGTCGCCGTTTCGCCGTCGCGACAATTCGCCGGCAGCTGATTCGCCGTGGGCCCTTTTGACGTCAAATAGAAATTAATAAAATACGTAAAAAGCAATGGTCTAACGTTATAATTATAGTTTAATAATAATAATTATAGACTTATATTGGTTAAACAGCGCTAACACGGCATCTAATCCACCTTTTTGGGTCCATGTTAATGAGCTTACCTGCAATGTTTGGGGCCGAAATTTCTTGCACCACGTCAAAACGGTCCACGGCGAATCAGCTGCCGGCGAATTGTCCTGCCGGCGAAACGGCGACGGCGAAACGGCGACGGCGAAACGGCGACGGTGAAACGACGACGGCGAATAGTTGACGATAAAGTTGCCAATATCACTCACAAAGAGATTAAATAAAATGGGACCGCAATGGGAGCCCTGCGGAACCCCTGACGGCACCTGAATCAACCGGGAAATGGTCCCTCCGTACTTCACAGCCTGAGTTCTCCACATCAAAAAGCTCCTGAACCAGCACAAAATGGAGCCGCTTATCCCCATAGCTCCCAGTTTGGCAATAAGGAGACCGTGGTCAACCCTGTCGAAGGCTTTAGAAAAATCTGTATAGACAGAGTCAACCTGCAGTCCGCCTTCCATCGAGCCCAAGATAAAATGTTGGTAAAGTAGCAGATTGGTGGAAGTTGACCTTCCACTTAGAAACCCGTGTTGTTCAGGGTTAATGACATGCTTGCTGTCCCAGCTAAGCTTAGAAGTAACCAATGCATCAAGAAGTTTTGGGATCTCAGACTGTGAGCAAACTGCACGATAGTTAACTACCTCCTCCCTGGATCCGGATTTAAAGACCGGCTTCAAAAAGCTAAACTTCCAGAAGTCAGAATAGACGCCGGATGTAAGCGACTTATTGAACAGTTTGTGCAATGGCAGTTATCGGGGTTCATTTCATTAAATGCTGCAGCAGTTCTTAATGCACAACGATTCTCAGATCCATAAAGATAAACTTATTTTTAAATTTATATTTCTTTAAACACGATCCCACTGTTTGGCTTCGAACAGGTATTGTTTACCTTACAATGATAAAATAATAAATTTCTTTGAAATTTTGTTCGATTTTTTTTAACATTCAATTCAAATTACAACATTTTTTTTTAACGACTTTTTTGTACAACTTAATACTACTCAGTGAGTGGTGCCATTTGAAATTTTGAAGTGGTGGTGTGGGGCGCCTAGGGGGTGACTGACACCTTTACTAAAGTATGGTGGTCCTACACAGTAAGAAATATCCACCTGGTAAAAATAATTTCAGGAGTGGTAAAAAAAGTAGTGTTAATGTTAACACCCGGATCAACATAATTTACCACATTTTTACACTCATTTGCCTATGAATTTAACTCTCTAAAAAGTTAATTTTATTGAATGGGTGTTATTTATTCCATTTTACACTCTATCAGGAAAATTAAATACAATGACAATTAATTACCCCATATTAGCGTGTAAATAAACCACGCTAGAAGGTTATTTTAACACATTGAGTGCAAAACTTATTCTTTAATCGTTTTTTTACACGGCCCCGGGTAAAAATACCTAAACCCGTGTTACCGAAAAGACAGGCGGCAACAAGTGGTGTGAAACTCTAGGAATTGACACATGACGGCGATGCTACGTGCAAATTCAATTTTCAAGTCAGTCTGTGCTCTTTGAACGAAATATAGAATAATGTTATATTTAAATTAAAATATAAAAACAAAGCAAAGTTCTGTAAAGTGCCAAATGAGGGTGTAAGAGTATTAACAAAATTTAATAGAAACCTTACTAATAAGTACGCCATTTTTAAGAAAAAATGTACATTGTTCCAGTTTTTCTTTTAGCTTTTAAATTATTCTGATATAAGCTTATAGAATAAATGTATTCCTTTTTTATATAAATACTTAGATACCTACCTACATATTTTACTTCATAGATCTCTAAATAAATATACAATTAATATAATACATTTTTGTTCTTTTATATTGTTCAGTTGTTAAGATTATTGCTTCCTATTTGGAGAGAAGAAGTTTTGCAGTCTGGTTAAAAGGCGTGCTTTCTGAGACCAAACACATCAGGGCGGGAGTCCCAAGGGTCTCCTCTCGCTCCGATGCTGTACAATGTATACGTTCATGATATCCCGAGGGACAGATTTAACGAGCTGTTCTTATTTGCTGACGACACTGCAATTACTTCAGTTTTAGATCAACCGCGGCTGGTACTGGCTAGATTACAGAGGCACATACGAGTTTTAGAAAAGTGGCTTTCGAGGTGGAGGATTTGCCTGAATCCTGCCAAAACGGCCATTTTCTTCTCGAAGAGCAGAGTTAGAAGTTCCGGGACTACGCTCTTGATTAACGGCATTAGGATAAACTGAGTTCAAGAAGTCAAGTACTTGGGACTTGTTTTGGATGAGAGACTAAAATGGAGAAAGAACTCCGAAACATTAAAAAAAAGCTGCCAATCAGCTTCGTCCTATATACCGCTTGTTAAATAAAAAGAGCTAGGTAGGTTATAGAACTAAAGTTAATTTATACAAGACTCTCGTCAGGCCGGTCCTGACTTATGGAGTGCCAATATGGTGCGCCATAAGCAGGACAGCGCATAACAAGTTCCAGGTGCTACAAAGTAGAGCATTAAAAGTAATTGAGGACGCTCCGAGATATACTGTAAATAAATTACTGCACAGAGACTTTGAAATACCGACACTGACGGAATTTTATGACAAAATATTAGCGGATTACTACAAACGTACGGACGTATCCGCCAATCCACTAATTACAAGTTCAATAATGCAATAACCGCCGAATTCCACCTACAAGTTCCCTAAGAATTGCCCGCCTTCAGCAATAATGGAGAAGCACTAACGATGGAAGCATTGACAAATCAAGCGTTTATTTCAGCTGAGAGACGAATAAGTCCAAAAGGACGCTCATACCCCCTTTTTAAACAATCCAGGGCTTTGCTCAACTCCATTTCCTTATTTGAAGTTTGGCCAATGTCCCAATGACTAATAGAACTTAAAGGCAATGCCTGACTTGGAAGAGAGAGAAATCCAGAAGAAGAGGATCGTGAGGAGGGATATGTGCCGATAGTTGGAGAGATAATATGAGGTCTCGGAGTTTCCATTGATACAAAGTAAATCCGTGTCTTCTTATCAGCATATTATAATAAGAAATAGAAATAGAAAAGGTAGCAACTTTTATTATTTTTTCTATTTTTGCCAATATAGTCGGTGGATTTTAGATATATATTAGCAGAGTCCAAGGTGGGGTATATCCCCTCCGTAAGTACGTCACTGTTCCAGTACCCTGACGGTTTTACCATCGATCCCAGCGGACCGCTTGTCCTTTATTCGACTGAAGACACTATGCAGCTCTGAAAGTGATACAAAAATCCTCCCAAAGCTATTCGTCGCTGAGACAATGAAGAGGATCTCCTTGGCAAAATAAGTTTGATGTCAACTTACCTGCTATAGGGCAATAAAATTTGTTTAATGTATCTTACTCCAAAGTTACAGCGGAATGTACAGAGTTATTTTTTCCTATTAAGCTGATAAAGTGACATGTCGACGACATGTCAGAGACATATCCTAAGCAAATATCTCTTTAAGCTGGATTTATAAACTCGAAAAGTTGGCGAGGTTGAGGTTCAGTTGGCGTTGGAAATAGGAGTTAAATTTAAACTAAAAGGAACACTCAGTTCGCAAGTTTCAAAAAGTTCCCGTGTAGTTCAAGATAACCAATTATTATGTTTGTAGTTCGAGAGGTTCGTTTCGACCAATGAAGATGCTATTTTACATTTGGATCATTTTGTATAGTATAGAGAATGATGACACTAATTTATTGTTACTAGAGTTAATCCAAAATTATGAATTTATCTAAAACACTATCACTCTATTGGACAAAAATTTGAACCAATCGAACAACTTTTTGAACTTCGCTACTGACTTGAACATAACTTCAACCTCGTTAACTTTTCGAGTTTATAAATTCAGCTTTAACTGGCTTAAGTAAACTCAAATTCTAGTAACACGTTTAATTAATTTTAATTTTACAGATATTTTACTACATTAATATTTTAAATCTATGCACTTAGTGAAATAACTGCCATTCTTATTATACATTAACAATAGGAGACCAACAAGTCAGCTTCCTCTCTAGTTTTCATCAAAAAGTATTTTAGAGAAATATTAAGGTCCACAGCATAACCATCTAAACAAGCTATACCAATAATATTCTGATGTTCATGTCTAAAAATATTATTTTCAACATCTATTAGTTTGGACTTAAAGAACTGAAGAACATTTTTCAGCAAGGTGCAAGAAAATATGTTATCTTCAAAAGCAATCGCTCTTAATGTTGGAGCATTTAAAAGAATATCGTTGGCATCAAAAGTGTATATTCCATTTCCGCTAATATCCAGTTTTGTTAGATGCATCAGCGGAAGTAGCACCGTAGAATCAAAATTTGTCAAAGAATTTCTCGCGAGTGTCATAAAATTCAGATTTTTTAAACCCGAGAATGCTCCACTATTAAATCTTGTAAATTTGTTATTTGCTAGATTCAATCGCCTTAAACTATTAAACATTTTAAACACTCCTAGAGGAATGTGGCACAAAAAGTTAAAACTTAAATCCAGCTCTTCCAGTTCTTTAAGACCAAGAAATGTGTCCTTGTCTAGCTTATTGATTCTATTGTACGACAAATCCAGGCTAAGAAGGGCTAAAGATCCTTTAAACGCTTCCTTCGGCAGGCTTTCCAAAATGTTATGTGATACATTTACAAAGTTACTAGAAATTCCATTTAAAAAGCCCGGATCTAGTGTTTGAAGTAAGTTACCTTCAAGGTGCAGTTCAAACAACTGATTTACTCCATTGAAAGCGTTTTCGGAAATGTTGACAATACCATTGTTTTGCAAATAGAGGTATTCCAGACTGTTTAGGTTGGAAAACCCGAACGGCCCGATATGCTGAATACCACTATGCGAAATATTCAAACTTCTTAAGGTATTTTCGTGTGGCAGGGTGTCCTTGTCGAATTTCTCGATTTGGCAGTCACGACATTCCAGATGGTAATGTCCGTAATGGGATCTTGGAAACTGGTAGACGATATTCTTGCAAATGTAGGATTTTTCTTTGTTGGAAAAATCGCATTCATCAGCACCGCAAAATGGTGTTCCGAGTACAATGAAGAAGAATATTATTGAAAATATTTCTTCGGACATTCTATTGGAGATTTGCACTGAAAAAAAAATTATAACAGGTAAACTACTATACAGTGAGAATGTGAAGGTTGAAACAAATTCATTTAAAATTCATGTGTTTTTTTTTCGAAAAAACGCTCCGACCCGTTCATTTTTTAATTTTGTTGTTCATTTTTGGAAGCTTATTTCATATATACGGGTTGTCTCAAAAATAAGTTATGACGGTTTATTTTATTCTTTTACCTAGATACCACTGTTTTATAATATTTTTTGGATTCTGCATAAAATTCTAAACATTTTTCATAAAATATGTCATATACTTAAATGCTGGCGTTTACAAGAAAATCGATGTTTCGACTCATATTTGAAGTCTAAAGTTGATGATGTGGAACTAAGCGAATTTTACAGAACATTATCTTTCCGAAGAAAAGTACCTATCCACAGCTGAGAGTTTTCGCACGAAAAATAATTTGCACATTCGGAAGCACGTGAGCAGCTTTTTTCAATCATGAAAATTAATAAAAATAATCATCGTACTCGACTTACAGATGTCAAGTTAGAAAACACTTTGCACCTATGTACCAGGTGTCCCACTAAGAATGGCTGTCGGCCGTATCTCAGAAAGTGTTAGTCGCATGGCTTGCGGAAAAAAATATATATTAGGTAAAGCGGTCATGAGAAATTGCTGGAAATTATTTTCAAGTTTCTCAGACTGGCGCTAGAGGGCGCAATAGTAACGGTAAATATGAATCACGAAGTTTCCTCAAAAGTCGCCTAGTTAAAGTATCCCGAAAATAACATTTTTGTATATTTCGAAGATTTATTAATAAAATTCACCTATAGAACGTGTTCGTCACTGTTCAAATAAAGTGGTGGGGGAAGGTTGAACATTATTTGTAATAAATGCTGATAACTCCGGTCTGGCCCAACATAATTTAGTAAACTTAGATTTGTTAAAAAGGGCTTTTCTCACTCTATATATCATCTTATGAACTACGGCAATATGTGTTTTACACTAGGCGCTGGGGGCGCTGTCTTACAACTTCACAAACATTGCGCGTTTTTTCCATAATCGTAAATATAATAGTATATTCAATTTTACCTGATAACAAGGATGATTAAAAGTCTAAGAAGTCAGTGAAAACCGCAAGTTAATATCTATTTCTAATTCGGAGATCTCAACAACAATAATCATAATTACGGAACATTATGATTTTATTTTCAAGTTGCCATTGTAAAGGTTTTTTTAAGAGTCAAATATGCCTTGGAAAAACAAAATATAAAGGTACGTATGTTTCAAGCAAATATATCGTTACGACAATAATTCTCAGTGGCGCTTTAAATGTTCAGATTGTCGCACATCGTTCTGTATACACGACTCCAATCTCTCCCTGGTTGATAATACTGCAGTTTCCACCTCTGCCATAGGGATACGGCGGCTGCTGTCCATTATCCCTTTTATCATGTTTTCCCTTGTGGTGGGTCTGGTAACGAAAACAAGATCCTTCAATCTCCCCCATAGATGAAAATCTAGGCATTTTAAGTCAGGTGATCTAAAATAGAAATTACCACTTTCATTAACAGTATCACAATATATCCTATAATAATACCTGGCAGGCCACGGAAATATACTCCCTCTTCCTATCCACCTTGCAGGAAATGTGTCGTCAAGAAATTGACGAACGTTTGCCGCAAAATGTGCAGGACATCCATCGTGTTGGAAAACCATAGCTCTGCAAATATCCAAGGGCACATCTTCGAGAAGAATTGGGAGTTCGTAATTTAAAAAATGTAAATATCTTTGCCTAGTAAGCGACTCAATAAATACAAACAGTCCAATTTTTCTGCCACCCAAAATGCCGCCGCAGACATTGACACTCCATCTTCCTTGATGCTGCACCTCCGGCATCCAATGGGGATTATCCCGCGACCAATAATGCATATTATGGTGGTTTACTCCCCCATTACTATGGAAAGTAGCTTCATCAGTCCACAAAATTCTGGAGAGGAGATTTCTATCTTCCAATATCATATTGAGCAACCAATAGCAAGATCCAATCTTCTATCATAATCTTGCGGGGTCAAAGCCTGGTGGATCACAATATGGTAGGGATGTATGCTAAAGAAAAACAAAATACTTATTACATTGACTTGAAAACTATTAAGAGAAATATTGGCATTATTCTAAACTATTTAAGAGTTATAACATATAGATATAATTGCTTACCGTTTTCTAATAAAATCCTATGCACAGTAGATCGAGTAACGCCCAAGTCTCTAACAATTAATCTAATACTAATTTGTGGATTAAATTCCACATATTATGCCAAAACATTTACAATGTTTTCCTCGGTTCGACCTTGGCGGCGTCTGCGATATACAGGGCGACGAATACTTCCAGTAGTACGAAAACGGCTAGCTAAACGATTAAACATTCTACTGTCGTATCGGCGCCTTTGAGGGTATCGTACTGCGTAAACCCGTTCAGCAATTGTTGTATTTCCCAAACATTCAAAATACACCGCAATGATGTCAACCGCTTCTTCAAGTAACAGAGGCATTTTGAAAATCAAATACGACACAACACAGTTGGCACGACAAAAATTTTGACGTAATAATGAAAGGTGACACGCGTGCACAGTTTCAATTTATATTTTGTTTTTCCAAGGCCTATTTGACTCTTAAAAAAACCTTTACAATGGCAACTTGAAAATAAAATCATAATGTTCCGTAATTATGATTATTGTTGTTGATATCTCCGGATTGAAAATAGATATTAACTTGCGATTTTCGCTGACTTCTTAGACTTTTAATCATCCTTGTAATCAGGTAAAATTGAATATACTATTATATTTGCAATTATGGAAAAAACGCGCAATGTTTGTGAAGTTGTGAGACAGCGCCCCCTAGCGCCTAGTGTAAAACACATATCGCCGTAGTTCATAAGATGATATTATATAGAGTGAGAAAAGCTCTTTTTAATAAAACTAAGTTTACTAAATTATGTTAAGCCAGACCGGAGTTATCAGCATTTATTACAAATAATGTTCAACCTTCCCCCACCACTTTATTTGAAAAGTGGCGAACACGTTCTATAGGTGAATTTTATTAATAAATCTTCGAAATATACAATAATGTTATTTTCGGGATACCTTAACTAGGCGACTTTTGAGGAAACTTCGTGATTCATATTTACCGTTACTGTTGCGCCCTCTAGCGCCAGTCTGAGAAACTTAAAAATAATTTCCAGCAATTTCTCATGACCACTTTACCTAATATATTTTTTTTCCGCAAGCCATACGACTAACACTTTCTGAGATACGGCAGACAGCCATTCTTAGTGGGACACCCGGTTCTAGTGATATTGACCCCAATATTGATCATCTTGTTCCTCAGCTTCAAACTCAAGTCTCTTATTAATTTTGATTTGATTTTTCTATCTTTTTTTGTTAATTATCTTTTTATATGTTTGATTATGCTATTATAATTATTAAATAAAAAATGTGTGAATTTTTGTCGCTTTTTTATTCACTACTACCTACTTATTTCTTGCCTACGTCCCGCGACCTGATTAAGTCTCGAAATTACGCCCTCAGCTAAGCAAAGGTTGCCCATCCCCGACTTAAATCATAAACACTGTTGTAAACAAGGCCTTTGGCTGTTAGGTTGTCACATACTGACAGTGACGGTTGTCCCCTGATTTGAGAAGTTCAGTAGAATAGAAAAAAAATATAGTGATTTAGGTCACGTTAGGGACAATTATACGAAAGGTCGACCTGTGGTATTAGAAGATACATAATTAAATGTGTTATTATCGGTTCCAGAAGACCAAGTAGTACTATTGCTTTGGAATATGAAATCGGCAAAACATCCATCCTAAAGTATTTAGACGAAAATAAACTCCATCCTTACAATTGGTTCATGAACTCAATGAAGATGATCCCGACAGAAAAGTCCAATTTTGCGAGATAATGATAAATATGTGCAATAATTAATCATTTCAGGTTCAATTGAGTGGCCGGCCAGATCTCCAGATTTAACCCCTTCAGATTTTTTTTGTGGGGGTTATCTTAAGTGTAAGGTATATGTTAACCGACCAGGCAATATTGAAGATTTAAAGAACAGAATAAGAGGCGGTATAAGATTGATACGTCGTTTATAACATTTTGCAAAAATTTAAAGATTGTCCCGAGTACTGCCAGACTGTTGATGGAGGTCATTTCCAACATTTGATAAAGTGACTTTTAATTTCTTTTCTTTTCGCTAATAAATAATGTGTTGTTGTCTTCAGTTAATACGCAGTTTTCTCGCTGAATTTAAGTATATAACATTTTTTATGAAATATGTTTAAAATTTTATGCAGAATCCAAAAAAATATTATAAAATATGGGTATCCATTTAAAAAAAAAAGTAAACCGTCATAGCTTATTTTTGGAATAACCTGTATACATAAAATTTGCTTAAGAAAATGCACAACAAAAATAAAAAATTGACGGGTCCGAGCGTTTTCTTGTTCTCCCTGTATAATGCATAGTTAAGATCTCTTTTTTCAAAATAATTGGTTTTTAGAACGATTTTAAATAATATTTGGTTATACTAATTTGCAATATGAAAGTAAAAAGTAAATTTTAGATTGTTACTGTAATTTGATTTTTCAGTAGGGTCAGGACTAGGGGTGGGCCAAATAATCGATTAATCGATTATTAATCGATTAATCGATTATTAATCGATTAATCGATTATTAATCTCTCTATTGGAATAAACTCTCCATTGGA
Source organism: Polydrusus tereticollis (assembly GCA_963920685.1). Taxonomy (NCBI): domain Eukaryota; kingdom Metazoa; phylum Arthropoda; class Insecta; order Coleoptera; family Curculionidae; genus Polydrusus; species Polydrusus tereticollis. Next base: position 98,478,657 of record OY987331.1, read on the forward strand.
ATAAACTATCTAATATACCTACATATAAACACAATATAATATTATGCTTTTGTTTCTTGAAGAAAAATAGTAATATAACGTTAAAATAGGATTTGTGTCCCGTATTATGTTTACTGCTTGCTGGAATTCTTGAAAGGAAAAGGTAATAAAAGAACTGGGCTAACCAAGTGAGGGAAATATAAAAAATTAACAAAAAATTAAATTATCATGGCATAGAGTGTGCAATTGTGATTGTTTTAATTATTGGATTATTTTTCGATTAATCGATTGTTTTTCGATTAATCGATTTGATCGAAATAATAGATTATTTTTAACAATCAACAATCGATTGTGAAAATTCATAATCGCCCAGCCCTAGTCAGGACTCCAGGATCCTAAATATGGGCGGATTCTCACGCAAGGCATGAAATGACATTCTTGAATACATGGGGTGATTCGTATTACTCAGAATTCTGATTGAAATTATAGGAGAGCCCGTTCTCCCGCGCTTGAGAATTAAGATCCAAGACAAAATACTAAATTAAACAACAATCTAAAATATCCACAGTCTTTCAAAGTTTTTATTGAAACGGTTTGCGGATTATTAGGAATGACCTAAAAATATTTTAATTTATATTAAGTAATTTCGATATGAGGCGTGGGGCATATATCAAACTTATTTTTGCCATACACTGGTATTTTTTTTTCTTTAAATACTGAATATATCATCGTATGGTTAGTTTCTTGAGTTAGTCTAATTAAACTTTTACTCTTATTATTTATTGTGATTATATTATCGATGACTATTGGAAGTTGTTTGGTTTATTGATTATAATTTTGAATTTAAAGATTTAATTGGGTCGGGATGATTTTATTGAGTCTGATGATTTTAGTGACATTTTAGAAATTTAATTTGATTTAAAATTTATTGCTTTAATCTAATTCTGCACAGATTTTAGGGTGGGAGTCAGTTAATTGGGTATTTATGTTTTTGTAGTATGTTTGAGTGTATATGTGAGTTGATGATAAGTGGATTCAGCGAGACGTCAGTTCTTTGAAAGTATTTTGTCAGTAATTTTGTAAAGTAATCGTCGGTCCTGTCTATGTGCATGTCTCTATGTAATACGTCTATTGACATGAATCTTGGCGAATTCGTAATAATTCGAAGTACGTACTTTGTTTTAAAAAAAGTTGTGTCTTGTTACGTCTAGTATTGTTTACGGTGCACTAGGTCAGTACAGCGTAAAATAAAACTTGTCTGATAATGGTTTTGTATATTGCAATCTTAGTTTTCTAATTAGTTTTGCCATTGGCACGATGCAGCGGGTATACTGCACACATCTGCTTTTATGCCTTAGCAAGCCGCTCATGTACGCACTCATTCCAAGTCATCTTTCTGTCGAAGAGAGGCCAATATATTTAATTTTGTCACTCCAAACTATCTGCCTATTGTTAACTTTTACTCGCGATCTTGGCAGCCTTGTCCTCTGCTTCCAAAAAAAGATGGCTTGAGACTCATCTTCATTCAACCTCAACTTCCATTTATCTAGCCACTCTTGGAGAATAAGAATATGGCGTTGCAGGTGCGAGACCATGATTTCGGGTCCCATTGAGGTGGCGGTGATCGCAGTGTCATCAGCGAATAGATATAGTTCCGTTTGTGGATGATGCTTAATATCAGATGTATATATATTATACAGTATGGGGGCGACAGGTGACTCTTGCGGGACCCCGCCCTCACAACTCTTGTAGAAGATGTAGCATTTTCAGATGACACCACGAACTTCCTGTCATGACTCGAACCAGTTCGGAATCCCTAGCCTTATCAATTTAAGTGCGAGGCTGTCGCGCCAGACTTTGTCGAACGTTTTTAAAACGTCGAAAAAGACTGCTCCAGTCGACATGCGGCTGTTAAAACCTCTTAGTAGGTTGCCAGTCGTGTTGTCTGGCGCAAGTGCAATGAGCACTGAGCAGCTCTAAATCCGAACTGCTCAGGTGGTAAAACGTCGTTGTCTAATACTCAATATACGTAAGAAAATTATATTAGTGTGTCCCTAATTCAATGCTTCACAGTTAGAATCTCGGTTATTATTGAAGCTAGAAACATGGCTATATTGGAAAATTTTTAGAGAATTAAATGCCTATTTTAAGTAATTATCCGGAATTAGCTAAAAATGTTTCCTTATTGAGATATTATTATGTTTAAAAGCTGAAAAATATTGATATGACTTTCTGTTATTGCCACCCAAAGTACTTATTTAACATCAGTCAGATTTTTTCATTAGTAGGACACTTTTTTTGATGAATATTTTCGTCATCGAAAAATGTTTCCAACTTTTCTTTTCGATTTTACATTATTTTTTATTTTTCTTCTGAAAGCCATCTTTAATATTCGTTTCATTTTGTGGTCCCAAAAGATACCTTTTCAATGATGTATCACATGCAATAAAAAAATAACACCCGGTTCGATATTAAAAAAAAATTTAACTTAGTTTAAAATATGCCGACACCGCCAATTATTAATACAACTTGGGTGATGTAAGTAGACTAATACGAAAAAAATTAAACAAAATTGAACATAGGAAAACATCTAGTTATAGAAGTTAAATTAATTTTATAATAATATAATATAATAATAATAATAAATGATTTTTATTTTCCCACTCATAATTTTTTTTTTACATATTGTAACATTTAATTACACTTAAATCTAAAAAGTAAGAAAATAAAGGCCAACATTTTCAGACTTCTGCACCGAAATGCAGATTCTGTTATTATAATGTGGCCCTGTGTTTTGAAAAGCAAAATTATTTATCCTTAAACTACCTATATTAAAAGTAATAAGTTGAAAATATAAATGTAGACAAGAAGCACCAAATCGACAGAGAGAGAGAGAGGGGGAGAGAGAGAGATGGAAAGAGAAAGAGACAGATAGAGAAAGAGGGAGAAGAGATGAAAATTTGTAAGGACTGCTTACTAATAAATAAATAAATGTATAGGGCACATTCGTTGTTACGTTAATAACTTTTTTATATATTTCTTTTTAAAGGTTTGGCAAGATAGGGTAAGTTGCGCTAAGTTTAAGTCGAGGGAATTTATGAGTACAGAAATATTATAAGAAAACGATCGTTTAAAAAATTCATTTTTATGCTTTGGAATTGTTAAATTTTGCCTACGCAAATTTAGGTGATGAACATCAGTCCGAAACGTTATTTTATTGTATAAATAATTAGGGGAACGAAATTTTAAAATTTTATAATAAAAGCATGCAGCATGAAGTTTACGTCGATTGTACATATCAAGCCAAGACATCTCCTTAAGTTTGTGGGAGACCCCATGCCGTCTTCTGATACCAAAAATGAACCGAATGCAACAATTTTGAACCTTTTGCACCCTGCGCATGTCCAAACCATCCAGACATGGGCCGTAGACACTGTCGCAGTGATTGAAATGAGAGAGTATTAATGATTCACACAATACTTTTCTTGTATCCTGTTGAAGGCAATGTCTGTACGCGTAAATCGATTTTAAGGTAAAATATGTTTTTTTTAGAATATAAGTAATATGATCTTTAAATCTTAATTGAGAGTCAATTATTAAACCCAAGCTCTTACCCTTATCAACAAAATCAAGTTTATTATTACCTATTTTAATATTTATGAGATTCTTTATTTCTCCAGTAACATTTTTATTTCCAAACAATATAATAGTCGATTTAGACGGATTCAATTTTAACATATGATCAGAAGAGACTTTCAAAAGCGCATTTAAATCAGAGTTTATCTTATTTTCGGCAGTTATATACTCCGCAGGAGAAAATGAAAAATACAATTGTGTGTCATCCGCATATAAATGATAGTTACAAAATTGTAAAGCGTTATGAAAATTTAGTGTATAGATGCTAAATAGTAACGGTCCTAATATGCTACCTTGAGGTACTCCGGTAGTAACAGGAAGAGAATTTGAAACAGAATCTTCAATTTTAACCCGCTGCGTACGATCTGTTAAGTAAGATCTTATTAATATCAAGGCATTTTCAGTGAAGCCAATATAATGTAAAATAGCATATAAAATTTTATAATTTAAAAAATCAAATGCCTTTGAATAGTCCAGTAATATTAGTGCCGTTAATTGGCTTTTATCCCTAGCTCTCAAAATATCGTCTGTAACATCAGACATGGCTGATGTACAGCTGTACCCTTGTCTAAAACCAGATTGCTTAGGAGGCAAAATAGAATTAGTATTTATAAAATCGCGAATTTGAATTTCCAAGATTCTTTCTAATACTTTAGAAAAAGTGGGCAGAATACTTATAGATCTGAATTGGCTGAATTCTTTAGGATCATTAACTTTAGGTAACGGGGTTACAATAGCTTCTTTCCAGCTTTTAGGAAAGTAACAGTTTATAATGCATTCATTGACAATATGTACAATATATTCCAAGATATGCGGACAACATAAGTGGATTAATGTTATGTTTAACTGATCGGAGCCAAAGGCTTTACTTTTAATATTTTGAATAATTCGAAGAATATCATTATATTCTACAGTGTGGAATGACAGTAAACCAGATAAATTATTTTTTAGATTATTTGAGTAGAAATCTATAGTTTCATTATTTAATGCATTATTGTTCTTCGTTGCGTTAATAAAAAAAGAGTTAAATTTATTTACATCCTTAAATTCAGGAGGAATTTCTTTGAATCTTGAAGGTCGAAGTTTGTTAATTTCTTTCCACTTTTCTTTTATAGTTGAGTTTTGAAATTTTTGTGTAAAATATGCCTTTTTTTCAGCTCGAATAGCCGATGTTGCTAAATTTCTTAATTGTTTGTAATATGCCCATTTACCTGGTGTTTTATTAGTTTTAAATTTTTTTAGCGCCTTGTCTCTTAATTTTTGCATTAATCTAATGTTATCGGTTATCCATGGAGAATAATTTTTTTTTCGAGACGCAGTGCTTTTAAGCGGAGCATGATAAGCAAAGAGTGCAAGTAATTTATTACTTAAAAATTGTACCTTTCGTCGATTTCCCGAATGTCATATATTAGGTTGAAAGGTATGGATTCTAGGTCCCTTTGAAATTTTTGCAAACAAATCAAGTAGGCTGATTACTAATAATTAGGAAACAAAAAAAAAACAACGACTGTTGTCATCGTTGTCTATAAGAAATTAAGCTTCTTAATAGACGCATTATTTTATTTAAGAACAAGAATTGCCCAAACATTTTCTAGTATAGAGAATACCTTTTAAAAAAGATTTTCGTTTGCACTTTGTTGCTAAAATGTATGTCCCATTTTATATCATTTTATAGACCTTGAGGAAGTAAAATTGACTGGTCGTCCAAAAATCGTACTGTGCAGTAGTTAGTAGGGGTGGTTTTTTACAACTCTGCCACTTGGTCATCAATCTACCTTAATCTTACTTCAAGATCTTAATTAGAAACATTCTTTTCTTAATTTTAAAAACATTCCGCGCCTTGCTTTTATACAGGGTGTTATTTAATAAGTGTCCGATATTATACAGAACGATTCCTCAGTTATTTATAAGGTGAAAAGTTCATATAATCATGAGTCCGCAAGCCCTTCATTTTTGAGAAACAGGGTGTTAAAAATTTATTTTTGTTTTTGTTTTTGGTAAATAACTGTTGAAATAATGTATATATTTGGACGAAAATTGGTATTTGGGGATTTCTTAATATGAGAAATTCAAATCTGATTTAGCTTGACCCTTAATTGTAAGGGGCGCCACCTACAGGTAGGTACTCTTTTGGGAGTCACTTTTTCGTGCATGTATTTATTACATTTTCTGGAAGAAAAATCGATTCCTTTATCATTTTTACGTCAAAATGGTATGTTTGTCAGAAGTCGCTACAAACAGCCGTTTTCGAGATGTTTTGATTTAAATTAACCGATGCATGTGTTTAGTCAAAAAGTGAAACAATTTTAAACACTTTTCTCTTAATAAACATAGAAACATTTCAAACGGTATTTTTAAAACAACAATAAACAACGAGACACTAGATATAATACTAAATCAAAATCACAATAAATGTTGGAAATGTCCACCTCCTTGATGTATGCACGCATCCAATCAATCTTCTTCTCATTGATTCTAGCACTCTTTGGAAAATTCCTGAAGTATTTTAAATCGTTCTAAAAGAGTTAATTAGTCGATTTCTTAATTCTTCTTCATTTTGGATGGGTGTCTGGTTAAACTGAGGATTTTAGATGTCCCCAAAGAAAAAAATCCAAACTGTTTAGGTCTGGTGACCCGACCCATCCAACGGTTACCGAAAGTACGATCTAAAAATTCTCGCGCTGGGATGCTAAAATGTGCCGGGGCATCGTCATGCATAAACCACATTTCATTTCGTAGTCTAAGCGGTACATCTTCAAATAAAATAGGTAAATCTTCTTGAAGGAAATGACGATATCTTTCTCCGTTTAATCTTCCCGGAATAAAGAATGGGCCCATTAAAAAAACTCCAAGGATTCCTGCCCACACATTAAGGGAGAACTGTTCTTGGAAATGTGATTCCTGTATATCACAAACCGGGCAACTCCGGATAAATGTTCATATTATGAACTTTGCCTCTTAGAATATCATAAGGTATAGTTACGTACCGTACTTCTAAAACACCCTATATACAGGGTGTCTGGAAAATACGTGTACAACGTTTGACGACAGACTCCTGACGTCAAAATAGGTCAATCTAAGCAGACTTTATTATATCCAACATTGTCTCGTTTAGCCGGTAAAAGGCGTCAAATGAAAATAATATAATTGTAAAAATATTGGTTTTTCCTAAATTACGTGAAAACCTGCTAATCGATTTTAATGATTTTTAGTATGTAGACTAATACTATAAAATGACGTTTTCTAGTAGTATAGTCACCGGCTGTAAATAAATGGAAGTGTTATAAAAGTGATAGATTACGTCAACATTTCTCCTGATTTTTTATATCAACGGCCTTATGACAACCCAGATATTTTTGTCGAGTGACTGGATGTATTTGGAAGCTATTTTACCTCTTCAATATTTTTCGTTGGATGAGCTGTTTTGCCAGAAAAAAAAAATATTTACAATTGCCTGCATACAATTAGTAATAAAATTAAAATCGAATTACCTGTAACAATAATTTTTTTAGTGACCTTGTTGCTATGGCATTTAATAATTTGACAATTATCGACAAATTGTCACCAGTCTATGAAATTGACTAAAGTATACGATCAACATTCTTGAATTAGAAGTTCATTTTACCATTAAACATGGAAAATCATTCGAACTTTGAGAAGTTTGACATGCTCCTGCTATACGGGTTTTGTCAAGGAAATGGGCGTCAGAGTGTTAGGGTTCACATGGAGAGATTTCCTAACCGTCGAATACCAAACCACCAAACATTTGCCAATAACGAGCGTCATCTTCGGGAAACGGGCAGCTTTGAGAAAAAATTTGAAGGCAGGGGTCGTATGCGAACAACTCGAACTGTGGAAACAGAAGAGAACATTCTGGAAAGAGTTGAAGAAGAACCAAGTACCAGTACCCGTCGCTTAGAACGTGTTCCTAAACGATTGTCAATGAGGTTTTAAAAGAACAGTTGTTACATCCATATCACGTGCAAAAAGTCCAGAAACATTTACCGACTGATCCCCCCATGCGGCTTACATTTTGCCAATTTATTAGAAACAAGAATCCGTGATCCAAATTTTTGTAGAAAAATATTGTTTACTGACGTGCTTTACAAGATCTGGAGTAACCAATCTGCACAAAGAACATATTTATTCCGATGAAAATCCACATGCCATTAAAGTTGCACATCATCAGCATCAATTTACATTCAATATTTGGGCAGATATTATTGATCGCTACCTTATTGGTCCTATTGTTATTCCAGACAGGTTAGATGGAAATATTTATTTGAATTTCTTGCAAGACAAATTTTACTTCGGTGGGAAAGGTGGTATATGCATGATGGTGTCCCGCCCCATTTTTCCGTTGCCGTTCGGCAATACTTACACTATTAATATCCCAACCGATGGATTGGAAGGGGCAATGATGCACCAGTAAAATGGCCACCACGTTCTTCGGAGTTAAATATGTGTGATTTCTTTTTGTGGGGCGCTATTAAAACAGAAGTTTACAAGACTCCGGTAAACACACGCCATGATTTATTGACGCGGATTTTAAATGCAAGCAACCATTTTATTAACCCTCAGACATTAAATAGGGTCCAATATCATTTATCAAGGAGTGTTAATAAGTGTATTAAGCAAGATGGCGGTCATTTTACACATTTGCTTAAGTAATGTTTTCGTTTTACTTAGTTTCTTACAATATTTTTAATACATAATTCCAACTTTGTTGTACTTTGTTTTATTATTACTGTTAATAATTGATGTATGCAGGTAATTGTAAATATTTTTTTCTGGCAAAACAGCTCATCCAACGAAAAATTGTGAATAGGTAAAATAGCTTCCAAATACATCCGGTCACTCGACAAAAATATCTGGGTTGTCATAACGCCGTTGATATAAAAAATCAGGAGAAATGTTGACGTATTATATCACTTTTATAACACTTCCACTTATTTACAGCCGGTGACTATACTACTAAAAAACGTCATTTTATAGTATAAGTCTACATACTAAAAATCATTAAAATCGATTTGCAGGTTTTCACGTAATTTAGGAAAAACCAATATTTTTACAAATTTTTGACGCACTTTACCGGCTAAACGAGACAATTTTGGATATAACTAAGTCGGCTTAGATCGACCTAATTTGACATCAGGAGTCTGTCGTCAAACGTTGTACACGTATTTTCCGGATACCCTGTATATATAAGTATAGTGTAAATAAGTCTGATGTAAATAAACAATGGGAATTTTTTTTAAACAACTTTCTGAGAATATTTAATGAAAACTTTCCATTCAAACTTATAAATAATAATAAGAAACATACATTTATGTATGACAATCCAAGAGTCAAGCAATGTAAAAATAATTTAGATTTACTTTTAGTAATAGTAACTCCAAAAACCAATACAAGAAAGCACGAAAAGGATATGGTGATGCATAATAGCGCAAGGTCAGAGTTCTATGCAAATAAAAGTCTGTCCTCTGAAAATAAAAATAAAACAATGAGGTCGATACGTAACGAACTAAAAGGGCAAACTCAATAAAACTGTCAAAATTAGAGGGAAGCCATAGGTGAAAATTTTAATAAATATTCAATTGAATTGTGTACCTAACTTGTTAAAACCCATTAAAGATTACCCATTTTGCCGATATATTAATGAAAATAATATATCTCTGTTTATCTAGCCATTATCTCTAGAAGAACTACTTGAGATGCCTCAAAAACTAAAAAATAAATTTAGCGGTGGAGAGGATGGAATTCCCACCAGCATAATAAAAGTAAATAAAATAAAGTAAAGGATGTGTTATGTTATATATTGAATAATTCCCTTAAATTTTGAATATTTTCACAATAATTAAAGATAACCGTAATTAAACCCCGTATAAAAATTGCGGTCCTGGATTGTTAGAAACTTACAGACCATAAAGTGTGTTATCGAGTTTTTCAAAAATATTTGAATTAGCAACGTGTGTAACAGAGTGTTAACCTTTCTCAAAGAATGTCAGTTATTTAACTTCGCTCAACATGGATATCTGAGGGGTAGGTAGACGCACACAACAGTATTTTAATTAACACAAACAATACTGGGGTTTTTGGAAGATAATAAAATAAATAAATGGCTGTGTGGCCTATTCACAGATCTCTCGATGGCATATGACTGCCTAAATCGGGAATCTCTTATCGAGAAGCTCCATTGCTTTGAAGTCCGAGGAGACGCTGTGGGATGGTTTGAATATATCTCTCAGATCGGCATCAAAAAGTCATAATATATCAGAACAACAATAATTTGAAATCGAACCCAAAAGCAAAGATCGTAGGCATTCTGCAAGGCAGTATCATACCTGAATTCAATAACTAACAATAAAGATCAAGCAAATTACAAGCTTTGCGGATGAGACAAACTTGCTAACAGGCAAGAGGCAATCTCAAGATTTGGTCAAGGATAGCAGCAGTTTGCGTTTAAAAGCACAATAGTTGTTTGAAATAAATAAGCTGAGTGTAAATAATGAAAAAATGAATTTATAATTTCTAGTACAGATAATACAACTAAGAAAACCCCATCTAACATTTCTATCAACAATATAGAGGTAAAACCATATATCAAATTCCTGGGAATTATTATCGATGAATTCATGAAGCGGTATCCACATTGACATATTGTCAAAAAAAACTAAATCGATCTCTACATTAAAGTAATTTATCGCAAAAATGTATGACAAGAATTATATCATGAAGGTTATCTTCAGCCCATCATCATTAATACAATCTACAATACCAGAAATATTGTTTCTCCACGACCATTACTGAATGCAATAATTCCAAAATCATTTTTGATAATAGAATGTAAAAATTCTCGCTCTTGAGTTGGAATATTTATTCTGAAACACTTGCTTCTTATGCGTTTTGCGTGTATTTTCATTCCATAACAAGATACGGAATGAATATTCTGTAATTGATCTAAACGACATAGGTTGCCATGAATTTCGAAACTGTCAGTGTCAGATAAAAATGGCCGCGTTGTAGTAATTATTTTCAGACAAATTTTAGTGCAAGTCAAAAAATGAGTGAAAAATCGGATGAATCAGATATGGAACTGGATAATACTCCACCTGAAATTACGAATATTGCGAATAAATAACTTAATTGCTTTGTACAGATTTTATTTGTTTTTATTCGTACTTTTTGGTCGTGGAGAAAATATAGTCTGCTACTCGGTTAGAATGAAAATTCGATACTCGTGGTTCCGCACGCTCGCTACGCTCGCGTTCAGAATCTTCCACTCGGATCGAATTTTCATTCCAACCTCGTTACAGAATCTACTATTATTATCTCATTCACAAACTTACTATGTCGGAACGTCACCCATCTTATAGTCGTGTAATAACATTTCATTTCATGTCTTGGTAGTATTTTGGTGAATATTTCACTCATGTATAAATTTTCCCATAAGAAACGTTAAAAATAAAAAAATATCAGCGGATATACAACGTTGCCTAGACAACGTTGTATATCCAACACACAACAATCGAACCTATTTGACGAGACAGTTTTTTTTTTACCTTTTTACTGCGAACGTGATCGTTATTGTTATGAGTTCCCTTCGGGAAATTCATTGCTTTTGAAAAACAAACCCTTTCAACAGATAACGACAAAGATATAATTATGGCATAAATGAAAAAATAATATATATTTCATTCTAGAAATATTCTCCCTAAATACCGCTCGTGCATAAAAATTAACCAGATAATTTTCATTCAAGCTTGTTATACTAATTCCACTCGTTCTTCGAACTCGTGGAATTATAAATAACAAGCTTTCATGAAAATTATCGGTAATTTTTAAGCACTCGTGGTATTACCCCCGAATATATATTGTAGGGACAAAATTTAAAATAAAGAAATTTTGAATTTAAATTTGACTTTAATGTCTGTCAGTTAAACCTTATCAGAGTAATGATGGTCAGGTTATCACAAAGTAATGTCTGATGTTACCTGGATATATCTTTTTTCTAAAACTTCATATTGCTCAAAATATTACAAACAACTTATAACAGGTTACTTATGTACAGGGTGTCCCATTTTCGACACTTTTATAGTAATTGTAAGTGCTATTAAAAAAGTAACATAGGTGTCATGTGCTCTTCTTGGGTCAAACTTAAAATGGTAAAATCAAAATTTGAAAATTTTCGCTTGCTGAAGAGATACGGGGGAAAATAAAAAAATTGACAATTTCAAAATTACCCTATATTTTCTTAGTTAAAAGAGATACAGAAAAATGGTTTTTACAAAAGTCTCTTTATAATGATTTTGGAATAATCTGCCATTTTCAGAATAAGTCAGGTAAAAAAGTTATCGAACCTAATTTAATTTTTTTAAATGGAATACCCTGTATATTTTAATCTAAAGAGACAGCATTTTAAATTCTCTTCTTAAATATATAACACGCCATGGATGATATTGGTTTCCCAGGCGATTTATTTAAACTTTATTACTTTAAACCGCAGTAGTCCATGAAACAAAAGCTTATATCCGAGAAACAACTATGTTGGCATTCTAGTTGTTATTAACATTTAACGTCAATTTTATTTTTACATATTCGTTTGTGAAAATGACTTATCAATATTTTGAAAAATGTACATTTTGTTTGCTATCCGGAAAGACGGCAACCATTTATGAACATATCCCGACGACTGGAACATAATTTAAAAACATACGGCTCTTTTACGATGCCGAGATCAAAAACTTATAATAAAGAAAACAAGGAAAATGTAGAAATAAGCTTGTTAGGATTTGTCGAGGCCAATAATCAGATAATATATCCTGTAATGGCTTTGAATAGTAGTAGCACAACTTTTATTGAAGTGAAAACTTCTTTAGGCGCGTTTAGCACTTTTAGTGGGTATTAAATAAGACTGAGCCGCCAGATTCGGCTATGCAGTCGGGGAAAAAAGCAAGATTCTAAAATATGACCAAATGCATAGTGTATTTGCTTTTTATGGATCGATTATTTTATCGTATTGAATTTGAAGTTTGCGGATGTAGATTATGAAAGGTTAATAGAGAATTTGGTCTTGGTGAGGTTTTCGCTTCTGTCTTATGGTCTAAAGCACACATCCTAATTTTATTCTCTAAAATCACTTTGTAATTTAAGGAACAAAAATCTACGTCCGTCAGAAATGTAGAAACTGAAACTGGAATTACAAAATCTAAGGCGAAAGAATTTTGACGTCCAATAAATATTTTCCCTGTGTTGTTAAAATTACCCAATATTTGCATCCTGGTGATTATGTGAGATGACTGGAATTTTGTCACTGGTTTTTAAATAAATCTAACAAGGATCGTTCCTTTCACCAAAAAATAATTTAGTCAGATGAATGTCAAATTACGAGTTGCGGTATTCATAACCGACATAATGAAAGACATTGGAGCTCCACAAATCCCCACATGGTACGACGGCCTGTTCGCCAACAAGGTCGATTTGGGGTAAATATAAGTTGCTTTTGTTTCAAAACAAACTGGTGTATCGCTTTTTTTAGGAAAATTTAAATGCAGAGATATCTGGACATACTCCAATCAAACCTTTTCGATATCCTTGGTGATGTTCCTTTAAATGAAGTAATAGAGATTTACTTTCAATAAGATGGCGCCCCTACCCATAACGCTCTTCGAATAAGAGAGTATTTAAGTACTCACTTTGGAAACCGTTGGATGGGAACACATGGACCTATAAGGTGGTCACCACGATCTTCGGATCTAACACCTGCATATTTTTTTTCTTTGGGGAGTGTTGGAAAATAAAATTTATAAAGAAGTCATTTTAACCCGAGAACAACTTGATCAACGAATTCATGAGGCCTCTGCAGAAATAAAACCTCTACACATCATGAATGCCATAAAATCCGTGCGAAAAAGGTATTAAAAGTGCATTAAAAACAACGCAGGAGCTTTCGAACATTTGCGATGATTCCCGTTATTTCTTACCTTAATCTGAATATTTTATTTCGTTTCAAAGTAATAAAGTTTAAATAAATCGCCCAGGAAACCAATATCGTCGATGGTGTGTTATATATTTAAAAGAGAATTTAAAATGCTATATTTTTAGATTAAAATATACAAGGTGTTTCATTAAAAAAAATAAGGTTAGGTCCGATAACTTTTTGACCTGACCCCGTATACTTATTTTGAAAACGGACAGTCATTATAAAGAAACTGTTGTATAACACATTTTTCTGTATCTCTTTTAACTAAGAAAATATAGGGTAATTTTGAAATTGTCAATTTTTTGATTTTTCCCCGTATCTCTTAAGCGAGCGAAAATTTTTAAATTTTGATTTTACCATTTTAAGTTTGACCCAAAAAGAGTACATGACACCTATATTACTTTTTGATAGCACTAACATTTACGGAGATACCCTATAAAAGTGTCGAAAATGGAACACCCCGTAAAAGCTCTATACCACGTCAATATCAATATGGCTATTAATACAACAAGTTACGAAATAAGGGACGTGAAAAAAAAAACACGACAGAGTGACTAAAAGACATTGTGTCGTAACGGATGGTATACAATATTTTTTCTACGGGCGTTTTATAATAAAAAATTTAATTTTTCGCATTTTATACAGTAATGCACTAGATTAATTACCTCATAATCGTACAGTAATGGGTCACTTTACAGCATAGCAACCATTACTGCATAAAATGTCGATGTCATTCCAAACACAATTTTACAAGAAAGAAATTCGTTTATTTTAAATCTTATTACAATAAATTTTAAAAGAACAATTATTTAAGTTAGAAAAGGATGCAACTGCTGACCTCGCCGTATTAAGTAGTTTGTAGCCGTTTTGACGTTTCAAAAAAGCGATTAACTTTTTATATTGTGAAATATCCGTATTTTCACTGATAAGTATTGTGCTTTTGATCATAGAGTACGTAGACCATAAACTGGAAGCTTTGAGGACTTTTGCCTAAAACAAATAACAAAATTAGTACATATATACCACACTATAACCATATAAAATAGCTTACCTTCTCGTAAAAGTATGCCAGCATCAAATTTTCGTCAATGCCTTTAAAATTCTTGGTGTTTTTCCACTCGCAAAACATATTATATTATGCTTTCTCGTATCTTTCCTTGGATTTTACTGGAAGCAAACTTGAAGAAGCTTCGCGGGCCGCATTCAGGATATCTTCCAAGTCATTTTCATTAGCCATTTCCATAATTCTTGTGAAATTCATTCTTCAAATATGATTTTATTTGGATGCTGTCAATAGTCGTCAAACACAAAAAAACATCTTGTTTATATTGCTAAGTTACCGAGAAGTCATACAACTAAGTTTTTGTTGATTTTCTTCAGTAACTATTCTTTTTAGATTTTAATATTAGATGCAAAATAATTAATTACTTACAAAATGCGAAAAAAGAGTATACGCAATATGGAAATTAAATCCTCGCTTCGCTCGGATTCAAACTAACCATACTCGTCAAGTAAAGTTCCACTTTTCTAAACTTGATACGTAATGTACTATTAACAAACTGTGTTTCATTTAAACCCTTCATGTCAAAAAAATTGACACTTGTCAAAGAAAAAAATTGGAAAGAATTTTTTTGTCAAAAACTACGGCAAATATTAAGTAAAACATGAGTGATTTAGAAGACTCAGACATTGAAAATGCAGCAAATTCCTCATTTATTTTACAAAGAGAAATATCTCAACGTACTGTTTTAGGTTACCCAAGCATTAATTTTAATAATATAAGTAACTGTACTTTTAATATTTATAATAAATAGGTAAAATTATAGTTTGTGTTTAGTTTTTAATTGTAAATAATTACTTTTAGGTACAGCGTGCTTAAAAAACTTTTAAGCACGCTGTGCCTAAAAGGAGGTGATTTAAAAATCAAAACGGCAATCAAAAAGGGGTTATTATAAAACGTCAGTAGAAAAAATATGTTTTTAAAGAATTTGTCACTTGATAACATAATATTATACTGTCACTTGATAACATAACGTTATACTCTATCTACAAAAACACCAATTTGTTATTAGAGCACGTATGATTTTTTTAAAAGTAAATATCTGGGTAAAACGTTTATGTGTTGCACGTTTAACTTATTAAAGCTAATTACCCAGTTAATCGAAACGCTAAGCATCCACTGGAGCGCCAGCTAGTAAAAAAAGTGGCGAAAAAAATGCTGAACGCTAGTACTTCCAACCACTCCCCCTCCCCTCGGGTAGACATTTCCCTAATTTAGTTAACTTACATAAAAAAAACAATAAAAAATATTTATGGAACCATTATTAAAAAATTGTTTTTTTGTAATTCAGTAACGAAAGGTCTTTTTTTTCACACTGAATTTTATTGTCAAAAGTGACCACTAGTTCTAAAATGAGTTTAGTCACAGAATATTTAGTTACGCAATATATTTTGTGGTTTAGTCATATTATATAAACACATATTATTATTATTGACATGCATCCATTCATTATATCAAGGAAGCAACATTTTTTATTAACAAATTAAGTAACTCGTCAGAACAAAACAGACCTAACCTAACCTAAATATTAATAATAATAATATAAGTTTTGTTGCGTGAAACTAACAAAGCTAACCTAACCTAATCCTCTAAAATTGTTTATTGGTGTTTTGATAAAAATCCGCTATTATTTGTAAATTTACTATGTTATAAGCCGATTATCTCAATAATTTAAAGCAAATTTATAGTATGTGTCTGCACTACTTACCCTATCAGGTAATTTTTCCGTTTTTCTTGACTTTTTACAAATCAACACAGAAACCATACGATATTACTTTTTCAAGTCCATTGTTGTCTAAACTGAATTGTTAAAATTGCGTCGGTATAATTAAAGCAATTTTTAGTTGAATAGGTCAAAATGTTAATTCACATTGTTGTTGGCGTTAAAATGAGCATGTGTTATTATTCTGATTCTTCAGTTTTTATACACTTATTTATTTATAAATCTAACTCATTTACTACCTACTTTATGCATTATCGCAGGGGAAAAGTGTACAAAATAACATATTAGGGTAAAATGTTAAACGACACTTGGGTGGTTAATAAGTCTCATTGAACTTTGAGAGTGTTCAGAAAACCGAGTATGTACTCAGTATATCCCTGATAGGTAAAGGGCGGAATATAATATGCAAAGTGCATACAGTGAGGACAAGAAGTCCTGCATAAATTCGATGAAAAATTAGTGATGCATTTTTTGGAAAAATGCTTGAATACTTAAATTTTTATATTCATTTGCGCATTTTTGGACGTGAAGGTTTAGTATACAGGGTGACACATGTTAAAGATATGACGTAATTTGTTATTTTTTCTTATGGAACACCCCGTATATTTTTCGATTTTTCAATTCTAGTAAACATTCTAAACATATCTGGTATAGCATACCCTATGTCTAAAGTGAAAGATTATCGAGAAATTTTCGATTGAATAAAAAAGACTAAGTTATAAAAATATTTATTAAATTGGGGGTATCAAAGCTTAAAATATTAAAAAGTACTCTAATCATTAATTTAGTAAATGTTCGAACTGTGCTCCATTGACTTCCTGACAGCAAGCAAGCCGCAATTCAAACTCTTCAAAAATGTTATGAATCATTTCACGGGTTATTAATTGAATTTCATATCTGATCTTATTTTTTAATTCTTCGATATTGTTGGGTTTGTTCATATACACTTTATGTTTAAGATAGCCCCATATAAAGAAGTCCATTGGAGTTAGGTCCGGCGACCTATTTGCCCCCTTCGCCCTATCCAACGACCCGGAAATACGTAATTTAAATATTTGCGCACTTCCCTACTAAAGTGCGGAGGCGCGCCATCTTGTTGAAACCAAACAAAATCTCCAGGAATATTAGGGTTGTTCGCATTTGGAAACAAACGGCATAAGGCGGGGATCAATTAATTTCTTAAAAACTCCAAGTAACGTTGACCTGTTAGCGTGCCATCGAAGAAATACGGTCCTATGACTCAGTCGCCCACAATACCCGCCCAAACATTAGCAGACTGTTTATACTGGGTGTGAGCTTCAACAGCCCAGTGTGGATTAGTAGAAGACCAGTAGCGACAGTTTTGTCTGTTCATCCCCCCATTCAGACAAAATGTCGACTCGTCAGAAAATAAAATCCTAAGTGCAAAAAAAATATCATTATTGCAAATATTCATTAGAGTTTCGCAAAACTCTAAGCGACGATCTGGATCATCTTCGTTAAGCTCGTGGATTAATTTTATTTTATATGGATGATATTTCTCTTTTTTTTAAATTCTTTTTACACATGATTTTCCAATTTCGTTATCCAATGCTAGCTCTTGAGTAGGTTTATGTGGATTTTCTTCAATGGATAATATAACGTTTAATTGTTTATCTTCTGAAATTGAAGGCCGACCAGTACTAGGAAGATCTTGTACCTGTCCCGTTTCTCTAAATCTCTTCTCGATTCTGCTTACGTTGGACTGAGATATTTGAATGTCTTGATATTTTATATTAAATAGTTCACAAACTTCCCTTTGAGTCCTAATACGATCACCACATCTTATCATAATTGAAACATCTATTCTCTGAGTTTCAGTCAATTTAACCATTTTCTTTTGTGAATTTTTAATTTTATTTAGTTAAGTAGTACGAAATGCTGCATGAGACAAGATTATTTAAATGTTACTTGATAGCTGTCAGCTATAAACTGACAACTAATGACAACACATTTGAAGGACTGATCTATACCTATTTAAATAATAAAACTCAAGGTGACTTTAAAAATACTATAATTCAATCGAAAATTTCTCGATAATCTTTCACTTTAGACATAGGGTATGCTATACCAGATATGTTTAGAATGTTTACTAGAATTGAAAAATCGAAAAATATACGGGGTGTTCCATAAGAAAAAAAAACAAATTACGTCATATCTTTAACATGTGTCACCCCGTATACTAAACTTTCACGTCAAAAAATGCGCAAATGAACATAAAAATTTACGTATTCAAGCATTTTTCCGAAAAATGCATCACTAATTTTTTATCGAATTTATAATAATACTTTTCCCAAATTATTAATTTATACGCATATTTTTGTGTTTTCGGCGCTATTAAAAAATTAAAAACGCCCGGTCATGAAAACTCGTAGACTCATAAGTAGTTTAATGTCCAGTCCGACACTTGTTACAGGGATTTCCCAATCTGAAGATAATTATATATAATATTTACATTTTGGTTATACACAAGGTATTTATTGGGGGTTTCCGGGGTTTGCAGGTATATTGTTAGGGGTTATTTACTGTCATTTTATAATAATGCCTTCTTATTATTGCCTGCTTAACAAACTATATTTATATCGGTTTGTATTACGTACTTACTTCTGGTTTAGTTTGTCGAAAGATTTCAGTATTTTCAGTGTGAAACAAGTGATTTTAAATTTGCGTTCAAAATGTCTAAAGTGGCGAAAACGTCTCCGTGGATTAAAAATTTCTCAGAGTTAGAGTTTAAAGGAGAGAAAATCTTCTGTAGAGCTTGTGCAAAACTTATTGTTTGTGAACGTTTCAAATCCATCAACATTTAAAAACACCGCTGCATAAATCAAAGTGACAAAAAATGAAATCTAAGTCAGTACAGCTGAGCGTAAAAAACGCATTTCAGAATGAGAAAAATCGAAATCTGAAAGGGAAATTTTTCAAGAAGGCTTTGGTCGCAGCAAACATACCCTTAAAAAAATTGCAAAATCCGCAATTTAGAGGATTTTTGCAAAAATATTATCGACAAACCATTCCTGTCGAATCCTCGCTTAGAAAGAAGAATGTCCATTCAGTATACGAAACGGTTTTAGAAGAAATTAAAGCTTCGCTGGGTGATTAAAATGTTTACATTATTGTTGATGAAAGCACAGATGCTTTTGGAAAATATATCGCATATCTTATGATTGAAGCACTTCAAGAAGATAAGGCAATAACCCCATATTTAATAGCTTGTAAGCAGCTAGACAAAACTAATAATGTGACCGTAACCCGATTTATTCAGCAGTTTCTATCGAGCTTTTTCTTACTAAATTCAGTCCCGGATGAGAAGTTTTTAGTGCTTTTGTCTGATACTGATATGGTAAAAGTAGGCCAGAACTTAAGAATTTTTACCCCAATATGGTACATGTAACTTGTTTTCTACATGAAATAAACCGAGTTGCAGAAACCGTCAGAACTGAATATCCTTTAGTAAATAAATTAATTTCAAATGTAAAAAAAAAGTGTTTTTAAAGCACATTTAAGAGTGGAGATGTATAAGGAGAGATTACCAGGAGTTAGTTTACCTCGAGAACCTGTAATTACCCGGTGGGGAACGTGAATTAAGGCCGCAATATTTTACGCAGAACATTTCGAAGTCATTAAAGAACTAATTTTGGATTTAGATGATGATTCGTAGTGTGTTGTGCAAAGTAAAGAGTTGTTAAAAAATGCAAGTGTAGTTAAAGATCTTGTTTTTATTAAGGTTAATTTCAGTTTTATACCGGACATAATATCCTCGTTAGAGAGTACAAATATAAGTTTAAGGGACTCAATTAGTATTGTTAAAACTTTTTCCCCTACATGTAACAACCTTCCCGGTTAAGTAGGAGGTCAAGTAAGATACAAATTGGATGTAAGTGTAAAAAGGAATGAAAGATTTAAACACTTAACATGCAGTAAAAAGCATTTATCTACTTTCATTTAGTAATATGAATTTTACAGTTCTGTAAATCGTTTTGTAATCATATAACTACACTCGATGTTTGATTAAACTCGGCTGACGCCTCGTTTAACAACTTTAACATCTCGTGTTGTAATATGAATCTTTACAACACTTATATCGTAAATAACTATTATGAAGGTAAACCATTCAACGAAGTTGTATCTTGGCCTTATAGTTTACTACCTAAGTTGCAGTATTATCACATTACATCAGTAGATGCTGAAAGAAGCTTCTCTTTGTATAAACATATTTTTACTGATAGAAGACAATCCTTTTTAGTTGAAGAATTTGAAAAATATTTAGTAATAAATGCCTTTTTTCCACTACTAACCTATAACATCGCCATTATTGACCGATTATTAACGTTAGAAATCGTTTTTCTCTACCTTATAAGTTATTATTGACCATGGTCAATAATAAGGCATTGAAATCCATTATTGACCGATCTTCAAGAATCTATTTGAAGGCAGGTAACTTGATTTTTTGATTCTACAACATGAATTCATAAACATGAATGTGGTTAGGCAACCAGATAATTATCAATACATATAAGATTACTTGATATTGTAAAATATCGATACAATCAACATTTTTTCTGCTTCCATCCTTAATTCTGGAGGTGTACACATAATAATATCACTAACATTTTCTTTGCTCATTTTTTAAAAAAACGGAAAACTCCTGAAATCTGATGACATAAATGAACCAAAATTGACATTTACAAAGCCACCTGACAAAATATTTTGCCAATTGCAAAGCGCAGGCAACTTGATTAAAAAATATGCTTATACCTACCTATCATTTTTTATAATTATTAATACTATAAAGATAAATGTCTTATAAAAGTTTGTAGTAGTGGAAAAAATATTATATTAACCACGGTTTAGACAGCTTATAGCCCTCGCGTCTTAAATCCCTCGTCGCTCCGCTCCTCGTGATTTAAACTTGCCGCTCGGGCAATAATGATGGCTGTCTAAACCTTGGTTAATAATATACTATTATACAATTTCAGGTTAAAAAATTGTTTACTTTTATTTCTCTTTGTTTTTTTTTACATTTTTTTTAAATAAACTTATTTTTTTTTTCCAGTGTGTTTCTTTACCCAATTTTAATATTATTAATTTAATATATAAATTAATAATTAAATTATAATTAAATATAAATATACAATATGCTGGCGGTATTAAAGAAAGCAATCGCCGACGTTATTGGACCGATGCACGCATGTCTACTTAAATGTCATAATCAGTAGCCATCTTGCAGTGTAAATCACAGTAAAGTTGGGAAATGCGCAGGTGCGGGACCGGCTCTTTTAAAAAATGTTTTCTTACATTTTTATTTAAGCTTTTTAAACATTTTAAAGTAGTAATTGATCACAAAACTGGATGGTTTATAAACATCTTTAATTTAATAAAATTAAACTAAATATACTATACAATTAAATAAATCTAAACTACATGAAATAGGGTAACATCATTATAATAATAAACAGCCGCATATAAAAGAGACATAAAATATTTATATAATTTAAAACATAAATACCACATGGGAACAATCAAAATCGGGCTTTTCTATACCTAAGTAAAAATAAATGTATACATAGGTACTGTTCTTAAAGAGAATAAACAAAATAGTAGTTTGGACTGGAAACTGATGGTCTGGCTGGGTCAGTGTAACTATAAAACCATAAAACAAAGGCATTACGGGGTTATCGTGATGAAATTGACAGCTGATTAACAAACTCGCTTTGCGCATGCTCGCGATAAGAATCATGCAATTATTTATTGCAGCAATAAAAAATCCCCAACTTTAATGCGGCCTTAAAAGGGTTCAACATGAACTCCGTGAAGTCTAATACACTCGCGGGCACGACGAATTGAGGACTGCTGTACCCGCCACAATAGCCCAGCCTCGGTCAATATCACATCACAGTGAAACGTGAGAAGTTCCTCCCTAATGCCGACCGAAGTGGAATACATCAAGTTTTTCAGGTGTCCCTACAGGTAAAAATCCAACGGCGTTAGGTCGGGAGGTTGAGGAGGCCAGGCAGTAGGTCCTGCTTTACCTATCCAATGGTTTGGATAGACGTTATTCAGGTGCTCCCGCACACCAACACTGAAATGGGGTGGTGCCCCATCGTGCATGAAGTACATGTTTCGGTGGGTTTCATGTAGTAAGCGCTCTATTAAATCCTGAAAGGCATTCTATAGGAACTCCAAATAAAATTGTCCGTTCGAGCGTTCCGCTAATACGAATGGTCCAATCAAAAAATTGCCAATGGTTCCTGCCCAGATATTAATTGATTGAAACTGATGTTAATGATGTGAAATAATTGAGGATTTTCATTAGCCCATACATGTGTGCTGTGTAAATTGGTGATAAATTGTTCGTAAACCCAGCTTTATCCGTGAAAGAATAATGCTAATAAAGTTTACATTTCGTTGCTGATCCAATAGCCAGTTTGCAAACTGCATTCTACGAGGACAATCTTCAGGAATGAGTTAATGTACTTTTTGTAAATGATATGGATATAATAACTATTCTTGAAGAACCCAACGTACTATTGTTTTCGATGATTTCGAACTGTGCTGATAATTTTCGAGGGCTCGTTGATGGAGTGTCATCTACAACATTTAAAATATGTTCTTCTAATTGCGGCGTCCGTACGACTTTTCTCAGACCAGTATCAGTACTATTTTTCCCAAACTTTCCTAAAATTATTAAGAAAGTTAATAATATGTATTACCTTATTAATTGGAATCACCCACCATTCTCCCTTAGACGTTAGTCAACTCGTTGAAATGTCTTCTCGTTTGGCATAATACGACTAGGAAATCTTTCGTGATATAACCTTCTGGCTTTTAAAGCATTGCAAGACGCATATCTGCATCCTCAATAAACGTGTATTTTATAGTTCGAATTAATTCACAATTAAATTCACCACGGAATCCAAAAATCAGTAAATTAATATCGAAGTATAGGATCAATGTGCGAGCGATGTGAAAGATGACAAGTTTTAAAATGCACGATATTTTATTTATTTTATACGATAGTAACGTTTGCAATAACAATACGTTTTTTTGGTGCCTATAAATAGATAAAATCAAAGAAATTTTCTTAGATGAAACGCACATTTTTTGCGAACATAGGTCTTCTACAACCATTCGTTCTTTATTATATTTCTCGAAAACGATTAATTTTAGCAACAATAAACAACACTTACCAAAATATCGAGTTGACATAACTCAAACATGAGTTGTCCTAGACCGACACGTGTTGCTAATAGGGGACAGCTCAGACCTCTGAGTTACGGCAACTAAATCGAAGATATTGCATCAAATCACTGATCATG
Source organism: Polydrusus tereticollis (assembly GCA_963920685.1). Classification (NCBI taxonomy): domain Eukaryota; kingdom Metazoa; phylum Arthropoda; class Insecta; order Coleoptera; family Curculionidae; genus Polydrusus; species Polydrusus tereticollis. The sequence goes on from OY987331.1 coordinate 98,502,371, forward strand.
AGTTATAAGAGCCCTGAGATTGTTTTAGCTTAGCTAATCGTAACTGGATTTGACGAACACATGCGACGTGGGCTGCAGCAATTCATTGTTTAAGCTGCCAGAGACCAATATGGGAGTTGTGATGCGTCACTACTCGGGCTAGATTAACTCACGATTCGAGCTATCAAAACTGGGCCTTTCAGTTGTTCTAGTTTACTTAACGACTATAGATTGAATATGTCCTAAATGTTCGCAGGGAATCTCAATAGAGCCAAGAAACACAAGGAATATTTAATAATATGTACTTTAATTAACAAACACTTGTTACGAAAACACATGCTAGGTTAACTGACCTTACTGACATATCTAACAACATATGATAAACGTCAAGTGCAAAGGAACTACTCTATGAACGAAGAGGCACAATAAGGTTTGGCACTAAATATATTCCAACACTAAAATTGGATTATTCTCTTTTTCACGCACATCATGCGAACAAACTCTGAACAAAAATAAAAAAAAAAACATCCCTCCGATCAACGATTGCGCGGATAGCAAGTCCAGTTATGTGGTCCATGACGACGCGACGTGCACGAATAACAATGGGATGAAGTTACCGCGCCAAATCGGCACGAGCGTGAATTCGGAACTTTCCGTGACTTTTCGATCGATGATTTACCCTCGACATGAGTTTTTAGAGCACTATTTACGACTTATTCTGGCTTAAAATAATTTAACACATGGTAATGAGTTTAAATGATGCACGTCTGGGTCAAAACGGCACTTTAAAATCAGTTAGTAAGTTTTCCCAATCCAAAAACTGAGTTCAGGTGACTCATAAAATGGTTAGAATATGAAGGATTGTGGTAATCCCAAATGTGTTTAAAGTGTTGATATTTGTGTGTTGAGGCGAACCACAAGAAGCTGAGTTATTGTAGCGTTTTAAAATGATTTGTGATAATTCGTAGGCTCAGTTTGAACAACAGAGAAACGTGCGTTAAAGTAGCTCTAATTCTGCAACCCACGACATCGGTAAATCCATTTTTGTCAGTGAAGAGTACTTTTTCTTAGTCTAAGGTCCGAGTTACCCAGATTTATTTTTTGTATGTCTTTGTCATACAGGGTTTTAAAAAACTATAGCACATAGAACATAAGCATTAAGTTTTAAAGCTTAGTCCGCCCCTGGTAAACTAAAAAAGCTAAATAGGTATGTTTTAAGGATACTATTTTAATAGTACATTAATAAAAAAGCGAATTCCAGCGGCGTCCTTCAGGGGTACATATCTCCATAGGGAGGGCCTGTAAGAACATATTTTATAGGAACTTGTTAGTTTATTTTTTCATGTTCTATCTGAATCCGAGAGATTTCCCATACATCCCCATCCCATAAAAATTTTATTTGTGGTTTTTTTTTCGGATACTTTCTAGACGGAGTATACAATGCTGCGATCATATTTTATTGTATAAAACAAAAACCTTTTTATGAAACGTTTGCACTAATGATTAATTATTAAAACTATATGAAGCAAATAAGTATATACCATGTAACCCGCCAGGTAACCCAACGTTTTTGATTTCCTACTATATACAGAATAGTAATTTACGTAACAATTTCCGAAAATACCCGCCTACGGCGTGTTGCGTACACTATTTTTTTCGGCAACCATGTGAAATAACAAATTAATAAAGCACGTTTCATCATAATATTTATTTATATAGAACAAGGTTAGGAACATTCTAATTCTTGTTTATACTCATATTTATTTTGAAATTCGAGCAATTGCTAATACTAAAGGGATTCAATTTGTTTGAAGTGCTTGGTAGGTATATACAGGGTGTCCGAAAAATACGTGTACAACGTTTGACGACAGACTCTTGACGTCAAAATAGGTCGATCTAAGCCGACTTAGTTATATCCAAAATTGTCTCGTTTAGCCGGTAAAAGGCGTCAAAAATTTGTAAAAATATTGGTTTTTCCTAAATTGCGTGAAAACCTGCTTATCGATTTTAATGATTTTTAGTATATAGACTAATACTATAATATGATGTTTTCTAGTAAGTAGTATAGATATAAAACGTCAACATTTCTCCTGATCTTTTATATCAACGGCGTTATGACAACCCAGATATTTTTGTCGAGTGACTGGATGTATTTGGAAGCTAGTTTACCTCTTCAATATTTTTCGTTGGATGAGCTGTTTTGCCAGAAAAAAAATATTTACAATTACCTGCGTACATCAATTATTAACATATCAACATACCTATAACAATAATTTTTTTAGTGACTTTGTTGCTATGGCATTTAATAATTTGACAATCATTGACAAATTGTCACCAGTCTATGAAATGAACTAAAGCTGGATTTATAAACTCGAAAAGTTGTTGAGGTTGAAGTTATGATCAAGTTTGTGAGGTTAGATGTTCCGAACTCCGAGCATAAAAATTGGTTATCTCGAACTACCCGGGAAGTTTTCGAACCTTACATGAGCTTTACATCAACAACATGAACGAGTGTATAAATGGAACTGAATGTTCCCTTTAGTTTAAATTGAACTCCTATTTCCAGCACCAACTGAACCTCAACCTCGCCAACTTTCTTGAATTACAAATTACAAGTTCATTTTACCATTAAACATGGGAAATTATACTCTGAGAAGGTTGACACGCTCCTGGTATACGGGGTTTGTGAAGGAAATGGGCGTTAGAGTGTTAGGGTTTACATGGAGAGATTTCCTAACCGTCGAATACCAAACCACCAAACATTTGCCAATATCGAGCGTCATCTTCGGGAAACGGGCAGCTTTGAGAAAAATTTTAAAGGCAGGGGTCGTATGCGAACAACTCGAACTGTTGAAACAGAAGAGAACATTCTGGAAAGAGTTGAAGATGAACCAAGTACCAGTACCAGTCGCTTAGAACGTGAGTTACATGTTCCTAAAACGATTGTCAATGAGGTTTTAAAAGAATAGTTTTACATCCATATTACGTGCAAGAAGTCCACGAACTTTTACCGACTGATCCCCCCATGCGGCTTACATTTTGTCAATTTATTAGAGACAAAAGAATCTGTGATCCAAATTTTTGTAGAAAAATATTGTTTACTAACGAGACGTTCTTTGCAAGATCTGGAATAACCAATCTGCACAACGAACATATTTATTCCGATGAAAATCAACATGCCATTAAAGTTGCACGTCACCAGCATCAATTTAAATTAAATATTTGGGCAGGTATTATTGATCGTTACCTTATTGGTCCTGTTACAGGTTAGATGGAAAGACACATTACCAATTTTTCTGGAAAATTTGCCCCTTTTACTTCAGAGGGAAATGTGGTATATATGCATTATGGTTCCCCGCCCCATTTTTCCGTTGCTGTTCGGCAATACTTACACCATCAATATCCCAACCGATGGATTGGAAGGGGCAATGATGCACCAGTAAAATGGCCACCACGTTCTCCGGAGTTAAATATGTGTGACTTCTTTTTGTCAGGCGCTATTAAAACAGAAGTTTACAAGACTCCGGTAAACACACGCCATGATTTATTGACGCGGATTTTAAATGCAGGCAACCATTTTAATAACCCCGAGACATTTAATAGGGTTCAATAATTCTTTAAGGAGTGTTAATAAGTGTATTCAGCAAGATGGTGGTCATTTTACACATTTGCTTTAGTAATGTTTTTGTTTTACTTAGTTTCTTACAACATTTTTAATACATACTTCCAACTTCGACAAAAATATCTGGGTTGTCATAGTTGATATAAAAAATCAAGAGAAATGGTGACGTATTATATCACTTTTATAACACTTCCACTTATATACAGCCGGTGACTATACTACTAGAAAACGTCATTTTATAGTATTAGTCTACATACTAAAAATCATTAAAATCGATTAGCAGGTTTTCACGTAATTTAGGAAAAACCAATATTTTTACAAATTTTTGACGCCCTTTACCGGCTAAACGAGACAATTTTGGATATAACTAAGTCCGCTTAGATCGACCTATTTTGACGTCAGGAGTCTATCGGTAAACGTTGTACACGTATTTTCGGATTTAATTGCCTGTTATTGAAGCCAGAATATGAAGGTAATGTATCCGATTCATGTGGATGTTTTTCATGTGATTGAATGGTCTTGGCAATTTTAATTTTGTTTGTAAGTGAATTGTCTATGTATCTTTTAGCGACACTGGTAGACTTCCTGCCATCGTATCTCTTAAATTTTGTGATTCCACCATAACCGACAAATCACGTCACCGAAGTTCCACGAAGACAATGGCATCTGTAATTTTTAGAATTTAGTAGCTTTAAAAATTCTTCTTCTTCTTGAAGTGCCTATTCTCTGTGGATGTTGGCTATCACGTTGGTCCAAATTACTCTATTCACTGCCGTTCTGAATAGAGCTGTTGATGTCATTCCGGTCCATGTTCGTAAATTTCGCAGCCATGATATTCGTCTGCGTCCTACTGACCTTCGTCCCTCTATTTTGCCCTGTAGGATGAGTTGGAGAAGGTGGTATTTTTCATTTCGCATGATATGCCCGAAATATTCAAATTTTTTGCGCTTGACAGCTGGTAGCCATTCCAGCTGTCCACCGTGGGATTCTGAGTATGCGGCGGTAACACCACATCTCAAATGCATCTATGCGTCTACATGAGGCATCGGTAAGGGTCCACGCTTCCACCCCATATAAGAGGGTTGAAAGTACATAGCATTTTAAAATTCTTATTCTAGTATGGATGTTGAGGGATAGGTTACACAGAATGTTACGCATCTTGTTAAATGTACCTCTTGCTTTTTCGATTCGGCATCTTATCTCTCGAGAGTGATACCATTCCCTATTCAATGTGAAGCCCAGGTATGTAACCGTCTCGGCTATTGTGAGAGTTATATATATATAAGGACGGTATCATCCGCATATCTCAGGTTATTTATTATTTCTCCGTTTATTACAACTCCATCCTCCATGTTGTCCAGTGCCTCTTTGAATAATTGTTCCGAGTACACGTTGAATAAAAGGGGCGACAGTATACAACCTTGTCGCACTCCTCTCTTTATGCTAAACTCTTCCGATGTTTCGTTTTCGACTCGAACAATGGCTTTTTGTTGTAGGTATAGCTTAGATATTATATCTGTGTCTCTGCCATTAATTCCTGACACGCGTAGTATTGAGATGAGTTTACCATGTTGGACTTTGTCAAAGGCTTTTTCGAAGTCTATGAAGCATGCGAAGACGTCTGCGTTGACGTCCCGTGGTCGTTGGATCAGAACCTGTATGGAGAATAATGCCTCCCGGGTGCCAAGTCCCTTCCTGAAGCCGAACTGTGTGTCACTTATTCTCTCGTCAAGTCTTCTATATACACGTGCTTGGATGATATTAAGGAAAGCTTTTAGGATGGACTTTTAGGACGAGAAAAATTCTACAACCTTTAATCCTAGATTTCCAAAACTGTGAATACCAACAGGCTGAATTAAACATTTTCCTTTTTTGTATTTTAAAATAATCTGTGGTGTGGAGTTATAGGATGGCCGTGAAAATAAATATTGCCTATTCAGTACCAAATTTTCTTGCCCAATTTCAACAAATGTTCTCTCAGCGATTGTCCCATTTATCTCTTATAAAAGATTTTAGGCAGACATAAGCATCATCTAGAGAGAGATCGTTTTTAATAGGCATTCGACTAAGGATGCTCTCCTTAGCCAGATAATCAGCATGCTCATTGCCGCTTAAACCAGTATGAGCTTTGACCCAGACAAATGAAATATGCTTTTTGAGCAGTGTATTTTGTCGCAACAGTTTTCTAATATTCCATATTTCGGGGTTCGTTTTATATGTCCAAGGTTTAATATTACCCAAAGCTTTAAGGACCGACATTGAGTCAGTAAGGATGACAAATTCTTGATTGGAGGATTCTAGAGTAAAGTTAAGGGCTTCGCGAATTGCCAAAGCCTCTGCAGTAAAGATACTACATCGCTTATCAATTTTAAATTTAAATTCACCCTTTATTTGCGGAATATAGAAAGCTGCTCCATTACCATCCGAAGTTTTGGAAGCATCGGTAAAAACTAACATGGATTTGTTGTACAGTGAAAGTTCAGTTTTTAGAATATGTTGATTAAGTATTTTGTTATCAGTAAAGGGAGGAAATCTAATACTAACTTCTTGGATATTACTGCAGTACTCATAATTCGAAGTGCAAAACGATGGGATTGTATTTAAAATTTGATTTGAAGTCCGGAAACTTTCACAAAGTGGAGGAGAGTTTTTGTGCTGCCAATACTTATTGGTTAGATCATAGTTACTAAGCTTAGCTATGTTACTGAGCAGATGTGTATCAAAAAATCTGTGCTTGAATAAAAATTTAGCACTAAGTGCTTCTCTACGGAGACATATGGGCGGCTCTATAAATAAAAACCACTTTTATGACACCATCTTCAAGGGCCTGTAGCTCCCTCTGGAAGCATTTCCGGACCTATGTTAATATGAACTTTTTTTCATATCTTTTTATGTAGAATTATACCTTAAAATTTTTCATCGTCATTTCCGGACACCCTGTATAATTAGCGAAGATTAAATTAATTTTCATTTTTAATCTTAACACAGCAAATATTGTAGATTTAAAAAAGATAAAGAAAATCACATAATGGTTCTATTTATTGTTCGGAATTTTTAAATAAAATTATGTTCCACTAAAAATTCAAGCAAGTCCCCCATTCTTTTTTTAAATAAATCAGTTATTTCTATTTTTCTGCTCTTAAGATCAAATATCTCTTTTCCCTGTTTGGCAAGCTCTTCAAAATCGTGCGTCTTTCCTTCGCTTAAAGTTTGTTGCATCATAACCAATGTCATAAAGAATCCTGAAAAAACAGAAAAAAATTATACGAGAATACCTGTTTAAAAACCACACTAAATAAATTCCGATGTTGTTGATAAGTGCAGACTAAGGCATCCAAGTCCAGGGGCAATGGGACCAATCGGAACTTCGGAACCTGACTGAAAAGTTCCCGAACAAGTCCCGCAGTCCAGAATATATTAAATAGGCAGATGTTTATTTCAATTACCATGTGACTAGCAGAAATGGTAAACAAATCAACTGTCTAGTATGAAAAAAAAAACGTTGCCACTTTTATAAGTGCATAGTCACAGCTTCCTTTACTTCCAAGCTATGAAGGACAAAGTCTGGCAACGTTGCAGGTAGACCGATGATTCGCTATTTTTGTTTGTGCTCTTGTGCTTGTGCTTCTGAAGTGCATCGACAAGTCTTGAGGCATACGTTGTTTGTTATTTTCCCGAGTTTTAGTTATCAATGTTATCATTATAGGAAAATCTTAAGGTTAGTTCCAATGTTTGTTTAACTGGCAAAATGTTTTTATTTGCGTACGGCAAGGTTTAAAAAAGGGACGATTGGACTACCCCAATATATTTTTAAAATAATTTCAAGGTAGGTAAACTAGCTAAAGAAATTTGTGACTTGGCTTGATATATGGCATAACGATCCAGAGGGCCTGGGTTTAACTAGGGACACTTATGATGCTATTAAACGTAGTTCCAGTACCACAGTCTTAATAATTTATCCATTTTGAAATAAAATACATTTTAGCTGGTAAATTTCAAACAATACCCTTGAAAAAAGATTTGGCCGATATAGGAACCTTTCTGGTTGTAACTGTCATGTATCATTTAAACAGATCCTCGAATCAGAAAAAAAAATTAGACTTCAAACTATTGTAAAGTCAGGGTTAATAGATATTTATTTCATACTGTATTGTAAAACACACCTTTACATATTTGAATTTAGTCCAGAAAATAAGGTTTTACAGTAATAAGTCCGGTAAAATTCTTTTACCGGACTAGTCCTGTAAAATTTCTTTACCGGACTGAAATTTGTAAGTTTTAGTTTAATCAATGTCAAACACACAATGTTTCCACCAGTAAATATTAGCACTTTTCAAATATACGACGCAGAATAAAACTTCATTATAATTTTAAAACATAATTATAATTTTCAACAGAACAGTATGAAATAAAATATTGTACGTCATTCGTCCGGCAAATCCTTTACAGTATTCGTTTCAAAGTTCCAGACTCGGCTCCATCGTCGCCTCGTCTCGAAACATTTCACTCATACTGTAAAAGTTGATTTACCGGACTTATAACGTAAATATCTATTACGTTTCAGTCCGGTAAAGAAATTTTACAGGACTAGTCCGGTAAAAATTTTTTACCGGACTTATTGCTGTAAAACCTTATTTTCTGGACTAAATTCAAATATGTAAAGGTGTGTTTTACAATACAGTATGATATAAAAAATTTTACAGTGTTAAAATCAAATACTCTGTTAAGCATTATATTGAAAGTACAAGTACAGAAATATTAGAGTTTCCTTACATATCTCAATCGGATTATCTTAATTACCAGTTGGATGAGTCTGTTTAAATGTATATAATAAGTAGTTATATAGCCCATTCTATCTAAAAAAATAGGAAATTAAAATGCATGGATTGCAAAAACCTTATAATAAATAAAACAATGCAGTCTTCCTCCACAGTTTAATAATTAAACTGTGGAGGAAGATTGCATTGTTTTATTTATATTACATTGACTCCACTGAAAGTACCTATGGACTATTTTTTCAACTTTGAAAACCTTATTGTTCGAGTCATAGGTTTAAATGTGGGGATGAATATTTTGATTCTTTGCAAAGAGGGGGTTTATGTCTTGATACCAATGAAGTAAATATTATTTACTTTCATATATTTGCAGCTTTTTAGTTTATTATAGCTACTAAAAACTTAAGCTTAAATTTTTGAATCGGCAAAATCACCAAGTTCTTTTAGCTAAACTAGGTTTGGCTAGTTTAGAAAGTGGTAGCTTTCTGATACCGCTTAATGAGACATGTCCCTGTGGAGAAAGCTATCGAAAAATGTTTCATAGGTTTTAAAATCACTAATTTTTTTAAGTTAATTTAAATTTCGTATTATTATATTATATATATATATTATATTATTATATTCTTGTTACTTATTAGACATATCTATCCTGAAGTAGAATGCAAAAAATTCAATAAATAATTTGAAATAAACCGTAATTTTTATCGCCTAAACGGGCGAATCTGCACGGAAGTTGCGTTAGTTACTTATTAAAAATCGGTCTACCTCTGACAGGATTTGCGACGTTGCCTTTCTTACTTCACGGCTTGAAAATGTAGGGGGCTATTGCATATTACCTACATACAGGTGTTATTTAATGTCAGTTAGATATTTAAGGGAGTGACAGTGGTTGTCAAAATAGGAAAAGAATGCTTATAAACATGCGGTTTAAAAGGCTTCATTTTTGTTATATAGGGTGTCCAAGATTTAATTTTGTTTTTTTTTTCGTTGTTTTCCCATATTTTCCGAGGTAATTATTTTAAATTTGGTACACTTGCTAGCTCTTGGAATCTCTACAATAAAATGGCTCGATTTTCAGAGGCAGTGTACAGAGTGTTACATTTTTTGCGGTATTAACTTTATTTCACCCTCCTAAACTTTTTTCTGGGATAGCCTGTATAAATACTGACATCATATTTTGACTCCCCGTTCCTTTTTGATTCCTTTTGATCCCCTACATTTTTATCGTAAATAGTTTTTCTATCCCTTAAAGTTATAGTCTATCTTTAAATAATGCAAAGTAATAAGTCAATCAAAACCGTCTTCTCCATGGGCGTGCAAGATTTTTCGGCATGTGTAGATTTAAAGAGGCCTAAATTTTAAATTTATGCAGAATTAGTACAAGTGTCGACATTAAATTCAAGTTTCGTCTTTAAATATATATTTTCATATTAAATTTTTTAAGCTTAAAATTATGTACAGCGTTTTACCTGCAATTTTAGAAAGCAATTTTATCAAAACTAATTACAGTTTAGGTACTTATTTCGTTTCTGCTCTAATCATTTTATTTTTTTTTTGTACCTAATCCTGGTTGCTTGTTTGCGAATTATGTGGTTATTATGGGTGCCTCTATTGGAATAATACACCTATTTATGTCTGTCTATACATACCTAACTTGGGTGTTTGTTTCTCAGTGAAACTAGTCAAAGTGTGAAGTGTCAGTGTCTTTTTAATTAAATATGAAGAATTTTTAACAATTGCCTAAACGCCCTAGAGTCGGTCCATGTACAGTAAATGAAAAGAAATTAATTCTTAACTGTTAAGATTCTATTAAAAGGAAGAATACGGATTTGAGTGTTGACAATGCAGTGCAATTTACAGCAGATATTCTTAACGGTGGAAAAACAACAATACTTATATAAACTTTTAAAAGAAGAAAAGAGTGTTGTCGTCAAACCTCCAAAAACTTCTCCAGGACGACCAAAACTTAAGCTGGATGACGTTTTAATGCAGAGAATAAGGCGAAAAGTTCATAGTTTGTTCCTTAAAACAGAAATTCCCACGCTGAACAAAATTTTGTCCTCAATTCGAGAAGACCAGGATAATGCAAGTTATCACTCTAAGCCAGGGATGCACAGACTTATAAGGAACAGGGGCCACTCGGGAAAAATATAAGTTAAGGACGGGCCACTACAAACAATACTTATTAACATAAAATTTTTTATTTTTAATAGTATGAAATACAATGATAAAAATAAAAGAACCTTTAAAAATGTTTGTTGTAATTATGTAATCGTAAGGTAATCTAATCATTACAATGTAATATTTCATGTTTTATTATTTTGATGCATGACATTGCGTTGAACTAACAATTTTTTTTTATATTTGGCTCCACATTACTTGTCGCCACACGAAAAATTGCTTTCAAATTTTCATTTGCCAGACGGTTTCGGTTTTTCGTTTTGTTTAGTTTCATCACTGAAAACTTTTGTTTACAAATATACGTCGATCCAAATAAGCTTGCGCATTTCAATGCATTTATTCGCAACTCTTTATAAGCGTTTTTATCAACGCAATGGTAGAAGTTGAGTAAATTACCTTTATTAAATTTGTTTCGTAAACTATCATCATTTTGCATGTCTATTAATTCCAGCTGCTTTGATTCCGGCGCATTTTCGGGTGAAATGTTGAAAGGATTGCTGAAAATGTCCAATAGAGGTTGATCTTTTTTGAAGTCTACAAAACGATTTTGAAATGCTTGTATCAAAATATCAATTTTTTCAACATGAGCGAAATTGACGTCAGTTTTATTGACTTTCTCCATAATTTTTTTGTAGTTCGGAAAATGGCTGTAATTGGCTGAATTGATTTGTGTCCTAAAAATACTCAATTTGCATTGAAAGGACGAAACATAAGTATAACTGCCTTGGAGTCGCATATTTAAGACATTCAAGTGATTTGTGATGTTTACAAGAAACGCTAAGTCACACAGCCAATCAGGGTTGTCGAGTTCGGGGACGTCGTTTTTCTTTTCCGCCAGAAATACTTGGATTTCTTCAATCAAATTAAGAAACCGCTGTAGTGTCAACCCACGACTTAGCCACCTTACCTCAGTGTAAAACAGGAGATCACCAGATTCGCTTTCAATATCCTCGAGAAATTGTTTGAATTGTCGGTGATTGAGACCTCGTGATTTTATAAAGTTTACAGTAGGTACTACAACTTTTATCACATTTTCAAATCCCAATAATTTTGAACAGAGGGCCTCTTGATGTATAATGCAATGAAACTGCATTAATTCCTTGGTATTTATGTTTTTAGTTTGTAAATATTTTTTTAACATAGTTACTATCCCAGATGTACTTCCAACCATTGAAGGTGCTCCGTCAATCGTAATTCCAGATGTTTTCGGTAAATCCAAATCCATTATAGAACATTTTTCCAGAAGAGCTTTGAGCATGTCACTCCCCTTGGTTTGACTTGTCAAAGAACTCATACCAATCAGTTCTTCACTCACTTCAAAATTTTGCGTTACACCTTGTAAAAATATTAAGAGTTGAGCAGTGGAACTTGTATCTGTAGATTTGTCGAGTGCTATAGAAAAATACTCAAAACTTCTCGACTTCGTAGCTAATTGCTCTTCTATATTAGCTGCTAATGCGGTAATTCTTCTTCGAACAGTCATCCGATTTAACTGAATTTTTTCAAACTTCTTTACATTTTCCGGACAAATTTTTTTTGCGGCGATATCTAAACATTGCTTAACAAACTCACCATCTTTAAAAGGCCGACAAGTTTTCGCTATTATTCGAGATATTTCAAAGCTAACATAGTTTGCTGGCCTATTAGTTCCCGTTGTAAAGTGGAAATTCTTTGCGTTCGATTTTCGCCAGTTAATTTGGTAAAAGTAGGATGCTGGGTTTCAAAGTGCCTTTTCACATTATATTCCTTCGGAATAGAAACACTACTCTTGCATATTAAATAGACAATTTTGTTATGCGATGAAATAAAAACTATTTTTCGGTCCAAATATCTTGAAACTGTCGATTTTCATCTTCAACCTTACGACTACGTTTCTTACTGGGGCCTGGTTTATCCATATCAAAATTGATATTATATTGTTACGTAGGTAGAAGCCAAGTTCGAACGACGATATATTTACTCGTCACAGATTACAGTTCTCAATCAGTATAACGTTCGCTTGTTCGTAGTTAAAACTTAACTGCCTCGGTAGCTGGCGATGAGTCGTATTTATATGAGTTACCAAACATCGAGATTCTTTCACTTCGTTCGGGGATACTACCGACGTGTTTCGCGAATCTTAAAGTAATCTAGTTGATGCGACAGATTTCTAGTCTCGTAACAATATGCTTAGATCGGAGCGCGGCGAGTAGAATACTTTTAAAATTCGTTGGCAGGCCGCATAAATATCGCTTTTAAAATTCGTTGGCGGGTTGCATAAATATCGACAGCGGGCCGCATGCGGCCCGCGGGCCGCTGTATGTGCATGTCTGCTCTAGGCTGACGAAAAAATTACCGACAAGTGCGTGGCGTAAAAGTGAAATACCAGAATGGCTAAGTTTAATACAAATAGAATGTCCATTAGATTCCTTAAAAAAAGAACTATTGCTACTAGCCAATTTACTTAAGAATGCATTCAAAAAATATGTAGTAGAAGAAATGGCAAAGTTACGAGGAATATCTTTGCTTAGACTTCCTCCTTACTACTGCGAATTAATCCCGATCGAACTTATGTGAGCTCAAACAAAGACAGATGTCGGCAAAAAAAACACGACTTATAAAATAGTGGATTTAAAGACTCTTTAAGAAAGCTATGGGTAAAATCAGTGCGGAAGAGTGGAAAAAGTGTATCGATCATGTGATAGAAGGAAAAGCCAAAATGTGGCAGGTAGATATAATAATCAAAGAAATGATTAAACCGCTTACTATAAAGATGCTAATAAAAGTTCATCATCCGAATCGGACTATGATTAAACCATAACGACAAGTATTATTCGATTTTTGAAAGTGCTTTGTTTGTAAGATTCTATATAATATCTTGTTTTTGTAATTTTATTATGTAAAATAATACCACTTGATTAGTTAATACGATTTTCAAATGTTTCCATATGTTACCAATGCCTACGAATATAATATAAAACAATTTTAGGAGAATAGGCATGTTTAAGATTTTTAATTTAAAAACTTCCCGAGTACACGCTCCTGGCTAAGGTATTTTCCGAATAAGAATGGTAAATCCTTAAATATAACAATGTCTTGTGATAAACTCAAGGTGGACCTCCCTAAAGAGTGCTCAATAATTGGATCCTTTAATGTAAACACAATATATTTTAAGGGATGGTGTTTAAATTGTTCTTGATATACATCCCGGCATGCGTTTTGCATATTTAATAAGTATTTATTACTTTGCGCCATTTAGAGGTAGGCTATAGCAAGAGATTGAGTATTTTAGATTTTTTATTTGAGAAATACAGATGCTATTATGTATTTCCTAAAATTTCAAGAATTTTTCATTTTGTTGGGCAACGTTGTAAAAAAAAATTAAAACCAAATAAATAATTTTACAATATATACTTCCTTTTACCCTACAACTTTTGTAAATACTTTTCCACCACAATACACATCACGAAATGGTGCTATTTTAAAATCAAATAAGAAACACCCAGTTCTGTTTTAAAAAAAAATAGGTACATCCATGGCATAATTTTTTTGTTTTTAGTTCTAATGTTTTTTTGATAAGATTTTTGAAAAATAGTGGGAAAAATACATCGATTCACTATTTTGGATTTTTCAAAAGTACTCTTTCCTTTATAAACTCACCGGATTGTGATTTTTTATTCCATTGCTGCTCTAACAACTCAAATGGATAAATATCTTCGGGGTCTAATCCAAAAGCCGCCAGCATATCGCTTAATGCATTATGATAGATATGTAAATATTTCATGTAGTCTACGAGATCATTCTTTTCAGCGCTTATATATAAAGCATAGCTCAGGTCATGAATTGGACTACTCATCATCGACATTTGCCAGTCAATTAACATTAATTTTGTAGGGATGTCTGGTGTGTCTTTATCCTAAAAAGTATAACGTATAATGAGAATTTAGTTGTAGACGTAGCCTAGGCAATTGTCATAAAGAGCTACTCCCCAGATGTTTGGAAACGGGTCAAAGTGGTATTAATCCCAAAAACTGATAAAGATCTTTAGTTGACTGTCAACTATAGGCCGATAAGTTCATTATCGTCCCTTGGCAAGATCATTGAAAAAATAATACTGAATCGGATTTCTGATTTTGTACTAAACAATGATATTTTATCACGGGAACAGTTCGGATTTCGAGCTGATCATTGCACGGTGCGCCAAGCAACACGGTTGACAACCAACATACTAAGAGGGTTCAATAGACACCTGTCAACACAGGGGCAGTCTTTTTTGACGTTTCTAAGGCATTCGATAAGGTCTGGCACAATGGTCTTATACTTAAGTTAATAAGAGTAGGTATGCCAACGTTTTAATTCATACTATCATCTCGTTCCTTGAGAACAGGTCTTGCGTGGTATTGTCTGAAGACATGCTATCAGGAGTAATCCAAGTAAAAGCGGGAGTCCCCCAAGGGTCCCAGCTAGCTGCAGCTTGATACCGGGTGTCCCACTAAGAATGACTGTCGGCCGTATCTCAGAAAGTGTTAGTCGTATGGCTTGCGGAAAAAAAATATATTGGGTAAAGTGATCATGAGAAATTGTTGGAAATTATTTTCAAGTTTCTCAGACTGGCGCTAGAGGGCGCAACAGTAACGGTAAATATGAATCACGAAGTTTCCTCAAAAGTCGCCTAGTTAAGGTATCCCGAAAATAACATTCTTGTATATTTCGAAGATTTATTAATAAAATTCACCTATAGAACGTGTTCGTCACTTTTCAAATAAAGTGGTGGGGGAAGGTTGAACATTATTTTTAATAAATGCTGATAACTCCGGTCTAGCTTAACATAATTTAGAAAACTTAGTTTTGTTAAAAAGGGCTTTTCTCACTCTATATATCATCTTATGAACTACGACAGTATGTGTTTTACACTAAGTGCTAGGGAGCGCCGTCTTACAACTTCACAAACATTGCTCGTTTTTTCCATAATTGTAAATATAATAGTATATTCAATTTCACCTGATTACAAGGATGATTAAAACTCTAAGAAGTCAGCGAAAACCGCAAGTTAATATCTATTTTCAATCCGAAGATATCAACAACAATAATCATAATTACGGAACATTATGATTTTATTTTCAAGTTGCCATTGTAAATGTTTTTTTAAGAGTCAAGTAGGCCTTGGAAAAACAAAATTAGTGACTGCCCGTATGGATTCCGTAAGTCTAGATCAACAGGAGACCTTCTCGCTTATGTTACTTACGTTCAGAACAACGCAATAGAACATCATGGGGTGTCCCGGGCAGTAGCGCTGAACATTTCCAAGGCGTTTGATCTAGTATGGTATGAGCGGCTTCTAACTAAAGTGAGAGCATACGGAATGCCAGTTTAATTCTGTTCATGGCTGTCGAGCTTTCCTAAAGGCCGTTCTCTGCGAGTGGCGATGGACGGATTTCTGTCAGACATATTTAACATCAGTGCCGGAGTCCACCCTCTTTTTACTATACATTAACGAAAACTAATAATCCTACATATAGCCTCGCTAAATACAGTACACTCGTTTCATCTTTTACTTTAGATACTGGAACATCGACTGCCAATGCATATCTACATAAGCAGCAAGAGGTCTCACATCTCAATAAGGACTGGGAAGAAATTCTGTCTTGGAGTGAGAGTAACCGAGTAAAATATAACGCCAAAAAGAACCCAGGCGGCAATATTTTCTAAATAATTTAATGTTGAAGAACCATCCAATCGGAAGATAATAATCCTGCAGTTACTTTCCATAGGTGAGTAAACAGAAAGTTGGGTTATAAATTAGGTTTAGCCTTCTCAGATTCTAAGGTGAGTGCACCGTAATCCCCACTCTCGACCCTATGTAACTCCTCACGTCGTCTCGCGGACAAGAGATTTTGTCAGCATATCTTATAGCATTTATCAATGACTTGCACTATCTATGCTTATTGTTATTAGATCATTGCAATATACTGTTACTTTACTTGTTTGATTCTATCCATCTATTTTAATCTCATGACATAACAAATATCTTAAGCAGGCGCCTTGCAATATCCTAGAGATCATGTATCTAGTTAAAATATCATTATCTACATATTTATAGTTACCCTCATTTAGGTTTTCATCCATATAACCGCATTATTTGCTTAAATACAAGTTTAAATACCCAAATAACAATGGTCTAAGCCAGCCATACTCAACCTGCGGCCCACCGAGCTTTTGTGAGTGGCCCACCTAGCACAGTAGTCATATAAATATATTGTCAATCAATTGAACAGAATATTTTGTTGTGTCCAACAGAACAACGCAGCTACTTGTTTAATATGCCGCGAAAGCGTTATTTTAAAGAAATTTAATATTTCTTGTCATTTTACTACGAAATACAAATCCTTCAACAAAACTTTCTCTCCTGGATCACCCTTAAGAAGTGAGAAATTGACTTTTTTTAAGAGGTCATTGCAACAACAACAAAATGTTATGTCCGTGGCATTATCACTAGACTTCGCGATAACTAAGACATCTTATGAAATTTGTTACATTTTTGGTAAGCATATGAAAGCGTTTACCGATACAGAAATTGTAAAACAATGTTTTGTTACCGCTGCCAATGTACTGTTTGTAATTTAGTAACAAAAAACAAATACTGTCTGAAATAAAAAAAAAACTGCAGCTCTCCGATTCAACCTGTGTGAGGCGTATTGAAGACATTCTCAAATATATTCGTGATAACATAATAGACAACCTAATAAACTGCAAGTTTTTAGCTTGGCTTTCGATTCCAGCACCGACATTTCAGCAACATCACAAATCACAATGCTCGGTGTTTATTAGATATTACACAGAACAGAATTCAATATTTGAAGACTTTTTAAAATTCCTTCCAATGAAAGGTCAAACCCGAGGCACAGATTACCTTGATACTATTTCCAATTTTCTAGAGCAGAACAAAATCAACACACAAAAAACCGTGTGTGTGTGCACGGATGGCTGTCCTTCAATGACTGGATCCGAAAATGGATTTATTACGTTGTTTAAAAAAAAATTTAGTTTAACAAATTTAATTACATCTCACTGCATTGTCCACCAAGAAAACTGTCAATCCAGAAATAGAAGCTGTGATGAAGACTGTTATCAATATTGTCAAATTTATTCGAGCGAGGGGATTGAATCACAGAAAATTTACAAGCCTTTTGCAAGAACTGGGAAGCGAACATGACGGCGTTGCGATGGCTGAGCAGAGGAAAGGTTTTTTTCTTTACGCCACGAGATAATACTGTTTTTACAGCAAAATAATAAAGTTTACCCTGAATTGCAAAATGATGGATGGTGGTGTCTTTTAGCCTTTCTATGCGATATCACGGAAAAATTGAATATCCTCCATCGGAGTTTACAAGGTGAAAATAACATATTCTCAGATGGCGAATGAAATATTTGCTTTTGAGGAAAAGCTAAGTATTTATCATGTAGAAATACAAAATAAACAGCTGAAAAATTTGCCGACTGTGATAAGCCGACGACCGTATCAACATTTCCGAGGAAAACTGCTCGACAATTTCAAATTATATAACTGAACGAATTTCAAAAAGGTTCCAAGGTGTAAGAGAATTAAAAAAATGTTTATCGCTTGTAGAAAACCCATGGCATCTGGAAACGACGACCATCTCACAGCTGGCTTCAGTTTCAAATTGTAATTACGCAGAGCTGTTGAGTTCATCGATTTCAAAAACGGTACCAACCTAGAAGTTCTATTTAAAGAAAAAAGGGGAATACGTGGAATTTTGGAGCATTGTCCCGCAAAAATATAAAACCGTTCCAAGAAGTGCCCAAATTCTATTAACATTGTTTGGATCTACATACGTTTGCGAATCATAGTTTTCGCAAATGTAATACGCAAAGAACGTGTACAGAAACAAACTAACGGACTTCCATCTGGATGTTATAATAAGGTTAGCATGCGGCAGCAAGCCAGATCTTGACAAAGTTTTGAAAAGGTGTTCACAATTTCAAAAATCTCATTAAAATTAAAGTTTTTGATTGTAAAAGTTCTTATATTATAAGACTTATAAGATCATCTTCTTTTATTAAAATAAATAAACCATTAGATTTAAATTACGTTTTTTAATAACACCTAAATAAATTTATGTTGTGGCCCGCGGCACCCTAACTATAACGTCTTTGTGGCCCCTATAAAGAAAAGGTTGAGTATGGCTGGTCTAAGCTGTATAGGTAAATTCAGAAATCACACAAGATCATAAATCCAACAATAATCATATTATAATATTATATCGTATTTGTTTATTCGTCGGCCGCCGTGTGATGACGTCACATATGAGCGCTTTGTCCTTGTACTGTAGGAGTTATTGGTCTATCTCGATAAATGTAAAATAATATTTCACTTCTAAAGGTATCTGAAAATTTGTATTATCCGTTTCATCCGGCCAACAGTTTAGAGTTTAGAGTTTAGAATCAGAAAAGAAAATTCGGTTTTACCAAAATATAATAATAATAATAATAATAATAAACAATAATAAACAATTTTTATTTACCATATATCGTCGGAAATATTTGAAAGTTTTTAAATATGAAAAAATGACGTTGCAGGATTTACTAATATACGCAACTTTTTTCATATTTATTCATCTCTACATGCTCTAGGGTTCCGAGATTTCCGTATAGTGCAATATTATCCGAAGCACTCTGTATATGGTAGGCCTAGGCGCCTAAGCCAATTTATATCAACACTCACCTCGTATTTAAACAGCTGATTCGCACTCCAGCAATCTCCATGGGAAATCACTCTATACTCATTAACCTCTTGACCTTCAATAGACATGAACTTGAAACAATTTTCTTTATATTTATTTAAAACTTCAAGTATCTTTGGTTTGTCTTTAGCAACTTCCATTGTTGGGGCAAAAAAATGGTTCACTGCAGATGCAGGATCAAAGCCTGCTGGTGGACCTGATCCACCTGGAGTCTCTGGTTTAGAATTGGTAAAACTCATCATCGGATTTTTTCTACAATATAAGAAAAAAACTTAAAGGTAGTCCAATAAAATTAACGAACCGTTGAAAGGGATGAAAAAAAAATGTGTGAAAAATATCTTGAGATTTGGTGGAGGAACCTCTAGCGAGCTCAAATTCAACAAGTGTAGGGATGCTACCCTTGGGGAAACGCATCGACATCTTAAATTGAAGAAGTGAGTTTATTCACACTTTCGTGTTATTTTTTATTGATCTTATTGCAAAGAGTAAAGATACCAATATGGAAAGGATACTTTTAACAATCTAATGTATTGTTTATAGTGCATATTATTATGATCCGATAAATCGGATGCACATGTTTCTATCAGTAGAAATAAGGTCAACATAGCCTAAAATTTTTAATAATATTTTATTTTCCTTTTTGACAAAAGTACATTTGTATAGGAATCGTTAATAGAACTTAAAACTAGAGTCTAGATTAAAAAATCATCTACACTATATAGACATTTATCCACCAACATACTCTTCAATTGGATCTTAAAATCTTTTAATGTCGGAGATTCCGTTATATTTTTTGGTAATTTATTAAAAAGATGTGGTCCCAAAGAGTTGGGAGACTTACATACTATTTTATATTTATTAAAGGGAACATACAATTTATTTTGCTGACGCGTATTAACCTGATGTTTGTCTCTTATATGGTGAAAATCACTTTTATTTATATAAACATACAAACACATTTCAAAAACAAACAAACTTGGAAGAGTTAATATACCAAATTTCTTGAAGAGACCCTTACAAGAATATGTACTAGATACACGTGCCATACACCTAATCAGTCTTTTTTGTGACAAAAATACCTTATTAGCCATAGATGACCAACCCCAGAGTGTGACCCCATACCGCAACCTCGACTCAGCCTTAGCATAATAAAGTGAAATAAGTTGTTTTTCATTTAAAACAGTACGCAAATTTTTTATCATATATACAACTGTGCCAATTTTTCCAGCAACATGTTCGCAGCGACCTTTAAAATTAAGGCACTCATCCAAATGGATTCCTAAAAATTTCACAGTTCCACTTTGTGTAAGAGAATTGTCCCCAACAGATATACCAATCTTAGAGCATCTCTTTTGTTAATTATGAAATCTCACAAAAGACGTCTTGCTGCTATTGAGAAATAAAGAATTATGACCAAACCACTCACTTGCGACATTCATTACTTCATTACATTTAAGTTCTAAATCCCGATCTAGTCTATTGGATATTAAAAATGATGTGTCATCTGCATAAACTGTCATGGCATGTGCCGGAATGCAATTTATTTCATTAATATAAAGAATAAAAAGAACAGGGCCCAAAATAGAACCCTGTGGGACACCGACATTCACATCCAGACACCTGGAATCTACGCGATATTCATTTCTTGAGTTTGCATAAAAGATACTGACATATTGTTTTCTATTTTCAAGAAAACTTCTAATCCAGTCTGAGGCAGAACCGGCTATCCCATATTTAGACATATTACCTAACAAAACCTTATGATCGACGCAGTCGAATGCCCTGCTGAGGTCACAGAAGATTCCAACAGGGCACTCGCCTGCCTCAATCTGTTTCAATACATCATGATAAAAAGAATTTATGGCCGTAATGGTCGATTTTCCAGTCCTAAAACCATGCTGGTTAGAATTTAAAATATTGTTCAAATTCAGAAAAGCATTTAACCTATTTAAAAACGCGTATTCAAAAATCTTTGATAAGCTCATTGGAACAGTGACCGGTCTATAATTAGAAATTTCTTCCTTATTATTTTTTTTATATAGAGGTGTGATCTTGCCTGTTTTCAATACAGCCGGAAAAGTTCCCGAACAAAATGATAGGTTAACCAAAAAAGTAAGCGGTTTTATAATGCACCACATAATCTTCTTAATCAAAAAGCCGGGAACATCATCAGCCCCTGATGAATATTTATTTTTAAGCTTAGTATTCAACAAATTATACAACTCCTCATCAGTATAAGGACATAATGAAAAATTACATTGTATGGACGGTACAGTTGGAACATCAATCCTCACCCCCCCATGATTTTGCGGAATTTGATTCAAGATATCATATGATATATCCTTGAAATATTCATTAAATGAATTAGAAACCAGGTCGGGATCCGTAATGCAATCATTGTTCATTCTAATTGAGATATTTTCTTTTACTTTGGTTTTCCCCGTTAACTCGGAAACAACATTCCACGTGGTTTTGTTTTTATCTAAACTATTTTTTATTTTTTTCTGATAAAACGCCTTTTTTGTTTGTTCAATTAATCTGAAATGATCACGTTTTTCTTTACGATAACTTTGTCTTAATTCAGGGTATTGATATACTAACGAATGTAGATTTTTCAGTCTTGCACTAGACCCCCTAATCTCTCTGTCAACCCATTTTTTTAAATTATTATTTATATAGTATTTTTTTAATGGGAAATGTACATTGAAATGATAAATAAACACGCTATAAAACAATTCGAATCCCAAATTCAAATCCAATTGTACATATAAGTCACTCCAATTTTCTTCAAAAAGATCTCTTTGAAAGCTCTCTATATTCTCATCAGAGAAAACCCTCCTATTACATGACGTCTTTAAATTTACACTTTTGACAACATTTAACTCATACAAAACTGTTCGATGATCTGATACATTATTATCAAGAACACAAGCAACTCCGCTATCCTCAAAATTAACAAATATATGATCGAGTGTCGCAATACTGGTGTCACCCACCCGGGTCGGCCATCCCACCCTAGAGACAAAGTTAAAACCACGTAATATTTCATAAAAGTGTGTTACAAACGAGGTTGATAACTCTGTTTTATGCTCTTGAAAGTAATAAAATTAATTATTTCGAGTTATTATCGTTACAAGTCTTAAGTTTATTGGACATGGATCCCTCATTATACAGCAAGAGGGGCGGAGGGTAAGTAAATTTATTCTTGTTCATTAAAATAATATATAAATTCGACACCAACCGGTTAATTTAGTTTAGAAAAGATAATTTAACATATATCCAGTGTGTTTTACTTATTTAATAGGGGAAGTTTGGGTTTTTATGCCCTTTGTTTTTTATATCCGATATATCGGATTGCATGCATGGCAGCAATAAATGCGACACAACATCAAATGAGAAGAACCCAAAAATATTTTTTATTTTAGCTTGACCCTCGCACAGCTTATGGAAGCAATAGAGCACGATAATATAACTGGCCCCATTGACATTTATTCTGAGCTTCCTGATGACGGCAACAATACTGAATGTGATAGTGATCTGAGTGATGAAGAGATCGAAGGAAATCTCAACCACTTGGGACCTAAAATGTTACGAGCGACATGTGAGTATCACATACACGGAGAAAAAAATCAGGAAGAACAATTACTCACCATCGACGCTACAAAGAAACACAGTCGTCAATATGATTTTGATTCTAGCGATGACGAGCCTCTCTCAAAATATTGTAAGAAATCAAATAAGAAGCTGCAGTAGAATGGGCTAAACAAATTCCAAAATTTTTATTAAAAACAACCTGCCAAGAAAAGCCTGTTTCGGAAGAAGCAAGTAATTCTCAAAGTCCTTTAGATTTTATGAAACCATTTTGGTCTGACAAATTACTCACAGAAATGCTAGAACAGACTAATTTATACTCGTCGCAAAAAAATAATAGTTTGAATATGACAATGGATGAAATGTACGTATTTCTTGGAGGTCTTTTATTGAGCGGATATGCCAAATATCCCAACAAAAGGAAGTTTTGGTCTGGTCAAAACGATGTACCAAATATCCTTCAGGGCAGTATGAGGCTAAATAGATATGAAGAGATTTTGCGCCATTTTCACCTGAATAATAATGATAAAATTGACGCTAATGACCGGTTGTATAAACTGCACCCTTTGATTGAAGAACTAAATCAAAACTTTCGGTATCACGGTTGCCTTGAAGAAAACCTATCAATAGACGAGTCCATGGTTCCCTATTATGGTCGTCATTACGCTAAACAATATATACGGGGTAAACCAATAAGATTTGGTTTTAAGAATTGGGCTCTGTGCACCAGCAATGGTTATATGGTTGTGTTTGATATTTATACAAGAAAAAGTGATAAAGCAAAAAAGTTTGGTATAGGAGGTGACACTGTAATTTCTCTAATTCAGGCAGCCGAAATTCCGCAAAATCAGGGATTCAAAGTATTTTTTGATAATTACTTTTCTTCCATTCCTCTTTTTGAATAACTCACGGATAATGGGTATGCTGCAACAGGGACAATTCAGGAGGGTAGAAGCAGAAATGTCCTCTAAAAAGGAAAGCTGAAATGGAAAAGCAGGAAAGGGGAGTTTATGATTATAGAACGGATAGCGAAAATAAGGGTTGTTTGGTTAGGTGGAACGATAACAAAGTCGTTACTTGCACTACAAATTTTGATTCTTTGGCCGAAGGCAGATGTGGACGATGGTCAAAGGTGCATAAAAGTAAAATCTACCTTCCCCAACCGGAAGTATTTGCCAACTACAATAAATATATGGGGGGGGGGGGGGTGTAGATAAAATGGACCAGTTAATTGCAGCTTATCGCACCAGAATGAGGCAAAGGAAGTGGTGGTGGCCCATTTTTTGTTATCTTTTTGATGCTTCTATTACAAATGCGTGGTTACTTATGAGACAGCTGCATCCTAATCATAACCAGTGTTCCACGCTTATAGTTTTTAGAAAAAACATAGCTAATGTGTTACTTCAAACGTATGGCAAACCTCCAACCAGGGGTAAGAGGGTACCAAATCCGATAGAAGATATAAGGTACGATGGAAGAGATCACTGGCCTGAATATGTTCCTACAGAAAGGGTGTGTAGGTTCTGTAGTGGGAAGAGCAAATTTATATGTCCCAAATGTGGTGTCGGACTACATCCAAAAATATGCTTTAGAAGCTATCATACTTTCTAGGCATATAATCCGATTTATCGGATGACGCATATTTTTTTCTTACGTAATAGTTCTTTAAGAATTTTCATTTTTTTGTCTTTGTTAAGGAACAAATAGTTCATTTCTTACAGAAAAAACGCTTTTTATTGCTCTCATGAACTTTATGCACTAATGAGTTAAGTTATTGAATACCGTGAAATGGGGTGAAATTAATCAATTTGAACTTTATTTTTGTTATATTTTAAACATTTTCCTATTTTTATTATCTTTTAGCACTTTAAGTACTTTATTATGGACCAAAGAGTAATACCTTAACACTAGTTTTAATATAATTGTTAAAAAAATCCACTTATCTTAAAAAAAAAGGGTGATCAATCTTAGACTATGAATGGGGTGAGATTGATCACATCAATTTTATAGCATTAAAAAGTAGTGCTTTTAGTAAGAAAGTGATCAAACTCACCCTTGATAAATTCGCTCAAGCAGTTTTTCTGATTTTTTCAAAGGGGTGAGATTGATCATGCAGGGTTAGATTGATCACACTGTACTTCTTATATTATCGTTTATTTATATGAAAACAAATTTTTTCAAACTCAAAATGTAATTCAAAACATGTAGGAAATAAAATAAAAAATGGGTTTTAACATTCTTTTACATTAATTTCTCCGCGGAAATGGTGCTTTTGAATCCTATCAGAAATCTTCTCAAGTGTTGGATCTGGTAGTAAAGCAACTACTTCCTTGAAGGGAACCGTGGATATGTCATCTTCAATTATTTTGAAAATGTTTCTCGACTCTACTGATTTCAGGCCTTGAACTTCGATTTCTTCTCCTTCTAAAACTTCTTTTACCATGCAAACATAGCGAAATTCTGTCTTTTTTCGAGAACCAGACAAGAATCTCACCAGCAGAAATTTTCCCTTTGTTATGTTTTCTAATGTAGGAGAGAAGTATTCAACCTCCTCTTCATGAGTGCTGATATCAACATCATTGTCACTGTCATCTAATTCAAGATTTTCATTTCCATCATCGTCACTGTCCTCCTCAAGTGGTTTTGGCGCTGAAACGCTTTGACCTGGTTCAGCTGCGTACAGTTTTTTTTTACGTCGAGATTTTTCAGAGCTGGAATTGTACCTCAGGTCTTTTAAAAAATCGGTAAGAGAGCTCCTAAGTTCATTTTCATTAATAGCGTCTTGTGGTAATTTTTCCAAAACCCGATTGGGGTGGAATGGTACAATGCCACATGCTTCGAAACCAGAAAATAAATTTCTTTTTATAGCACTTTTCTCTCCGTCTAGTTTTTTGGGTGGTACTTTATCCATGCTCTCAAGTGTTTGCTTTAATAGCTTAGGAAATTCATTTTTTCGAATGCCATTGGTTTTGGAATTTTGCATTTTCCAAGATGTTACAGTTTTCCTCCAGCTTTCTTTTAAGGGCCTGAAGAATGCGACGTCCAACGGCTGACAAATATGCGTAGAGTTGCATGACAAACATGCAAATATAATGTTGTTTTCTTCACATTGTCTCAGAACATCGGGATTAAAGTGCGATGCTAGGTTGTCCCCTAGTAACACTTTTTTTCCGTCAAGTCGCCTAGCGTGTGGTAAGAAACAAGTAACAAACCAATCATTGAAGGTTGGCATATCAATCCAACCGTGCGACGTTCGATTATATCGTGTCCCCAATGAGCAACATGGTTGCTCGCAACATGGGCTGCCTTTGGAACCATTTTCTGTCCAAGTGTCCCATAAATTTTCAGACTTATAAATGACGTAAGGTGGCAGAAGTGTACCTGAGGCGGATCCGCAAACCATGATCGAAGTAGCAGATTTTGAGTGGTTGCATACTTTTTCAGGGTATTTGGTACCCCTTCGGTAGATACACAATTTTTTACCGGGATTATCCGAGACATTAGACTCGTCATAGTTAAAAATATTTTCGGCGGGAACGTTTTCAAGCGTTTGTTCTAAATTGTCAAAGTATTTTTTAATCAGGTCGGGAGATACTTCTGCTCGGCTTTTTTTAATATTACTTGCTAATCTTTTACCGGCAACACCTCGATATGTCTCTTTAACAAGCTATTTACCCAGTCAATTCCAGGGATATTCGCCTTAAATCGAAATACTATTTTGCCACTCTTGTCCAAAAAACTTTTGACGAACATTCTCAAATCCATGGCGCTTAGTGGATATCCCCAGTCTGCACATGTTAAAATACTGTTAATAATGGCTTCATCATATGCGAATACCGATTGTCCACCAGTTTTATTAATCTTCCTCCCATGATACTTGTTATTTAACGTTCCGTAGGTCAGTTTGTGTTTTTTTGCGGCTTTCCTAAGTGATAATCCATTTTCCACTACATCGTGCAATGCCTGATTAACTTGTTCTGCCATACGTTCTACTGCCTAATTTTTTTTTGTAAGATCTTCCCATTTTAGTTGATATTCTTAAATCTGTAAAAAAAAATGTAAATTAATTTTTGGAACGTAAGTAACGCGGGGTTAGATTGATCACCTGATCAATGTCACCCCATTCAATATTATCCGCCATTTTTATAAAACTACTGGTAATTAAAATGCTAAATTACTAAAAGTACTATCACAACACCATACACAAAAATTCCACTACACAAAAAATAACGAACTTACCTCTGCTTCTTCTCTACCTTTAAAAGTACCCGAACTATGAAAATATTATAAAAATTAGGGTTAATTTCCAAGCAGCAAATCTTCCTTCCAATGGTGATTGCAAAGCAACCACAACGTGAACCAATCGTAGACAAGCCCAAACAGATAATAACCGCCACGTGCATCAACTATTTTACATTGTTGCCGGTTGTATCTGCATATATGTGATACAATGACAAATGATCAATGTCACCCCGGCAGATCAATCTCACCCCACTTTACGGTACTCGATTTCGATTTTTAAGTAGCGCTGAAGACTTTGTTTTGCGCTTTTTGAGGATTTTAATTACAGATTCTATAAAAAGTTATATTACCATAATTTTCATAAAACATGGATTTTTCCTCACTCTTTGTCCTCTTACCGCTAATCAGGGCCGGATTAAGCCAGCGAGGGGCCCGTAGCAAATTATATCAAGAGGCCTTGGGTTTGTACAAGTATTTAACATGCTTTATTGTACCACAAATATGCATGGTCGTACTTGTTATATTTCACAATTTAATTCAGTTTCCTGACACGTGTTTCAACCCTTGCGGATCATTATCAAAGGCATATCAGACAATACTAAATTCTACATGTCATTAAAATAAAAATTGACAGATGATGGGTTATTTTGGTCCTTAATTTACAGGTATTGGCCAAAGGTACAACTAAATTACAGGTGTGATTATAGAGGTATTTACATCTAAGTAATAAAATTAAGAAAATGATATTGTGTATATATAATATAATTATGGGTTTTCTCGTTCGTAATTATTGACAGTGTTTATTGCATATTTATCTTAAGTTATTAGGCTGTTAAGTATTAGATTGGCACTTGAAGGTATTTCAATTTGATTATACC
Source organism: Polydrusus tereticollis (assembly GCA_963920685.1). NCBI lineage: Eukaryota > Metazoa > Arthropoda > Insecta > Coleoptera > Curculionidae > Polydrusus > Polydrusus tereticollis. Next base: position 98,530,380 of record OY987331.1, read on the forward strand.
ATGGAATATCCATTTCACCAAGCATGTAGCCCATCACAAATCAATTATACAAATATTGCTTTAGGTTCTTAAGTTTAGGGCGTTAAATAAAAAAGAACTATTACAAATAAACTTCTCTGGATTTAATGTGGACAAATTTAGAGATAAACCTATTCACATCGATTTCTCGCAGTAAATCATATTCTAAATTCATCAAGGTGAGGATTTAGACGTTCTTGGCCCATCGGGTTCCTTAACTCATTTTTAATACGCTTTAATGTTGAAATAGAACTTTCGCCACTGCAGTTCGTGATCATGAGAGACAAGTAAATGCGCAGGACAGTTTCTACGTTTGGGAACCAGGATTCTAATAAATTATTCATTAGAAGTTTATAAAATTGCAGTTCCAGAGCTTCTTGTTTCTTGCTGTCAATGACAGTAGCCACACAGCGAACTGCACTTATTCGTGCGCAGAAAATGATTCACGTTGGCCTTGAATCTTTGAAGATTATACTCATTGCATCGCTCTTAGTGGAATCAAGCGGGCAACCCCAGTTGAGCACTTGCCATGAAAATATTGGTAAAATAGACTTAAGTCCAATGGTGGCTGGTGCATAAGCGCTGCAGTGCTGCAGAGGTCCCAAAAAAATGAAGAGAAATAATAACAATTACATTATCTATAAAAAATATTTCATGTCAATTGTATTAATTCTTGCTCGGATTGTTTTGCCAGCTCTAGACTCGTGTGTGTGGCGGACTGTACATACCGCGGCGATCGCCTAAGTAAAGTCGACCAATGGAATATCGTACCGATACTACCCTGTCGCTGAATTGCTTTTGATCTGGGCAACACGATTGGGGTCGGTGAGCCTCTTCGAACACCCGCGCGCACTCCGCTTCCCCCGTAACGGTATAAAATAAAGACGTGATTTAACTGGAGAGTTCGCTGCATCTAGTCCAGCGCAGTGCGGTTCGCGGGATACGGTATTGAATAGTATCTAACGAATTTTAATGCGACTGTTTAGTATACGGCGAGTTGAACTTAAAAACAATAATAATTGATTGAGGGGGTGGTTTTTGTGTATTATTGTGACAATTATTAACTGTGTGGTGTACTATGGAAGTGGTCTTCAATTTAATTAATGTGAAAAGATTTTTGAAATATTCATACGAAGTAAAGGTAGAATTAAAAGCAAAAGGTAGACCATTACCAGATATTATTATTGAAAAATCTAGTATAAGTAGAGGAAAAAGCTATAGGTACACGTAAATTTAATACAGACATATATTTAAAAAATGAATGGATTTGTGCATGTAACAACAAAAATGCTTTATACTGTTTCCCTGCTTACTTTTTGGTGGCGATAAAGCTTGGACGGAAATAGGGGTCAGCGATCTAGAGCACTTGAGTTTGAAGATAAAAATACACGAAAACTCTATAAGTCATCTTCATAATTGTATGGAATTTGCGTTACTAGGGTCAACTAATATTATGGCTCAATTTCATTCCTCTTATTGGATAAATGTACAGAGACATAATTAAAATTGTCAATATGTATGTTCCTTTTATCCCACACTTGATAAAGAACGATTACGAACTGAACTGTCTGTTATACAGGGTGTCTCACGGTCGATGGTAGGTTAGACGTTTACGGAAAACGGGAAATAGAAATTTACTGAAAATTTGGCAACTTGGGTAATTGGCTTTGTTCTATCGATCTAAAATATTTTTAATAACGCAGCGTTGCCGCTTATACAAAAAAGTAGCAACATATTTGATATTTTAAATGAAACACCCTGTATATAATTGCATTTTCCGCTTCACTATTGATTTCTAATTAGTTTTGTATAATACGTTCCTATACCTATCTTTAGCGGTTTTCGAGAAATTAATTGATTTCCATATTTTTTGCTCAAAATATAGCTCTAATTAAATGTTTATTACCGTGGTATTTGGATTCGTAGACAGCTGAAATCTTGGATGTAGTTTACCTTGTCCTGTGTATTAGTTATGCATAAAGACATTTGTTCTGTGTTATACAGGGTCGTTCAAAATTCGTCATTTTACCGCTTGATACAAAAATGGTGAAAAGTGCATTTTTTCAAATAGAACACCCTGTATATTATTAAATATTCTGCAAGAAAATTAATGTCCCTTCCAAATGATATATCATGTTCCTATACCTAAATAGTTAAGATGTCGAAATAAAAGCAAGTTTTTGTAAAAATCGGATTATTTTGGCATATTTGTCTTAGATAGCCATGAAATCCCAAGATGGAACATATCTTTATGAAAATTTGACAGTTAGTGCATCAATAATAAAAAATTTGCTAGTTTTTAGCTTTTAGTAAAGAAAGCTACCTAAAAAGAATTAAAATGGAGGAAAATAACTATTCAAATGAAATTTTGATGAAATTGTTTATTCTTCATGGACAATGTAACCAAATTATAGCAAGAACATGCAGAAGGTTCAACGAAATGTTTCCGGATCAACAACTAATTAACGAGAGAAAGTTTGTACGATTACAAAATAAATTTGTTAATAATGGGTCAAAACTGAAAACAAAACTAATTTCAGTAGGGACAAATAATATGAATACAGTGAAATAGCAAATAATAATACAAGACAAATAAAAGCATATCATAAAAAGGTTTTAAGATTTTTTTAATAAATGTTCAAAATGACGACCGTTGACTTCCAAACATTTTTCAATCCGTATACTCGGAGATTCAGTTGTGGCCTTCCTTATTTCACTGGCATCAGCTGTTCAATGTAAGTGATCACTCGCTGGCGAAGGTCTTGTTTGCTCTATACTGGTGTCCTGTATACTTTTCTTTTCAAATCACCCCACAAGTAGAAATCAAGTGGCGTGAGATCGGGCGATCTAGCAGGCCAATCCCACGGTCCCAAATGTCTTAGCCAACGATCGTCGAAAATTTGAAAAAACTCTCTTGTTACTGTCCCAGTGCAATGGGCTGGTGCCCCGACCAGTTGAAACCAACAGGTACGATACTCTTCTAATGATAGATTGTCCAGAAACTCGTTCACGCCTGATTTTAGAATTTGAAGGTATCTTTCGGAGTTTAGAGATTCCTCGTAAATGTGATACTCTATTTTGTCATCTTTTAGGAGGCAAAAAACGTTAAAACTGAACCTTTCCTGAAATCCCATTTTCTTAACAACATGTGGATTTTGGTCAGCCCAGAAATGATGCTCGTTCCTTCTATTGAAAATTCCCTCCCTGGAGAATTTAGCTTCATCCGTCCAAATTATTTTCTTTAGAAAGTTAGGATCTTCTTGGATGCGGATCAGCATTGCTTCACAAAATTGTACTCTACGTTGTTAATCTTCCAGTTTCAGGGCTTGAACTTTTGTGAACGTGTATGGGTGCATGTCATGATTATCAAGGATCCTTTGAACAGAGGCACGAGTTATGCCTAAATCTTCTTCTGCACTTTTAGTGGAAGCTTGAGGAAAAACGTGAAAATAGGCTAAAACATTTTTTATGATGTTGTCTTCATCAGAAGTTACAGGCATCGGTAAATGTCTTTCCGATTTCAGTTTTGACCCATAATTAACAAAATTATTTTGTAATCGTACAAACTTTCTCTCGTTGATTAGTTGTCTATCGGGAAACATTTCGTTGAACCTTCTGCATGATCTTGCTATAATTTGGTTACACTGTCCATGAAGAATAAACAATTTCATCAAAATTTCATTTGAATAGTTATTAGGTAGCTTTCTTTACTAAAAGTTAAAAACTAGCAAATTTTTTATTATTGATGCACTAACTGTCATATTTTCATAAAGATATGTTCCATCTTGGTAAGCTTTGAATATAATTAAAGTGTAATTACTTTAAAGGTAGTGACAAAAATAAAACGGAATTTATATTTAAGTTAAGCCAAATCAAATTATAGCATTCATTATGCCAAAAGTGAAAATAAAATATTATTTATAGTAAAGTCAATGCAAGGTCAATCGAAGCACTTACGATGCCCAAAATTTGGTTAAAATCCCTTGAGAAATTTATGGTAACTTCAAGGTTATATAATTAAAGGCATTTACCCTTTTGCCAAAATTCAAAGTAAAACAGCATTTAGGGTAAAGTCAATATAAAGTCCATTATAGCATTCACTACGCCAGAATTTAAAATGAGATATAATTTAGAATCAAATTCATAAATTGTAATATCACTTCCAGGTTATATTAATAAAGGCATTTACCCTGCCCTATTCCAAAATAGAATTGAGAAGCTTAAAACTTTAGTTATGTTCCCAACTAAATAGCTTAGGGGTGAAGATAAAGATTATCTAGCTAAGTCCAGCTAATAGATATAGCCAAAACCTAGAATGACAAAAATACATGCTGAGGTAGCTAAAATTTCTGGGTCAGTAAGGAATGTATTCAAGGCCGGGATTATCAGTCCCTTATTAACCCGCCCAAAACAGATATAGATATATCCATTACAAGATTAAGTCCAACGAAGAAGTTACCGATATAGGAATATCTCAACAATTTCATAGGGATATCTTAATAAAATTAAGTCAAAATAGAGAAAATTACAGATATAGAAATATCTCAATACTCTATAGAGATATCTTAATAACATTAAGTAAAAATAAAGAAATTACAGATATAATATCTCAATAACTTTACAGGAGATAATAACTCCATTATAGCTTAGGAAAGATTTAAAATTCATTACCCAAAAGTAATTAGAGCGAAAATGCATACTTCCTGAGGAAGTTCTAGATTTATACTTAAAAAATCAGCATTCTCCAACTAGATGAGTATTAAACATTTAACTGCTACTTCTGTTAGGAAGTAAGACTTACGTTTATTGTTTAATGATAATCCCGGCCTTGAATACATTCCTTACTGACCCAGAAATTTTAGCTACCTCAGCATGTATTTTTGTCATTCTAGGTTTTGGCTATATCTATTAGCTGGACTTAGCTAGATAATCTTTATCTTCACCCCTAAGCTATTAAGTTGGGAACATAACTAAAGTTTTAAGCTTCTCAATTCTATTTTGGAATAGGGCAGGGTAAATGCCTTTATTAATATAACCTGGAAGTGATATTACAATTTATGAATTTGATTCTAAATTATATCTCATTTTAAATTCTGGCGTAGTGAATGCTATAATGGACTTTATATTGACTTTACCCTAAATGCTGTTTTACTTTGAATTTTGGCAAAAGGGTAAATGCCTTTAATTATATAACCTTGAAGTTACCATAAATTTCTCAAGGGATTTTAACCAAATTTTGGGCATCGTAAGTGCTTCGATTGACCTTGCATTGACTTTACTATAAATAATATTTTATTTTCACTTTTGGCATAATGAATGCTATAATTTGATTTGGCTTAACTTAAATATAAATTCCGTTTTATTTTGGTCACTACCTTTAAAGTAATTACACTTTAATTATGTTCAAAGCTTTTAGTTAGTATTTGACTCCTTTTATATTGGGTGTTTAGAAAGAATCCTCACTTCTTAATCTGTTTAATTTCCTACGATCTAATATATCTTTTAGTTGAGCTGACTAGCTCATTTCATAACTTTTTCTATGTTATTTTTTTATATCTTCTTTCTCTGATTTAGTTGCTTAGCCTTTTATTCAAATCCTTTTTCCATGTTATGTTTATTTCTTCCTATATGAATAAAATGGGTGTTTGTTGGAAAATAATATTCTTTTATTAATAAAATAGGAATTGATTAAAATAATTGTTTTATTCATACTGCTTTCTCTTTCAGGGCTAGGGAACTAAATATTCTATTTACTCTTTTCTTTATAATCTTTTTCAACCCCTTTGGTTGATGGCGCCCAAAAATCTTATCTGAATTAAATCTACGACCTTAGCTCTCAAGCGAATTAAAAACTGAGTGGCCGTGGTGACCCAAGTAATTAATTAATAAAAATATTAACAAGAACAACATTTTGAGATCAAGAAAAATAAGTTGAATAATATAAAAGTAAGAATCTTTTTTTTATAATTTTTTATTTTTTTATTAATTATTACAATGGCTATCTAAGACAAATATGCCAAAATAATCCGATTTTTACAAAAACTTGTTTAATTTCGACATCTTAACTATTTAGGTATAGGAACATGATATATCATTTGGAAGGGACATTAATTTTCTTGCAGGATATTAATTAATATACAGGGTATTCTATTTGAAAAAATGCACTTTTCACTATTTTTGTATCAAGCGGTAAAATGACGAATTTTGAACGACCCTGTATAACACAGAACAAATTTCTTCATGCATAACTAATACACAGGACAAGGTAAACTACATTCGAAATTTCAGCTGTCTACGAATCCAAATACCGCAGTAATAAACATTCAATTAGAGCTATGTTTTGAACAAAAAATATGGAAATTAATTAAGTTCTCGAAAACCGCTAAAGATAGGTATAGGAACGTATTATACAAAAATAATTAGAAATCAATAATGAAACGGAAAATGCAATTATATACAGGGTGTTCTATTTAAAATATCAAATATGTTGCTACTTTTTTGTATAAGCGGCAACGCTGCGTTGCTGAAAATAATTTAGATCGATAGAGCAAAGCCAATTACCTAAGTTGACTATTTTTTAGTAATTTTCTATGTCCCGTTTTCCGTAAACGACTAACCTACCATCGACCGTGAGACACCCTGTATATTTAAGAAATGATTGCAGGACTTTAAATGCCGCACTACCTCTTCTAGAATTTTTAATAACAAACAATCTAGGAGATATACGTTGAAGGAGACTAGAATTATTAGAAATTGTGGTAACAACTCCCATGACAACATCAGAGGCCGAACGATGTTTTTCCACACTAAAGCGAATCAAAACGTTTCTTAGAAATTCAATGACCGAAGATCGTTTGACAGCTCTTTCCATGCTATCTATTGAAAAAAAGTTTATCTCCGAAATAGACAATTTTAATGACAAAGTGATTACAAGATTTGCGAACCGAAAAGAACGTAGGATAGACTTAATTTATAAAAAATAGGCAAGTTTAGTATTTTTTTAAAAAATATTTTAATATTTTTATCTAGGTATTATCAATTTTCCTACTTGAAAAGCAAGATTCGTCAACAAAAAAGGGCGTGGCACCCAAAAATTTTTGAAAAGCAATTAGTTGTGGAAAAGCGTGGTCGCCCTATGCGGGTAAAAGTCGTGGCAAAATTTATAATTTAAAATTTTTATAAATGGGCGTGGTCCACAAAAAAATTTTCCCTGCCGCGTTTTTTTTTTTATCTATGCAGCACACCTACTAATAGAGTTCATGAGCCGCCACTGCTCAAGTCGCCAACCTGCCTTCGATATTTAAGGCTTTCCAGGCTGTTGTCACCGATCAAGCGAATGGCTCTCCTTTGAATGAAATTTAGCAATCTCAGGGTGTGTTTAGGAGCAGAGCCCCAAACATGCGATGGTCGAATTTGGGCTTTATAGCGCATCAAAAGCCTATTTTCCGAACTTCAAATATTTATTTTATTCAAATAAAAGTCCTCACTTTTTTTTAAGTTCAAGTAGAACGATAGAAAAACTAAACAGGGTGTTGGTGAGTAAAAACGACTACTGATGGTATATAGGTTGATACTATAAAAATAAAAACTAATAATTACCCAATTAACTTTTTCAATTTCTCAAATCGTTCAGGCTGTAACTTTTTCATTGCAAATGAAAGAGCATGCAGCTTCGCATATTCAATTATAATCAGGCTAAGGTGATGAGAATCCAGAGGCTCTTGTCTAATACACAGTTTATAGCCTTGTTCCTTTAAGTTTTCCAAAAGTAATGTTTCTTTATATTCGGTGCTGATGTATCCGTGAAGTTTGGGTATTGATTTAAAAGTGTTTGAAACTTTGTATTCTTCTTGAAATTGCATGAGCTCTAAAAAAATAAAATTTACGCATATAATATTCTTAAGTATAATTATTCACTTGTTTTGGCATTACACCATTGTCTTTATCGTCCAGATTCTTCCTGAATATAAATGTGTCGCGAAGCGAATTTCTTTCTTGCATAAAAATAATATTTTTAAATATAGGAGATTCGATATATTTGTGAGGCTTAAATAATTTTAAGACAAACTATATAATATATGCAGCATTATTTTTTCCATCACTAAGTCATAGGTAAGAGGTCCGAAAGAGGAATAAGTTATTTCCGTGCTTAGAAAAGATCTCGCTTAACAGGGTGCAGCGTTTGGTAATAAAAATCTCTAAAATGAATTCCACGACCTAACTGATTTTACGTGTGAGTACAACTCTCTAAAAGAGGTGAAGGAATCGGCTATACAATGGTCAATCGTAAGAAAATCGTAGCCTTTTGTTTTTACAAGTTCATCGATTTGGTGTCGGACCGCTGTCCGTTAAATTATTTTGAAAGTGATTTAATAGTTATTTTTCCACTACTAACCTATAACATCGCCATTATTGACCGATTATTAACGTTAGAAATCGTTTTTCTCTACCTTATAAGTTATTATTAACCATGGTCAATAATAAGACATTGAAATCCATTATTGACCGATCTTCAAGAATCTATTTGAAGACAGGTAACTTGATTTTTTGATTCTACAACATGAATTCATAAACATGAATGTGGTTAGGCAACCAGATAATTATCAATACATATTAGATTACTTGATATTGTAAAATATCGATACAATCAACATTTTTTCTGCTTCCATCCTTAATTCTGGAGGTGTACACATAATAATATCACTAACATTTTCTTCGCTCATTTTTTAAAAAAACGGAAAACTCGTAAAATTCCTCTTACAAGTACAAGCAAAATAATTGTATATTTTTCTAATAAAGCCAAAATAATCATAAGTGTACTAAAGCAGTACTGAAAATCAGCACGCTTTCAAGTCATCAACCAACATTTACTGTTAACTACCAAGTGTTTTAACATTAACCGTATTAGAATATAGAAAGAAAAGATGCAGAATAATTTATAGACCATAAATTATAAAGGTAAAATGTCAAGTAATAATACAGATTGCCAAAAGATTGGCCTTATTTAACTTAAAAATATAATCATAAATTATAATAAATATAAACTGGGACATTGACAAGTGAACACCAGTCAAGTAGAATAATAAGGTTCTAACAATAATCGTCGCAATCCTCCCTTCATTTAAAATCGTTGATAATCATCTAAATATTTTGGGGAGTTTCTGTGTCTACTTGGTCTCCTTCAAAGTACATCATTTTGTGGGACAGTAGATGAGTCAATAATAATTTATTTTCAGTCGCCGTACATTGGGATTCTGTAATAGCTGTAGAGTTTTAAAAATCAGAAATGTTTAAATGATTGTTATTGTGATTTTTTTTTTCATTTTCATATTCTGTTGAAGCTAGATGTATATTAGTTACTGTAGTTTCCCTTCCATCTGAGAGTCTTACAAAGAAACAGTCAGGGTTAGATCTAACAGTTCCACTTTTTCAACAAGACACAACAACTTATTAGAACGAATATGTCTTCATTAAAACATTCCCTTGGTGTACTTACCCATGCGTGCATAGAACAATCATTAGTAGACTTTCTGTTATACGCTAACATTTTTCATGAGAGGTTGGGGTTCGTAGCATCGCAAAGTAACGATCTATTACAATACAAAGGAAATCTCGAATATTCATCAATCACAGCCAACAAAAGAAAATTTTTGTCTTGGTGCCGAAGAAAAGACAACTCCAACTTCCAAAAACACTTAGCTTTTCTTCGTATCAGCTCTAGTTTTTGAGATAGAGCCTACTCATAATAAATTGTAATATTAATATATTTGACAATTATAATGGTTATACATTTTATCAAAAACTTCACTAATTCCAAGACTAATGCCTTTTTAATTATACCTATTTATTCATAAATCACTGGAAATACCTAATCTTATATTGGCAAAAAGTCATATAATTATTACAGATAAGAAATAATTTTTCCTGGAATTTTTTTGCACCTGCAGATTTCTTATTTTCGTATTTGCAATTACAACGAAATATACAATAGAAGGCAATAAAAGTTAATGAAATTGTATACCGTAAGCCTCATAAATTAATTCATTAACTTGGCTTGTGTCCTAGGGTATTAGCATCTATATAATCCCCATATTATGGAGATTATATTATGCGGAATATTGCCTGCATGCATTTAGTTGAAACTTGAGCTTCATTGCAAGAGTGTGTTTTTTGAAAAATCGTATTTAAACGTGGGTTCTACAAGTAGGCGTAGTTGCGTAAACCATCCGGACGTTTTTTTGCTACATATGTGGCAAGTACATTTTAAAAGAAAATAGAAGAGGAATTTGTGACTCTGTGAAAAAAGCTTATTTTTCCTATGTTGGTGTTCACTTAGGAGACCAAAATAAATCCTGGGCTCCGCATGTTGTATGCAAAACCAATGTCGAACACCTGCGACAATGGACAAAAGGACAAAGAAACTGTTTAAAGTTTGGTTGTCCGATGGTATGGAGGGAACAAAAAAGCCACTTTGACGATTGTTATTTTTGTCTTGTGAATATAAAGGGCATTAATCGTAACAATCGGCATAAGTGGAACTATCCTCACCTGGAGTCAGCAAAAAGACCTGTTCAGCATTCTGAAGAAATACCAATTCCAACATATGGCAGCCTGCCTACGTTACCAGAGGATACAGTCGAAACGTCATCTGACGAGCTGCAGAGTGACCGATTTGGAAAAGAGAACAGCTATTTTGCAGGAGATTTAACAAGTCCCGAACGCTTTACTCAGGAGGAGTTAAGTGATCTTGTCAGAGATTTAAACCTCCCAAAAGAGTCTGCCGAGTTACTTGCCTCCAGACTAAATGAAAAGAATATTCTTTATCCAGGTACCAATATTACGTACTACCGAAACAGAGAAAAGGATCTTTTGCTATTTTTCTCTCAGGAGGATAATATGCTTTTTTGAAATGATATTTAAGGTCTGTTAGAGAAAATGGGTATAACAGAGTACACACCAGACCATTGGCGTCTCTTTCCCGACAGTTCCAAACGAGGTTTAAGGTGTGTCCTTCTACATACCGTGAACATATATGGAAGTATAGTATTCCAATTGGGCATTCTACAAAATTAAAAGAAGAATATCAAACAATATCGCTGGTGCTTAAAAAAATTAAATATAACAAACTTCAGACGGTAATCTGTGTTGACTTAAAAATGGTGAATTTTCTTCTGGGACAGCAAGGTGGTTATACAAAATATCTTTGTTTCCTGTGTCTTTGGGACAGCAGGGCTCAACACTGGATTGGAAGAGGGTGGCCTTGTAGAGATGCTTTAGTACAAAGAGAAGCTAACGTAATTAATGAAGCGTTGGTTGAACGGGAATAAATCATATTTCCTCCCTTGCATATTAAACTAGGACTAATGAAACAATTTGTAAAGGCCCTAGAACAGAATGGTGCGTGTTTTGAATACTTGTCCAGACAACTCTTCAAATATCTTTGTCTCTGTCTAGCACGTTACTTTGAATTCGATACGTATTGCGCAACTCCGGAGACGCTCTATTATGTTTTAATTCACTTTTAAGGCTATGTAATTAACTTAATTAGTGTATTGGTTATGGTTATTACTTGTTATTAGAAAAAAAACTGTTTGCGTTCATAGGGGTAAAGTGGATGGTTATTTTGAAAAGATATTGTTACAGTTCGAAAATTGCATTTTCATAGTTTGGTTATCTATGTTAAGTTTTCGGTTTTAAATTTTGAAAGTATAATAGTCAATAGTACCACTTAAATCAGTTTGAAACCTTTGTTGATTATGTTTATATTCCAGGAATGTTTTGTATCTTATAAGACATAGCCAAGTGGATTGATTTCTTCTGTTATTTGTTTCATACTATCTGCAGAGAGGTCTTATTTCAAATCCTTATTTTAATTGATTAGTAATTATTGAACTTTCAAGTTATCAATAGAAGTAACTCTTTAACCTTGTATATCAGGTGTAGATCAAATGTTTTGATTACTGTGATTCAGTGTCAGACTAACAGTTCTGTGGATTTTCACGGCCACGTCTGGTTAACTTTTGCGGTTGCGCTGGTTGACGCGGGTTGTTAAGATTTTGTAGTTAAAAGGGGTTATAGTTCTCATGGATAGGTATGACTAATTTGTCGACGACTGTTTTGGTATCTATGTATGTTGAAGAGGGATTGCTATCGGCCCTCTCGACAATCGACACTTAAAGGGAAAACACGTTTGTGAAGGTTAGCTCCCGAAGTTTAGTTTTCTTGGACAGGGAAGGCCATGTGGTGCGAATAAAACTTTCACAAATTTATTAATAAGAACATGGCATAGTAGTTTGCCTATTCTTTGGGCGGAATGCCGATTTAAAATGCTTTGCCATCAACTTCAACAAGCGGTCCTAGACGTCATTTGGTAGATTGGAACCCTCGTTAGCTATTTGAGGTTTTTTTTTTAGTAGGGGCTAAAAGCTCAAACTGGAGTACTAGTTTTCCTATTAGAGTTGCCTGGACGCGGGACGTGCCAGTTACCATGTATCATTTAAATTTTTGGAGACTAGCCGTGCAGCAGTATCCACGTTAACTGTTTCAGGAACCATGTGTGTGTGTTGTATTGAAAATCGAGTCTTTATGAACTTTGGGTAGCGCATAAAGTTTCAGCTAAGTACCATTTTTCTTGAGTATGTTGTTACATAGTAACAACTTAAAATCTTAATATTTTGTATTTGCGTATTGTTCTATATACAGTGTTTTGATAAGGTTGTATGCTCATGTTATGTACAGAACTTCTGCATTGTAAACGTGTAGCGTATGTGGACATAGCGTTAAGACGTCACAAAAGTCTCTAGTAGTTTAAAACGTTAGGTGGTCTGTTACAGCTAATTTCGTAGTAAATATAGTTACAATTATTATCATAAAGTAAATATTTTTGTTTCCCGGCTAAAGGCTATTTGTTTCTTCAAACTTTAACGCTTGTAACTTTAACATTTTAACTTATCTACGCCCGAGTGACTAGTATGCTTATCAAGTAACAACAGGTACTCGTAAGATTTTGTATTGTACTTTAAGAATGTATTTCTGGTAAATTTAGTTAGTTGTGAGAGGTTCTTGCACAGACCTTGCGAAGATTCCAAGTCTGAGGCAATGTCCTGGATGTAGGTCTATGTGGCTCAATGAAGACTAAGGTTAATGTGGCTGCCGGATCAGACTAAACAGTCGCTTTTTACAGTGTAGGTCTAACGGTTGCCGTCTTGTGCAAGGCCCTGTCAAACAGGGTTTGACTTTTACTTATTCTTTTGATCATAACTTTGTAATTTAAACCTTTAGAACTTTTATGTCAACCCTAATACTACTACTTCATTATTACATTTCACTTATCTACCTTCAACTTTAAGTACTTATTGTCCACCAAGTAAGAGAAGCTTGCATTTATAAATCCAAGTAGCCAAGGGCCTAACCCGACATAACAAATAAATATTTGTATTGGCCTCTGCTAAAATTTGGCTTTTATTTGAAAGACAGCGACTTTGAGGGACTTGGGTGAATGAGAGCTTGTAAGAAGCTATCGTAAACCGATCGTGACATAATTGTTTTATTTCCTAGTTTGTTTTTTTCTTAAACCAAACACTAGAACATTTAAAGGCTTTTAAGTAAAATAAAACTAAAGTGGCGCCTTCAGGATTTGACTTTAACTTACTTATATAACCTCTCAACCTAGAAGCAAAATAGCGAACCTACCCTGAGTTGAGCTAGCTAAGGGGTGAGGTTTCAGGCAGCACAACATAGGTCATCTTTAGGAAGTGTTGTCTGAAGTACATCCTCCAGGGCGTAGATTTGTCACAGTAAGGGTGGATAGGTTGCCTTGTTGTAGTATATTTTAGGGGACCCTAAGGTTAGGTGAATACTAGCACCGAGAATTATTGGTGATTTAGGAAACATAACACTGAAGTTTATATTGAGGAGAAAGGATAAAAATAATCTAAATCAGATATACCACTGTTTTTTTCTTATCTACTAGGATTTATGATTCAGCAATTAAAATCAAACAAAAGTCATCGCGTAATATTTTTTCTATCAGCTTAATAAAATTTTGAATGTCATATTTATTTACTAGTTCTCATTTTAATTTCATAGCTGTGGAAATTAAATACATAGCAAACCAAAATAACGTTTTAAACGGAGTTTCGACTAAATAAAATATAATATTAGTAGTGAGAAACGGACAGTTCTGGCTCAGGTGGTGCTGGTGGTGCTGGTGGTGCAACTAACCCAGGTGGTGCGGTGGTGCGTTTTACGATCTAACCCAAGTGGTGCGGTGGTGCGTTTTATGATCTAACCCGGGTGGTTCGGTGGTGCGTTTTATGATCTAACCCGGGTGGTTCGGTGGTGCGTTTTATGACCTAACCCGGGTGGTTCGGTGGTGCTGTTTTACGAGACCAGTGATGCTGGTGGTGCTGTTTTACGAGATCAGTGGTGCTGGTGGTGCTGTTTTATGATCTAACCCGGGCGGTTCGGTGGTGCGTTTTATGACCTAACCCGGGTGGTTCGGTGGTGCTGTTTTACGAGACCAGTGTTGCTGGTGGTGCTGTTTTACGAGATCAGTGGTGCTGGTGGTGCTGTTTTATGATCTAACCCGGGCGGTTCGGTGGTGCGTTTTATGACCTAACCCGGGTGGTTCGGTGGTGCTGTTTTACGAGACCAGTGGTGCTGGTGGTGCTGTTTTACGAGACCAGTGGTGCTGGTGGTGCTGTTTTACGAGACCAGTGGTGCTGGTGGTGCGTTTTATGATCTAACCCAAGTGGTTCGGTGGTGCGTTTTATGATCTAACCCGGATGGTTCGGTGGTGCTGTTTATGAGCTAACCCGGGTGCTTTCGTGAGGCGGCTCTGTCAATATCTCTCTACTGTGTTAATTTATGCGGGTAATAAAACCGACAAGGGTCGGATCGGCCTGCATGCTTATAGAGGTAAAAAACCGCTTTAGAATGTTTTTGGTATATCTTTTTTAGATAATTTTGGGGGAAATAATTTGCCTGAGATGCCAATTAAAAAAAGCCTACATTTAATTGTATTTTAGATTCTTGAATTTTGTACATGGATTAAAAATCTACTATTTCTTGAAATTGTATACATTATGTTAGATAATTAAGGAATAAAAAAGATGAAAATAGCAATTATAATTAGAAAAAAAATATTTTAATGTTATTAAGACTTTGTAAATATCTGTAAAAACTGTTCTAAATCCTGTCATTTCTGAAACTTGTATACTGAGTGTTTAGAATTTAGTAAAAAATTAAAAAAATGTTTTAACGTTATTAAGCCCTGTGAAACTTTGTAAAAATGACTAAAACTGTACAGAATTGTATTATTTTCTGAAAATGATATACTGAGTGTTTAGAATTTAGTAAAAATTAAAAAAAATGATTTAAATTTGTTAAATCATGTGAAATCTTGTATAAAATGACTAGAACCGTTCTTAATCATGTCATTTCTGAAAATTGTATACTGAGTGTTTAGAATTTAGTAAAAAATTAAAAAAAAATGTTTTAACGTTATTAAGCTCTGTGAAACTTTGTAAAAAATGACTAAAACAGTCGCAAATCGTCCTATTTTCTTAAAAGTGTATACTGAGTGTTTAGAATTTAGTAAAAATTAAAAAAAATGTTTTAAATTTGTTAAATCATGTGAAATCTTGTATAAAATGACTAGAACCGTTCTTAATCATGGCATTTCTGAAAATTGTATACTGAGTGTTTAGAATTTAGTAAAAAATTAAAAAAAATGTTTTAACGTTATTAAGCCCTGTGAAACTTTGTAAAAAATGACTAAAACAGTCGCAAATCGTCCTATTTTCTTAAAAGTGTATACTGAGTGTTTAGAATTTAGTAAAAATTAAAAAAAATGTTTTAAATTTGTTAAATCATGCGAAATCTTGTATAAAATGACTAGAACCGTTCTTAATCATGGCATTTCTGAAAATTGTATACTGAGTGTTTAGAATTTAGTAAAAAATTAAAAAAAATGTTTTAACGTTATTAAGCCCTGTGAAACTTTGTAAAAAATGACTAAAACAGTCGCAAATCGTCCTATTTTCTTAAAAGTGTATACTGAGTGTTTAGAATTTAGTAAAAATTAAAAAAAATGTTTTAAATTTGTTAAATCATGTGAAATCTTGTATAAAATGACTAGAACCGTTCTTAATCATGGCATTTCTGAAAATTGTATACTGAGTGTTTAGAATTTAGTAAAAAATTAAAAAAAATGTTTTAACGTTATTAAGCTCTGTGAAACTTTGTAAAAAATGACTAAAACAGTCGCAAATCGTCCTATTTTCTTAAAAGTGTATACTGAGTGTTTAGAATTTAGTAAAAATTAAAAAAAATGTTTTAAATTTGTTAAATCATGTGAAATCTTGTATAAAATGACTAGAACCGTTCTTAATCATGGCATTTCTGAAAATTGTATACTGAGTGTTTAGAATTTAGTAAAAAATTAAAAAAAATGTTTTAACGTTATTAAGCCCTGTGAAACTTTGTAAAAAATGACTAAAACAGTCGCAAATCGTCCTATTTTCTTAAAAGTGTATACTGAGTGTTTAGAATTTAGTAAAAATTAAAAAAAATGTTTTAAATTTGTTAAATCATGCGAAATCTTGTATAAAATGACTAGAACCGTTCTTAATCATGGCATTTCTGAAAATTGTATACTGAGTGTTTAGAATTTAGTAAAAAATTAAAAAAAATGTTTTAACGTTATTAAGCCCTGTGAAACTTTGTAAAAAATGACTAAAACAGTCGCAAATCGTCATATTTTCTTAAAAGTGTATACTGAGTGTTTAGAATTTAATAAAAATTAAAAAAAATGTTTTAAATTTGTTAAATCATGTGAAATCTTGTATAAAATGACTAGAACCGTTCTTAATCATGACATTTCTGAAAATTGTATACTGAGTGTTAAGTATTTTAGTTGAAAATAAGATCATAAATCATCTATACAAAACAAGCGCCCCTTATGGATTTGAACGAAAATCATAGATTCGACTATTTTCATGAAAAATAAATCTAAGTACGGAATAATGCAGGAAGATTATCTATTTTCTTGGTTTAGAAAGTGATGTAGTTAAGATTTATAACTTAGGAATAAATAAA
This sequence comes from Polydrusus tereticollis, assembly GCA_963920685.1. Taxonomy (NCBI): domain Eukaryota; kingdom Metazoa; phylum Arthropoda; class Insecta; order Coleoptera; family Curculionidae; genus Polydrusus; species Polydrusus tereticollis. The sequence continues at coordinate 98,547,498 of OY987331.1, forward strand.
TTATTATTAATCTTTTCGAGCTATTTCTCTTGCATATTTAATTTCTTTGATAGTAAGAACTAATCTTTTTATTTTACAAAGTAAAAAAAAAAAGCTAAAGCTCGGCGTTGTCAGTCAGGTATAAGAACTGATTTAACACGATGGTTTTTGTACAAACGTTCACATACAATTGTATGCTTTTTAACCGATTGTGTCGGAAAAAATGACGATTTATAGATTAGATATTTAGACGAAGAGCTAACCTTCTCAATAAAGTATTGATTATTGCCCTGCTAGCTAGACAACACTTTTTATGTTAGTCAAAAAAAAATTTTTTTTTTCGGACGCTATTACAGATTTCATCGTTAACTAACAAACATTAAGACCAAAAAATTAGCGTGCAAGATGAAATGTATAGGTTCACTTCATTTCTACATTATTTTACAACTCTCAATCGCATTAAAAACAAGATCGAATAAAAAATAACTTATGACATATGGACGAAAAATGTTTTTCAGGCTATTTAGGTTAGCGACCGCATTACGTCTGAAATACTACATTTTTCGAGCTTATAACATAATTTACTATTTTAACGTTAAAATAGGGGAAATGATGTATCGAAGTGGGTACTTTTTTTTGTCGGTCACGAGATTATAGTTTCTTTTAAAATGAGCTCTAATATTTACAACACAAATTATCCTTTAAGCCACATTAGTTTAAAACTCGTCTGTCGCTTTCCCTCTATTGTGAGTTTGATTAAAGTATAGCGTAGTATATATTTAGATGAATTTCGTAAATGTTGAATACTTTCAAAACTGAAAAAGCCGCCCTTTGCAATAAATATCTCCGTAGAGTTAGGTACCCTGCAGATTAAGGGTATTTCAGCGGATAATCATATACAAATTCAAATACCTCATTTGTTTCGGAGCAGTAACCATCAACTTTTACACCATTTAAAACAGCTTCTTTACCATTAGCAGCATGTAAGATGTTGATTTTTCTGTGATTCTCGGTCCAAAGTAACCAATCTATGGCAATTTTGCTCTGCCTGTTTCTCCATCGGTAACCATTTTTTGGTATGATTCCTATAGTATTAAGCTTCAAAAAATTTCTTCTAAAAATTGTATTGCATGCTGAAGCAATAGTTGTAGCTTCAGTAAATGAACATACATTGCTAGTTTGTATAAGTTGTTCTCTAAACTTTAAACATGATTGCGCAAGGATTTCGACATCCGATACGCAGTAGTCTACCAGATCTCTTTGCATATCGAAACCATCATTTTCATGTTCTACAAACCATTTAAGAAATTTGGCTCTGTCTTCTTCTTTCATACTATCTGAGGAGTAATATTCAATTGATGGTAGAGGTCCTATATAGTTTTCATTTGCCTTTGTATTAAATAGGTGCGGGAAGTAGCCTTTTTTAAAAATATCCTCAAGTCCAAATGCCTTTGGTAGTTTGACTTAAGGCATAGGGAAATAGTTAAGTGAGTCGATAAATTTTACATTTTCAAGTTGCATCGTAATTATTTTGATACCTCTCATGATTAACTCAGGTGTAAAATCTGTCTTTGTCATAATGTAGTTTAATATAAACTGGTGATCAAAAGCCTGACCATTATGGGCTATTACAATAATTTCATTAAAGTTTTTCCTCATTTGTAACAAATGGTTAGTAAATGTTCCCGCTGGGTCTATACCTCTGACTTTTTGTAACTTTAGACCACATTTTTTTACAAGTATCTGCTTCAGAATCCATGCACTCATCGCAGTATTGTTTGAAAACACAGAGATTGACTTGATGTAAAAACGCTGAATTTTCCAATAGTTTGTCTTGGCTCGTCTCTAAATCGTAGAATACAAAAAAGATCATCTTTAATCTTAGGTTTTCCCTTATCAGGCCGAATATAACATAGATGATCCTCGGATGCATGTTTATTACAAATTTTACAATAAATTTCACCACATGCATGTGCTCTTTTGGCTTTAATGGTTTTTAAACAAATAGAACATAGTTTAATTTGTTTGCATACTGTAAATTTGCCTGACGAATAATCCTTTTTATGATTTTCGTAACAGTTTTGACTTCTAAAAAATCATAGACAGTCCTGGCATTTAATTTTTATTGCTATTTCACAAGCAGAGGCTTGCTGTCATGCCTGACAACTTCCACCACATCGGTGCTCATTTTTGTGATCACATGGGATGTAACACTTTTCACAAAAATAGTTAGAACAAAAAGCTGCTGTCAGCGATGTAATTACATTAAAAATGGCTTTTGTAATGTAATAAGTTCAGCCGTTTATTGCTTTCAGTTGAACCTTCAAATATAATATTTCGTCCTTTTGATCCATAGCTATAAACAACTAATTTATATTCTTTTAGATGATTTTGAAATTGTATTAACTCGGGAATTCCACCTCCTGCCTCAGGAATGCTAATTTTAGCTCTCTCCAACAATGATCTTGTTCTTTCGGTTTGAATTTTACTAATATCTCTTCTAACCTTACTGAATTCGGGATCTCTTTTATTATGGGCAATGGCGACTACCAAAGCACGTGGTAAACACAGGTTATCGGTATTTTTAATACTTATAATACCTCGTCGCTTGTCGCATTCCTCGTGAAAGCTGTTATAATTTTTCCTCTTTCCCCACCAACAGGTAATCTAACAGTTGTCACACTAAGACAAAATGATTCTGTATTAAGACCTGCTGAGTTTGACTGATAAATGCCACTTATAACACTCCAAACATCTTAAAAGGTTATGTCTTTAGCTGCTTTGAAGCGAATCCAACCTTCTCCTCGGTTGAAGTCTTTAGAGCAAAAACTAAAAGCCACACGTTCTAAGGGTTGTAGGCCTTCTGTAGCGTTTTGAATAATTTGATTAATTCCTTTTTCCACCCAACCAACTGGTTCAACTCCCTGTGGAACAGGTTTTAACTTAAACTCTAGAGTGCGTCCTGTAAGGTTAAATTCTCGTAACTTTTTAACAACGTCTTTAACAATAATAAACTTCTCCATCTTTCTTTTTTTTTTTTTGTTGCTTTATAGTCTACTATCTACCTACATAAAAAAAAAAAAAAAACAAGTATATTTTCATATTTTTATCGGTCTTAAGTTCGATTTCAAAAGCACACTCCCACTTTTTGATAATTTCACAGTCTAAGCACATAGATCTTATATTTTTTATTTACGATCAGTTCATCTTTATTCGCCAATCGTCTCAAACGAGTCTGCTTTTGAAAGTAATATAGCCTTAGTATTCAGAAAATATTAATGATATCGGAGGCTAAAACATCCTTAACACTAAAAAATCATTGTGTTTCCTAACAAAACCCATCATCTTGTCTATTTAGCTTGCTTTCCTATTGTTTAGCAGGTTAAATAAAATTATTATTTCCCTCTTTTTGTCTATACTGAATCGTTAGGGGAATACGATTCTAGTCCTATAAGAGAGACAGTTAAAATTTATGTAAGCAATCAGAAATCCTACACTATGAGCTACTTAGTTAAAATTTCATATTTCCTTCCTGGATCAGCTAAAATTTGTGTTGTGTCGGTCAAAATTTATAAAATACGAAAAAAATGCTAGATACATTTTTATCATGACTTTCTATCTAATACCATCTTATTTCAAGGTATAATTCGGTTGTCAAAATGAGAATCTAAAAAATCCTCGTGTTTCCTCACAAAACCCATCATCTTGCCTATTTAGCTTGCTTTTCTATTGTTTAGCAGGTTAAATAAAATTATTATTTCGCTCTTTTTGTCTGTACTGAATCGTTAGGGGGATACGTTTCTAGTTCTATAAGAGAGACAGTTAAAATTTATGTAAGCAATCAGAAATCCTACACTATGAGCTACTTAGTTAAAATTTCATATTTCCTTCCTGGGTCAGGCAAAATTTGTGATGTGTCGATCAAAATTTATAAAAATACGAAAAAAATGCTGGATGCATTTTTAGCGTGACTTTCTATTTAATACCATCTTATTTCAAGGTATAATTCGGTTGTCAAAATGAGAATAAAATAATTTTCCCATGGTTTATATCATCTTAAAAAAGTCAAAAGGTTATATTCTGTAGAGGGTCAGATACATTCAAATTTAAAAATTTTCTCCAAGAAGAATTTTAAGATAGTATTATAGTAAATAAAAATTCTATACCTCCAATATTTCTTGGAAACATATCGTGTTCTAGCGACATAACCCAAAAGTACCTCTATTCAGAAACGCATCGTACTTTTCTTGTCAAACTTGACTTTGTTGTAATGTTGTATGCAGAGCACTTTGAAAACAAAAATTAGATTAGAAACCGCCGCCTCTTAAGGTATACTTTTTTAGGTCTTACATAGGGTACACTGGTATACAGAACAAATGTCATCTTTAATTGTCTCATTGCCCCATCCATTACATTATTATAATCTTAAAGCACCTGTTACCAGCATTATCTGTTTTTATGGTTTTCATAAAACATAGCGATTACCGATGAAAATTAAACGAAAACTTAATAAATAACTTTTTTTTCAACTGAAATAGACTGATTTTCGATGGAAAAATGTTACTTATAACTAAAAATGAATATAAGACATATACGCAATGATATTTAGAATAAATCAATCTTTTCTAAAATTACTATGAAATATTCACAAAATCGTTTCGTTATAACCAAAGTAGCAAGGCTTGCAGATTTCGTATAGAGTTCAAACGCGATACTGAGATAATCTTTTTTTTTTTATATTTTTGTAGGATAATGCACCACTACGTTGTAAGTACTTGAGAGAGGACTTTCTTGAAAAATCCTCAAATTTCTCTGCAATTTTGTTCCTTCTAGAGTTAAATTCACACAGAAAACCCCGTATTCTTATCTTTCAGGTTGGTATATTAAAAAGGGCTTATTAGTATGGTTTAGAAAACAAGCAATATTAATTAACGGATGTTTTTTCGTCGTATGAAGAGTTGAAAAATTTTTTTTTCCACTCCAATGGTTGCGATGCAGAGAGTCGGGTTTCATCATAATCTTTCAGGGTAGCTCAGGTTTGATTGCATGTAGAGAGTCGGGTTTCATCATAATCTTTCAGGGTAGCTCAGGTTTGATTGCATGTACTAAGGTTAGTGCTCCTTGCAATCGGTTTCAGGTTTGACGCGCCCCCCTCAGGTTTGTTCAGGTTTCTCAAGTGCTTGAGAAACCTGAACAAACCTGAGGGGGGCGCGTCAAACCTGAAACCGATTGCAAGGAGCACTAACCTTAGTACATGCAATCAAACCTGAGCTACCCTGAAAGATTATGATGAAACCCGACTCTCTACATGCAATCAAACCTGAGCTACCCTGAAAGATTATGATGAAACCCGACTCTCTGCATCGCAACCATTGGAGTGGAAAAAAAAATTTTTCAACTCTTCATACGACGAAAAAACATCCGTTAATTAATATTGCTTGTTTTCTAAACCATACTAATAAGCCCTTTTTAATATACCAACCTGAAAGATAAGAATACGGGGTTTTCTGTGTGAATTTAACTCTAGAAGGAACAAAATTGCAGAGAAATTTGAGGATTTTTCAAGAAAGTCCTCTCTCAAGTACTTACAACGTAGTGGTGCATTATCCTACAAAAATATAAAAAAAAAAAGATTATCTCAGTATCGCGTTTGAACTCTATACGAAATCTGCAAGCCTTGCTACTTTGGTTATAACGAAACGATTTTGTGAATATTTCATAGTAATTTTAGAAAAGATTGATTTATTCTAAATATCATTGCGTATATGTCTTATATTCATTTTTAGTTATAAGTAACATTTTTCCATCGAAAATCAGTCTATTTCAGTTGAAAAAAAAGTTATTTATTAAGTTTTCGTTTAATTTTCATCGGTAATCGCTATGTTTTATGAAAACCATAAAAACAGATAATGCTGGTAACAGGTGCTTTAAGATTATAATAATGTAATGGATGGGGCAATGAGACAATTAAAGATGACATTTGTTCTGTATACCAGTGTACCCTATGTAAGACCTAAAAAAGTATACCTTAAGAGGCGGCGGTTTCTAATCTAATTTTTGTTTTCAAAGTGCTCTGCATACAACATTACAACAAAGTCAAGTTTGACAAGAAAAGTACGATGCGTTTCTGAATAGAGGTACTTTTGGGTTATGTCGCTAGAACACGATATGTTTCCAAGAAATATTGGAGGTATAGAATTTTTATTTACTATAATACTATCTTAAAATTCTTCTTGGAGAAAATTTTTAAATTTGAATGTATCTGACCCTCTACAGAATATAACCTTTTGACTTTTTTAAGATGATATAAACCATGGGAAAATTATTTTATTCTCATTTTGACAACCGAATTATACCTTGAAATAAGATGGTATTAAATAGAAAGTCACGCTAAAAATGCATCCAGCATTTTTTTCGTATTTTTATAAATTTTGATCGACACATCACAAATTTTGCCTGACCCAGGAAGGAAATATGAAATTTTAACTAAGTAGCTCATAGTGTAGGATTTCTGATTGCTTACATAAATTTTAACTGTCTCTCTTATAGAACTAGAAACGTATCCCCCTAACGATTCAGTACAGACAAAAAGAGCGAAATAATAATTTTATTTAACCTGCTAAACAATAGAAAAGCAAGCTAAATAGGCAAGATGATGGGTTTTGTGAGGAAACACGAGGATTTTTTAGATTCTCATTTTGACAACCGAATTATACCTTGAAATAAGATGGTATTAGATAGAAAGTCATGATAAAAATGTATCTAGCATTTTTTTCGTATTTTATAAATTTTGACCGACACAACACAAATTTTAGCTGATCCAGGAAGGAAATATGAAATTTTAACTAAGTAGCTCATAGTGTAGGATTTCTGATTGCTTACATAAATTTTAACTGTCTCTCTTATAGGACTAGAATCGTATTCCCCTAACGATTCAGTATAGACAAAAAGAGGGAAATAATAATTTTATTTAACCTGCTAAACAATAGGAAAGCAAGCTAAATAGACAAGATGATGGGTTTTGTTAGGAAACACAATGATTTTTTAGTGTTAAGGATGTTTTAGCCTCCGATATCATTAATATTTTCTGAATACTAAGGCTATATTACTTTCAAAAGCAGACTCGTTTGAGACGATTGGCGAATAAAGATGAACTGATCGTAAATAAAAAATATAAGATCTATGTGCTTAGACTGTGAAATTATCAAAAAGTGGGAGTGTGCTTTTGAAATCGAACTTAAGACCGATAAAAATATGAAAATATACTTGTTTTTTTTTTTTTTTTATGTAGGTAGATAGTAGACTATAAAGCAACAAAAAAAAAAAAAGAAAGATGGAGAAGTTTATTATTGTTAAAGACGTTGTTAAAAAGTTACGAGAATTTAACCTTACAGGACGCACTCTAGAGTTTAAGTTAAAACCTGTTCCACAGGGAGTTGAACCAGTTGGTTGGGTGGAAAAAGGAATTAATCAAATTATTCAAAACGCTACAGAAGGCCTACAACCCTTAGAACGTGTGGCTTTTAGTTTTTGCTCTAAAGACTTCAACCGAGGAGAAGGTTGGATTCGCTTCAAAGCAGCTAAAGACATAACCTTTTAAGATGTTTGGAGTGTTATAAGTGGCATTTATCAGTCAAACTCAGCAGGTCTTAATACAGAATCATTTTGTCTTAGTGTGACAACTGTTAGATTACCTGTTGGTGGGGAAAGAGGAAAAATTATAACAGCTTTCACGAGGAATGCGACAAGCGACGAGGTATTATAAGTATTAAAAATACCGATAACCTGTGTTTACCACGTGCTTTGGTAGTCGCCATTGCCCATAATAAAAGAGATCCCGAATTCAGTAAGGTTAGAAGAGATATTAGTAAAATTCAAACCGAAAGAACAAGATCATTGTTGGAGAGAGCTAAAATTAGCATTCCTGAGGCAGGAGGTGGAATTCCCGAGTTAATACAATTTCAAAATCATCTAAAAGAATATAAATTAGTTGTTTATAGCTATGGATCAAAAGGACGAAATATTATATTTGAAGGTTCAACTGAAAGCAATAAACGGCTGAACTTATTACATTACAAAAGCCATTTTTAATGTAATTACATCGCTGACAGCAGCTTTTTGTTCTAACTATTTTTGTGAAAAGTGTTACATCCCATGTGATCACAAAAATGAGCACCGATGTGGTGGAAGTTGTCAGGCATGACAGCAAGCCTCTGCTTGTGAAATAGCAATAAAAATTAAATGCCAGGACTGTCTATGATTTTTTAGAAGTCAAAACTGTTACGAAAATCATAAAAAGGATTATTCGTCAGGCAAATTTACAGTATGCAAACAAATTAAACTATGTTCTATTTGTTTAAAAACCATTAAAGCCAAAAGAGCACATGCATGTGGTGAAATTTATTGTAAAATTTGTAATAAACATGCATCCGAGGATCATCTATGTTATATTCGGCCTGATAAGGGAAAACCTAAGATTAAAGATGATCTTTTTTGTATTCTACGATTTAGAGACGAGCCAAGACAAACTATTGGAAAATTCAGCGTTTTTACATCAAGTCAATCTCTGTGTTTTCAAACAATACTGCGATGAGTGCATGGATTCTGAAGCAGATACTTGTAAAAAAATGTGGTCTAAAGTTACAAAAAGTCAGAGGTATAGACCCAGCGGGAACATTTACTAACCATTTGTTACAAATGAGGAAAAACTTTAATGAAATTATTGTAATAGCCCATAATGGTCAGGCTTTTGATCACCAGTTTATATTAAACTACATTATGACAAAGACAGATTTTACACCTGAGTTAATCATGAGAGGTATCAAAATAATTACGATGCAACTTGAAAATGTAAAATTTATCGACTCACTTAACTATTTCCCTATGCCTTAAGTCAAACTACCAAAGGCATTTGGACTTGAGGATATTTTTAAAAAAGGCTACTTCCCGCACCTATTTAATACAAAGGCAAATGAAAACTATATAGGACCTCTACCATCAATTGAATATTACTCCTCAGATAGTATGAAAGAAGAAGACAGAGCCAAATTTCTTAAATGGTTTGTAGAACATGAAAATGATGGTTTCGATATGCAAAGAGATCTGGTAGACTACTGCGTATCGGATGTCGAAATCCTTGCGCAATCATGTTTAAAGTTTAGAGAACAACTTATACAAACTAGCAATGTATGTCCATTTACTGAAGCTACAACTATTGCTTCAGCATGCAATACAATTTTTAGAAGAAATTTTTTGAAGCTTAATACTATAGGAATCATACCAAAAAATGGTTACCGATGGAGAAACAGGCAGAGCAAAATTGCCATAGATTGGTTACTTTGGACCGAGAATCACAGAAAAATCAACATCTTACATGCTGCTAATGGTAAAGAAGCTGTTTTAAATGGTGTAAAAGTTGATGGTTACTGCTCCGAAACAAATGAGGTATTTGAATTTGTATATGATTATCCGCTGAAATACCCTTAATCTGCAGGGTACCTAACTCTACGGAGATATTTATTGCAAAGGGCGGCTTTTTCAGTTTTGAAAGTATTCAACATTTACGAAATTCATCTAAATATATACTACGCTATACTTTAATCAAACTCACAATAGAGGGAAAGCGACAGACGAGTTTTAAACTAATGTGGCTTAAAGGATAATTTGTGTTGTAAATATTAGAGCTCATTTTAAAAGAAACTATAATCTCGTGACCGACAAAAAAAAGTACCCACTTCGATACATCATTTCCCCTATTTTAACGTTAAAATAGTAAATTATGTTATAAGCTCGAAAAATGTAGTATTTCAGACGTAATGCGGTCGCTAACCTAAATAGCCTGAAAAACATTTTTCGTCCATATGTCATAAGTTATTTTTTATTCGATCTTGTTTTTAATGCGATTGAGAGTTGTAAAATAATGTAGAAATGAAGTGAACCTATACATTTCATCTTGCACGCTAATTTTTTGGTCTTAATGTTTGTTAGTTAACGATGAAATCTGTAATAGCGTCCGAAAAAAAAAATTTTTTTTTGACTAACATAAAAAGTGTTGTCTAGCTAGCAGGGCAATAATCAATACTTTATTGAGAAGGTTAGCTCTTCGTCTAAATATCTAATCTATAAATCGTCATTTTTTCCGACACAATCGGTTAAAAAGCATACAATTGTATGTGAACGTTTGTACAAAAACCATCGTGTTAAATCAGTTCTTATACCTGACTGACAACGCCGAGCTTTAGCTTTTTTTTTTACTTTGTAAAATAAAAAGATTAGTTCTTACTATCAAAGAAATTAAATATGCAAGAGAAATAGCTCGAAAAGATTAATAATAATTTATTTATTCCTAAGTTATAAATCTTAACTACATCACTTTCTAAACCAAGAAAATAGATAATCTTCCTGCATTATTCCGTACTTAGATTTATTTTTCATGAAAATAGTCGAATCTATGATTTTCGTTCAAATCCATAAGGGGCGCTTGTTTTGTATAGATGATTTATGATCTTATTTTCAACTAAAATACTTAACACTCAGTATACAATTTTCAGAAATGTCATGATTAAGAACGGTTCTAGTCATTTTATACAAGATTTCACATGATTTAACAAATTTAAAACATTTTTTTTAATTTTTATTAAATTCTAAACACTCAGTATACACTTTTAAGAAAATATGACGATTTGCGACTGTTTTAGTCATTTTTTACAAAGTTTCACAGGGCTTAATAACGTTAAAACATTTTTTTTAATTTTTTACTAAATTCTAAACACTCAGTATACAATTTTCAGAAATGCCATGATTAAGAACGGTTCTAGTCATTTTATACAAGATTTCGCATGATTTAACAAATTTAAAACATTTTTTTTAATTTTTACTAAATTCTAAACACTCAGTATACACTTTTAAGAAAATAGGACGATTTGCGACTGTTTTAGTCATTTTTTACAAAGTTTCACAGGGCTTAATAACGTTAAAACATTTTTTTTAATTTTTTACTAAATTCTAAACACTCAGTATACAATTTTCAGAAATGCCATGATTAAGAACGGTTCTAGTCATTTTATACAAGATTTCACATGATTTAACAAATTTAAAACATTTTTTTTAATTTTTACTAAATTCTAAACACTCAGTATACACTTTTAAGAAAATAGGACGATTTGCGACTGTTTTAGTCATTTTTTACAAAGTTTCACAGAGCTTAATAACGTTAAAACATTTTTTTTAATTTTTTACTAAATTCTAAACACTCAGTATACAATTTTCAGAAATGCCATGATTAAGAACGGTTCTAGTCATTTTATACAAGATTTCACATGATTTAACAAATTTAAAACATTTTTTTTAATTTTTACTAAATTCTAAACACTCAGTATACACTTTTAAGAAAATAGGACGATTTGCGACTGTTTTAGTCATTTTTTACAAAGTTTCACAGGGCTTAATAACGTTAAAACATTTTTTTTAATTTTTTACTAAATTCTAAACACTCAGTATACAATTTTCAGAAATGCCATGATTAAGAACGGTTCTAGTCATTTTATACAAGATTTCGCATGATTTAACAAATTTAAAACATTTTTTTTAATTTTTACTAAATTCTAAACACTCAGTATACACTTTTAAGAAAATAGGACGATTTGCGACTGTTTTAGTCATTTTTTACAAAGTTTCACAGGGCTTAATAACGTTAAAACATTTTTTTTAATTTTTTACTAAATTCTAAACACTCAGTATACAATTTTCAGAAATGCCATGATTAAGAACGGTTCTAGTCATTTTATACAAGATTTCACATGATTTAACAAATTTAAAACATTTTTTTTAATTTTTACTAAATTCTAAACACTCAGTATACACTTTTAAGAAAATAGGACGATTTGCGACTGTTTTAGTCATTTTTTACAAAGTTTCACAGAGCTTAATAACGTTAAAACATTTTTTTTTAATTTTTTACTAAATTCTAAACACTCAGTATACAATTTTCAGAAATGACATGATTAAGAACGGTTCTAGTCATTTTATACAAGATTTCACATGATTTAACAAATTTAAATCATTTTTTTTAATTTTTACTAAATTCTAAACACTCAGTATATCATTTTCAGAAAATAATACAATTCTGTACAGTTTTAGTCATTTTTACAAAGTTTCACAGGGCTTAATAACGTTAAAACATTTTTTTAATTTTTTACTAAATTCTAAACACTCAGTATACAAGTTTCAGAAATGACAGGATTTAGAACAGTTTTTACAGATATTTACAAAGTCTTAATAACATTAAAATATTTTTTTTCTAATTATAATTGCTATTTTCATCTTTTTTATTCCTTAATTATCTAACATAATGTATACAATTTCAAGAAATAGTAGATTTTTAATCCATGTACAAAATTCAAGAATCTAAAATACAATTAAATGTAGGCTTTTTTTAATTGGCATCTCAGGCAAATTATTTCCCCCAAAATTATCTAAAAAAGATATACCAAAAACATTCTAAAGCGGTTTTTTACCTCTATAAGCATGCAGGCCGATCCGACCCTTGTCGGTTTTATTACCCGCATAAATTAACACAGTAGAGAGATATTGACAGAGCCGCCTCACGAAAGCACCCGGGTTAGCTCATAAACAGCACCACCGAACCATCCGGGTTAGATCATAAAACGCACCACCGAACCACTTGGGTTAGATCATAAAACGCACCACCAGCACCACTGGTCTCGTAAAACAGCACCACCAGCACCACTGGTCTCGTAAAACAGCACCACCAGCACCACTGGTCTCGTAAAACAGCACCACCGAACCACCCGGGTTAGGTCATAAAACGCACCACCGAACCGCCCGGGTTAGATCATAAAACAGCACCACCAGCACCACTGATCTCGTAAAACAGCACCACCAGCAACACTGGTCTCGTAAAACAGCACCACCGAACCACCCGGGTTAGGTCATAAAACGCACCACCGAACCGCCCGGGTTAGATCATAAAACAGCACCACCAGCACCACTGATCTCGTAAAACAGCACCACCAGCATCACTGGTCTCGTAAAACAGCACCACCGAACCACCCGGGTTAGGTCATAAAACGCACCACCGAACCACCCGGGTTAGATCATAAAACGCACCACCGAACCACCCGGGTTAGATCATAAAACGCACCACCGCACCACTTGGGTTAGATCGTAAAACGCACCACCGCACCACCTGGGTTAGTTGCACCACCAGCACCACCAGCACCACCTGAGCCACTGGTCTCGTAAAACAGCACCACCAGCACCACTGGTCTCGTAAAACAGCACCACCGAACCACCCGGGTTAGTTCAGGTTAGTTAGTCATAAAACGCACCACCGAACCGCCCGGGTTAGGTCATAAAACGCACCACCGAACCACCCGGGTTAGATCATAAAACGCACCACCAGCACCACTGGTCTCGTAAAACAGCACCACCAGCACCACTGGTCTCGTAAAACAGCACCACCGAACCACCCGGGTTAGGTCATAAAACGCACCACCGAACCGCCCGGGTTAGATCATAAAACGCACCACCGAACCACCCGGGTTAGATCATAAAACGCACCACCGAACCACCCGGGTTAGTTGCACCACCAGCACCACCAGCACCACCTGGCCCAGAACTCTTAGTTTTCCTCTACTAATATTTGTTTACTCCATCCAAAGTGTGACGTATATAGGGAATAAGAAGTAATTCAATAAAGCAGGTAAGATGAAGAAAATTAAAGAAACTATATAGAACGCAAGCAATCTGAAATAAAGACCAGAGTATAATGGGTCTATCTGTGCTATTAGCACACAAGTAAGTTAGGTAGTTAAGTGGCGATGCAAACTTGAAATGCAGAACATCAGAGACTTTTCAAGTATTTACACATGTTGTTTTGTTCTAATACACAGGATGTTATTTAAGTATGTTGCCAAACTTCTATGAGTGATTCCAAGACAAGAAGTTTATATAAACATAGGTCCGGTAATGCTTCGTTTTCAAGATACAGGGTGTCAAACTTTATTAAAAAATATTATTTTCGTAAATATCTTAATGTTATTTAGGGTGGTAAGGGGCGAATTTAGCCTTACCTAGAATAAAATGTTTGTATTCTTTTCGCATTAGACAATTAAAACTACAACTTTTTAATTTTTAGCATTTTTTTCGTATCTTGCTTCGATTTTGAGAAAAATGATAAGAATCACTTTACTGCATGTCCCTGGGACAACATAAAAGTTATTTTTTACACTTGAAATAATTACGTATGCACTGTTTAAAGTTATGTCAGTTATGCCAAAGTCAAATTTGTTTCAACAATTGTTTTTCCTTTCATGGCACTCTTACTTTTTTGTTACTTTCAAAACACTGCAGTAGTAAGTGACGTTATTTGTTTAATCGAAAAAAATCTGAGCGAAAAAATTCAAAAGATGAATTTCGTTTGATTTAAAGTGCTTAATCATAAATAAAAATCACTTTACTTGATGTCCATGGACAACAATTAAAACAGTTTTTAATTATTTATAAAACACAAAATTATTTTTATTGATTGCAATGAAGTGCTACGAAGAAAATGCTAAAAATAAAAATGTTGTAGTTTTAGTTGCCTAATGGAAAAAAGGTAGGTACGTTTTTTTGTCAAAAATCTTTATTAAAGTGCATTCCAGGACCCCACTGGACTTAAAAATTTTAACCTAGTCAGGGCTAGATTAGCCCCTTACTACCCTAAATATTACTGCCAAATTTCAACAAAATTGGTTAAAGGATTATTAAGATATGTACGAAAAAACGATTTTTTTTTAAAGTTTGACACTTTGTATCTTAAAAACGAAGCACTACCGGACCTATGTGTATATAAACTATTCGTCTTAGAATCAATCAGAGAATCACCCCTTGAAGTTTGGCCACTTACTTAAATAACACCCTGTAAGGCAACGTCGCGCTGTGGTTTCGATACATGTGGTGAATTGCGTCTATGTAAATTTGTATAATTTCTTGTTTAAGGGCTAACTTTTTTATGAACAAGTAGTGTTAATGGGTATGTTACATCTCGATGCATTGCATAATGGAAGAAAAAACGCCTAGTTTGTTAAATTATTGGGTTTTTGGACATGTGGTAGTTTTTTTGTGACTTATGTTATTTACTGATAAGCAGTACAGTATATGGTCCGGTAAGCAGTGATAAATTTGAATCGACACAGTGTTGCCAGAAGTACTACCAAGTCTCTTGAGATACGAAGAACTCGAAATGGAAGATGCATGCAATATATGCCTCAATAAAATTGATCGTGAAAACAATATAAAATGTGCCGTAGTTTGTAACGAGTTTTTTCACGTAAAATGTTTGAATATTACAAACAAGGATTTCAACACAATCAAGAATATACGTGGTTACAAGTGGTTTTGTAATGACTGCAGTACAAATTTTAATATTAATTTAACATACTGAAGGAGAAGTTTGTACTACAAAACATGAAGGAGCCGTTACAAGCAAGTACTGCAATGTCATATGCAAACGTGGCACGCAAAGCTGGTGAAGCAATTTTAATTAAGCCAAAAAATAAGCAAGAAAGTAGCAAAACTAAGGAGGTTTTAACAAAAAAGCTAAATCCGTCGGCACTGGAAGTTGGTTTTACTACATGTAAACCAACGAAAGATGGAGGTATTCTATTAAAGTGTAAAACAAAGGCAGAGATAGAAAAAGTAAAAAAAGAAGCAGAGAAATGCCTTGGTAAGCAATATCAAGTAAGTTTGCCCCAATCCAAAAAACCACAATTTAAGGTATGCGACATTATTGAGGAGCTAAGCAGTGAAGAACTAATCGACAGCATAAAGTCACAGAACTTGTTTTTGAACCATGAAAACAGCCAAATGAAGGTTATTGTATTTAAAAAGATGAAAACCCAATTCATGGCGATTATTGAGTGTGATCCGGAAACCTTAAAGAAGATCCTAGAAGAAGGAAGCTTAAGCATCGGATGGGCTACATCGTGCAGAGTATTTGAATACGTAAAAATATTTAGGTGCTATAAATGTGCAGGTTTCAATCACAGGGCGGAGGAGTGCACTACTGAAGTTCGTTGTTTCAAATGCGGAGAAAATGATCACGAGAAAAATCAGTGTAACAGCGGCAGTTTTAAATGTGTGAATTGTCTAGATGCAAATAAAAAAAGCAAACTTTCTTTGGATGTACACCATTCGGCTTTTGACTCTAAAAATTGCAGCATTTTGAATAAGCGCATCAGTGTCGAAAGACAAAAAAATTGTATGGACGCTATTAATAAGTAGCAATTAACGAGTGGAAAGTTGAGTAGCAGTACGTTAACACTAGGGGATACAAGTGTAAATGTTTATCATCAGAATGTGCAGTTTCTGAGGAATAAGCTTGACACCTTGGAGGTCGCTTTATTGGAATGCAACGCCGTTATTGTATGTATTACCGAGCATTGGCTAAATGACAATCAATTTAATATGGTAAGTCTTAACGAATATATGTTAATCAGTAAGTTTTGCAGAACAAATTTTAAAAATGGCGGCGTTGCAATATTTTCAAGCAAAAATTTTTTTAAATCCGTTAAAGAAATAAAATTAAATAATATTGTTTGTACTGAGAAACTTTTTGAGATTTGCGGTGTAAGATTATTGCTCGAAAATAAGAAAGTAATAAAGATATTTTGTATATATAGATCGCCCTTAACTGATATAAACCTATTTATTTATGAGTTGACCAAATTTTTAGAGTCAAATGTAAACATAAAAAAAAATGAAAGAGTAATCCTGTGCGGCGATCTTAACATTGATTATCTAAAAAGTACAATAGAAAAAAATGAACTTTATGATCTATTGAGTATGTACGGACTTGCCTTCCATGTGAGTGTCCCAACAAGGTGTGTGGCTGGTTCTTCAACTGCAATTGATTATATGTGTTCAAATTTAATGGGTGTTTATGAATTAGATTGTAATGTAGAGTTTAATGGATTGTCGGATCATTCAGCGCAGATTTTAAATTTGAAAAAAGTACTCATGCCAAAAAATGAGAAAGTATTCATTTATAAAGGATTGTTTACTACTGAAAATCATAATAGGTACATTAAAATATTATTTGGTGAGGGAGACATGGTTGACTGTTTTTGAAGCTACCAACGTAAACAGTGCTTTTCAGGAATTCGTTCAGCTTATTCTGATGTATATTAATATTGCGTTTCCTCTAAAGAAAATATTTTTAAATAATATCAGAAAACCATGGTTGACTTCTGGTATTCGTGTATCAGCGCAAAATATAAAACTACTGCATGCGTTGGTGGCGCAAACTGATAGTCCTGTCCTGGTCGACTACTATAAAAAATATAAAAAGGTATACAGGAAAACTATTCAAGCTGCTAAAAGGTTACACAATGATAGATTGTACTTAAATTCGGCAAATAAGGGCAGGACTGTATGGGGCATAATCAAAAATACTTTAGCTCGAGGTGAGATTAGAAATAATATTGAAAGTCTCCACGTGAATGGCGACCAGATAAGTAATCTGAATGAAATGGCTAATGCTTTTAATAAGTATTTTGTGGAGGCCCCACAAAGTTTAATTACTGATAATATAAAGCGACAAAAGAGTGAATATAATTTTAAATATCGAAAAGACGTTGGAACGATGTTTTTCAGACCTGTCTTGGAATGTGATGTAAATGACGTCATAAAATCATTAAAAAAATCTAACTCGGTTGGCATTGATGATATTTCGGTGAATGTATTGAAATCCATTGGTTGCTATATATTGAGTCCATTGACCTATCTAATAAATATGTCATTGGAGAATGCAATTTTTCCTGATATCTTTAAAACTGCTCGAGTTATTCCGCTTTATAAAAAAGGAGAAAAAGACAGATTAGATAATTATCGTCCAATTTCTCTACTGAGCTCAGTATCAAAAATTCTGGAGCGAATTGTTTTTAACCAAATTTCAATGTTCCTATCTACTTTTAATATTATTACAGAATGTCAACACGGTTTCCGCAAAGGAAAGAGTGTATCTTCGGCGATCTTGAACTTTTTTGGTGAGCTTTATAGTGCACTTGATATTAATAAGAAATGCTTGAGCCTTTTTATGGACCTCAGTAAGGCCTTTGACCTTGTTGATCACGTCTTGCTCGCGGCGAAGTTACATGAATACGGCATAAGAGGTATGGTTGGTGAATGGCTGCAGTCGTATTTGACTGGTCGAGATCAGGTTGTGGATCTTGAGGGTATCAGATCTGATAAAAGAAATATATGCATTGGTGTTCCGCAGGGATCCATCCTGGGCCCTCTATTATTCCTAATTTTTGCGAATGATCTCCCAGACTTGACTCATAATGAAAGAGAACTTGTCATGTTCGCTGATGATAATTCTTATTTGAGTTGTGGCAGTACCTCCGAGAGTTCGATTACATTATTACGTGATATGCTTGCAAGATTCAACACATGGTTTGCTGGCAATGGGTTATGTTTGAATACAACCAAAACAGTGTTCATCAGCTTTACTCCAGGCCGGTCAACCTTTAATGAGAGTCTTCTTGTCAGGGCCAACGGTGGGTCGATTGCACAGGTTGTTCAAACAAAAGTACTGGGTATACATATTGACAATGCCTTATCGTGGAGCTTTCACTGCACTGAACTAAATTCTAAAATTTCTCCAGTATGTTATGCTCTCTACCGCCTGCGTGGTGTGGTCGGCAGGAATATTCTCTTGTCTTATTACCATGCCCAATTTGTTTCCCGAGTCAAAAGTGGAATTTTATTTTGGGGTTCGTCTCCATCGAATTTAAATAGAGTGTTTTTAATCCAAAAAAAAGCTATAAGAAGTATGATGGGAGTGTCTTGTCGTCATTCATGCCGGAGGCTATTTAAAACACTTAAACTGCTCACTTTGCCTAGTTTATATATTTTAGAAGTTCTTATGTGCGTAAAAAATAATTTAAATTGTTTTTATCCATGGAAAACATTCATAATTATGAGACGCGTAACAATATGAACTTTGTTGTACCGGCGCACAACATGGCATTATTTGAGAGGAGCCCATTCTACATGGGAACAAAACTCTACAATAAGTTGCCTAGGGAAACCAAAAACATAGCGAGCAAAGTACTTTTTAAGAGAAGTGTATGTAATTTATTGATTTCTCGTGTTTTCTACAATGTTAGTGAGTATATGGATTGTGATTTGTTATCCTAACTGTAATCTAGTATATATATTTTGTATTTATAAATTTGAATAGTCATTGTTCCACAGATGTCTGTGGTTGAAATTGACCTTTTCTATACCAATGCAAACGTTGGTCTCTTGAAATAAAAATTTATTTATTTATTTATTTATTTATTTATGCTGTATGTGCACGGATGGGGTAGATAATAGGACAAATGGACGAAAGATACGAAAAAGGTCATTCTTTATAACAGCGTTTGCTTGCTTTAAAAATAAGATCCATTAACATTGTCAATAATTTAGCTTACATTCCCCTACTTAATTGCCAGTTTTAATAAAATACCTAGGTACTTTAGAATTTTACAGTAATTAATTGTAATTGACCTACAACCACGTTGCCGCCGTGTTGTAAACTTTTAATGGCTCATACAAGCTAGATTATTTGTTACTGAAATTATTATGCCTACAGAGTGGTCAAACGAAACTTGGACGAAGGACTATACGATAACTAAAGAACTTTGTCAAAATATCTATATGTATTATGATTGCGGGGCCCAAATGTATTCACCAGTAACGATATTAATTTTATTATACTCGCAACTCTCATGTATGGTCAATTACAAATCCCCACGCAACAGTCAAAAGTAATTTTCAAGATAAGTTTTCGGTAAATGTGTGGGGTGGTATGCTTGATGTTTATTTCATTGGCCCTTTCATTTTGGAGAATCGCCTCACAAGAGACCACTACTTCTATGGGACTAAACAGTGACAAGTCAACATTCATAAATACCAGAATTGAAAAAAATAGACAAATAAACACGCAATGGAATGTTTTGCTCGATTTACAAATAAATCCTCAGAAATACAGTCTGACTTATTAATATGTTTAATCCTAATTTTTTCGATAACTGTTGAGTTGAGGTATAGGACATGGCACATGAAACATATTTAGAATTCGATGCAAAATTAAAAAATTAAATAAAAAATATATATTTTCATTTAAAAAAATGAAGTTGATGGTCGTAACCTATTTTTAGGCTACTCTATATACATGAATTTACCATGAAAAATACACAATAAGAAATAAAAATCGATGGGTTCGAGCGTTTTTCCAAAAAACACACAGTTGACTTTTCAACTTCTAGTAACTTGGGGGATCGCAGGCAGGTAGTGAAACCCCATGGACAGTTTTCTGGCATATTATTAATGATCTTCCCCTGGAAAACCAAACGGATACGTTTGGGCTTTTTGCTGATGATACTACGGTCTTTACAACTGGAGAAACTGAAGCAGGAGCCCATGCAAGCCTAAGTGAGGCTAAACAGCAAGTTGAGAACTGGTTCCTGTCAAACAGGCTTCTGTTGAACCAAAAGAAAACGCAGAAGATTACTTCTACCCTAAGAAATACTACGCTTACTGATGAAACATCTTCAGTAAAATTTCTTGGCGTCCTCTTGGATAAGACACTAAAGTGGGATGCACATGTTGCAAGTGTGTGCAAGAGGCTTAGCAGTAGTGTGTTTTTGTTGCGTAATCTGTATGGCTGTGTATCTGATGCCACCATGAGAACAGCCTACCTTGGTGTTTTTCACAGTGTCATGTCAAGTATGGGGAGGATCCTCTCATTCACAGCGGGTTTTTGGCTTACAAAGAAAAATCATCAGGATTATGTCTGGGCTAGGTTATAGGGAAGACTGCCGAAGCGCTTTTATTAAGTTGAGCATATTTACCCTTCCTTCATTCTATATCCTCGAAAACCTTCTTTTTATCAAGCAAAATGATAGCCTTCTGACATATCCATATCAGGATGTACATGGTCATGACACCAGAAACAGTACCAACTATATCCCAATGTATTGCCGCTTGGGAAAGGGCCAAAGCAGACCAGAATTTATTGCATTTAACAAACTACCTCATGTAATTAAAGAAAAGCCTGTAAAGGCATTTAAATTTCATGTAAAAAAAATTTTTAATAGAGAAGTAGTTTTATAATGTAGACCAGTTTCGTAATTGTCAGTTTTAATTTTAAATATTTTTAATTTTATGTAACTTGAATTGCGTCCATCTTGCACCTTAGTACATCAGGTTCTACCTATGTCTTGTATTGTATTAATATTATGTGTAAACTATTTTATTGAATGTAAACAATATTTGACGAGTGTTAACAAATTTTTGTACAATAAACCATTTGAATTTGAATTTTTGAATTTTAAATGAATTTAGACGTAACTTCTTGGACCCCACCACTGGGATTCCGATGACGATGAGTGATTGTACCGATCATGGTATAACTGCCCAGGCAGCCGAAAGACGTCGTAGCGATGTCTTGGTAACATCAGGACCAACCAAAATGACGTCTATAATGACGTTGCATGACGTCCTACTGACGGGAGAAAGTTTCGTCGAGTGACGTTATTAATTACGTGTAATTACGTCATCATTGACAATATACTGGACTTAACATTGACGTCCTAATGACGAATTATGACGTAAATTGGACGTTGCAGGATCATACTTTAATAAGGGAAGCTTCCATAATTTTGTGTTGTCGGCTTAATGGAACGTGTAATTTATTTAAATTGGCAGTTTTGAAATTTGATGCCTTTTAGTACTGAATTGTAAATCGACGTTACAATACGCTGGATAACTTCAGTACCCATACGTTACTTTAATCTCGTTATATCACGTTATTCTACGTCATGGTTTGGTACATAGAACTTTCAAACTTGATTGGTTGGAAATCGACGATACAGTACGTCAATTAACGCCCTTTTACGACGTCATTATTTATTACGTTATGCGATGTAACAAAATGACGTTACGATACGTTATATTTTAGCCCCTCGACGTAAATCACGTAAATATGACGTCATCAGTCTGCTGCCTGGGTGAAGACTAAAGGCCCGAAAAAACATTTTTACAGGTCTTCGCTTATTTTATACTGTGTTGTGGGTGTTAAATTTGTGTTATTCTATCTTAAATGAATTATTATTTTATTTTTTAAATATTTCCTCAGTTTTGAATCACGAAATTATCCCTATTTATAGGGTATTTTTTCAATGTGGATTACCTACCTATTATAATAATAGTAAGGTAGGTAGGTACCTACCTAATATTTATTTGGTATAAAATATGGTGTAAGGGAGTAAATTGTAACAAATGCATACCTACTTTAATATTTTTTGACATTGAATCAGCAGTATTTTAGATTTTGGGAAATCGTTGATAGATGTATACACGTTTATGTGGTGTCATTAGAGACCTGTTACTACAAAATATTTCTTCAAAAATTAAGAAAATCTAAGAAGGGTTACAACCTGCCCCGGGTCTCCCCTACCTAATCAATATAGGTATTCATAAATATGTTGTTAAGTATAATATAATAAAACTTCTCCTTACCTGGAAAAACTTGCTCGTACATACAAATCTCTTTCAAAAAAAGATCCTTGGTGGGAAACTGTTTCCTTAGATTTTCATGTGTAGGCGCCTTTTTTATCACCAAATTCAATTTTTTATCACTGTCCTTGTCTATTACAGACAATCCGTTTATAATACCGATATATCCGTCTCCTTCTTTCGAAACTGATTTATTTTCTTCCAAAGTGTAATTTGTTATATTGTTTTTACTTGCAATTTGGGCAACTAAGGTTTGTACTTCCGGTAATAAAGACTCCATGTTTCTGAGCTTGTTAATAATATAAATATGTATTTGAAATAGTAAATAACTGTTATAAATAATAAATGCGGAACAAACTAATTTTGAATTAATTGTACTCTAACTCAGTTTAATACTTTCTGCGTGTGATATAAATAATAAATGTTTTATCTACATACTGGAAACCATCGCTCGCTAGCTAGTATTTGTTATCAGATGCCACAGAGTAAGATATTTCCAAATCTAATTTAAAAAACATACTTCTTAGGTTTCTACTGTCACTATCAAAAAATTATTTTAACTATGTCCCGAGAATCTGTTATGCTGTGAATAAACAGGATGTTTTGGGTCCAACTAGTTTTTACAAGGTCTTGTCATGCCGAGTCATTCATGTAATCATTAAATTGTTGCAAATTATACTTAAGTATTGTTATGTTGTTGTATGTTTAGGTATATACAGGGGGATTTACGTACACTGACAAAAATGGATTTACCGACGCCGTGGGTTGCAGAATTGAAGCTACTTTAACGCACGTTATTATGTTGTTCAAACTGAGTCTACGAGTTATCACAAATCATCATTACCATGTGTAAATTATTTTGAGTTGAAGTAAGTTATACAGAGTGCTCTAAAACCCCATGTCGAGGCAGGGGCGGTCATATCAACATTTTGAGGGGGGGGGCCATGCAGTGGCGGCTCATGTCAATTTAGAGAGGCGCTGCTAGGAAAAGTCTTAGCGGCGCAGGCGAAAAATTTTTGGGTGCCACGCCCTTTTTTGTTGATGATTCTTGGTTTTCAAGTAGGAAAAATACGCAAAAAACGGTTAAGTAAATTTTAAAATTATAGATACCTATATTATATTATACCTACTTACTTATTTTATTTTTATTAATATTTTTTGCGTTTAAATATTTTTAAAAAATTAAGGGTTTGACACGATTGGTCAATTTATGGAGGCAGGGCTTTTATAATGTAAATCGACGCCAAGGGGGGGGGCCATGGCCCCCATGGCCCCCCCCCGTATGACCGCGCCTGTGTCGAGGGTAAATCACCGATCGAAAAGTCACGGAAAGTTCCGAATTCGCGCTCGTGCCGATTTGGCGCGGTAACTTCATCCCATTGTTATTAGTACCTCGTGCACGTCGCGTCGTCATGGACCACATAAATAGACTTGCTATCCGCGCAATCGTTGATCGGGTTAATCTTTTTTTATTTTTGTTCAGAGTTTGTTCTCATACAGGTGCGTGAGAATGAGGATACTCCAACTTTAGGACAGATTAAATCTATAGTCCTTAAGTAAGCTAGAACAACTGAAAGGTCCAGTTTTGATAGCTCGAATCATGAGTTAATCTAGTCCGAGTTGTAATGCATCACAATTCCCATATTGGTCTCTTGCAGCTTAAACAATGAATTGCTGCAGCCCACGTCGCATGTGTTCGTCAAACCCAGTTATGGTTAGCTAAGCTAGCTAGCTAAACCAGCCCATCTTCAGGGCTATTATAATTCATAAACAGTGATTTGATGCAACTTCTTCGATTTAGTTGCCGTGATTTAGAGGTCTGAGCTATCTCCTATTAGCAACACGCTTCGGTCTAGAATAACTCATACTCTAGTTATATCAACTCGATATTTCGCTCAGTGTAGGTGGCGTATTAGACGTTTATGGCGAACGAGGCAATGGGACGGTCTAAAAATTTGTTTTTCTGCATGAATGGAGGCCTGCTCCCACACAACACACTTCTTTTTAGAAATATCTCTGATATATTTCGAATATCTCAAAAACATAACCTTTCATATCAATAGTTCTAAAATAATTTTACGAAATAATTATGAAATTTTAAACGCAATATTTATAATAATATTTATAAAGGATTTCAGATTCATTACACCAAAAATGACAGTTGACACACCCTGCCTTTGAGCCTTTGACACTTGACGGGCCAAATGCAAAAAAGTCAACCTGTTCCCTTCACGGGTTCCCCTTATTTTATATTTTGTTTGGGTAATGTTTACTTAACAATTATTACACTATTACAATTGGACATTAATATTTTTAGGTAAACTGCGCTACTACCGAATGATTATATATTATGGATAATGAAACTGAGGTATAGGTATAATAATAATTGTAGTTAATTTCATTTTATGACTTTCCCCATAGGCGTAGCCAAGGTGGGGCAGGGTGGGGCGCTTGCCCCCCCCCCCTGGCCCAAGGAAAAAATTAAAAAAATACACAAAAACACAAAAATAAATTAAAATATGAATGAATAGGAAATAGCAGTGATACGAAATACCGTCTCCACAATAAAAGAAATAATAAGATTCGTCCGAGAATCGCCCCTTCGCCGAAAATGCGTATCAAATAATACCAATGCTCTGCGAAACCCGTTGGTCTGAGAAATATCGAAGTATCGCCACATTCAAAAACCATTATGTGCAAATCGTCTTAGCGCTTCAAAAACTGTCAAAAGACGGTAATAATGCAACAAGAAAAGCTGCCTTTCAAATGCATTGCGCTGCCACAAACTCGGAATTCATTGTTAGTGTTTGTCTTATAGCAAAATATTCGGCACTTCTGCAACCGGTAGTAAATGCTCTACAGTCAATAAGTACATATAGACTTACTTCAATGTGCAAATCATATTAAAAAAATCGCAAACATCATGAAAAAACACAGTAAAAATGCCGATGTTGAAAGTCAAAGTGTTGTAGCAGAGGCTGAAACAATCGTCAAGCATCTTGGAACAGATTTCAGTATGCGGGTCATAAATCAGCAGAAACATCGTGCAAATCCTCCACCACAGTCTCCTAGCCAGTTTTGGAGAAGATCACTAATCATTCCGTATATAGATTTATTAATAATGTCTCTAGAACAGCGTCTTTCTGAGAAGAACTTACCCGCATACTTATTGCTTACGTTGCACCCTCACATGACCAATATGAGGATTTATTGAAAAAAACTGAAAGTTTTTGTAGTAACTACAATTTAAATAGTTTTATTGGTGAAGCTGAACTTTGGTACAACCAATGGAGAGAGGAAAATGCGCCAAGGGCCGAACTAATAAACCGTAATACCCCAGTTTTTTGTGTGTACTAACACGATGCGTTACTGTGTTAGGATATTTATAAATAAAATTTTTGTTGTTTTGTCGGTTAGAAAATATCAGGTGGTTCATTAATGTCTATACTCTATACGGATGACCCTCGCCTGGTGCAACTAATTAGTTTTAATGTTTAAATAAAAACTTTTTTTATAAGTACCTTATATTACGTTTTCATGTTTTTGCCCCACCCTGGAGAAAATCCTGGCTACGCCCATGATTTTCCCCGCTTAGTTTATTTATTAAACTTGAGTTGTTACTGTTGTGAATTAGAATATTGAACAGTAAAGGGACAGAAGAAGAATAAAAAATTTTTAATCTACAAGTAAAACATTACAAGAATAATAAAAGCTGGAGTAAGGCATCATCTCCCTCCGGGACAGAACTGGAGGTACGACAGATTGTTGCACTTTGGCTGTCGCAGTGCAAGCAAACTTCGTTTGTCTTCTGAAATGTCAGAACTTTGAATACCTATACAGCGTGGCCCAAATTGGGCCTACATGTATGGGGATCTTGGAAACTATAGAAGATAGAGAAACGGTTAAATGAGGAAAGTTTTTGACAATTATATTTCTAACTGAAAACCGTTTAGTACGCGGCCCTATCTTTTTTGGTTTTTGAAATATGTTGAAAAAACCAAAAAGATGTATTTTCGAAAATATGCTGTAGATTTCTTATTATTCACTATTTTGGCAATCTGTAAAAACATTTTTAAAGCAACTTTTTAAGTAGATTTCAGTTCTGCAATTTAATTTTGAACATGACGTTTCAGTTATTTTATACCATCATCAGGTTCATTTTTTCTTATGGGCGCCATATTGTATTTTATACTTAAAAGGTAGCTTATGACGTCAGCTTTTCAACGATGTATTATTTGTTGGAAAATAAATGAAATTGACTTAAAAAATAAAGAAAATTAATTTTCGCAACACGTCAAATTTGACAACTGCACTATAACTCCCTAAATTGAATACCAATTAAAAGGTTTACATTTTGTAGTATTCACAAAACACTGCTTACATTGTTTCAATCAACAATATTACAATAACCTATGAATCAAAAATAAAATCCAGTAGCCTATGACCTTACAATAACCTATGAATCAAAAATAAAATCCAGTAGCCTATGACCAACCACTACCATTTGAAAATGAAACAAAAATATTACTTGTCAGAACGAGTAAAAGTATAATAGTTTTTATTATTATTATCAAATAATAACGATTTATTTGTGTATTCTGAATTTAAAAGAAAATGGCATTGCGTTTTTCTCACGAAGAAAAATTTGATTTGCTAGAATGTTACATTCATTGCAACAGAAATGCAACCTTGCATTAGAAAGGTATTTTGAAAATTTTCCTGAAAGACCGCAGCCAAGTGTCAGACTTTTTCCAAACATTGTTATGAACCTGAGAAACCATGGAAGTTTTGAAAAACCGCGGCCCAAGAGTTACGAAAAAGCAGGTAATAACGAGCGTGACGAAAATGTCAGAGCCTATTTTAATGCCGCTCCGACATCATCTACAAGAGCGTCGGCAAGAGACTTACCAACCCCGCGAAGTACCATACAAAGAGCCCTTAAGGAAAATAAATATCGACCATACAAGCCAACTATAGTTCAGGGTTTACGAGAAACGGATTATCCAAGAAGAATGCAGTTTTCAAATTGGTATGTAAATCAATGCGAACAAAATCATGATTTCAGTCGTCTTGTAATTTGGACCGATGAATCACATTTTACCAACTGCGGGGTATTTATTAGACATAACCATCATTTTTGGGCAACAGAAAACCCTCACCAATTGGCTCAACGAAGACTGCAAACCCGATTTGGTTTTAATGTATGGTGTGGTATGTATGGTAAGTAATGTCACCTAGCTTGCTAAATACATAGCAGGTATTAAGTAACCCAGCTTTACTTTTCTCCTTACATTTTAGACAACAGACTTATAGGACCATTCTTTTATAATCATACGTTGAATGGCCAAAGATACTTGGAGCTATTAGAAGATCAAATATTACCGGCAATTAGAGCAAGAGTTCCTCAAGATCAATTGAATAATATTTGGTTTCAACAAGACGGTTGTCCCGCACATAATGTTCGGGAAGTTCAAACTCTCTTAAGACAGATATTTGATGACAAATTAATTTCAAACGGCGGACCAGTTAATTGGCCTGCTAGATCCCCCGATATAACTCCTCTCGATTTTTATTTATGGGGTTATGTAAAAAATGAAGTATATGAGTTTGAACCCCCGGAATCTGTACAAGAATTAGAAGAGAGAGTGAGGAATGTGTTTACGAGCATAAATGGCAACACGCTTCGCAGGGTCATCAATACTGTGTTAAAAAAGTGTCAAAAATGTATTAATAAAAACGGCCAACATTTCGAATAAGTATAGTAAGTTAGATATTTTTTCTTATTTTCTTTTCAAAACAATAATTAATATTCATTGCGTTTTTAGTTTTCTTCATTTGAAATGTTAATATGAGATTTTTAACCATAAGGAAAAAATAAAATAATGTATTATAATATTATGATATTTTAAACAAATTTAACCCTGCCTAATGTGTTCTTCTCAAATTTGACGTGTTGCGAAAATTAATTTTCTTTATTTTTCAAGTCAATTTCATTTATTTTCCAACAAATAATACATCGTTGAAAAGCTGACGTCATAAGCTACCTTTTAAGTATAAAATACAATATGGCGCCCATAAGAAAAAATGAACCTGATGATGGTATAAAATAACTGAAACGTCGTGTTCAAAATTAAATTGCAGAACTGAAATCTACTTAAAAAGTTGCTTTAAAAATAATAAGAAATCTACAGCATATTTTCGAAAATACATCTTTTTGGTTTTTTCAACATATTTCAAAAACCAAAAAAGATAGGGCCGCGTGCTAAACGGTTTTCAGTTAGAAATATAATTGTCAAAAACTTTCCCCATTTAACCGTTTCTCTATCTTCTATAGTTTCCAAGATCCCCATACATGTAGGCCCAATTTGGGCCACACTGTATAAGATATACAGTTGATAACAAATTATGGCTAAATTTTCCTGTCTTTATAATGGAATATGTATTTTTAATAGTGTTTATATATCAAACATTGATTTACGCAGCGTCCTTGATATATTAGGGATTAGCATTTTTTTATCAGGGATATAAGGTCGATTTGTAAAATTTCTCGTCACCGTTCCCGCTCGTCGCCACCGTTTTTAGGGTTTTTATAAAACACGAACTGCACCGTAGTGAATCCGCGAGAGCGGTAGCCTATTTTGAGGAATATTAATTTTCTTTGCAAATGTGGAGAATGTGACCAGTATTTAATATTATTTTTCAATTATGAGATTAGTTCCCACACAGCACAATTATGTTTCAGAAATATTTCATATTAGTTTATCCGAAAGATTTTAAATTTTTACTGTTCAATATTTCATATACAGGGTGTTTCCTAACTTCGGTACGAAACTTCAGAGGGTGATACGTAAGGTCGTTTTAAGAAAAAAAGTTCCTATAAACATATGTCCGGAGTTGCTTCGTTTCTGAGATACAGTGAAGTTTAAAAAAAGAACGGTCATAAATATCCTTAAACCGATTTGGTTGAAATTTGGTTCAGTTATTTGAAGCAATAGGGCGCTTATTTAGCCCTAACTAGATTAAAATTATTAGGTCCAGTGGCGTCTCAGTGGACACCACAGCCAATTATTATTGAGAAGAAAAAGTACGCTACTGCCTTTTTTTTAGTTTTTTTATTTGTTCAGATTAAGGAACTACAAATACAACTTTTTGGTCCCTTGTGTTTTTTTCATATCTGGCTTCGTTTGCGAGGAAAAAAAATAAAAATCACTTTAACTCATACTAAAATCCATGGACAACATAAAATAACAACCAAAAATAAACAATAAACAATTTCGACCTTACAGTAAATGAGCAAAATGTCCACCTTCTGATTAAATGCATGACTGCAATCGATTTGTCATTGATTGTCTGATACGCTCAAAAATACCTGGAGTATTCCTTATGACATTGCAATTGTCAATTATCCGATTCCTCAAGTCATTCACATCTAGTACTAGTACAGGAGTTTTATAAACAAGAGCCTTCAGATGACCCCATAAATAGAAATCTAAAGGATTAATATCAGGACTGCGAGCTGGCCAATTTTGAGGTCCTGCACGTCCAATCCAGCGATTAGGGTAGGTGAGATGCTGACGAACAAGAACACTAAAATGAGGTGGAGCCCCGTCGTGCATAAACCACATGTTGACTCTTACACGCAGGGGTACTTCTTCTAACAAAATGGGTAAATGATGTCGCAAAAAGTTCGTGTAGGATTCACCTGTTGGCGGTAAAAAAAAATGTTAGATAGTCACCAATAATTCCTACCCTCGTTCCTACCCAAACGTTGAGCGAAAATTGTTGCTGAAAATTACTTCCTTTAATAACGTGGGAATTTTCATCGGCCCAAAAATGGTCATTGTGAAAGTTCATAATAGCTTCTCGTGAGAACTTCCCTCGTCCGTAACTAAAATACTTGGTAAAAAATTGTTATTGTGTGCCATCCTATGAATCAATTACCTACAAAACATTAATATTGAGTGAAAATCCCGAGGCAGTAGAGCTGAGTATGTGATATGGGTACAGGAGGTTTCGTTTTAGAACTTTCCAAACGGTTTTTGGGCTAACTTCAAGCTGCAGTGCAATCTTCCTGGTACTATTTGAAGGATCTTCTTCTATCGCATCAAGTATAGCTTCTTCTAGTTCAGGCGTTGTTACAGTTTTTTTACTCTGTTAGGATATCTGTCCTGGTAAATTATCCGTGCTTCTTCCGCATTTCCATTTGCTAATCCATAAATAAAGTGCGTGCCAGCCATTTCAGCGTTAGTAAAATTGTTCATGATGGAATCACTGCTAATTGACAACTCTAAATTTTACTGATAATATGACAATACTATCACTTCAGCTGCTCTCCAAAGCAGGTAGGTAGGTAGGTACTTCATTTGGTCTTGGCAATAATTTGTTATAAATAATAGCAGATGTGATAAGCCAAAAATGTGATAATAAAAGTAAACCTATTAAAGCCAGTCGTGCATTTTATCAGAAGGTGGACATTTTGCTTATTTACTGTCAGGTCGAAATTGTTTATTTTTTATTTTTGGTTGTTATTTTATGTTGTCCATGGATAGCTCTTAGAATGAGTTAAAGTGATTTTTATTTTTTGTCTCGCAAACGAAGGCAGATATTAAAAAAATACAAGAGATAAAAAAGTTGTATTTGTAGTTGCTTAATCCGAACAACTAAGAAAAGTAAAAAAAAGGCAGTGGCGTACTTCTCTTCTCAATAATAATTGGCCGTGGTGCCCACTGAGACGTCACTGGACCTAATAATTTCAATCTAGTTAGGGCTAAATAAGCGCCTTATTACTCCAAATAACTGAACCAAATTTCAACCAAATCGGTTTAAGGATATTTATGACCGTTTTTTTTTTGTTAAACTTCAACACCCCTGTGACATTTCGTACCGTAGTTAGGAAACACCCTGTATATTTCGAAACATTCATGATATATTGATCAAATCTTTCAGAAACCCAAAAATGCCCCATAAAAGTGATATTTCATTTTATGTTTCTGAAGCATTACATAATTGCATTCTGAAATATTTCAAATTAGAGGCAAATACTTTTCAGAAATATTTCAAAATAATTTCTTGTAATATTTCTAAAATAATATAAAATGGAATAATATATCATTCAATATCAAGAACATATTTATTAGAAAAACATATAAACTATATTATTAAGTAATAAATATGAATAAACAAAATAGGATGCTTATTAAATTTATCTCTGAATTCTTCTTTCTATGGGGCCCGAAAGTAGAAATTTAAAAATTAATAATTTTAAGTAGGTATGAATCATAACAATATTATGCGAATATAAAGGTGCATTTATGAAACTTTTCACCACTGCTCCCGCCCGTCGCAACTTAACCTAAAGGGGAATAATGTATGTATTTATAAACGCCGCCACCGCTCCCGTTCATAGTTTCAACATGACCAATTTTTATCTCGCTGACCTTGTGCTGTTTGTCGTTCGTGCTTTAGCCAATGGGAAAAAAGAAATTTTACACATTTGATAAAAAAACACAGAAATATTTTCCATATTCCTACGATTTCAGCATATATAGACAGTACACAGGGCTTAACTTATGTCATAGTTTAATAATATTAAATACTGGTCACATTATCCACTTTTTACAAATTAATATTATAATTAATATTGTAATATTTAATATTATTATATTTTAACCTCAAAATTCGTTACTGCTGTCGCGAATTTACAACGGTGCAGTTGATGTTTCATAAATACCCTAAGAACGGTGGCGACAAGCGAGAATGGTGCCAATCAGGAGCGGTGGCGAAGTTTTACAAATCGACCTTTATATTATAGGTCCCTGGTGGAAAAATACCAATCTCCAATATATTAAGGACGCTGCGTATAATAATGTTTGATACTTACATAAACGCTATAGGTATATTAAAACTACATATTCCATTATAAAGGAAGGAAAGTTTAGCCAAAATCTGTTATTAACTTATATAGGTAGTCAAAGTTCTTACAATTCACGGGACAAACGAAGTTTGCACTGCGACAGCCACAGTGCAACAATTTCTTGTACCTCTAGTTCTGACCCGGAGTGGGATGATGTTTTACTGCATCTTTTATTATTCTAATAATGTTTTTGTAATTTAAAAATTTTTCATTCTTCTTTTGTCCCCTGCATGAGTGTTTAATATTCTAATTCACCACAGTAGCAACTCAAGTTTAATAAATAAACTAAAGCGAGGAAAATCATAAAACAGGCTGGTTTTTCTATCTGGTCCGTCAAGTGTCAAAGGCAGGATGTGTCAACTGTCATTTTGGGTGTAATGAATCTGAAATATTTCAGAAATAGTGAGGGTATGTTTTTGAGAGATTCGAAATATATCAGAGATATTTCTGAAAGGAAGTGTGCTGTGTGAGTTAATCCCTGTATATTGTCTATAAATGTTGAAATCGTAGGAATATCTCTATGTTTTTTTTATCAAATGTGTCAAATGTCTTTCTTGCCATTGGCTAAAACAGGAACGACGAACAACACAAGGTCAGCGAGTTAAAAATCGGTCATGTTGCAACTACGAAGGTGGCGACTTTCATAAATGCATACATTCCCCTTTAAGTTAGATTGCCGCATGAACGGAGGCGACGAGCGGGAGATGTGACGAAAAGTTTTATAAATGCATCTTAATACCCACATAATGTTATTATGATTCATACCTAAAATTATTAATTTTTAAATTTCTACTTTCTGGGTCACATAGAAAGAAGAATTTCAGAGATAAATAAGAACCCTAGCTATTTTGTATATTAATATGTATTACCTAATAATAGTTTATATGTTTTTTTAATAAATATGTTCTTGATATTGAATGATATATTATTCCATTTTATACAATTTCAGAAATATTACACCAATTTTTTTTAAATACTTCTGATAGTATGTGCCTATTTGAAATATTTCAGAAGTGCAATTACGAAATGTTTCAGAAACATAATTTGAAATTTACTTTTATGGGATATTTTTGGGTTTCTGAAACATTTCACCAATATATGATAAATGTTTCGTAATATTTATGGAATATTTAAAATCTTTCGGAGAAACTAATATGAAATATTTCTGAAACATGATTGTGTGCTGTGTGAAAGTTTCTACTGGAAAGTAGTAGCCGCTTTAATAGAGATGTCGCTTATAGTCTTTTGACTTTTGTGTATAAAGTGCACTCAAAGATATTTCCCTTCGCCCTAGCCTCACTAACTAGCCGCGATACGGCGAAACGTGTCTGAGGATGGACCTGGTGAAGGAAAATAATCAAAGTTGTACATTTCTTAGCTATTGATTCCTGTTTTCCAACCGACGATGGGCGTTTAGGGTTGCTATCTCGCCGAGACTCGCCCGGGACATTTCGCACAAACAATAATCCAAAAGGGCTGATTTCCCTTTGTGTATGGAAATAAGTCGAGGTTGTTCTCATAAGTAAGCCTGGACAAGATCTAACCCATCTCTCTCGATGCCAGCGCCTCTATAACTGGTGGTCCAGTTCCGTGAACTATTGTCTGGGTCGGTCGGATTGTGGGCGGAAGTGAGGGAGTAGAGTAAACGCAAAGCGGGAAATTTGAAATTCTTTAATTTTTAGTATTATAGTTTTTTTTTTACCAGAAAAACGCATTTAATTGCATTTTTGCTGATAGTACACTACACTAAACTAGAAATTTCCCTGAATTTTACGACGTGGTCATGATAAAATTATATTATCTCAGATTAGGTAAACTTGGCGCAGTGGAATTAAAACTAAACACGAATAAGTTTAATTCTTGGGTTATGTATGACTAGAGTTATAGCCAGTCGATGCACATGGCTATAAGGGTGAGAATTGACACCCTCTATGTGCCATAGTAACCACATTGCTGAAAAAGAAAATTTTAAGACGAGAGAGAAACTAACTGCTACACAAATCGCCTGTAAATCTATCTTTGGGGCAAAAAAATAAATAAGACAAGTGTTTTTACTATAAAATGACATTTATTAGGTATTTTAACTTCACAACAAAGTGTTTGGAACACTATTTTAAGTACGAATTTTTTTATTACCTAACTATATTTTTACACTTTATTATAATATTTATCTATAACTATTATCTTATCTGGTTTTATCAACCTATTTATATGTTCACTGCAAACTGATTTTGTGACTAATAAGTCGATTTATCTTTAGGTCAGACATACCTTTTTACATGGAAATAATCATGCCGCAAGTTGATATATTAATGGTAGTACGTGTTTACTACTTCCATCAACGAGGTAAAGAAATTCACCTCAAATGACCAAATTTGGAATATTTGTTTGAAACCTAAGGTTATCTCTCTCACTCTCTATATTCAACTTTTATATTTAACTATCGATAACCCCGATAATGTCTCAGACTCAGTCTCAGAGCAATCAGACAATCAACATTCAAAATATATTACGTAAAACCACCTTGTTAACCTGATTTAGGATAAAGTGATTAAATGTGCGTAGTTTTCACACAAGTAATCAACATCATGTTACTTTACTAAAAGGCCTTTCGGTTATACGCACTATTATTTACAACTTATGACAATTATATTGACATATATAGATAAAATTGAGCAATTCAATCCACAATAACACTGAAAGGTATGAAAAAATTGAAAGGCACATAGACTTTTGTTAATGTTAGAAACTAAAGTCTTCGTATGGCATATTCAGGGTGATTCACGGTAGTTAACCGACTCTACCCACCTAAAATATTTTCGACAAGGTGGTGTTGTCGCTTCTACCGGAAAGTAGTAGGAACTTTGATATTTTAAGCAGACCACCATATACTGGGTGGCCTACTCTCAACGCAGAATTTCATAGCATCAAAACTACTCAACTTTTTAATATTTTTCAAAAACAGGGTAATAGGGAGACATTAGGCCTATGGTTTAAAATTATTTTAAAATATACCGGATGTCCCAAAAAAAAGATCCTTAGCAAAGTCATATTTTTTTAAATGGAACACCCTTTATATCTTACAATATTTTTGGATTCTACATAAAATAACAATTATTTTTTAGTACCTAATGCATTATAAGTCTAAACTTAATAGTTTCTGAGATATTGAGTTTTGAAGAATGATATTTTTGAACTTTGACTGCTTCTAGCTTTCTTACGGTACGGCTTAGAGCAAAACGGCTTGCATGTCCCTATCTTACTTTTCTACTATCTTTCTAAAAGTGTCAACTTCCGGTTAAACCAGATATAGCTCAAAAGCCGGAAATATAATACTTCCGGTTTAACCGGAAGTTGGCATTTTTGGAAATATATTAAGAAAGTAAAATAGACATGTAAGGCGTTTTGCTATTATCGTTAGAAAGCTAGACGCTGTCAAAGTTCAAAAATGTCATTTTTCAAAACTCGATATCTCAGAAACTATTAAGTTTAGACTTATAATACACTTACTAAAAAATAATTGCAATTTTATGTAGAATTCAAAAGTAATGTAAGATATAGGGTGTTCCGTTTAAAAAAAAAGTATGTTTGATATGCCCTGACTATTTGGGAGACCCTGTATTATTTAAAATAATTTTAAATTGTAGGCTTAAAGCCTCCCTATGACTCTGTTATTAAAAAATATTAAAAAGTTGAGTAGTTTAGATGCTATGGAAGCCCGCGTTGAGAGTGGGCCACCCTGTACCCTGTATAGGGTTATCGTTATGTACGGAAACGGTCACATATCTCAGTCCCAGCTTATAAAAAAATTACAAAATTTACTACCTGGGAATTTTCGGGGATGTCCGGTTCTATGATAATATTTGCAATGTTGCCAAAACTACCGTTTATGTGATACTGTAAGTAACTTCAGCTTTTTAAATGAAAGTTTCCCTTTACTTTTATTGTAATCAAATCAGCGTCCCAACGTTATCAAAACTACCAAATGCTAACTCTCCATTTTGCTTGGTTTTTAAAATATGGCAACATGGTTTTTTTGTTAAAATGTATGGAAACGGTCTCATGTCTTGCTTTAAAAATATTACAAAATGTTTTGCACTTAAGCAATTTTTGACATGTCTCGAAATAATGACAACAATAATACAAAGTTTATTTATCACATTTCAACAAAAAAGTCATATTAATAGAAATCCTGCAGATGACAGCAGTAGCGACAGTAATGAAATGTTTTCATCGTCAGATAGTGAATAATCGCTGTAATGAATGAATTTAAAATGGTAACGTATTGTCATTATAACACTTTTTAATGTCGGCGTGGAATATAATTTCTCAAATTATTATCAATTAGTGTTCATTAGGTAACAATAGTTAGGAAATTTATAAACATTTATAATTTAGGTTTAGGTTTTGCTCTTAATCCACTATTATATGTTTCTATTATTATGTAGTATAATAAAAACATTATGAAAATAACATATACCGTTGCTTTATTATTCTTTTTGGATTTTATACCTGCGTAATTTAGTTTCTCTAATTACTTCATTAGATCACCAAATGTAAAAACTTAATTTATTTTTCAGTTTAATTTATAATATTATATTTATTATAGTAAATGTAAACATATTATAATAATAAACAAAAAATTCATATAGTTTTTGAATTATTATTGTTTAAAATGACATGCCTCTGGAAGTGGCGTTCCCCTTACATCTTGAACACCCCGGTAAAAATGAGTCACTGCCAATTATTTTGGTACCGGAGTATAGAATATTACAGAAGTGGTATAAATTTGGCAACATTTAAATTCTTACCCAGAAATAAGACAAATAGTTCCTACCAACATACCGCTTTATTTTTGAGATACAGGGTGTTACAATATTTAAGCGGAGCAAAAAATATGCACGCCCCTGCCATTTTCTCTTTTGATAACATAATTATGTAGGCAGTTTAGTATCTAATGCGTAGTACCTTTTGATAATTTTTAGATTTTGGCATTGTTTAGGAGATAAATGCAATTTTATTTTTCTCAGTACCATGTCTTAAGCAAACCTTCTTTAGAAGGGTTTGATTTGGAAGTAATTCTTATTTAACTGAAGAAGTTCGTGAAAAGTAGCTTCATTTTTAAGTATTGAATTGTTTGATTATATCTAATCATTAAGGTCGAGGTAGCAGCCAGTCCCTAGGTAGTTTATATGGTTTGTTCGGAACTGCATGCATATGTGATTGTATAATGAGCTCGTTCTGCGAGACGTCCGTCCGTCAGTAGTAGTCTATAATCCGTTTGTCAAAATGTTGTTAGAGTCGTCATTTGTAGGTCGTTGTGTAAAACATGAGTCATCGTGTACCGTGGTGCATCCACAATAATTTTAAGTACTTTGTTTTGAAATATCTGTAGTTTCTTGAAGTGTGTCTTATTAAGAGTACACCAGGTAGGGATTCCGTAGGTCATTACTGATTGAACAATAGTCTTATATACAGTGTGTGTATAAAGTCTGGAAACGGCTTAATAACATCACAATTTATTTGCCGATTTAAACCAAATTTGGTACAGTTGTGTAAGAGGATCTGACGCACCGAATGACGATATTGGCGTTGTTGTCAGCTTTTTAGTTTGTCTGAAAATCGAACGAATTTTATATTTTTAAAAGTAACACCCTGTATATTTTTTCATTTATACTTTTTACTTTAAATTTGTTACACTTTTGGTATAACATAATTTGTTCCTAATATCAGTAGTTTTCGAAATAACGACGTGTTTTGAAAATATCAACAAATTGTGTTTTATTTATTAATAAATAAAATACCAGTTTAGTTTTGATGTAAAGTCATAAAAGCTGTCATTTTTACGTGCAAAAATGTCTTTAACTGAAAGTGAAAGAATTACAACTGTTATGATGAGACGATATGGCGATAGGGTCAGGTCTTACGAAGAGGTTAAAAACCTATTTAATGACGCATATCCAAACTTTAAAAACTAGAATTGTTACAACATGTTGTTGAAATCCCTGTTTCTTCATTAAGAAAAATTTCTCAAGTAAGTGACGTCTGCTTGAAATCCGTCCATAATGTTTTAATAAAACATAAATATCACCCTTTCAAAATACATGGAGTTCAAGAGTTATCAGAAGATGATTATGAGCGAAGAACTGAATTTTGTGATATTATTATGTCAAGGTTTGAACAAAATAACAAGTTTTTCAAATTTATAGTATTTTCGGACGAAGCAACATTTATGGTAAATGGTAAAGTCAATAGACACAACGGTAGGTTTTGGGCAAATGAAAATCCCCACTGGATGAGAGAAGGTCATACACAACGCCCTGGAAAATTGAATGTGTGGGCTGGGCTTCTGGGTAACCACAAGATCGGTCCATTTTTTATTGATGGAAATTTGACATCACAACTTTACCTTGAGCTCTTGGAAACGCAAATAGTGCCTATACGAAATGTGATGGGTCCAAATTATGCAAATACATTCTTCCAACAAGACGGAGCTCCTCTCCATTTTGGTCGAAACGTGCGCGAATTTTTGAACAACACTTTTCCGAATAGGTGCGGATCGGTAGAAGGCGTTACAATCGAGTGGCCACCTAGGTCCCCTGATTTGTCGCCTAACGACTACTTTTTATGGGGACACTTAAAGAACAGAGTTTATACCACAAAATCTCAAGATTTGGCCGATTTGCAGCGTCGAATTTTGGACGAATTTGAATTAATAACGCCAGAAATGATTTACAACACAATTGAAAAATTTTATTTTCAATTAGCACACTGTCAAGCTGTACAGGGAACAGTTTGAACATTTAATATAAAAAATATACTTTTTCTAAATTGTACTCGTTATTTCGAAAACTACTGATATTAGGAACAAAGTATGTTATACCAAAAGTCTAACAAATTTAAAGTAAAAGCTATAAATGAAAAAATATACAGGGTGTTACATTTAAAAATATAAAATTCCTCCAAATTCCAGACGAACTAAAAAGCTGGCAACAACGCCAATATCGTCATTAGGTGCGTCAGATCCCCACACAACTGCACCAAATTTGGTTTAAATCGGCCAATAAATTGTGATGTTATTAAGCCATTTCCAGACTTTATACACACACTGTATGTTAGTCTTTGTACGTAAGTCGATTCTGCTTCGTTTGTTGAGGAGTAAGAAAATAGCACCGAGTTGACCGCTTGCCTTTTTCAAGCGCTGGTCAGCATTTTTATTCCAAGCCATCCGCAGACCTAGGTATTTAATATTATCACTCCAATTTATCCTAGAGTTTTTGACCAACAAACGGGTTCGAGGAAATTTAGCTCTGGACTTTGAGAAGTAGATAGCTTGGGCTTTCGCGTCATTTAAGTGAATTTTCCACCTATCCAACCATGACTCTAAAAGTTTTATATGTCGTTGCAACTTCGAGCCTGCTAGCCTGGGCTGTTTGGCGGAGGCAGTGATCGCGGTATCGCCAGCAAACAGGTATATAACTGTTTACGAATGAGAATTGCAGCACGTGGCAACCATGGTTGGGTTGATACGTGTGGTTGACACGAGATGTAGCCACGTGCTGCAATTCTCATTCGTAAACTTGCATTTCTGTGTTAAATCACTTTGAGGTCCCTTACCTTTCCGTCAGACCCGGAGCCTTGCTGAGGAGCCGTAAACGGCGAAACGCGTCCAAGGTTTGGGTCTGACGGAAAGGATAAGGGACAACTCTATACACGAACTTATTTTAAGTTTGTGTTTTTTAAGGAACCTATAACTGTGTTTGACCAAATTTTGGTATACCGCAGGTATAGATATTGTACAGGGCCGGCGCCAGAGAGAAGCCTAAATGCAATTTTATAAACAAACCATAGGGATATGCACATAAATTTTATTTATTTTTTAAATCGAGAGCCGTTGGTCACAGGAAGAAAAGTCTAAGGACCATTTTTGCTAAGCGATAAAGCGAAATTTTGAAAATAATATTTACTTCGAAGAGAAGCATTGTCGTATTATTTTTTCCGTTAAAAATATCAAAATATATGTGAGCGCAGACGTCACCAGTAGAAGTGGAGCAAATCTTTTTTATAAAAAAATGTGTCTTTATGCCTAGTTAGTACACCTACTAAAATTCAAAATGATATCCAAACCTATTCCAAAAATATTAAGGAAAACCCGTTTTTTTTTTTTAATTTTCAACATTATATCATATCTCAAATTATCCCAATCATCATAAAGCTGCTGCGGACCTATGTTGATAGGAACTATTTGTCTTATTTTTGGGTAAGGAATCGCCCCACGAACAATGGCACATGATGCTTGAAACACCCTGTATATCTGTTACCGTGTTCGAGCTAGTAATTCATTTTAATTTTTTTTTAACAAACATGACCTAAATGCTGGTATTTTTCATTTCTCAGATTAGGAAGTTAGGCAATACCCCAGGAATACAGGTACAGTAAAACCTTTGTTTGCGACAGCCTCTATAAAGTGACCACCTGCGTTAAACGATCGGTTATGAATTCCTCATATTTAAAAATGGAAATCCCATTATTTTATACTCTACTTTACCGACCCATCTGTTAAACGACCGCGGGCACTCATCATCGGAATTTTTAGTAAGCATTAAT
The DNA here is from genome assembly GCA_963920685.1 of Polydrusus tereticollis. Lineage (NCBI taxonomy): Eukaryota > Metazoa > Arthropoda > Insecta > Coleoptera > Curculionidae > Polydrusus > Polydrusus tereticollis. The sequence goes on from OY987331.1 coordinate 98,588,569, forward strand.
GCTAAAAACACCCTCCATTAAGGGCAGTAAAACTCGACTCGACAATTCTTAAGAAATATAGGTACAGGGTTATCCAACCAAGACTAGCGATTTTTTGACTTTTCCTGTACTTTTATAAAAAAACTGAAATAGCCATCTTAAGGCATTTTCTCCCGCGAATTCGAATATCTTCAGCAAAAAACAATTGAACATCAAACAAAAGTACTAGGGGTCACTTTGATATTTTTTTAAATGGGATGCCGTATTTTTAATGAGCTTATCCGATTTCTCATATAAATTTTGATCTAAAATGTTGGATTTTTAATTTATTTATTTTTTTTTTTTTTTTATTTTTAACATTTTCCGAATTTAAAACTGAAGAAAAAAGGCGTTTTTGAATTAAAAATCCAACATTTTAGATCAAAATTTATATGAGAAATCGGATAAGCTCATTAAAAATACGGCATCCCATTTAAAAAAATATCAGAGTGACCCCTAGTACTTTTGTTTGATGTTCAATTGTTTTTTGCTGAAGATATTCGAATTCGCGGGAGAAAATGACTTAAGATGGCTATTTCAGTTTTTTTATAAAAGTACAGGAAAAGTCAAAAAATCGCCTTGTCTAGTCTTGGTTGGATAACCCTGTACATACACTGATTACTTTATTGCAGGCAGATCCACTTAATTTGCTTTAAAGGCTGATAAATCGGTTGTTAGAATTATTTTTATTTTGAACAGTTTTTGTGTGTTTTGGGACTATCGTGAATATTTGAAGACGGTTCACTTTTTAGAAGAAAAGGTCGCGATTGAAATACAGAATAGCAAAACGTACCAGCTACGATCACTTATGATAACTAATAAGAAATGGATTGCGCCACTTAAGGAGTAGGGGAGATCCGGGCTGTGATGGCATACTGGCTATGGTGGCACACTGGCATTTTCTCTCATCCTGTAATGTTAGGAAAGACACATTAGGCACCCAACAATTCATTTGGTTAGTTTCCATACAATGTTGTAACGGATTCATGTCGTTGCCACCATGTTTTGAAGATAAACCGTAAAACTTATTTATTAATGATTGGAAAAAATATTTTTGAGTAAGTAAATATTCTATTATTTGATATAGCAGTGGACAAATTTTAAGTTTTCGTGATATACAGGTAAAGTGGTATCCTAACCTTAAATTGCCATGTAGCAGCAAGCGTTAGGTGTGTCCAATTTTTTGGTTTAGTACGGTTTATTTAGGCATGTAGATTCGGATATGATGGCATAGTGTGCCATCATAGACGGAATATTATTTTGTAAATTTATTTTCAGATAAATGCTTCAAGCTATGGATAGGCAAAGTCGAGGACAACGTCAAACGTGGTCCCAATTAGATATGCAGCATGCCATCGAAGCAGTGGTATCAAAACAAATGGGTTGGCTCAAAGTTGCAAAAACATTTCATGTCCCAAAAAATACGCTAAGAAGACGGATGCAAAACAAAAATAAAATATTACAAGGTAGTAACGTCGTCAACTAGTTCTGTGGGATTTGCCCAAGAAAAGGGCTATATGAATGGTGATACTTTTCTATTATGGCTCGAGCATTTCGTGAAGTATGATAATCCTGCCCTGATAACAAAATTTTGCTATTATTGGATGGTCATGGTAGCCATAAACAATGTTAGCAGTGTTAGAGTACGCAAAAGCTCACAATATTATTTTGTTTTGCTTTCCACCACACTGTGCTCACAGAGTACAACCGTTGGATATAGCAGTGTATGACCCTTTAAGAACCTATTACAACCAACCAGTACGAAGATGGTTATCGGCTCATCCAGGACGTGGAATTACATATTACCAAGTCGGAGAATTATTTATTGAAGCCTACTCGAAGGCAGCTAGTGTTTCCAATGCTCAAAGTGGCTTTTCAAAAACAGGAATATGTCCTTTTAATAGTAACATTTTTCCAATGTGGATGTTTAAACTGGCGCAAACCACTAATATGCCGATTAATAACGTAGCTTTATCTCCAAATGAAGACCGACCTTCAAATGAAGACCCACCTCTAAATGAAGACCCACCTCCAAATGAAAACCCAATACCCGGTTGCTCAAGATCTTCTAAGGCCAGTGTATTAATTAATAAGAAAGACATTTCTTTAAGCCACTTATCCACGAAATATATTGAAGAAGTCCAAAACCCAAAGCGGGAAAAAAAATATTTTGAAAGAAAGAAAAGTCAAGAAAAGCTCTCAAGGAATCTTAAATTCAACTCCAGAAATTGCAATCCTTCATGCAAAAGAAAACGAAATGAGAGAAAAAGAACGAAGAAAGTCAGCTAGAAAAGCCAAAAGAAGAGTTGAAATACCAGAGAGTGATGAAGAAGCCACTTTGGATAATATACTAGAATTTGATGACGACGACGACCCTTGTGAAGCCACACCGAATGTGCTGGAGTCAGCCCCAAAACCAAATCCTTTATTTGCGAAATATGTGTCTAGTTAAAATATGATTTTATATTCTGTGCGTCTTTTTATGTAACGCTTAAGTTTTACTATTATTTATGTTTCTCTGTCATTATGTATTTAGTTATTTATGTTTCTATTAGGAAACCATTCGATTAAAAGTTGTTAGAATGCTTTTCTATTTTTTAAATAAAAATATTGAAACTTTTTAAAACTATACCATCATACCCGAGGTCTAGATATGATGGCACGCTAAGGAAAAAAAATAAATCTTAATTTTATACTTCAAATTTAGAACTAGCGCGTTTATTTGCACTACAAATAAATGTTATAGTAAGGCTCTACATCTATGTTTCTTTTTCAAGTTTCTATCTTTAATTTTCTTTAATTAATCGACTGTTAAAAAAATGTATGCCATCACAGTCGGATCTCCCCTACATAACTTTTCGGAAAAATATGCAGGATAGAAAGCTTTTCATGCAAATCACATATGGAAAAATTACCAAACAGTATATTGGGCACAACACTTTAAGTCAGTTTCCAAAAAAAATTGCAGCTTTTCTGAAGCTGAATATTGAAAGTTTTACTGACCACTCTTTCAGAAGAACAGCGGCTACTTTCCTCTCCGCCGTGCATGGCGGTTAAATGGTCATTTCCACTGCATTGCGATTGCCTGCTGCGGGCGGGCACAATAATTAATTAATGAATTAATTTTACTGGGTTCTTTTGAGCTTTTCCCAGAATGCTTGCCATTGGTTTTCCAAGTCAATTTATCGAAACTTTTTGCGAACTTCACGATTACACCCCTCGGAGTAATAAAAACGCGTTAATACCCGTTAAGGCACTGCCGGGACGCGAGTGAAATGCGCTAGAGATTTAAATATTAAGTGTGTCCTTAGGCCAAAATATCGGCCGCCGAGCTTGCTCGGTTTCTTGGGCGCATTTTGGGCCTTATGCTTACGGCTCATATGCGCCCAAAACATATTAGTTTTAGTTAGATAAGACTACTTAGACATAGGCTTAATATTATAAGAGAAATATGAAAATAAAGATTTTAAAATGGAATGGGAATGGCTACTTTGCTCTCAAATAACGGTGGCGACCTCATGCAAATTAAGCGGGTAGGAGGCTGGAAATCTAGCACAGTAGCTGAGGGATACATAGATAGCTCTGTCGCTAGTCAAGCTAATACGGCAAAATTGATTTCAAAGCCAAGTTCAAATTTTACTAACACTACTTTAACTTCAAATAATCATGAATTAAACCTTTTAAAAAAAGAAATTCAGCAAGGTTTGAACATATCAGTAGCTGCCTACAATAATGCAAATGTAGTAATTAATTTAAATAGGTAAAACATAAACCATGTTAGTTTTTCGTTTTTTATAGAAGTCATTATAATTTATTTAAACAACAAACATTTATTGTCGTTAAATTTGTGTAATGAGTGTGAGCGTATTACAGTGTCTATGTTGGTGTGTTTGTATATTATTTGGAGATATCAATTTTTATTAAAATTATAAAATAATAATAATTTTACTTTCCACCCGGGTGGAAAGTAAAAGTCAAAAACGTCATTTTTCCACCTTTCAAAGATAGGTGAAATGTCGCTATTACACGCATGGTTGTAAAAAAAATGTTTATTGAGGACTCTGATGTTGATCTCAGGAACAGGAGGTACTCGCCAAGAAGGGTTGAATGATTATTTTGAATTAAGACATAAGGTCGTCATATTTTCCTTTTATTAAACTATGGTCCAAAGGTTCTAGATTAAGATGATAAAAAAGTGATTTTTATGTTTTTTCTTAAAAACGAAGCAATATTTGAAAAAAAGCTAAAAATAAAAAAGTTGTAGGTTTAGTTATCTAATGCGAAAAAAATACAAAAATTGCAAAGAAAATCAGTGGCACACAATTTTTTTGTCAAAAATCTTAGTTAGGGTGTCTTTACTAGACTTAAAAATTTTAAATCTAATTAGGGCTAAATTAGCCCTTTACTACCCTCAATAACACTGCCAAGTTTCAACAAAATCGGCTACAAAATTATTAAGATATTTACGAAAAAACTATTTTCTTTTTAAAGTTTGACACCCTGTATCTTGAAAACGTAGCATTACCGGACCTATGTTTATATAAACTTCTCGTCTTAGAATCACTCAAAAATTCACCCCTTGAAGTTTGGCCGCGCACTTAAATAATACCCTGTATAACAAATTAAAGTAAATATGACTGTTAGTTTATGTATATTACAGGTTTTGGTAAAAATATGCGTTTTTGAGATTTCAATAATAGCGAATTTTTCAGATCATTCGCTTGTCCCGTAAAACCAGTACATCCTGTATATGATTATTTGTCATGAACTATCAAACTGAATTTTAAAAGCTATTATCCATGTATGGTTGTCTGTGTTTCTTTAGAACATCAAAAAAAGATTTTTTTATAAAAATCAAGAAAAACCCCTTTATCGCTTCGTATATCAAAATCTAGTCGTTTCGGGACCTCTTGATGAAAAACCATAACGTCAAATTTTTAAACAATTTGACTGAAAGCCATTTTCCATAAGAAATATGCGTGGTCCTTTGTTCTTCATTTATGTATACTATACCCTACGAGTCAAGTTCCCGACTTATAAGCATTTTTTTGAAAAAATTCCTCCAGGTATTGCGTAGCTCCGAAACAAATCTCAGTACCTTGATATCTCAAGAGTTAAAAAATATCAGCATTTATTACAGGTCAGGATTTAAAAAACAAATTAAAATTAATTAATAGCTTGAAAACGGTAGCAGATAAGGTGTAGGGAAATAATAAGGAAAGTTGTTGCTACTTTTTAATAGCAGCGGCAACACCGCATTGTCGACAATATTTTGAATGGGCAGTTAATTGGTTCGCTATAAACGTCTAATCGAATCACCTTGCATATCAACAATTATCCTGGTAAAATATTTTAATGTGTGTATGTAAGTTTCAATGGCACTGGATGCAATCCAATAGGCCAGACTATTTTTTTTTTGGTCAATGTGTTTTCAGCTTTAGTTAAGAGATTTATTATTTAGATATTGTTTCAAATATTTTAATAAAACATAACAGCGGTATTAAAACATCTAGTTAAATTATTTTATAAATGTATACTAGTTATTTTAACAATGATTGTGGTAATACCTGTTAGTCAAGTCTTTTATTTTAGGTACCTATAACAAAATTACAGGATGCCAATTCATTAATAATAATATAGTATAGCAACAGTAGTAGTGTCACAACTATATGCAAAGCTATAAACATAGAACACCTGCAACACAAAGAGTGCTACAAATTCCAAATACCGAAATGTAACCAAAGAGTAACTGTGTTACTCTTTGATGTAACTACGTAAGAATCTCGAAATTTCATCAGCTAGCAATGTTTAGTTCATGTCTATTTTGAAAGTTAATAGGCTTTAGATCAACATACGCTACTAATCGGTCTCCGATGCCACTAATATTACACTTTTCTTTCTGTTTAATAATTTCTAAAATACGGTGCTGTATATTTTATTCCCTTTTCCAGAAACTCGGGAGTGTGTCTCTTTTCGAGATTTTCGACGCTTGAATTTATAGCACCTTCTATTCCGGGGGTCCACGGATGGTGACTCGCCCCCATAATTTTTTTGCTTTTAAAGATAATTGAATGAAATTTTGAGGATTCGTATGCGACATAAAACTGCATTTTTTGACGGGTGATTCAACTTTATAGAACTTTCGGTTTTACCCGAAGTGACATAGACTTTCGATTTTTCAATGAGACACCTGGTATATCTTTACTTTCTTTTATCCATATAACATTCTAAATACAACCATGTGTCACTTGTCACTTTTCGTCACCATTTTTTTTATTTTTTTTTTAATTTCAATTTTTAATCTAGAAGGCTATGAATACGTTAAAATCACTAATTTCAGTCCTAACATCTTTGACAAAATACAACTTTACTGTTTTCGGTCAAATTAAATTTTGAAACCTGTATTACTCATTTTTTTTCAAATGGCAACATGGTGGCTTCTTTAAAAACTGTAAAAATGTTACGTTATGTACAGTTGAGTTCAGAAAGAAGTAGGACATCGATTGTGTGTTGTAAACCTACCCATAATCCCCGAAAGTTCATAAAAAAGTAGGACAAGCTATTGACTGTGTTCAAATTATAACAGACTAAACTTTTTATTTATTGGGCTAGACTTAAATGTGTCATATTTATAATTTTTATTCCATTTTTTCTTCGTTTCATTAAAAAATAACAAGTTAACTTAATTCCAACATTTTATTGTACACAATAATTAATTAAAAAAGACAATTACAACTATTTAATATTTAGTAATCGCTCCATTTTTTTGTAAAAGCTCATTCAGTCTATTGGGTATCGATAAGTATAGACCTCTCACAAAATCAAGATCATCACTTAACTCGTTCCACGTTTCTTCAATAAATGAAACAAGTTCATTTCTGTTAGCTGGTCTGAAATTTGCTTTATATATTTTTCGTGTCATTAGACCCCACACGTTTTCTATTATATTAATATCGGGACTTTTTGAAGGCCACGGCAAAGTTTCCACGTTATTTCTCTGGAACCAATCTTTGACCATACCCGCGCTGTGAACCGGGCAGTTGTCGTGTTGAAAAATAAAGCTCTGGTTAGGGAAATGTTGCGATACACTAGGCATCATAATATATTCCAAAATGTTCTTATAAGTGACTGCATTAAACCTTTCATTTACAATCCAACACACTCCAAGTCCATGATAACTCACCCATGCCCATACATTTACCGAAAATCTCCCTGATCTTTCGGAATTACTGATAAAATTTTCAGTATATCTTGTATTGCGAGGTCTGTATACCCTGATATGTCTGTTGACCGTAGACTGAAAAACTTTTTCGTCAGTAAAGACTACTCTATTCCAGTCTGGCCGCAATATATTATTTAAGGCAAACATAATTCGTGCCTGTTTGTGTTCTTCCCCTAATTTAATTTTTTTGGCGGCAACATAATTTTTTAAATGGGATTCTTTTACCCTACGACAACCTGTCGGTCTCGAACCAGGAAAATTAGTTTGCTGAATAGCAGCTCGCATTATTTGAAAGGGATTTTCCTCCAAGTATTGCACAAGACCATTGTCTTGTTCTTGCGTTGTATTTCTTGGTCTTCCAGGAGGCTTTTTCTTATCCAAAGTTCCATCCGCTTCCCATCTGTACTTAATATTTTCTACCGTTTTTTTTGCTACGTGCATTATAGCGGCAACGTCTCGTATAGGTATTCCGTCATTTAAAAACGCAATTATTTGAGTCCTTTGAACATTGTCAAGCCTAGGCATTATGCTTTGAATCAATAACTACTTGTAAAAAATATATTTTTTTAAATAATTTAAAAAGGATGTCAGTGTCATGTCAAACTTTTGATGTTTTTTAAAAGACTGGTTTACATAGGATAAGAATCCGTGTCCTACTTCTTTCTGAACTCAACTGTACGACTTTCCTAAAATAAAGCGCCTTTTGAGAGTAAAATTAGGTTTAATAGGGTAGCCTATGACCAACACAACTGATAAAAAAAAAACGTTAAGATGTCTTGTAAAAAATTGAAAAATCAACATCTTATGGAACTTCGCTTCTGCAAAAGTAAATTAGGTAATTGTGTACGTTATTGTTTAAAAATCACGGAAAATAATAATATTCATATAGGGAGCGAAAAAGATAATATGTTATTAGTTTTTGTGGAGAGTGTGGGCAAAACTCAACCGATGCTGCACGTGTTTACGCACAGAGATATCCTGAACGTCGTCACCCAATCCGGCATTATTATCCAAAACTGGTCCAGAAAATGCGAAATGAGTCTGATAATAATTAAAACGATCCAATTATTGTGAGTGAAGAAATAGAAATAAATGTTCCGGCATAAGTGCAACTAAATATCAATGCGTCACTCAGGGAGATTGCGCTAGAATGTGGCATTTGTAAGTCTTCTGCCGGCAATATTTTAAATAAACATAAATACCAACTATATCAGCACCTGTACCCAAACGATAATGAAAGGAGACTTGAGTATTGCAATTGGTTCTTAGAAAAATATTTGGAGGATAATACATTTCCATATAAAATTCTTTATACTGACGAAAACCGTTTCACTAATTTGGGACATTTCAACAGAAATAATAAGCGATATTGGTCCTACGAAAATTTACACTTGATGCAGGAGGGGGAGATTTTCAAGAACGGTTTGGTTTTAACTGTTGGGTTGGGATTTTAGGGGACAGAATTTTAGGGTCCTATATTCTTTGACGATTCGCTAACAGGGGCGAGATATCTAGGTTTCCTCACACAAGAAATTAAGCAGTTCTTTGATGAGATACCATTAATAAATCGAGTGGGACTATTTTACCAACAAGATGGTGCCCCACCACACAACATGAGGGCAGTTACAGAATATTTGAACGAATCATACAACGAAAACTGGATTGGAAATAGAGGTTCAGTTAGTTGGCCGGCTAGGTAAAACAGATTGTTTTTAATTTATACCTTTACTAAGACTTATTCCTTTTTCAATCTTTTTAGGTCACCTGACCTTACGCCTCTAGATTTCTTTTTATGGGGTTCTATTAAAAACGAGGTTTATGATGTACCTCCTGCCACACGGAATGAATTAGAGGAGAAAGTAAGGGCAGCTATTCATAGAATTACACCATAGCAGTTAAGAAACGTTTCAAGAGCGACAGTAGAAAAAGTACGACTATGTCAGCAACAAGATGGAGGTCATTTTGAACATCTGCATTCTGCAACCCTAAAAATTAATAGATATGTTGATGTAGATTTTTAGTTCTTTTTTTCTTTTATTTATTTATTCTTTTATGACAAAAAGTGACAAGTGATACATGGTTGTATTTAGAATGTGATATGGATTCAAAGAAAGTAAAAATAAACCAGGTGTCTCGTTGAAAAATGGAAAGTTTATGTCACTTTCGGTAAAACCGGAAGTTCTATAAACTTGAATCACCCGTCAAAAAATGCAGTTTTATATGGCATACGAATCCTCCAAATTTCATTTTATTATCTTTAAAAACAAAGGAGTTATAGGGGCGAGACACCTGGTATAGGGTCTAAAACATTTATCTAAACAGTTTTGTGCATTCCAAGAAGAGTTAAAATATTTAAATTGACACCCTGTCTTATTATAAATGTACGATTTTATCTACATCGTTTAATGATTGTACGATTGTTTTTATAACCTTTTTATTTACACATTTATACTTACTTACAGCAAAAATAGAAATATAAAAAGTCATTAGAGGCTTGATATTCTTTGTATTCCTTACTATTATAAGCCTGGTATCGTTTAGTTTTTAGCAGTGGCGGACTGTATTTTTTGTCTATTTACTAGTAATTATTGTTTTAGATAATTATTCAAGGCTAAAATAGTAAAATTCATTTAAAGATTTCAACAATGTAAACAAGAGGTATGTTCCAACACGATCAAAAACCATTAACTCGCGCCGATCCCCAACGATCATTTCCAGTCGGTCACTCAATTTTCAACTTGGTAATCGATTGTTGCAGGGGTAAATTAGTTGAGCGACCATTTGGGAACGGTCCTAGTAAATCGTGTTCACGTGCTCTTTACATGCATTAATTTACATCGCTGAAACATGGTTCAATAAATTAATTCTATTCTGACGTACATTGGAACAAATCCCAAAAACCCGTTCAAAGTAAATCAAAACTTGAAAATAATATTGGCCGATAACAAAACTTAGTTTATATATAATTTAATAATAATATATTTAATATATAATTTGTATAGTATTCTCCATCTTGAAGTGATGTTAATTAGATTTGATTGTTAGGATATATTTAAATCAAAGCATATATCCTAAAGAAGCCAGAAGCCGTTATCAATGCGTTGATACTTGAACAAATAAGAGGTTGGATTTAATCAATCTTAACAACTGAACCTAATTCATAGTACAAAAATAACACACAAACAGGCGCCAAAATATAATAAGAGGTAACATTATAGTCATCTTTTGCAGATACTTGGCAACAGGATGTACTTTTGTATCACTTTCACTGCACTTTGTTAGAGGAGAAAGTACAGTTATATACATTATACGTGAAACAACCAAATTAATTTGGGAAGCGTTGAAAGATTCCTATATGCCTATCCCAACTAAAGATAAATGGAAGATAATAGCTAAACGTTTCTATTCGCTATGGGATTTGCCGAACTGTTTGGGTGCGTCGGATGAAAAGCACATTCAAATCGAAAAACTACCTGGCACCGGATCAAGTAATTTTAATTATAAAAGTTATCACTCTGTAGTAAAGTGCTTCCCAACATATTTCGTTTGGCTTAATGACTGCAATTAAACCCCTCATAAACTCGGCTTTCGCTTTCGCAGAGACGTATTAGCCCACATTTATTTTTAATGCCAGTTTATAATAACAATAGATAGGTACATTATTTGATTTGTTATCAAAATTAATAAAGTGTCTAATTAAGGTTTTCTAAAAACAACTTATTTATTAGGATATTTCTCAAAACATTTTAGTTACAGCTACTTGTTTATATAGCTTATATAAATAGTAAACATAATATTCGAAATAGATTAGTACCTATCTATTTTACTAGAAACAGTGTGCAACAAGTTAATATTAAAGTATGTGGAGACCTTGGGAATCTTCAGCTAATGCGATATTTAGCTACCCTAAACATTCCAGAAAGCGTTTATCTTTTAACGCCAAAGTGATCGTGAAAAATGTATGTGAATCGTTATTAAAGAGCGGCCACCCTAAAGTAATTGCCATTAAAAATACCAGTGAAATGACGAAAGTTCCATTATCGACGGTACGAGATATTATGCTAAAAAAACATTTTAAAAGAAAAGTTCGCAATGATACCGGAAAAATGAAGTGCGTAGATGATTGTGACAAAGATGTTATTCGCAGAAAAATATACCAAATGGATCAAGAAAATGTTGTGCCTACGTTAGATTCTTTAAAAACACGGTTAACAACTGACGATACAACGATATCATATAGCAGGACAAGTCTTCACCGTGCTTTGCAAGAGATGGGATTTAAGTATAAGACAATAAACAAGAGACGAATTATTATAAATGTGGATGATAGTGATAGCGAGAGTGAATTAGGAATAGATTAAAACGTTTTATAATTACAATTAAACCTTCTGTGTATATATGTATATGTATGTAAATATATTTTTTAAGTAGGTATATTAATTGTTATTATTACTTTAACCTAAATGCGTGCGAAAAGGTTGTTTTGTACTTATAATAAATTAATATACATGTAATACAAGTAATGGTGAAAATGAACATAATGAACATTGCTTCTATAAGGTATTACTATGGCTTTTCATTTAACTACAAAATCCGTTCCTGTGCAAAGCAGTACCCCTTATTTTATTTCATTTCAGTAATATAAACAGTGATGCCAGCTGGGGCCAGGTAGATTTCGCTGGTTGGCACGGTCATCGACAGTTTTATATGGGTAATTTTACAAAGAAATTCTTTAATAACGTAGGTTTGGCAATCGAACAGGTAACGGGGTTTCTTTGGGTGTTTACAATATAATAAAACTATTATTGTAGTTATTAGGGCAAACGAAATATGTTCGGATGGACTTTACTATAATTTCTCACTGCAATCGAAACTGGGTATGCTGGTAGGAGCAGTGATAGAGGAATATTTGTAATAAATAAAAATATTGTTAGCTTACTTGTGATATTCACTTATTTGCCCACATCACTCCAAGCTCTTTCAGTGGAATATTTTCTTGAATACCCATTCATTTTATAATTATACAGCTTTTCAACTTCACTAGCGAATTTAAAGTTTGCACCATATTTACTTGCGTTACACAGGAGACTGAAGTAGCGCGCGACTATGAGTAACACGCGGATATTCGAGTAGCGTCGGTATCCCAGTATCCAGTCATTTAAATCTACATACAGGGTGGCCTAATCGTTTAGTCTCCTGGTATCCACGCTACTACAGTTTCTTTTGCGTTTCTCCGTGTAAGGAGAGCCTTAGTGTCAAATTCCGAAATAATTGTTAATTTGGTTTTTCATGGTAACATAAGTGACAATATTTCCGCGGCATACAAATCTAACGTATCCTTCCACTAGTCTGCAAGATTCTAAAGAGAATATTTTTACACCAAAAATGCATAAATACAATAAGCATGTCTTACCGTAGTAATAAATTAATAGTTTATAAGTTCCAGAAACAAATGGAAATATAATAAATAATTTAAAAACATTCTAAATATTGCCCCCAAGTGATTAAATAACACCATTTATTCTAAGTTACAGTATCAAAAATTCCTACATTGCCACAGAGATGGCGTTAGTTTTCGCTTCTGACGAGCGCGTGGCACCTATTCACCATTTTGTTTTACTAACCCATACCAACCAGCCGTCCACAAAATGCCCCTGAATATTAATGAAGAATATTCTGTGTCTCCAGAGTGACTACGAAAAACCAGGTAAATATGATATATTTCATATAAATTATAGTTGCTTCTTATTATAGATGAGACTCAGCAACGGTTTGATTGTAGTGACGTCATCGCGTGAGAGATATTCTAAATTGCTTATGGAGATGCATGTTATTAGGTTTTGGATGTTATTTAATGATTGTATAGTTATTTTGACCAAGTAAAAATATTCTATACATACAATATTATGTTGCGAGCTCCACAATAACATAATTTAACAGAGAATTAAACTAATTAACAAGCAATTATTTTTTAAAAATATGTACTTTAAATGAAAGCTAATGAAGCGTTTTATTATTATTTGTTGTTAAAAAGTTTTGTGCAACGGGTAGTATATTTATTCATATAAAAAATAGATAAAAGCCAAAATAGTCTTTTAAACAAATAAAAATTAGATTGTGTATAGTCCGACACAAGATAAATGGTCATGATTTTACCTGCTTTATAACGGTCGGGTGACTTAACTCTTCATAAAGCAATTAAGGGCTGGTTTGTAAGCCTTTCTCAGTAACAGGGAGGTATTATGTATTTATTTTGACAAGGTACGTATTCTGGGTATAATTAATTATACCTGTCGACACATTAGAAATTGTTGAATTATTATTAAATCATTTGAAAATACCAACCATAAGCAGCAAAAAAGGTACTGCAAGAGTTCCTTAGCCAACATGGCCTCTATTTTGAAGATAATTATACAAAAAAAAAACTAGTTGAGGTACTAGAAACCAAATCGTATGATAAAATATATTGCGTAGATGAGGCTATAAAAGCATCTGGTAACATACCACTTAGATTGCCCCCTACCATTGCGGTTTGAATCCTATAGTAATTATATGGTCCGAATTAAAAAACAAAGTTAGACGCAACAATGTAAACCCAAAAATGTTCGCTAATGTAATTGAAGTAATTAAAACTCAGTGTGAATTAATACCAGAGAGCAGTTGGAGAGCGTGCGTTAATCATTTATTTATTTATTCATTCAACAATATCTACTTACTACATCAGCATAAAACAGAAAGTGAGCGTTATCAAACACGGTACTGAGATCATTTATAAAAATAAGGAACAGGATATGACCTAAGTGTGAACCCTGAGGTACACCCGATGTTACTGTTATTCTATCCGACAGCTGGCCATTAACACTAACAAATTGAGATCTTTCGGCCAGATAGCTTGAGAACCATCTGAGAAGGGAACCAGATATTCCATATGAGGTCAGCTTAGCGATAAGAACATGATGGTCTACCCTATCAAAAAGCTTTAGAGATATCGAAATAGAGAGTCAACCTGAGCCCCAGAGTCCATTGCTGCCGCAAGGTAGTTTGTGTAAAGGCATAGATTGGTTTGAGTTGAGCGCTTAGGCATAAATCCATGCTGATGTTCAGATATAATGTTTTTGAAAGCCGGCATCAGAAAATCAACCACTATTGATTCCAGTATCTTTGCAAGGCAGTCGATTCCGGATATGGGGCGATAGTTTTCTACATCGTCCCTATCACCGCTTTTCCAAATTGCTGTCACCTAGGAAAGCTTCCAGAGCTTAGGAAACTTGCCCGTGCTTAAAGAGAGTTGGAAGATGTAACTAAGCGGCATGGCCAGTGTAGGACCACAGTTTAGGAGAAAGGTGGGGGGGGGGGGGATCCCGTCGGGCCCTGGGCCCTTCTTCTCGTCTAGCTGGATTAATTTATCAAACGGAACTAGTAACACTGATATTAGTTAAATTTAAATTCATATAGGCATAGGGCAGGGAATATGAACAGCTTGCCGCCTGATCAAAGTCAACGAACATGTACTTGAAGTCGAAAATATTTATAAAAAATCTTGCGAAAACATAAAACCTTCAATCATATCAGTGGATGATAGTGACAGTATAGATTCAAACTATTGAGATTACTCATTTTACTCATACGGTTTTATACAGGGTGTTCCACGTAGAAGTTCCGCATTTTCAACCCGGTAATTACACAGATGTCAAAAAAGCCTTTGCCATTCGTTTTCAAACAAAAAAGAATTGTTCCGATATCTCAAAAACTTAAGAAAATAAAGGGGGGAGGAACTTCTACATATGACACCCTGTATAATAAAAATTATATATTACGGCTTACTACTTTTACGCATATTAAGAATTTACGTCAAAGTCAGCGATACACAATAAATTTTTCAACATATACAAACATTGTTTCAATCTTCCTACTACCACCCTGGACCGAAATGGTTTATTTGTCAAAAGCAGGTATAAAGTATAAAGGCGTTAGTTAGTCATGACCATTTATCGTGTGTCGTACTGTGCGTATAATACAGGCCGTTCCCAAATATGTGCGAAAAATTTGAAGAGGTTAGCCTAAATATGAATTTTTATCCTTATATTTTTATCAAAATTATTTTTCTGGTTATCCACATTACACCCGTCCACAGCACACCTCATATTATGAATATCCATTCAAATAAATAAACAAAAACCCGATCCAATACCACTAAAATTAGTGAAAATTCCGGTTACAATTCTATGATCGGCGCTTAAAAGGTCATATATGTCGATTTTTGACAAGTCGGGTAAACTAAGGTTATTGTAGCACTTGCCTTGGGTTCAGTGTTATGACTTATAGGCGTTTTAGGTTAAAATAATTTGTGAGGTATTTCTATATTGACCGAATTTACAAAAATGATGTTAAACATAATATTTACAAGAAAAAAATTAAGTGAACATCAAGCTATTTCCTTTTAATCAAAAGCCATAATATCTTATTTAACATTTTTAATTTCTAGAACTTATGCTTTTAAAAGCTATTTTTTTAAATATTTGGAAGAAAAATATATAATAAATGGATATACCAGGGTAAAGATTTTCGATCCTTTGCTTGATATAGCTGAAAATGTCAGCTTACAAAAAAATTGACTTATGACCTTTTAAGCGCCGACCACAGAATTGAAAACACTGTTTGAAATCATGTGGCAAGTGGTCGATAATCGCCGAAGCTCCTCACGCGACGACGTCACTAAGCCACGCCTCGTCTGCACGACATCTTGCCTTTAGTTTATTGTACCATGCCTGCCGACCCTGGCCGCCAACCCAGAAGTCGCCACTGGTCAACGTAACGTTAATTTTGCATGTTCCGTAAAAATGAGTAAGCGTATACTTGCATGTTAGCTTAGCTTGAACGCAAACGTAACGAAGAAGTAACTACGCACGCGTAGCTGTCAGCTTACATCTTCAATGCCTTTACTTGATGGAAATTAATTTTACACACAAATATTTGAATATCATTATGTTAAAGTTTAAATAGCTGCCTAATATGCATTATTTCCGAGAACCGCTTATTTATATCTCAAAATTAATTATTCGATACTTAAAATACTTTAAAGCCTAACATATAATATGTATTTTGTAGCTGCCCCTTTAGATAACAATATCATACACACATATATAAAAAAGATTTTAAATTTCACATATTTTTTAAATAACTTTAATAAAAACATTAATCGTACCAAAATATACAGACAATATTTTATTGCAATTCGTCTAATATTAGGAAATATTTACACGATTTTCTTGGCAATACTTACCACTAAAATTACAGGGTAGCTCACAGAAAACGGCTTTCAACGTATTTTTTGTATTTAACATTTTTTGAAGATCGTTCTAAGCTGTCAATTTTTGTTTCTGAAGGAAATCATGTTTGGTGAATGACAGTTCGCGACAAGTTTTGTATATTTCAACTTTTTGCAGAACGTTCACGTAAATTTGTCAGTCTAATTTTTGTTCTGGATTAATTTTTGTATGAACGTGCTCAATCTACAGTATGTCGACGAATGGACTTCACACTTGGTGTAATGGACCAAAAATTTCACATATCAAAGAAATTGTTTTTGCCAAACGCTCTTGCTTCTTAAAAAAACAAGATTCACGTTGAAAACAATTTTTTTTTATATGTACAGGGAGCTCAAAAGCTTGTAAAATGCGATGTTAGCTGAAGAGAAAAGTACCTTTATTTTTGATATTTGATCAAAATACAAGATAAAAAAGTCAATTTGGTGAGATAAACACTGTTTCTTTACTGCATACTACAGTAAAACTTCTCATTTCGGCCACCCGTTAAAAACGGTCACCCCTCTGAACGGTCAGTTTTGGCTTCTTAAAATAAATCTTATAGCATTTTTAATAATAAAAGACCCCTCGAATACCGAAACACTTCTAAAACGGTCACGGTCACATGAATCCGTAACTTTTAAGAAAATTACCTTGAATTTTTACCCTTAATTGCGGTCGTCTCGACCCTTCTGGGAATGTTTGCACCCAGCCGGTACTTTATTACTGGTACTATTGGAAATACCGGAGAATGATAAAACCTAATTATGTAAATGGGTTTTTAAGTACGTACAAATATAATTTGTTAAATCTTAAGATGTTTTCATAAAAGGTAAAATTTTATTCAGTTGCATTTTAACAGCACAATAGTCGATCATGTCTCTGAAACGTAAACGTTTATCTTTTAAACAAAAGTTCGAAATCATCGCGGATAGTGAAAAATATGGTATCAGTGCTCGAAAGATAGCGGAAAAGTTTGGTGTTGGAAGAACGCAAGTAAATGATATTCTAAAAAGTAAAATTGAACTGAAAAAACTTTATGAAGAAGGAGGAGTTAATGCAGATCAAAAACGGAAGTTTCCAAAAACAGACGGACTTGCGATTGACCAAATGGTTTTGCAAAGCAAGAAACAAAAACATTCCAATATCCGGACCACTACTAAAGGAAAAAGCTTTGGAAGTGTCAGAAAATTTGAAAAATTGTGATTTTAAGGCATCAAATGGCTGGTTAGATAGATTCTGCAAAAGACATGACATCAATTTTAAAACAATTTCTGGTGAGTCTGCTGATGTGGATGAAGTGAGTGTTCAAGATTGGTTCACTAAGTTAAAATTAATTATCAAGGATTATGATGATAAAGATATTTTTAATGCAGACGAAACAGGCCTTTATTATCTCGCAATGCCAAACAAAACTTTTGCCTTAAAGAGTGACAAATGTGCTGGAAGAAAATCAGCTAAGCAACGAGTGACAATTATTTTTTGCAGTAGCATGGATGGTGAGAAGGAGACCCCATTAGTTATAGGAAAAAGCAAAAATCCGCGATGTTTCAAAGGAGCACATGTAGACAAATTACCATTAGAATGGGTCTCCAATAAAAAAGCTTGGATGACAACAGAGATAATGATTTCCTGGCTAAAAAAATTTGACACCAAAATGAAAAAACAAAGAAGAAAAGTACTTTTATTTTTGGATAACGCAAGTTCTCACCCGAAAATACAACTGGAAAATGTTCGAATTGTTTTCCTGCCTCCAAACACTACATCTTACTGCCAGCCATTAGATCAAGGCATCATACAAAATTTTAAAATGATATACAGAAAATATTTGATAAAAAGACTTTTAACTTTTACTAACACCGCTACCGAGGATGCGTTTGAAAAAGCAGAAAAGACCATAAATTTGTCAAGTGCTATGGTATGGATTGTTGCAGCATGGAAAAATGTTTCATCTAAAACGATTAAAAAATGTTTCCAAAAAGCTGGATTTATAGAAACTCTCCAAGAGAATGAGATTTTTGAAGAAGAAGACGATATTCCACTAAGTCAGTTGTTTTCCGGTATCCCAGGAAATCCAAACCTGGAAAATTATCTTCAAATCGACTCAAACATTTCAACGGAAAATCCCAGTATGGAGATGCAGGAAATAATTCAGGAGTTTACCAGCCAATCTGAAACTACCGAAAATGAAGACTGTGAAAGTAAAGAAAACCAGGAGGTTTTTAGTTCGTCTTTAAAAAGCATGAGTGAAGTTTGTGAAAAAATAAGAGACGTACAAAATTTTTTATTAGGCAAAGAAAATGGCAATTTGGCCATTGATATTTCAAATATCCTAATGAAATGTGAAAATGAAGCAGCAAAAATTAAAATTAAAAATATGAAACAGACTTCCATTGAATCTTTTTTTCACAAAGCATAATTTTTTTTCGTATGTAGTGCACATTTTTAAACATTATTATGTATACATATTATGTAGGAGTTATGAAATAAATAGTTATGTCTATATATTTAGGTACAGTTCATATTACATAATAACGTATGTGTTTGTAATTAGCCTTTTATTAATTAATGAAGTTGAATTTTATTCACATGACACATATGTTATATGTAGATATGTAATTTATTTTTTTCCTTCCCCTCAAAAACGGTCACTCCCTCAAACGGTCAATTTGTAATGAAATTTTTAGTGGCCGCTATTGAGAAGTTTTACTGTATTTAGATCAACCACAATTAATTATTATCTCCAAACTTCTAAACTAAAACAAAAAATAACAACTGAAAAGCGACTTTATTGAAACAATAGGTTAATGAAATAAAATATAGCCCGTTTTCGATAAGCCACCATTTAACAAAAAAAAACAAAAAAAAAAACTTTAAATGCCGTACGTTGGAGCCAGAGTAATGAGACAGTATATATCCGAAAGCGGCAGACATGATGTGTATTTTACAGGAAATTCGGAGCATATCACAATTAAAGAAATTTTAAATATGAATTTGGAAACTTAAAACGAAAATAATTATCTCATATAGCTATGTCATTTTTAAAGTAAGATAGATGTAATATTAGTATTTCAAGACTTAACAGATCATGCTTCTCATTACTTTGGGTAGCCATGGTACCTACTTTAATTTTAAATTTTAAGAGAGGATGTGACCAAAAAAATGCTTTGATTATGAGGGTTTTGAAAGAAAGTGCAGATGCCAAAAATAGTCGGTCTTGCTTAAAAAACTTCTATTTCCAAACTAAAAGGATTGGCAACCGGCAATAAAAATAAACCAAGAACAAACCATTACGAACGTATGAACAACTTACAAATTGTAAAAACTTATCTAAAAAATGCAACGAGTAATAATTAATTAATGTAATTTACTACAAATATTTTCATAATATAAATTATTTTTTATTTTTAAAAAACACATATATTTGAATATAACGCGTCATATAAATTCGGCATAGGTGGGCTGCAATTTTTTTTTTTTGAGAGTTTGTATGGTATATTTGGCGAATTCAGTAGTAAAACTTAACCCAAATTAGATTGTAAACATTGTATAGTGCGAGTTGTAATTTCTTGTATTTTTTATTATAAATGGGGATACATTACACCTGGTGTAAAGGGTCATATTAAGAAAACTCTTATTTCGTACTTTGTGTAAAGTATACCTATAATGGAAAATATTAAGAAATACTCCTTTTTTGCAGTATCTACCTACAAAAATGGGACGAATGCGCAAAAGGAAACCTGAATCTCAGAGATAATGTATTTATACACCTAAAACCTTAGGTGCTTATGGAATATCTCATAGAAAAGCAGAGGAAACTTTTAAGATACCCCGAAAAACAATAAATAATAAGTTAAAGAAAAAACATTCACTCAAGTCGGAATATCCACCAATATTTACGGCTGATGAAGAGGATTCATTTGTGTCTTGTATCCAATGGTAAGCGCTTTCGGATTTCCAGTGGACGAATTTGAACTAAGATGCATTATAAAAACGTACTTACAGTGACAGGGCAGAACAGTAAAACGCTTTAAAAATAATTGTCCTGGAAAGGAATGGATAAGGAACTTCTTGAAACGACATCAAAAACTAACAGTAAGCAATATAAGACGCAGCCGAGCAGCCATCAATAAGAAACACTGACGGAACTTTGTGAAAACCTTAGAACAGTTTGATGAAACAAACCTCACGGATAACCCTGGTTCTAAGAAGGTCTTGTACAAAGCGCAGAACTAAGTGTCCAGAAAGAATCTGTAATTCTTCCAAATCCACTATTTTCCGAATGTTGGCCGGACGCGCAGTTGGGGAACTCTTACCTACATACACCCTGTACAAATCTTCGCGTATGTGGAACACGGACCGAAAAGAGTACGTTATAGCAACACGTCTTCAGGATGGTTAGAGTCTCACACTTTTTCTGATTGATTTGTATCATTGCTGCTGCCTAAGCTAAAAAACCGTGGTGGCGAAAGCGTCGTTATAGGGGACAATTTATCATTCCACATTAATGTTCAAATTCTCCAATTATGTAAAGAAAATGATATTGCATTTATATGCTTGCCTCCCAACAGCACTCACGTTACCAAACATTTAATGTGGCTTCTTTCGGTCCAATGAAAAGAGCATGGCAAAAAATTTTGACGGACTATTAGGCAATAGCAATGTTCTAGATAAGCAGTGCTTTCCCCAATTGTGGAAAAATGAACGGATGCCTTGTCTGAAAAATTATGAAAAATGTGGCACCTACCCTTGCGACATAACGCCTCTTCTTGAAAGACTAACGCCAAGCAATGGAATGAATTCCTCTGAAATAATTGAAAACTCTTTTATTGGTAATTTAGAAAACAAGAGAACTGAACTTACGCCAATCAAACCCAGAAAAAAAGAAGAGTCTGCAGGTAGCACCAGAAATAAGCATCGCACACGAAGAATTGGAGGAGCCTTCAACAAATGCATCTGGTTACTGTCTCGACCATGAAGAACAGCAAATTCCTCTGAGACGCCATAAAGGAAGTGCAGAGGATGAAATGTTTCAGAGCTCGTATGACGACTCTACTAATTTTCTACAAAAAATTGAAAGGGGAGCACAAGAGGATGATGCATTCTCAAAGAAACTGGAATGTAATGCCTTTAATCAGGGAATCCCTAATGCAGGGGAGTTAAAAGAACTTCAGAAAAAGCCAGGTGAATACACCATATTTTCTTATAAAGGTCAACTCAATCCTGGGAACATAACTTAGGTGAGTGATGATGGGGCTGTTAGTTTTTTAATGTTTTTATGTTTCTAATAAAACTAGTAAAAGTACCTATTTTGTGTTTTATTTTGTAAAATATTGTTATTTTTTTACAGAAACATTTCTGTGGTGCAATGTTTTACTTTGGGTAGGGTATACTTAGTCTAATTGCGTTTTACTTCATAAAAACCGATGCAAATTCTGGTGGTGCAAAATATACCCGGCCTATAGGATACCTTGCAGACTTTTTTTTAATTTTTTTATTTACAAAGAAAACGCATCAACCACTTGGGGTTATTAGCGTGACCAGAGTTACAATTTATTAGTTATATTTGGTTAAGCAAGTCACTGGTATTTTTTAAAAAGCAAAAAACGGCTGTATTTTAGAGAAAAATTTGCAAATCATAATGCTACATCAACATAATTCCCGTTGCCAACTAATGCAAAGTCGCTAGTAAGTCTCAATACTATATAAACTACCTAAGTATAGAAACCTATTAAAAAATGGAGCAAAGTTTACTCACTTTACGGTATTCAAAAATACATAAATAAACATGATTATTTTGTGTATTGTTTTGTATGTAAGCCAATAACACCGACAACACAAGGACTTGGTGCTGTGACATCAGCGCCGCATGACAAAGGACAGCGAGGTGTACGTGTCGCGCTTGATCGCCTTGTCTCTCAGTCACCCGCCTTTATTATTAAAAAGTAATAAGTTTAAATAAATCGCCTAGGAAACCAATATCATCCATAGTGTGTTATATATTTGAAAAGAGAATTTGAAATGCTATCTTTTTAGATTAAAATATACAGGGTGTTCCATTTAAAAAAATGAGGTTAGGTCCGATAACTTTTTTACCTGACCTCGTATACTTATTCTGAAAACGGCATTTTATTCAACAATCATTATAAAAAAACTTTTGTATAAAACATTTTTCTGTATCTCTTTCAACTAAGAAAATATAGGGTAATTTTGAAATTGTCACTTTTTTATTTTCCCCCGTATCTCTTAAGCGAGCGAAAATTTTCGAATTTTGATTTTACCATTTCAAGTTTGACCCAAAAAGAGCACATGATACCTATATTACTTTTTTGATAGCACTAACAATTACGGATATACCCTATAAAAGTGTCAAAAATGGGACACCCTGTATATTAAAAACAAGGCATTTTAACGACAACCTACAAAACTATTAAGAAATTAAGTTTCTCTAAAAAAATAATTTGGTCATTTCACCACTGATCCTACAATTCTTGAACTGATTGCACAGGTAAATATAAAAAATTATTTAAGAAAAATAGTTTTTTTTTGCTCACACCTCTCATTATTATCTAGTTTACCATTTGGGTGTAAGCTGCTTAAACAGCCATTGTTGATATGCGTTGTTAATATCACAAGGCATCAGTGATAAATGCGAGGTCTGAGGATGCAGAGCCATGCACTTTGTGTGCACTCTATGCATGAGCGTGTGGGTATTTTCGTCGTAGAGCCAAGGACCGTCAACGGTACCTAACCTATATTAAAAAAAAAATTGTTAATAAAACATTAGATATCTTTGAAAATATTAGCTATTCGATATACCGCGAGATAGACAGACGCAGCTCTATCTGTTTGCTGATGATACTGCTATAATTGCTATTTCCAAACAGCCGCAGCTAGTAGTCACTCGTTTATAACGCCAGATAAATGAGCTTGAGAAGTGGCCAAGACGAAGCCCATCTTTCTTGAAAAGTAACGTAAAATGACCTGAGACTAGGCTCAGAGTCAACGGGATTCAGGTGAATTGGTGTCAGAAAGTGAAATACCTGGGACTTATCTTTGATCAAAGACTAAACTGGAGACTGAATTCAATCAACAGAGTTAAGCCCGCTCTGCGTCAATTAAGTTCTATTCATCCCCTGCTTCACAGGCGGAGTAGACTAACTAACAGTCTTGGTCAGGCCGGTTTTGACTTATGGTGCGCCATCATGGTGCATCATCGGCAGAGCGGAGCTGAATAAGTTTCAGGTGATTCAAAATAGAGCATTGAAAATGATCGCAGGTGCGCCAAGATATACTATTAATAGAGTACTGCATAATGATTTTAGAATACAGACATTAAATAAATAATTCTTAAAAATTATAACAGACTATTATAGACGAACGGACGTTTCGACGAACATACTAATAACAGACTCACATACAAGAGCCAGACCAGACTCACCCTACAACTACCTAGAGATTGGCTCCCTATGTGAGAGCCCAATTACCAGTAGAGAGGCACTGGAAACAGTAAAGAGGCACTATCCAACACCGTCTAAAAGACGGTTAAAAGCGCCAAAGCTAGCAGCACACGACACAAGACCAACAAAAGCTTTTGCAGAGTTAAAATTCCAAATTCCAATGAAATCGGGAAAGGAATATATAAAAAAATCATAAACCGAATTTTTTTTTTAAACTTTAACACCCTGTATATCAAAAACGGGGCAACTCCGGACACATGTTCATATGAACTTTTTCTCTTAGAATATCATAAGGCATCGCATCCTTAAGTTACGTACCGTACTTCTGAAACACCCTGTAGTGTACAGGGTTATTCATTATAAATGAACCGCCCCTTTAACTTTGTTATTTTTTTTTTCTTTTCTTTCTATTATGTAAGTTGTGGCCCTAAAAAGGACCGATTTATGAAAGGAATATTTTTAATGCCCCCGCAAATGCTTGAAATGCTGACCATCACGTTCTATGCACAAAAAAGACAATTAATAGAAGCAGGCCATGGAAACAAAACAAATACCTAATTAAAACATAAATAATCCAAATTGTCAATAGTTGTCAAAGTTTTGCGTTACTTTGAGTAATTTTTGTGTTTACAAAATGCATTTTACGAATGATAAAGCTGTTGATATGCTTGCGGTTTATTTTGAATGTCTTCAGAATGCCGCAGTAGCTAAAAGAGTTTACGCCGCTCGATATCCAAATCGGCGTCTTTGCGATGTGAGAGTTTTTCCCCGATTAGTGGCGAGTTTACGAGCCAATGGTTGTTTTCGGCCTAAGTTTCAACGGCAAAGAATTGGAAGAACACAAGAAAATATTAACTACGTACTGGGGTATATTGAAGGAAATCCTCATGTTGGCACAAGAACATTATCCCTTGAGTTGGACATATCACGAACAACGGTTCAAAATATTTTGAAGGACCATAGGTAGGTTCTAATGGCCATCAAAATTAGGTATTCGTTTAAACTTTTTTTAATTACTTTTAGAATGCACCCATATCATGTCGTTTTGCATCAGGCCTTGAAAGGGGAAGATTTTGATCGGAGGTTGACTATTGCCATTGGATGTTAGGTATGATACGCCAAAATAGGGAATTTTTATTTCAAATTCTATGGACCGAAGAAGCCACCTTTAGTAGTGACGGGAGAGTCAATCTACATAATATGCACTATTGGTCTGCAGAAAATCCGCATTGGTTGCGTGAAGTTCAGCACCAAGGACGTTGGAGTTTAAATGTGTGGTGTGGCATACTGGAAGGCAGAATTATTGGGCCATATTTTTTTGAGCAATCCCTAAATGGCAATGTCTTTCTTGACTTTTTGGCCAATCAATTACCGTTGTTGTTGGAAGATGTGCCTTTGGAAACAAGGCAAAACTTGTTTTTGCAGTTGGATGGTTGCCCAGCACATTTTGCCGTTAATGTGCGAGAGCATATTAATGCAGTATTTCAACAGCGGTGGATTGGAAGAGGAAATCTGTTTCTATGGCCTCCGCGATCACCAGACCTAACTTGCCTGGATTTTAATTTATGGGGGCGGTTAAAGAACATCGTGTTTCAGACTCAACCTACGACCAGAGAAGATTTGAAAAACCGGATTCGTAATGCAATACGTAACATACCGAGAGCCGAAATTGAAAGTGCAGTTTTGTCTACCCATGAGAGGCTTCAGCAATGCATAGAACGTGATGGTCAGCATTTCGAGCATTTGCGGGGACATTAAAAATCTTCCTTTTATAAATCGGTCCTTTTTAGGGCCACAACTTACATAATAGAAAGAATTCCATTTGTGAAACTTACAAAACTTCAAATGTAATGATGTTTGTAGCCCAAGAATAGCTCCTTTTAACGAGCCCAAGTTTGTTCAAATCGGCTTAGCCGTTTCGAAGATACAGGATGTTATTTACGCAAACGTTCGAATACCCCCCACCACTTTATTTTTAGAGATACTGCAAAAAGTGTCAAACAAAAAAGGTTCAGATTATCCTCGACTTTAAAGATCAGGATTTTTTTTATTAGGTTAATATAGCGGAATTTACAGAAACATCACTTTTTTAGATTCAAGATTGCAGTTACGCCCCCTAGCGGCCATTTCAGAAACTTAAAAATATTTTCTCTTGGCCGTTTTAGTAATAATTTTTTTTGCCGCAAGCCTCTACGATGGATAGTTTCCCAGATACAGTACCTTGCATTCTTAGTTGGCCACCCTGTACAATCAACAATTTTTACAATTCATACCAAGTTGAGGACAACCCCAATTTGATCAGTTCTTGTGCACCAAATTTTGACATTACTGATCCCGATATTCCAGAATTTCTTAATTCAAGTACCTACTGGAGTAGACAGTTATATTTTCTTATTGAACAAGACAGTCCCAAATTTTTAAGTAAATGTGGGGTTAGTAAAAAGGACTGAACAAACAATGTATTAAGATCAGTCTCGCCCTCGCCATTTTATTGAATTTTTTTCACTGTTTTAAGTTTCTCAGTATTAAATTTAAGAATTATGTTTTGTTCAGTCTGTTAGTCTTTTCGGTACTAATCATAAAAAATTTTTTTAGTTGCATGGACCCCTTATCGAGCCCAAATAATGTGTGACAATTTAACTCTGGATACAACATTTCACCTGCACCTGGCTTAGACATTTTGCACCTGGCTCCGACATTTTACACCTGACCAAGACATTTTGCACCTGGATTCAAGTAGATACCGGGACGGTTATGTTTGTTTTTGTGTCAATTTTTTTTTTATTTATTTTCTTTAATGAAGGGTGCTTTACTATAAGAAGGAAAATATATTTAGTGCAGGTACTTTAGCACTGATTAACTCATTTGCTAGACAAATAAAATAATTATGGTTTTTAATGCGCCAAAACCTTTAAATTTATATTGACATAAGAAAGGCAACGTCGCAAATCCTGTCAGAGGTAGACCGATTTTTAATAAGTAACTAACGCAACTTCCGTGCAGATTCGCCCGTTTAGGCGATAAAAATTACGGTTTATTTCAAATTATTTATTGAACCTTTTTCATTTTACTTCAGTATAGATATGTCTAATATAATAATAGGAAATTTAAATTAACTTAAAAAAATTAGTGATTTTAAAACCTATTTTAAAGTGGAAAGCTTTCTTTTTTTTGATGATGTATTTTGGTATTGAAGGTCATTTCTGTTTTTTGTGTAATTGTTTAGTAATATATTGCTAAGAGTAAGTGCTATATACTTTATAAAACATTTTTCGATAGCTTTCTTCACAGGGACATGTCTCATTAAGCGGTATCAGAAAGCTACCACTTTCTAAACTAGCCAAACCTAGTTTAGCTAAAAGAACTTGGTGATTTTGCCAATTCAAAAATTTAAGCTTAAGTTCTTTAGTAGTTATAATAAACTGAAAAGCTGCAAATATACGAAAGTCCTGCCGGCCTCGGTAGCTCGGTGGGTAGAGAGCTTGCCTGGCAACCGATAGGTCCCTGGTTCGAATCCGGGCAAGGGCATGGATGTTGGTATGAATGTGAATGTCTGTATATAAGTTTTAAAAAAACAATAATAAACAAAGAGAGATGCTGGCCAGTTGGTACAAACCAGAGCCATAAAAAAAAAAAAAAAAATACGAAAGTCCTAATATTTACTTCATTGGTAGCAAGACATAAATCCCCCTTTGCAAAGAATCAAAATATTCATCCCCCACATTTAAACCTACGACTCGAACAATAAGGTTTTCAAAGTTGAAAAAATAGTCCATACTTTCAGTGGAGTCAATGTAATATAAATAAAACTATGCAATCTTCCTCCACAGTTTCATTATTAAACTGTGGAGGAAGACTGCATTGTTTTATTTATAATAAGGTTTTTGCAATCCATGCATTTTAATTTCCTATTTTTGTAGATAGAATGGGCTATATAATACATATACCTATACATTTAAACAGACTCATCCAACTGGTAATCCTTAAGATAATCGGATTGAAATATGTAAGGAAACTCTAATATTTCTGTACTTTCAATATCATGCTTAACAAGCTATTTGATTTTAACACTGTAAAAAATTTTAACCCTGACTTTACAATACTTTGAAGTCTAATTTTTTTTTCTGATCCGAGGATCTGTTTAAATGATACATGACAGTTACAACCAGAAAGGTTCCTATATCGGCCAAATCTTTTTTCAAGGGTATCTGTTTGAAATTTACCAGCTAAAATGTATTTTATTTCAAAATGGATAAATGAGTATTCTATAATTTCTATTAGAACTGTGGCACTGGTACCTACTACGTTTAATAGCATCATAAGTGTCCCTAGTTAAACTCGCCCCCTCTGGATCGTTATGCCATATATCAAGCCAAGTCACAAATTTCTTTAGCTAGTTTACCTTCAAATCATTTTTTAAATATATTGGGGTAGTTCAATCGTCCCTTTGTAAACCTTGCCGTACGCAAATAAAATCATTTTGCCAATTAAACAAACATTGGAACTAACCTTAAGACTTTCCTATAATGATAACATTGATAACTAAAACTCGGGAAAATAACAAACAACGTATGCGTCAAGACTTCTCGATGCACTTCACAATATCACAATCACAAGCACAATAACATAGATAAAGGTTTATAGGGGGACACAAGAACCACAGAACTCAAAAATTTAACAAGAACACAAACAAAAATAGCGAATCATCGGTCTACCTGCAACGTTGCCAGACTTTGTCCTTCATAGCTTGGAAGTAAAGGAAGCTGTGCATGGGCACATTCACTAACCTGGTATTTTAATTGTCTATCAAATGAGTTAATCAGTGCCAAAAGTACCAGCAATAAATGTCGCAATAGTTTTTCATTTGTCAATAGTTTCTATTATTTTCCTTCTAAAGTCGGCTTCCACTTAACTAGGCGCGTTATAAAGTTATCATAGAGAAACTAATATAGTGTTGTCTTGCTCAAACCAAGGCTAAAAGGGCATTATAAAGATATCCGTAATATAGACGCTCCCTAGTTTTGACAAATGTGTCATTCATTAAAAATATTGTGATATAAAATGACGAATATAAATCGGTTTGCAAGTTTTTTGCATCCCCAGGCGAAAGTGGTTCTTAATTTAATAGGTTATTTTAAAAATGAACAGGAGAAGGCTACTGAAACCGGCGAGTTATTAAATCCCAAGTCTATTAAAGAGAAAGTCTCGGAAGCACTAAAACTAAGTTTAAGATCAATACAGGGGATTGTTCATGAAAGTAGTAGAAGTATACCAATAAAGAAAACGCAACGACGATCAAGGAAAACGAAGAGTGAAACTTTACAGTAAGGTAAAAAAAATGGATGTAAGGAATGTTATATACGACTTATATGCATCACAAGTTAATATAACGCTTTCAGCTTTGAAAGATGCTTTGAAGCAACGAGGTATTTTAGAAATAGGTCTCAGGTCATTGTTAGCGCTAATAAAAAACTTAGGATTTCGTTATAGAAAGGACTGCAACAGAAGATATTTGTGCAAACTATTAAGAATTGCAAGCGAACGAGTCAAATTTTTGAAAAAATATGTTGAAAATTATCAATCAAAATTTAGAAAAGTAGTTTTTTAGATGAAACTTGGGTATTTTCGAATGGAAGTGGGTCTAAATCATGGCAAGACGACTCAGTGAAATCAGTAAAACGAAAAAGAGGTTGTGGTTCGGGAAAACGTTACATTATGCTGGTTTTATAAAGGAAGCGAGTTTAATTTATTCTTCTAAATCAAAGAGCGCCGACTAAATGCTTCCACACACCGACGCGGCCACGGCCACGGTGGCGGCCAATCTAAACACATAGAAAAAAATGAATGAAATCATACCAGCGCGGGCAAGCGGCCTAGGGCAGCGTTCTGATATGCGGTGACGGTCAAATACAACGTGTCAACTTTGACTGCGAAAAGTGACAGTAGTAATCGCAAATAATATAATAGAATTATTAATAGAAAATGTTAGATTATTTTCCATACTTTTTGCTTTAAGTCATCCAAATTATAAAAATATAAGGGCTAAAGGCGAAGTGTGGGACAAAGAGCTAACAGTAACAAAGTCTCTTCTTCCACATCGTCTATCATAATAACAAATAATAGAAATAAAAATAGAACGAACTATACAGTGTGGCCCAAATTGGGCCTACATGTATGGGGATCTTGGAAACTATAGAAGATAGAGAAACGGTTAAATGGGGAAAGTTTTTGACAATTATATTTCTAACTAAAAACCGTTTAGTACGCGGCTCTATCTTTTTTGGTTTTTGAAATATGTTGAAAAAACCAAAAAGATGTATTTTCGAAAATATGCTGTAGATTTCTTATTATTCGCTATTTTGGCAATCTGTAAAAACATTTTTAAAGCAACTTTTTAAGTAGATTTCAGTTCTGCAATTTAATTTTGAACACGACGTTTCATTTATTTTATACCATCATCAGGTTAATTTTTTCTTATGAGCGCCATATTGTATTTTATACTTAAAAGGTAGCTTATGACGTCAGCTTTTCAACGATGTATTATTTGTTGGAAAATAAATGAAATTGACTTGAAAAATAAAGAAAATTAATTTTCGCAACACGTCAAATTTGAGAAGAACACATTAGGCAGGGTTAAATTTGTTTAAAATATCATAATATTATAATACATTATTTTATTTTTTCCTTATGGTTAAAAATCTCATATTAACATTTGAAATAAAGAAAACTAAAAACGCAATGAATAATAATTATTGTTTTGAAAAGAAAATAAGAAAGTATATCTAACTTACTATACTTATTCGAAATGTTGGCCGTTTTTATTAATACATTCTTGACACTTTTTTAACACAGTATTGATGACCCTGCGAAGCGTGTTGCCATTTATGCTCGTAAACACATTCCTCACTCTCTCTTCTAATTCTTGTACAGATTCCGGGGGTTCAAACTCATATACTTCATTTTTTACATAACCCCATAAATAAAAATCGAGAGGAGTTATATCAGGGAATCTAGCAGGCCAATTAACTGGTCCGCCGTTTGAAATGAATTTGTCATCAAATATCTGTCTTAAGAGAGTTTGAACTTCCCGAACATTATGTGCGGGACAACCGTCTTGTTGAAACGAAATAATATTCAATTGATCTTGAGGAACTCTTGCTCTAATTGCCGGTAATATTTGATCTTCTAACAGCTCCAAGTATCTTTGGCCATTCAACGTATGATTATAAAATAATGGTCCTATCAGTCTGTTATCTAAAATGTAAGGAGAAAAGTAAAGCTGGGTTACTTAATACCTGCTATGTATTTAGCAAGCTAGGTGACATTACTTACCATACATACCACACCATACATTAAAACCAAATCGGGTTTGCAGTCTTCGTTGAGCCAATTGGTGAGGGTTTTCTGTTGCCCAAAAATGATGGTTATGTCTATTAAATACCCCGCAGTTGGTAAAATGTGATTCATCGGTCCAAATTACAAGACGACTGAAATCATGATTTTGTTCGCATTGATTCACATGCCAATTTGAAAACTGCATTCTTCTTGGATAATCCGTTTCTCGTAAACCCTGAACTATAGTTGGCTTGTATGGTCGATATTTATTTTCCTTAAGGACTCTTTGTATGGTACTTCGCGGGGTTGGTAAGTTCTTGCCGACGCTCTTGTAGATGATGTCGGAGCGGCATTAAAATAGGCTCTGACATTTTCGTCACGCTCGTTATTACCTGCTTTTTCGTAACTCTTGGGCCGCGGTTTTTCAAAACTTCCATGGTTTCTCAGGTTCATAACAATTTTTGGAAAAAGTCTGACACTTGGCTGCGGTCTTTCAGGAAAATTTTCAAAATACCTTCCTTTCTAATGCAAGGATTGCATTTCTGTTGCAATGAATGTAACATTCTAGCAAATCAAATTTTTCTTCGTGAGAAAAACGCAATGCCATTTTCTTTTAAATTCAGAATACACAAATAAATCGTTATTATTAGATAATAATAATAAAAACTATTATACTTTTACTCGTTCTGACAAGTAATATTTTTGTTTCATTTTCAAACGGTAGTGGTTGGTCATAGGCTACTGGATTTTATTTTTGATTCATAGGTTATTGTAAGGTCATAGGCAACTGGATTTTATTTTTGATTCATAGGTTATTGTAATATTGTTGATTGAAACAATGCAAGCAGTGTTTTGTGAATACTACAAAATGTAAACCTTTTAATTGGTATTC
The DNA here is from genome assembly GCA_963920685.1 of Polydrusus tereticollis. NCBI lineage: Eukaryota > Metazoa > Arthropoda > Insecta > Coleoptera > Curculionidae > Polydrusus > Polydrusus tereticollis. The sequence goes on from OY987331.1 coordinate 98,620,801, forward strand.
AATTTAGGGAGTTATAGTGCAGTTGTCAAATTTGACGTGTTGCGAAAATTAATATTTTCTTTATTGTTCAAGTCAATTTCATTTATTTTCCAACAAATAATACATCGTTAAAAAGCTGACGTCATAAGCTACCTTTTAAGTATAAAATACAATATGGCGCCCATAAGAAAAAATGAACCTGATGATGGTATAAAATCACTGAAACGTCGTGTTCAAAATTAAATTGCAGAACTGAAATGTACTTAAAAAGTTGCTTTAAAAATGTTTTTACAGATTGCCAAAATAGTGAATAATAAGAAATCTACAGCATATTTTCGAAAATACATCTTTTTGGTTTTTTCAACATATTTCAAAAACCAAAAAAGATAGGGCCGCGTACTAAACGGTTTTCTGTTAGAAATATAATTGTCAAAAACTTTCCCCATTTAACCGTTTCTCTATCTTCTACAGTTTCCAAGATCCCCATACATGTAGGCCCAATTTGGGCCACATTGTATAACGAAATATATTTTCGTATACCTAAAATCTGTAAGCCCTCACAGCTTCACTCACCGCTTTGGTGTGAATACGTCCGACCGCTAATATGATCGCCACCGCGGCCGCCACCGCTACCGTGGCCGTAGCCGCGTCGGTGTGTGTAAGCCTTACCACGATAACATGAATTGTGAGCATTTTGAAAAGTGGGCTAGAGAAAAGCTGATACCAAATTTGGATGAACCATCCCTAATTGTACTAGACAATACATCTTATCATTCTCGGTTAATAAATAAACAGCCAAATTCATCCTGGAAAAAAAAGACGTCGTTCAGTGGTTAGTTCAGGAAAATGAGAATCCATCACCTGATTTATTAAAATCTGAACTGATAATGAAAGCGAAAACTATTAAGAAACAAAAAATATATGTCGTTGATTATTTCAAATGCAGAAGATAGTGAAAGTACTACTGAAGATGAATTTGACAAATCAGAATTTGAAGAGTTTTGAAGCTGTGTTTATTTTGTATTTTTTTTTTATTTTTTAACCTCTATTTTAAATTCTGTAATAATAGTTTAATTAAAAAAATGCCCCACATAAATTACTGGTCCATGGTGGCCTTAAAGTTAGTTTAGGTACTTCTTATATTTTATCTTGACCAGACTTGGAATTTTATTATGCCTTTTCTTCATTGGTATACTTCTACTACTTCCATGGACAATCCTGTGTAGGTCTTAAACTTAGTTTAAGAACTTCCAAGACTTTCTGTGTAATAGATTGGGGATTTGATAACTCGCCGGTTGTAGTAGCATTTTATTGTTAATTTTTGAAGTAACCTATTAAATTGGGAACATTTTTTTAGACTGATATAACACAACAAAAATTTAGCCAATGTGTAATTTAATTTGAATTTTCTTGATATTTAATATATTATTATCTGCTAAAATAAACTAAAATTTTTTTAATTTATCTAACATTCTATTTACTTTGTTTCTTTAAATTACAAATGAATAAAAAAACTATAATTATTAAAAAGATATATTCAAAATTCATATTACATGCCACCTTTTGCAACAATACGAATGCACCTTTGGGATATTAATTTCATCATTATCCATGATGACTTTGAATTTTGCCATAAAAAAATTAATTGCAACTGAAAAGTGTGCGTGTTTTGGGACTAACGTGAATTTTTGAAATTGGCGGAAAAAAGGAAATATCTTTCTTTAGATAAAATTTACATACATTTTTATTTGTTTACTACTACCTAGCTTACTGCGTCGTGATTATAGTATTTAACATATTGTATGTATATGTACCAATAAATTATTTGTATTTTCAATAATATATACATTAGTATAGTTGAGATAAATGTACACAAAAACATTCAAAATTATATACAATGTAAAATGCAGACCAGTTTTGATGTTTTAATTTTTCTCTATTAAACAACCACCCCTATTTACCGACCAACATTTGATTCCCGAGGGTGGTCGCTAGTCAAGAGGTTTTACTGTATATTGTTTATCTAATTTTCTACCATCATTTTAGTTTAAATTATTTATTAAATTTTTAAATATAAAATTATTGTGTCGACCGTGTGCAACAATACGAACGCACACTTGAGAAATTAATTTTGAAACGAGACCCGCCATCCGTCATTTTTATTATGACTGATAGTTTTAAATTAATTGTTAACCTATTAACATTCAATTTTATGGAAAATCAGCTGTCCATATACCACCATATTGGTTTTTATATTTTGAAACATTTTTGAAACCTCTGATTCTACTGATTTGATTCAGAGATCATATGAGCCTAGTTAAGTGGACGCCGACTATAACAGAAGCTAGAGTCAAATCTGGTCTTATCTGGCGGGTTTACGATTTAACAAAGACATACTTTCAATTTTTCTTTTCTTTTATTGCGTTTAATCATACTAACCAAATAAAATCCGTCAGACAAATATGACAGACTTATGCAATTTTGGCATGAACGAAAAGGATAGGTATTTTATTTAATTTTCAGCGATTCACAAAAGTTTGTACCTGCCCAAGTACCTGCCACCTTCGTCTTGATTTAAAGATGTCAGTTTTGTGACTTTGACAGTTTGTGACAAAATGAAAAAATTTTCTGCGTTTTTGCATCCCCAAGCAAAAAAAATGGTAGTTAATCTGATAAGCTATTTCGAAAATGCAAGAAAAAGTGATATTCAGGAAACAGCAGCCAAAGCACTGGGAATTAGTTTAAGGGCTGTGCAGAGAATTGCGCATGAAAAAAAACATAACATAATACCCAAGAATACTAAAAAATGTAAACGAAGAAAGCCAAAGACTGAGGATTTAAGCGAAATATTAAAATGGGAGTTCGAAATGTGATTTACGATTTATACAGATGAAAAACCAATGTAACTCTTCCAGTTTTACAAGAAACATTAAAAGTTCGGGGTTTTTTGGAAATTGGACTTGAAGCGCTATAAAAATTAATAAAAAAGTTAGGTTTTCGCTATAAAAAAGACTGTAACCGAAGATTTTTATGTGAGCAGCCACAGATAGTGAGTCACCGTGTTCAGTTTTTAAAAAATTATACGGAGAATTACAAATCGAAATTTAGAAAAGTGGTATTTTTAGACGAAACGTGGATATTTTCAAATGGAAGTGGTTCAAAATCTTGGCAAGATGATTCTGTGAAAAGCGTAAAAAGGAAAAAGGGATGTGGCACAGGAAAGCGGTTCATTATTTTACATGCTGGTTCTGTAACAGGATATGTTCCAGGTGCAAGCTTCATTTTTTCTTCAACATCAAAAAGTGCTGACTATCATGATAATATGAATTGCGAAATGTTTGAAAAATGGTTAAAAGTTCAATTGATACCAAATTTGGATTCTCCGTCTTTAATTGTATTAGATAATGCATCATATCATTCAAGAATTTTAAATAAACAGCCTACTTTATCTTGGAGGAAAAATGATATTTATGAGTGGCTTGAAAAACACAACCACCAAATATGCTTAAATCGGAACTCCTACCAATGGCAAAGTCTCTTAAAAAACCAAGAAAATACGCGGTAGATGAAATATTGCGTGAATATGGCCATGAGGTTCTACGACTGCCGCCATATCATTGCCAGTTTAACGCAATAGAATTAATATGGGCCGGGGAAAAAGTCTTATTATGAAAAACATGTAGGTGATGGTCTTAAATCCGACCAAGTACAAATAGTTTGGCAAGAATCTTTGGATCATATTACACAAGAGTACTGGAAGAAATCAGTGGAACATACAGAAATATTAATAAGGGATTGGTGGGATCGAGAACAAGTACTAGATGTCGAAATGATAATTGCTCCATTCGAAGACGACTCAGACGACGAGGACTTTTCAGATTTTATAAGTGACGATGACAGTTTTTAGTCTATAATTAGTTTATAAACGGTTTTCTTTGTTTACATTTTTTAGTATTCTTCGGTATTATATTATGCTTTCTTTCATGCACATTATTCTGCACAGTCCTTAAACTAATTCCCAGTGCTTTCGCTACGGTTTCCTGCATATTGGTTGGCCAATTTCCACTTTTTCTTTCATTTTCGAAATAGTTTATCAGAATAAATGCCATTGAATTTTTAGGTTTTAGTAGTAAAATTGGTAAAATAAATTACACTGTTTATTATTGTAGTTTTTAATAAATACATTAAAGGTATACTATTTACAGGGATGGCGAACCAATGGCACGCGACATAAAATTTTGGCTCGCCACCGATCACAAAGTTTACTATGAATTATTATATTACGAATTGCGACGGCACGTCTATGGCCTCATTAAACATTTCTTTAGAAAAAATGCACGTTAATACATAAAGATTCGCCACCCCTGTACTATTATGTACATAATTTTTGCAAAAATAATAATATTATATCTTCACGACTTCACGACAGTTAAAATAATAAAACTATGTATCTTTTCTCCGGGTATATTGATACCTACATAGTCTCACGGCATTTTGATATAAGCTGTGGAATTTTCGAATTGATTTATATGATCCGTGACCTTTGGACCCGCATTTTGAGACCGGTTTAGACTTTATACGTTTCTTTCTGCCACTTATTTTTAGCGGGGCGCTTATTGGCTTAACAGGGGCAAAATACGCGTAAAATAAATTTGGGATTTGATACCTCACCGGCTCTAGTAGCTTTTTCTCGTTGACTTTTGAAGTAGGTAACCTATTAAATTGGAAATATTTTTTTAGCCCGATATTACACAACAAAAATTTAGCCAATGTGTAATTTCATTTTTTTTATATTTAATTTATTATTATCTGCTGAAATAAACTAAAATTTGTTTAATTTATTTAACATTTCATCGACATTTTTGGTGGTCGCTAGTCAGGGGTTTTACTGTATATTGTTTATCTAATTTTCCACCATCATTTTGGTTATTAAAATTTGTTAAATGTAAAACTATTGTGTTAACCGTCTGCAATAATACGAACGCACCCCTGAGAAATTAATTTTGGAACGAGACCCGTCATTTTTATTATGACTGATAGTTTCAAGTTAACGGTTAACCTATTAACATTCAATTTTATGGAAAATCAGCTGTCCATATACGGCCATATTGGTTTTTATTTACAACATTTTGATGAGCTCTGGAATTTTCGAATTGATTCATATAATCGGTGACCTTTGGACCCGCCAGATAAGACCAGATTTGACTTTATAACTGTTTACATTTCTACCACTTGACTGAGTTAAGTTCAAGAAAAAAGCAAGGGAGGACGTGAGATTCTTATGTAAATTGGTCAAAACTGACAAGTAACTGAATTTACTTGAACTAAGAAAGTGTGCAAAACGTAAACAGCTAATTGCTATTTTGTATTAATAGTCAGTAGCGTAACTAGAAGACCTGGGTTTGAGATAAAACAAACATTTGTTTGGAGTTTGAAGCAACGCCCAAATATCAAGGATTCACCTTTGCTTCAAGCGACTCCGGGTTCATGAAACTCTTGGAACCATTTTAGTAACGTCATTGTTATTAGTTACATTTTTGGTTTATTTTATAGATAACATTTTTTATTTGCAGCTTTAAAGTATTTCTATTGTTTAAATAAGTTTTAAAGGTTTTTTTTTCATAAGCTTTGTTTGATATTTACATCGGCATTCATAAATAACCACAATATTTGGTTTTTAATGACATTTATTGCTTTTTTCGTATAATTTTATATAAAATACATGGTACATTCATTAAATTCTGAAACTTAGTGAATACATGGTATTTTATAGTGAATTAACTGAAATAGCGATAAAACGTCTTTAAAAATCTCAAATATCGTTTAAACAGTTATTTGAACTACCAGCCATAAACCACCAACTGGTGGCCAACTTGAATCTTTGTTTTGCTGGTTTTCTACGTAGTTTGCATTGCTAACCTCTTATCTGTTTTGTGAATTATGTTTTAATGTTTTACCTGCAGAATGCCAACTTTATTCCCTGCGCGTCAGCCTCTATACATCTCTCTCCCACTCCTAGCTGTCCCTTGAAGTTCAGCCGTATCAGTTGATTGTTTCCAAAACCATGGCAGTGCTGCACCGCCATTAAAGATGGCGGACCATGACCTAAAGTGTCCAGGCATTTGCTCACAGCGACATTTCTAAAAATATTAATTTCGATATCATTTTAATAAATGCAAAGCACAACAAGGTTAATTTTTGCATACTGCTGAGTTTAATCATCCAAAATTAACATTTTTTATCAGTAATTTTGTCTAAACTATTACAACGAAACAGTGCTGAATTGACCCATAGAAAGCCTGAGCGAAAAGTTAAAGGGGTGGCATATGGTGATTTAATGACGAGATGTTGCCGCAGACTTCAATGACAACAATTTTTACATAATTGCATTTATGGACTCAAGTTTATATAATTTGGGATCATCAGGAACTGAAGAGTGTGAGTATAAAATGGCATACAGATTTAGAGTAATATACAGGGCGTTACTTAATGATAGGTCGTAATTTCAAGGACGCAAATAAAAGAAACATCAGGAGACAAAAAAGTTGTATTTTTAGCTGCTCGACTCGAAAACAATATAAGAATTTTTAACAATACAGTGGCGTACTTTTTTGTCAATAATATTCGTGAGACGCCACTGGAACTCAAGTGGAGGTCCCGAACTAGATCATTTAATTCATCTTGGTCGATTAAATGGAGTGCTTTTCCTTCACTTTCGGGAAAACAAGAATCGTCCTTGTCTGATACATTATCGGGTTCCGCCTTATCATCATACATTTGTAAATCTTCCTCCCAAGTTGCCGGGGGCGCTAGAACTGGTAAACCTTCTCCATGAAGAACCGGTTATACTACTAAGGGAATATCCGGATATTCAATATTATGTTTGCTCTTTCTTGAAAAACCAGACACTTTTGTCATGCAAAAGTAACAGTCGTTAAAAAGATTTGTTGGTTCTCGCCAAATCATTGGAACTGCAAATGGCATAGAAGAGCGTTTGCCATTTAATGAGTTACTTATATTTGTTGCACAGGTTTGACAACATATGCGAGGAGCCCAGTCCCAATTTTGATCGCCAACAACATATTCAAAATACCTATGATAAGCTACTTTGGTCATTTTGTTAATTGTCCTTTTCTGCGATTTAGCAGTAAACTGACCACATATATAGCAAAAACTCGCCGCGGGGTTAACACAGCTACGTTTCTGTATTTTAGACATTTTTGTACTATCGCGTACGTCGGTTCACAGATGTGATACTACGTTTACAGGCGTCAACTAACTTTATTCAACACAAAAATAACACTAATATAAGGCTATTACTATTCGCTTACGTGTTAGGAAGTTTTTACCATCATTATCGCATTTAATGGCCAAAAATTAACAAAAAACTGCCTTTTATATTACAGTTGCAAATTGGCTGTAAACTAGTGCTATTAGTTGTTCTACATGAAATTAAATGTGTTTAAATGCGTTTGAAACCCGCTAATACCTAAACAGGATCTTATCTCTAGAGAAACTAAAAGACTTTGCAACTATGTAATCAATTTCTTAAATGTTAAATAAATTTTCACGTTCCTTGGCAAGAATACTAATAACAAGGAAAAAAGCATTCACCAGTGATAAGAAACAATCGAGAAAAAAACAGAAAAATTAAACGTTGAGGTACTTACCTCAAATTTGATATTGAGATTATTTTTCTTATTTGGAATAATTTTTTCTCATAAGATTTTGCTGTATCTTTATAAGTCAACTCTTGACGCGATTTCGGAAAATAACATTTTCTCCCGAACTAAAACCAATACATGAAATCTGAAATTTTCATTTATTGTTTCAAGGCAAACACCAAGAAGTTGCCCATATGTAGCATACTTTTTTTGGACACACTGTATGTTTATTTTACAATAAACAGCTACATACGTTTAAATATAAATTAAATAATATAATTCTAAACTCCGGCAATGCTTGTAAAACTTCAACTTAAAACTCGAAAAACGCTAAATACGAAGACCGCACGTACGCAGACAGCCCTCTCAAGCTGTGAATGAACAACTTAATTAAATAAACGACGCGCCGAGTCAATCGATTAGTCGTTTCGTGACCTCATTTAACCTTTCTGCATGGTATTGTAACACGGACCAAAGCGCACTTGGTTTGGATTATAGTCTAGGCACAGTTTACAGAATGAATATGATCTGGTCAAATTATCTTAAGAGACTGATTTATTGTGGTAGTGCCATATGGCCCCTTAAGACAAGTCGCCACTGTCACTGTTATATACGATAGAAAGAGACAAAACCATTATCAAGGTCCAGGTGATAATTTGTGGCCCAGGAATCCGCGCTGTATTAGACGTGGATTGTCAAATTTACCAAAATAAATGATTAAATAATATTTCTTAAATATTTTCTCACCGCTTTAAGAATATAAAAAATTATATTAATCGATTTATAATTTGCAATGTGAGGGGGAAAATAAATGGGAGTATTACGGCAACAATGTGTTTATATTTTGTTTGTAGACTTGTGGGTATGACTATACCTTTTGTGTTCTGGCGCCCTACACATGGCACATAGCGTAAGATAAAAAAAAACTACGTCGCAGTAAGCTTTGACATTTTTGCGCATGCCGTTGATCAATTCATTTTATATAATATCAAATTACTCTTGGCAAAAATTTGCCAGACAAAATGAACACGGAAAAATCTCAAAGCTTACTCCGACGTAGTTTTTAAAATTTTGCGTTAAGAGGCAATTTCAATTCGCGCCCGTGCAGCGAATTGGTTTTATTCGTTATATTAATATCTCCAGATGCCCCTTACAGTTAATAGAAAAAAACGAACATAGCTTTAATGGAAAAATCTTTTATTAGTGTGAAAAAAGTTCTAGTAGATACATAAAAATCATAACAATATCCACATACAACGTAAGCGCTCCGTAAATATACTCCTCGGGTGATATTTCTACCCTCCTCCCACCCAGAATGCACTGCAAATCATACAGTAAAAATACGGTGAATAGTGCTACAGCCAAACCAGAGTATATTAGCCACAATACTCTCGAATAAGTAAACAACGATACAATTATGACTATAACACCAAACACCATCACTATGATTGATGCAATGGCTATGATAAATGACCATTTGGTGATGTCAAACCAGGTCTGAAAAGCTAAAAAGAAGATTACAAGACATATTAGACCTGTACCGCCAGCTGTCATAAGAATAACTTTTGTAGAGTAAAAAATGGTGCAATATGCGCATATATACGACATCGCGATAGTAAAAAGCAACAGTAATATAAAGTTCAGGGGAAATATACGTCTCATTGTCTTATAGCACATCAGTGTTATATAAAGGACCACCTGCATGGCCAACATGATGTAGAGGATTGCCGTGTATCTAAGCATAAAAAATCGTGTTGGTTCGTTAAACATAACCAATATAACTAACCCAGTGGTCATCGCAAGTTGTAATGAAAGTAAAATAAATACTTTTTTCACAAAGTTACGACGAATGTCTGAAAATCTAAACTCGCCAGCGTAAGAGTAGTCCTCGTTATAGTAGTATCTACCTCCCCGGCTGGCATCAGAGACAGGCTGTTGCTGGGGAGGGTAGTTTCCTTGCTGGGGAGGGTAGTTTCCTTGTTGGAAATAGGGTGGAGGTGGTTGGTTATCGTATGGGGGCGGAACATCGGAGTTTACAACTATCATCTAAAAAAAATCCATAAAAAACTCTATACAGAGACGATCCTGGTTTTAAATATATTCTCTACCCTCTGTGTCCTCTCGTTTCTACTAAAATGTGTTGTTTCGCTAGTATCAGTCATTTTCTCCTTAACACACGCATCCATAGTGGCGTAACTCTCTTCAGGTTCTATTAAATCTATAAAAATGTTTAAGCATTAATAAGGAATATTTAATTTATTCATTACATATTCTTACTTTAGTGTAAGTATTTAAGAATCATATTTTTAGGTTTTCTTCTCATAATTTTGATATCCGTCATGGTTTCATAATAATATGTTAAATAAAATGGTATAGGCGAGTGTGTAATAACTTACACTTATACTCAAAGCCCAAAACTTCTGTCAGTGACTCATCACTAGCATATAAAGAGCTCCGGTTTGTGCGACGTCAGGGGAATGAATTCCAGTGGCGCGTGCTTTTCAAAAAATAATAAATTATGAAATTTCGTCGGAACGTCATATAATTTTTTAAAAATTAGATTTATTTTATTTCGCTTCCACTAGAATTTTCTATTTGTTGCGAAAATTCATCCATAAATGCCTGCCTTAAACTTTTAATATGTACAGGGTCATTCCGTATACAGGGTGCCCAAGATAAGGAGGGCCTCTATGGGGATCTCGGTTATGGTAAGAGCTACAACTTTGATTAAATGGGGAAAAAGTTGCGCAATCAGAGGACTAATAATATGGCATAAAAAAAGTTTTAGTAATATTTGTAAGTTTTGAGATATTAAATAAAAACTGATATTTTGGATTTTTGATTTTATTTTTCTTTGGCGTTATTATTAAAGTTAGAGCAAAACTGACAAAACTCTCTCACAGCAACTTGTTATGAACTTAAAGATTACATCGCAATTTTTTTTATACGACGTTTCGTTTCCAAGCAAACACCATCAACTTCATTTTTTCTAATACGGCCCTGATTTCTTATTGTCAAATTTTGAGAGCATTTTTTATTCTTAATTCAATGATGTACCAGACAATGTTGTTTAATTACGTTTCGAGCATTTTTAACCATCTTAATGAAATTTTCAGGGTCCGGACCTGGATCCTAGAGTGTTGCATATGCTTTTTCAGCTTTTTTAATTAAACCTTACGATACTGTTTAAAAAAAAATAAAAACTTCCTGGGTTTATTTTCTTTTTGAAACAACACAAATCTACGCTGTTGCAAACTAAGTATTGTTCTTTTCCCAAATTAGCGAAGTAGGCATTGGAAAAAAAAATGAGTAGGTATGGTGTCAGACAATTTGGCATTACTTCAGTTGAACTAAATATGGCATGTTATTATTCAAATGAAGAAAAATTTGATATGTTATCATGTTTTATTTTAAGCGGAGAAAATTGTAATGTAGCGGAGCGGATGTATTTGGACAAATATCCGGAAAGGAGACAACCAGCTAAACGGACTTACAGTAAGTTAGTAACTAACCTTAAAGAACACGGTGCATTTAAAAAACCCATGCTCTCCCGAAAAAAAAATAGTAACCAGGAAAAGGTTTTCAGCGTATTATTAGCTGTTACTGAAAACCCTGGAGTATCAACTAGAGAAATTGATGAAAATGTAGGCGTAGCGAAATCAACTGCTCAATTTATTTTAAACAAACAAAAATTTCACCCATATAAATACAGAATTTGTCAAGGACTGAGGCCAGGTGATGCAGAAAGACGTCGATCATTCTGCGAATGGTACACCAGAAAATGCCACGAAAACATAAATTTTCCTTACCAGATAATTTGGTCTGATGAAAGCATGGTAAATCGAAACGGGATCTTTAACAGAAAAAATGTACATTACTGGTCTAAGGAAAATCCACGTGTATTCAAAGAATCAAGACACCAATACCGTTTCGGATTTAATATGTGGGCTGGAATTTTGGGAACAAGAATAATAGGACCTTTTTTCTATCAACATAATTTAACATCTGAGCATTACCTGAATTTACTCCAAAATGACTTAGAGGAGGCTCTGGATAATTTACCTCTGGCAGAACAACGCGACACTTGGTTCCAGCAGGATGGTGCACCTGCACATAATTCAAGGGTAGTTAGAGAGTACATTTCAGCAAGATTTCCAGAAAAAAGTATCAGCACTTATTCTGTAACACCCTGGCCGGCGCGTTCCCCAGATTTAACCCCGCTTGATTTTTTCCTTTGGGGATATATCGAGAATTGTGTTTATAAGCAGAATTTTGAAACAGAAGAAGAGCTTAGACAACTAATGCTTGCAGCCTTTCACAGCGTACCGCCACAAATGTTAACTAATGTCCTAAATAATACAGTTTTAAGATCCTATTTATGTTTGGAGAACGACGGAAATCACTTTGAACACCTTTTGGAAAATTAATTTTTAATGAGTTAATGTTAGTTTTATTTCAATTAATTAAAGTTTAATTATTATGGGTTCGGAATCAGTATTTTACAATGTTAAATAAATAATTAAAAATCTATTATGTAATTTTATTATTTTTTTTTAAATTCATAATGAAACTAAAAAGATTACGTTGTTACCTTCTACATCCATCATTTTCATTTTTTTAATTAAAAAAGCTGAAAAAGCATATGCAACACTCTAGGATCCAGGTCCGGACCCTGAAAATTTCATAAAGATGGTTAAAAAGGCTCGAAACGTAATTAAACAACATTGTCTGGTACATCATTGAATTAAGAATAAAAAATGCTCTCAAAATTTGACAATAAGAAATCAGGGCCGTATTAGAAAAAATGAAGTTGATGGTGTTTGCTTGGAAACGAAACGTCGTATAAAAAAAATTGCGATGTAATCTTTAAGTTCATAACAAGTTGCTGTGAGAGAGTTTTGTCAGTTTTGCTCTAACTTTAATAATAACGCCAAAGAAAAATAAAATCAAAAATCCAAAATATCAGTTTTTATTTAATATCTCAAAACTTACAAATATTACTGAAACTTTTTTTATGCCATATTATTAGTCCTCTGATTGCGCAACTTTTTCCCCATTTAATCAAAGTTGTAGCTCTTACCATAACCGAGATCCCCATGGAGGCCCTCCTTATCTTGGGCACCCTGTATTTAGACAGCGTCTGCTGCGTTTGTTATAAGAGATAGAAAAAAATTTTAAATACAAATGTTGTAGGGTTTATCCTAAATCGCCAGAAAATGTTACGCAAAATAACAAATGAATATCACAAAGTTAGGAAAAAACACAAACTTGGAAAATCTTTAATGGATCACCCTGTATATTGAAACAAAAATTAATAGATATTTTTTTCCTGAATTCAAAAATATATGATATGTTGACATTTGGTTTAGCCGTTTTCGAAATATTTGCATTTTAACAACGTGCATGATTATATCGTTTAAATTGTTTTAATTATTTTCAATAAACAAAATAGAGCCGAAAAATTAAAAATATATTTTTTAATAAAATAATTTATGAAAATTCACAAGTGTTGAATGTGACTGCCGTTATTTTCAATAAATTTTCTGTAGTCTTCCTCTAATTTAGATAAAGCATTGTCAATATACTCCGGATGTTCTTCATTTAATGAATCTATACTGCTTTGAATTATTTGCCTTAAGTCCTCTAAACTTTGACTTCTTTCTTTGTATACTTCATTTTTTAGATAGCCCCATAAAAAATTGTCCAAAAGGGTCAGGTCAGGACTATTATGTGGCCAGTTAATGGTCCCATGCGTTCCAATCCACTCGTTAAACCGGTTATTTAAAAAAATTCTTACGAGCATTGTGTTATGAGGCGGCGCGCCGTCCTGGTGCCATATTATGTTGTTATATTCCCTAATAGGAAGCTCTTTTAAGAAACCTTCAATGTCATTTAAAAACTGGATGTATCTATCTCCTGTTAACGAGCCCTTAAATATAACCGGGCCAATTATTCGATTCTTAAGAATACCACACCAAACATTTAACGACATTCGACCCTGAATTTTAATTTCAACATAAGAGTGGGGGTTCTCTGAAACACACACATGTTATACACCCCTGCTGTGGTAAACGTAGCTTCATCGCTCCACAAAATCTTATTAAAAAAATCGTTGTCTTCAGTTTTTCTAACCGACATATCAATATAATATGCTAGTCTTCTAATTTTATGATCATTTGTCAATTTTTGTACCGGCAACATTTTATATGGGTGATATCCATATTTGTGTAAAACAGTCTTGAACAAACTGATAGCACAACAAAATGCTTTCGTCGAAACATACCTGCAGAGAGTTGCCCACGCATATTTTATTCCCTTAATTAATTCTCACTACAGAGGTGTCCTAGATAGTGAAGCAAAATTCGAATTACTAAATTATATTGTTCATTCCTTTATCAATGTTGGAGATGTGCGTACTAGGATGTACCAACAAGATTCTTTGGATCCCCTGGAAACGGTTTATCCCAGAACAGAAGAAGCGACGAACAACGACTAGGTGGGGAGGGTGAGCAGGAATTAACAGTGTACTACCAGAATGTAAGAGGTCTACGTACAAAGACAGTAGAAGTTTCGTTGAACATAAGATCATGCGACTACGATATCATTATGCTAACTGAGACTTGGTTATCCAGTAGCTTTTTCACTAGCGAAATATTCAATGATGAATACGAGGTTTACCGTTGTGACCGTAATTATCTTGAAACTAACTGCGAAAGAGGAGGAGGTGCTCTTATTGCAGTCAAACAGGGAGCATCTTGTCGGGAACTATCAAGGACCGAAACAAATTTGTTTGAAGACGTATGGGTTAGAATGAGTTTGGAGAACGAAACTATCATTGTGGCCGCGGTATATATCCCTAATAGATCTAGTCCTGAGACGATCCAACTGTTTATCGATACTATGGAATCACATCGTGCAACCTTCGAAAACGCAAGGTTCTTTATATGTGGCGACTTCAATCTTCCAGAGATACAATGGGAACACCAGGAAGGGGCATTCATTCCATCCAGAATTGGTAGTTCTGCTGCGGAAGTTTTGCTTAGCAATATCTATTATCTGGATGGATTATATGGATTAAATGTGGTCACCAATTGCGATGGCAGATATTTAGATTTGATTTTATGCGATGGTTTTGAGAACATAATGGTGAAACGTTGCAACGAACCTCTTAGCAGATTGGACCAATATCATCCTGCGCTTTTGACTACTTTTAGGCTCTCTATAACCCCGTGCTTGAGAACTCACAGCAACATAACTGTATATGAATTTGGTAAGGCCAGATATGAAGAAATAAACAAAGCATTGGCAGAAACAAATTGGGACATAATTCTGCAAGGTGACATGGACAGTATGGTTGATAATCTTTACAACATAATTTATACATTAATTGACAGATATATCCCTAAGAAGATCGTTAAAGCGGATAAGTTTCCAAAATGGTACACTCCGGAACTTAAATCATTGATCAACAAGAAGAACAAAATGTACAAGAGATATAAGACAACTGGCTTGCAAGAAGATTATGACAAGTACTCAAATATAAGAGGAGAATCCAAATACTTAATAGATATATGTTATATGTTGTATGTGTCGAACACTGAACACTATATTCCAACCAATATCAAACATTTCTGGTCCTATGTAAACAATTTGAAGAAAAATCATGGAATCCCTAAAACACTGGAATACAACGGTCAGATCAAGGAAACGCCATCTGATATTGTAAATGCTTTTGCCGACCACTTCGAGAGCTGTTACGCCGATGAGCCGGAACTGGGAAGCTCTAGCGTGACGGAGAAGTTCTTTGACATACTTGAACAGCATATATTTACCACTGAGGAGATTTTGTCAAAATTGTTGTCACTCGATGTTAGTAAAAGCCCAGGCCCAGATGGTGTAGCTCCTATGTTTTTAAAAATGTGCGCGAACACAATAGCTGAGCCTCTTCGCCGTGTCTTCCAGAGTTCATTTGATCGCTCATGTTTTCCAACTTTCTGGAAAGAATCGACAATCTTTCCAATTTTCAAGTCTGGTTCAAAAAATGAAATAGGGAACTATCGGGGAATATCATTAATTTCAATCCCTGGTAAAGTACTTGAGTCAATTCTAACCGATGAACTATTCAGAACGTATAAGGTCTTCATTGCGCCAGAACAACACGGTTTCTTTTCTGGTCGTACGGGGTACAACAAATTTGGGAGTTTACCAGGACTATTTAATTCGAAGCATTGAAGCCGGACACCAGGTGGATGCCATATATCCTGATATTGCCAAGGCTTTTGACTCAGTACCTCATCGACGACTTCTGAGAAAGCTAGAAGCTATTGGAATTTGTGGGAAGTATCTAGCGTGGATAACATATTACCTGAAAGATAGAACTCAATGTGTCAAATTGTGTGACTCAGTGTCGAGGGTTATTAGTGTTAAGTCCGGTGTACCTCAGGGATCCCACCTGGGCCCAATTTTGTTTTTAATCTATTTTAATTCTGTGACGTCAATTTTTAAATATTGTAAATGTCTTTTGTATGCTGATGACCTAAAGCTTTTTTACTGTATTAGATCTTTAAGTGATAGCTTTTTAGTTCAGGACGATTTGAATAGGTTGACGAGTTGGTGCAATACAAATTTTATGAACATAAATGTGTCAAAGTGTAAAGTCATGCGCTTTTTCAGGTGTAAACAGCCTATTGATTTTCAGTATAGGGTTGGCAATGCAGCCTTGGATTCGGTATCTCAGATTAGTGACTTAGGGGTCGTATTCGACCATCAACTGAATTTTAATTTCCATATGGACAATATAATCTTAAAATCATTTAGAATGCTCGGATTTATAAGTAGAACATGTAGACATATTTATGACACCAAAGCAATCACCTGTCTGTACAATAGTCTTGTGAGATCAATTATGGAGTATAATAGTATAATTTGGGCTCCACGATACTCTGGTCATGAACAAAGAGTCGAAAATACACAAAATAAATTTGCTAAATTCCTTCTCTACAAACACAGACATCCATACAAAAATATACCTTATGAAGTTAGAATTCAGTTGATAGGTTTGAAATCATTGAAAAGGCGACGTGAGGATGCAATGTTGCTTTTCTTGTATAAGTTACTAAATAACCATATAGATAGCGACTATTTATTAACACACATATACTTTCATGTTCCGAGTCGACCAACACGTTCAAGACAACTTTTTCACATGAACAATCACAGGACAAATTACGGTTTTGACTGCTTTACAGACCGTTTAGTAGCTAACTATAACAAGAACTACTCTGACATTGACCTATTCTCTAATGGACTAAGTAGGTTGAGGAGATTGAGCGTTAGTAGGTACATAGGATAATTAGTTTTTACCACGTATTTTTAAGTATGTTTGTACTATCTGGAGTGTAAAACTCTGTAATGTATTTGAATTGATAAATAAAACAGTTTGAATCTTTTTTGCAGATTTTCCAAAGTATTTACTAGCATCGGCTATAGATAACTTTGGATTTTCTAAAAATAAGTAATAACAGATAAAATAATTAAAGATTCTTTTCCTACCTTCAAAATATAATAAAATCTGTAGTTCATCATCCTCATTTGCGATAACTGTGCGTTTTTTCCTATGAAGGGTTTTGCGCTCCCTCATGCTCCTTTCAGTATAATAAAAAGTGGACCTAGCAGGAACTGGCATTTCGCGATGAATACGCGGATACTCTGCTTGCGCTTGAGCAACTTTATTGTTGTTTTTGTAAAATAGGCGAACTATTTCTAATTTTTCTTCCTCTGTGTAACCCATCTTACGTATGGAATAAAGGAAATCTGACAGTCATATAAATAATGATAAATAATGGAGTTCGAGTCATTTGTTAATTCATGGCAAGTGCGATTTAATTAAACAATATAATCACTTTTTTAAAATGCATATAATTCGAAAACGGCTAAACCAAATGTCAACATATCACGAGACATATCATATATTTTTGAATTCAGGAAAAAAATATCTATTAATTTTTGTTTCAATATACAGGGTGGTCCATTAAAGATTTACCAAGTTTGTGTTTTTTCCTAACTTTGTGATATTCATTTGTTATTTTGCGTAACATTTTCTGGCGATTTAGGATAAACCCTACAACTTTTGTGATTAAAGTTTTTTTCTATTTCTTATAACAAACGCAGCAAACGGTGTCTAAATATACGGAATGACCCTGTACAGGATGTTTCCTCAAATTCTGACAGCTTCTAGCGACTTTATTATACCAGATAGAAAAAAATTGTTCAGATAAAAATTGTAGGGTATCATCCAAACCGTCCGAATTTACTACTCAAAGAAACAATTGAGCATCACTGGTGAACTTTTTAACTTATTGTAGGTATACTTTTTTTTAATGGAACACCCTATATATTATGTATTTATTGGATAGCGCCTAAAATTCTCTTTTCAAAAATATATAAGTTGCCTATAATTACTTCATCCATTGTTGAAATATCCGCTATTAAAAAATCAAAATATTACTAATTTACTATATGAAATGAATCACAGTAACCATTGGAAAACAAAGGTATCAAATGACATTACTGGCGGCATGCGACGTGAAACATTTAGTTGTCAATTCGTTTTTAAATTTTGATAATATTAAGTCGCAAAATGGGTTATAATGAAGAGGAAAAGAGGGAAATGATTTATTTCTTTTATAAGAATAATAAAAATGCCAGTGCAAACCGATTATCGAGTATTTCACCCAGGTATGCCGGTGCCGTAAAGAGGCACTTTCTATAACATAGAAAGACATTTTAGGATTCACAAAAATTTGCAAGGGAAAAAAAGATTTGTGAAGATAAATAAGGACGAAGAATTAGAGATTTTATTATATTTTCAAGGTAAATAACTAATTTAAATTTTGTAAAATTAATTTAAATGTGTGTTTGTAGAAAATCCTACTTTTTCAACTGAAGATGCCAGTAAATATTTCAATAGGTCTAAAAAGAAAATTAGTACTACCCTTCGTAAATATGGATATCATCCATACAAAATTTTACCTGTTCAGAAGTTGGCGGAGGAACAAAAAGTTAGTAGGCAAAATTTCTGCAGAGGCATGCTTCAAAGGAAAGTAAGGGATAACGATTTTGTTAAAAAGATATTATGGAGCGATGAAGCTACTTTTACCACGGCTGGGATGTTTAACAGTCATTTATGGGCATTAGAAAACCCCCGCGGAATGTGTGAAATTAAATTCCAAGGCCGAAGAGCAGTTCATGTCTGGTGCGGCATTCTCAACAATCAAGATATAGGTCCTATTTTTTACGAATTTGATTTAAATGCAGTGGCCTAGCCACAGGGGGGCGATCGCGATACCCCCCGCCCCCCTTGGCCTGGCGCCCCTTTATTACTTAAAAAATAAATCTTAAAAAACAAGATCAGTCTAATTTTATTTTTAGTAAACAGCGACGGGAATAAACTTAATAAAACCGGTTTGAAGAGCGTCCCATCATATTAAATTTATTTTTTTTTTATATAGCGGATTCTAACTTCATTTGGGTTCAGACCCTTGTTCCCTAGGGAGCATAAAGAAGGTGAATTCCTACGAAATTTGGGTGTGGTCCCAAAAATTTCTTGCCTGCGCGCTTTAGCTCCACGGTCCACGTCCCTCCGATAGTTCCCCCCCGTCCCAAAATGTTGGCTACGCCACTGTTTAGATGGTGAAAGATATTTAGAGTTCCTTGAGAACGAGATAGAAAATTATTTGGAAAATTTGCCTATTCGTCAGTATAATGACATAATCTGGCATCAAGATGGAGGATACCTAATGTCTTGGTTGTCCGCAATTTTCTCGACAATCGATATCACTTATGGATAGGTAGAAATGGCAGCATTGGATGGCCACCCAATAGCCCTAATTTAACAATTTTAGATTCTTTCTTTTGGGGTTACGTGAAGAACACAGTTATAAAAAACGAAGCGCATCGTTGGAGGAGTTAAGAATTATAATAATTATAAATTGCATAAATAATTTAGTCGAGGAAAAGCCGCATTTTATCATGAATGCTATTGATAAAATAGAAGATGATTACACTAAGTGCCTAAATAATAATGGCGGGCATATAGAAAATTTGTAAAAACTTTATATTGTTAATGTTATTAATCAAATTTTTTTGGTATTAAAATTGTTGATTATTCAATGGTTACTGTGATTTATTTCATACCGGGTGTTGCATCGTCGAGCGGGACATAGGAAATCCCATGTAATTTTAAATGGGGTCAATTATTGGCTACCCTAATTATTTTAGAGAAAAATTCTATTTAGGTTTATTAAAGAGCACTAAAACCCACATTCAAAAGAATAACTTTAGATATTTTTGATGAGCCCGTTTACGGGTTATCGCCGATTTCTTTTTAACTATTTCTCCTTTTTATGGCCCCGTATTTGCGGGCACCAGTCAAGGTAAAAGATGACTGTCAAATAAAGTTGTCATTTTGAAATGTGTGCTTTATTGTTATAAAAACTCGTACATCGAAAATATTAAAGGTGTATTTATGAGTACAAATTAATCTGAATAAAACTAAAATAAAGTATCCAATTACAAGGTTAATTATGACATTTTACATGTTTCAATATTTTACTAATTAATAGGTAGGTACTATTAAATTGTTAGAACTTTAGGATTTAAGAAGATGTTCAAATATTCCTCAAAATGACAACTTTATTTGACAGTCACCTTTTACCTTGGCTGGTGCCCGCACATACGGGGCCATAAAAAGGAGAAATAGTTAAAAAGAAATCGGCGATAACCCGTAAACGGGCTCATCAAAAATATCTAAAGTTATTCTTTTGAATGTGGGTTTTAGTGCTCTTTAATAAACCTAAATAGAATTTTTCTCTAAAATAATTAGGGAAGCCAATAATTGACCCCATTTAAAATTACATGGGATTTCCTATGTCCCGCTCGACGATGCAACACCCGATATAGTAAATTAGCAATATTTTGATATTTAATAGCGGATATTTCAACAATGGATGAAGTAATTAAAGGCAACTTATATATTTTTGAAAAGAGAGTTTTAAGCGCTATCCAATTAAGACATAATATATAGGGTGTTCAATTAAAAACGATTATACAATAAGTCAAAAAGTTCACCAGTGATGCTCAATTGTTTCTTTATGTTGTAAATTCGGACGGTTTGGATGATACCCTACAATTTTTATCTGAACAATTTTTTCTATCTGGAATAATAAAGTCGCTAGAAGCTGTCAAAATTTGAGGAAACATCCTGTAAATCTTGCCATACCTTCTCAGCCCTTTATTAAGCCATGTAATACAGTTTTTTCCCTATTTCCCGAAACTCCCGTATTTTTTCCAAATATGTTCGCCGCCAAACAATTATTTAATTTTTTTCAATTAGTATTAGTAGGCTTCTTCAATTTCGTTTAATATACCCAAAATTCAACCTTCTTAATTTCAGCCACAAAAAAAATTATTTTTATTCATTTAGGAAAAAAAATCCATGGTTTCTTGTCTGGGCTCCTCGACTATTTTCTCTTTCGTCATTTTCTTGATGAAGGCTTTTCAAAACCCTGAAAACAGTGCGCGAGGAAAGTTTCGTTAAAGTACCACATATTTCTGCAGCATCCAATGTGGTTAATTCAGGATTTCGTTTCCGAATTCCGTAGTATACGTTTTTAACTACTATTCGTTGTTTTTATGTTTATTGATTTTTTTTTTAGACGGACATCTAGTTGACGGTTCGTTAATGTTCATAGTTTTCTTAATTAAAAGTAGATAACAACTCTAAATAAAGTTTAATAACTATATATTTACACAAAGTTCTCTGTGAACGACCCCTACCTATACTACGAAACTACGAAAACTGAAAAAAACTCACAAAATCTATCGATATCAATAAGAAAAACACAAATTAATCAAGCAGTTCGAAAACCCCGATGACGCGCTTATTTTCAAATCTTTGAAGTTGTGAATTCTGTATCTGTATGTTGCCACATTTATTTTCTCCGCGATGAAAATCCCAGTGTCGGAATCGCCGTGCTATTTTAAATGCATTTAGCTGATTGCCGCTTGTATGACAACGTCGCCTGTGGAGTTTACTGTATTTGTAGCGGAAAATCCTTTATGTGCATAAAAAGCATTTACTTGCACAATATTTTCATTCTGCCTCTTCATAGATTTGGTACTTTGTACTAAATGAGTCACTGACAGAATTTGAGGATTTTGGGTATAGTTATGATCAAGATCTACCGGGTCATTCACGTTATTTTTAGCGATTCGTTCAAAAGTGTTTCAATACACGTCTTTTATGAGTGAGTAAGTTTGCTCAGTGTATTTGCGTAGTATTTTGCCTTATCTGAGGCGATTTTTTATCAAAATGCCTCAAAAGTCGACAAAAAAACCGTTAAGGTGTAATAAACTTGAAGGCACCAGAAAAAACAGATTTACCAAAAGTTAACAAAAGAGTAGCCAAACAAATATGTTCCGGGACAACTGAAATTATTCATAGTGTATCATACACTGTGTCCGCGGAGGCGGTTAACAGGAGGACAAATGGACCAAAAATTGAAAGATACGAAAAAAAGTCATTCTTCATAAAAAAATTTGCTTGTCGAAAAAATAGGATTTACGATGAGAAAATTGATTCTTATAATACAGGGCCGTCTCAAGAATGCAAAAACATAAAATCAAACAAGAGCAAACAGCAATTTTTTAGACTTTTAACGTGAAATGATAAATAAAAAACTTGCTCCAAATTAAGTCCTAACCCGAACTTACTGAAGGAAACTGGAATTTATGAAATAAAAAAAAATTGCAGGTCCGCATTTTACTACTTTCATATTAGGACTTTTATACCTGTACATTATTACCTGTTGTTGTAGTTAGTGTCAGTGTCAAAAGAAATATTCTCGAAAATGCTGACCGTCGAACAAAGAGTTTTTTTTTCCAATGCTATGGAAATGGTCAGTGCTCTTATCGCTACGTAGTGGAGGAATTCCAACGCAAATTTCCTGGCGTGTACGTTTCGAAAACACAAACTGGTGAAAAAATTTCAAAGAACAGGATCAGTTATTGACATTAAAAAAGAGACGAAGCAATATAATGAGGAAGATGCCTGTACAGTTTTGATATTGCAATCTGTAAATAAAAATCCATTGCTTTCCTTGAGAAACAGGGCTAAGCATTTAGAGGTGGTACAAAAATATACCATTCAAAAAGATTTAAAAGGTAATAAACTTTACCCTTACAAGCCTCATTTCAAGCAAACCTTGGAGGCTGGGGTGAAACTAAAAGGCTAGATTTTTGTTTATGGTTTGGAAATGATATTTGTAACGTCAATAGAAATTTTCACAAGCTTATAATGTTTTCTGATGAATCAACATTTTCAACCAACGGAACTGTTGCTTCTCAACATGTCAGACATTGGAGTAAAGAGAATCCTGAATTTAGAATTCCCGCAAGACGTCAGTACTTTAAAAAAGTCAATGTGTGGTGTGCTATTTCATATTACGGTATCATTGGGCCTTATTCTTTCGAAGGTACTTGTAACAGAGCGAGCTATTCTTTTGCGATCATCTTGAAGAGGTGCCCCTGGATTATCGCAATGCAATGTATTTTCAACACGATGGGTGCCCTGCACATTACGCTGGAGAGGCCAGAGAATGGCTGAACAGAAAATTCGGTGTGAGATGGATAGGAAGAAATGGGCCAGTTTTATGGCCCCCAAGAAGCCCCGATCTGACATTAGCCGATTCTTTCCTTTGGGGTAATATAAAGCAGCTTACTTTTGCGCAACCAATGGATAGTAATGTCGAAATTTTAAAACTAGGAATTAGGCGATCAGTGGAATCATTATCAGTTGAAGGGATTCAAGCTAGTTTTGATCACAGTAGGAAGCAGTTGGAAAAGTGTGTTGAATACGGGGGAGGGGTTTTCGAACTATGACTATTGTGTATTATGTTTCGTCCATTGTAAATTTATTTTTATTAATGTCTAGTAATGTAAAGGTAATAATCAAGTAAAAGTAGTAAAATGCGGACTTGCAAAAATGATAATTTTTTTTTTTTTAAATTTCATAAATTCCAATTTCCTTCACTAAGCTCGGAATCAGGGTTAGGACTAAATTTGGAGCAAGTCTTTTATTTATCATTTCACGTTAAAAGTCCAAAAAAATGACTGTTTGCAAGTTTGATTTTATGTTTTTGCATTTTTGAGACGCCCTGTATAATAAGATCAATTTTCTCATCGTAATTCCTTTTTTTTAACAAGCAAATTTTTTTTATTAAGAATGACTTTTTTTCGTATCTCAATTTTTGGTCCATTTGTCCTCTTGTTAACCGCATCCGCGGACATACTATATATACAGCTTTGGCAAGTAGTTATTACAGTCAGCGCCGCTTAACGGAGAAAAAAAAAGTACAATAAGTTACATATAGTGAGTGAAAATGGGCTGGGCTTCGGGTCGACTAGCGTTTCTTCTTTGGCTGTCTGGCGTCCAACATTTTCTGGAGAATCATACATATTACTATCAAATCACGAATCACGACCCTGCTCTAAAACCAACACGACTATACCCGAGAAACCGCAGTTTAATCACTTGAGCAATAAAAAGATAATTATTATTATTAATATTTCTTAATTGAATCCTTTTTTTCTCCTCTTCTATCACCTCCTTCTTTTTTCTTTCCTTTATTATTTTTATTTTCTTATTCTACACCTTGCTCGAGTCTGTTTTGTTTTTGGCGCACCAGACAGGAGCAACGATTTCTTTGAGAGAACTCATTATAACATTTACTTCTCAGATTGATATATGAATATGATATATTTAGGCTAATCAGTTGTTCCCTAAAAAATATATAACACGAGCTGAACACTGTTCAATTTAAATAATTTTGTTGTACTTTGCCGTTACCAATTTTTATTTTTATTTTAGCTTTAGGCATACCATTTGGAATGTTATTTTTCCCCTAGTGTAATATTATGAATTAAACAAATAAACAAAGTATTGACCGATGCCTATATCAATGAACCTTTAAACAGAAACTGTCTTACCTTTTTTTATTCCGGAGTGATCACCTGTATCCTCAAAAAGAGTCAAAACCACCGAATCATCGCTATCTATTGATTTCTGGCTTGGTTTCGATTCTTCTAAAATGTTGATCCGGATTTCTGTTTTAAAAGAATAATTTTTCGACGTCGTAGGCTCTTGAAATTTGATCACATCACTGATATCCTTAGTCGCGATCGAAATAATATTTTTATGAGAAGAAGATTCTTCTCCGGGGTTAATATGATTGGTTGGGTTAATTTCGGGGTGAAGTGACGTGGTTTCTTGAACATTACCGGGGACAGCATTCTGTTCTCGATTTTCGGACATGCCACAATATGTTAATGATTCAGTTCAATGGGACGAAAACATTTTTAAGTTGACAGCGATAATAGTTATGTCATTTGTCTGTGTGACAATTTCAATGATAATGGCGGCGCACCAGGGATTTTTTTTATTTCGAAAAACAAGTTAGCATAGGTCGCGTTCGTCAAAAACGTAGCGCTCCAGTAGCGCTACTTCATATCTGAGACCTTATTCTTCACTTGAAAAACGAACGTAAACCGGAATGACGGACTCATTCCAAAGTTAATAAGATCAGGTATGCCGAACTACCTAATAAAGGTGATTCACTCATTTTTGACGGACAGAATTTTCGCGGTTTCGTCTGAGAATGCGATATCGACTGTGCGACACGTCAGAGCCGGAGTACCGCAGGGTTCCCCTTTTGCACCGGCCCTGTACAATATTTATACCAGCGATATCCCTAAATTCGCTCAAACACAATTATACCTGTTTGCTGACGATACCGCGATCACGGCCACCGCCAAACAGCCAAGGTTGGTAGTCTCAAAACTGCAACGCCACATAAAACTTATCGAGGCGTGGTTAGACAAATGGAAAATTCGCCTAAATGACGCTAAAACCCAAGCGCCATCTACTTTTTGAGGTCAACATGCAAATTTCCCCAAACCAGACTTCAAGTCAAAAACACCAGAATAGACTGGTGTAATAACATTAAATATCTGGGTCTGTCTTTCGATAAGAGGCTGGCTTGGAACGGTAACGTAGACCAGCGCTTAAAAAAAGCGAATGGTCAACTAGGCGCCATCTGCTCGCTCATCAATCGTAGAAGTAGACTAGACTTACGAACAAAGACATTGCTGTACAAGACTATTATTAGACCTGTTCTTACTTATGGTGTCGCCTCCTGCTGCACCGTATCCAAGTCAACATTCAAAAAAATTCAGACATTCCAAAACAAGGTACTCAGAATTATGACTAACGCTCCACGCTTCACGATGATACATACGCTACATAATGACCGACAATTGCTGAACATATTGACAAACTTATTATCAACTACTACAAACGGACGGACGTTTTCCTAAATCCTCTGATTATACAATAACACATCCACTCAAACCTCCTCAAATCATACAGATTACCGAGAGACTGGCTCACTCCTACCCAGCCTCCCCTTCTTCTCCACCACAATAAACTGACCGAGAACGATCACCAATTAATTAAAAATACACACTTCTCTGCTGCTGTCTTACTACCTCAACAAGCTACGAATTTGAAGATTCAGCATTGAACCTACGCTAAGTCCCGCTGAGAAGCTTACTTGTATACAAATAGAAATAAATAGTCCCCGACTGATTTAAAGAACGAACATGATCCAGTGAACGAAAAGCGATGAGAATGACTCGTACGCGAGGAATATTTAATAATTTCGCATTCTTCACTATTTCTACTGGTAACTTAACGTACGAAAGTCGGTGAGATTGGCAAGTCGGAATTTCGGTACGTGGGCGCTTGTCACCTGACTTCATAACCTTATTTTGCTCTATAAAAAGTCAGTAATTTGATAAAAGCAATTGAATTTTTCTCATTTATTTAATAAAGAATTTATTGTTAATGTTAACATATTAACCTGATTAATGATTTAGATGATGCAGAGGCGGAAAATGATAGCTAATGGTGCTAAGAAAAGTGCACTGGAGGAGTTTGGGATCCTGGGTTCACCAGAATGCTTAGAAAATAGAATTTAAATAAGTTTTACAGGTTAGAAGTTAGGATATGCCGACTTCTACCACAGAATAAGAACATACCAGGGGGAAATACTCAAAATTTACAGTGTTGCCATGTCACTCACACCGAATGATCGAAAAGCGAAGGAGACTGAAAAATGCCAGTCAAACGTGCCATTCGTTTTTTGTGAACGCTTGTAACACGAAACTTTTTAAGAACGTATGAAGTGAAGAATAAGCTGTCTGGTGGTTCTCACTTAACTCACAGTAATCGCATGGTGAGTGGGAATATCAACTAACCCGATAAAAAGCAGCACTACTCGAGTGCTACGTTCTGATGAACCCCACCATAGTATTGAAATAGTACGACGCCGGTGAACCAGTGTCACCATGACAGAAAACAACGAAAGGTAAATCGTGTGTAGAACATTATAGTCTCTTCATAAAATAGAAATAATCGTCCATTATTTAAAGGTCAGCAGCATTTTCAATGCCTATGTCAACCTTCTAAAATCCAATGTAGAAGCTGCCAAATGTGAGAAAGCAAAACTGCGAAGCAATCTTTTAAAATATGTCGGACCATGTAGAGATAAAATTCACTGTGACCACAATGTTAGGTGTTTCGTAAAAAGTCACTGCAGATGGCGTAAGAACATTTTCTTTCACTATATGATGGCGTGACGTCATTTCTTTTTATGTTGATAGAATCTATGTTATTAGAAATAAAGAAGTTTATTACTATTAAAGTGCAACTATCTTGGAATCTGGTTCTATAGCCGTCCAAGCCACAGTTACGCATATACCTCTATAAGCATGCCTCCTTATTTATTGATTTCAACAAAGCCCAACAATGTAATTTACAGGGCCGATAAAATTTACAATATAACATAGATTTTACAAATACATTTTTTGAATAGGCATTCCCTATGATTATCACAGTTTTTAAGTACACTACATATCACAGAGAATTTAAAGACAAGCGAAGAAACTGGTTATAAGTCATGCTCAAGTCGCATGTGTGCGATATTTTATTGTAGGTCGAACACATCTTATGCACGGGTGATAAATACATAATTACAATGGCAACTTGAAAATAAAATCATAATGTTCCGTAATTATGATTATTGTTGTTGATATATCCGGATTGAAAAAAGATGTTAACTTGCGGTTTTCAATGACATCTTAGACTTTTAATCATCCTTGTAATCAGGTAAAATTGAATATACTATTATATTTACAATTATGGAAAAAACGCGCAATGTTTGTGAAGTTGTAAGACAGCGCACCCGAGCGCCTAGTGTAAAACACATATTGCCGTAGTTCATAAGATGATATATAGAGTGAGAAAAGCCCTTTTTAACAAAACTAAGTTTACTAAATTATGTTAAGCCAGACCGGAGTTATCAGCATTTATTACAAATAATGTTCAACCTTCCCCACCACTTTATTTGAAAAGTAACGAACACGTTCTGTAGGTGAATTTTGTTAATAAATCTTCGAAATATACAAAAATGTTATTTTCGGGATACCTTAACAAGGCGACTTTTGAGGAAACTTCGTGATTCATATTTACCGTTACTGTTGCGCCCTCTAGCGCCAGTCTGAGAAACTTGAAAATAATTTCCAGCAATTTCTCATGACCACTTTACCTAATATATTTTTTTTCAGCAAGCCATACGACTTACACTTTCTGAGATACGGCCGACAGCCATTCTTAGTGGGACACCCGGTACAGGGTGTGCTCTACACACGTGTCAACTTTTCACATTTTAAAATTAATTTACTCTTTTTTTTTCAAAGTGTATTTTAATATTTTATCTTCTAGAGTCGTTTGCCCTCTACAATTTTTGTTAAAAGGTTCATTAGTTATTTTCGCTCATTTTGGCGTAATATTTTTTTTAATAAAGATTCTAAGAAAATTTTTTTTTTTTATTTTATTTTATAGTTAGTCATGACAGACAAAATCAAATAATAGAAAAAGTTTTATTAAGATGTCATTGTCGTTTTATTTCTTATTTTTTATCAAATTAAATTTATATTGTAACAAAAATGAATTATTCAAATGTAGAAATGATCGATGATTTATGTTTTGGGTGCTAGTGATAAAAATGCTTTATTAGCTACAAGCATTTATGAAAAACGATACCCAGAGCGAAGACACACTGATAAAAAGACATTCGAAAAGCTAATGGAGAGGTTTGAAACTACAGGAAGTGTGGCTTATAAAAAAAATGACCGAAGAAAACGGGTATGCACCGAAGAAAATAAATTCAACGTTCGGTTAAGTATTATTGAGAATCCTCATATTGGTCAGCGTCCTCTTGCATCACAACTGGACATTGGATGAACGGCGGTTTAAAAAATAATCAACTCAAACAAATTACATCCTTACCACGTCCAGTTGCTGCAAAAGCTTAATGATGAGGACTATGGTAGGCGACTTGAATTTTGTGCGTGGGCGCAAAATATAATAAGGGAATAGCACAATTTTGCGCATTTAGTTTTTTTTGCGATAAGACTACGTTTAATAAAAATGGCAACGTCAATAGACATAATTTTCATTATTATGCCACTACAAATCCTTATTTTGTTAGATTTCACTCACAAAACAGATGGTCCCTAAACGTTTGGGGAGGAATTGTAGGAGACTACGTAGTTGTTCCACATTTTTTCGAGGGAACTCTAACGGGACAGATCTATTTGGACTTTCTCCAAAATGATTTACCACAGCTTATACCGGGTGTTGTATCGTCGAGCGGGACATAGGAAATCCCATGTAATTTTAAATGGGGTCAATTATTGGCTTCCCTAATTATTTTAGAGAAATTTCTATTTAGGTTTATTAAAGAGCACTAAAACCCACATTCAAAAGAATAACTTTAGATATTTTTGATGAGCCCGTTTACGGGTTATCGCCGATTTCTTTTTAACTATTTCTCCTTTTTATGGCCCCGTATTTGCGGGCACCAGTCAAGGTAAAAGATGACTGTCAAATAAAGTTGTCATTTTGAGGAATATTTGAACATCTTCTTAAATCCTAAAGTTCTAACAATTTAATAGTACCTACCTATTAATTAGTAAAATATTGAAACATGTAAAATGTCATAATTAACCCTGTAATTGGATACTTTATTTTAGTTTTATTCAGATTAATTTGTACTCATAAATACACCTTTAATATTTTCGATGTACGAGTTTTTATAACAATAAAGCACACATTTCAAAATGACAACTTTATTTGACAGTCATCTTTTACCTTGACTGGTGCCCGCAAATACGGGGCCATAAAAAGGAGAAATAGTTAAAAAGAAATCGGCGATAACCCGTAAACGGGCTCATCAAAAATATCTAAAGTTATTCTTTTGAATGTGGGTTTTAGTGCTCTTTAATAAACCTAAATAGAATTTTTCTCTAAAATAATTAGGGAAGCCAATAATTGACCACATTTAAAATAACATGGGATTTCCTATGTCCCGCTCGACGATGCAACACCCGGTATATATTATATATACCAAATATAGTCCATGATGGAGCCCCGGTGCACTCCATAGAGCTTATTAGGGAATTCTTAGACGAAACTTATGGTCAGCAATGGATTGGAAGAGGAGGACCTGTATCATGGCCAGCTAGATCGCCGGATATGAGAAAAATAGATTTTTCTATATGGGGATTTGTTAAAGACCAGGTGTACAAAATGTCTCCGAGAACTAAGAAAGACATGAAAATTCGCATAAGAAATTGTTTCCAAGCGATTACTCCCGAAATATGTCACAATTTAAGCGAAGAATTTGAAGATCGTGTCCAGAAGTATATAGAGGGTAATGGAGGAAACTTTGAACATTTGATTAGATAGTTTATGAAAGCAGTTAGATAAACTGATTAAAGCACCTTAAATAAGTAAAATTAAAAAAAAAAAACATTTTTCTGACTTTTTATTAAAAAAAAATATTACGCCAAAATGAGCAAAAATAACTAATGAACCTTTTAACAAAAGTTGTGGAGGGCAAAAAACTCTACAAGATAAAATATTAAAATACAGGGTGGTCCATTTGAAAAAAAAGAGTAAATTAATTTTAAAATGTAAAAAGTTGACACGTTTGTAAAGCACACCCTGTACAAAATATGGAATGTTCTGAGGGGCTTAAGTCTTGAATTAGTCTTTATATTTGATACCCTCGAGAATGTTTTGAATAATAAATAAAATAAATAATAAATAAATATCTTGAGCTAATTCAATTATATTTCAAATTTGAAGGTGCCAAGTTTTTTCTTCCAAAAAAGAATATTTTTAAATAACTTGCAACATTGCAAAATAATTAAAAACTATGTTTGTTACGATACGCGAAATATCGAAGAAAATTTAAAAGTGCAAAAATATACAGGGTGTTCTATTTAAAAAAAAATTTTGTTCCTCTTTGTTGAGCCACCCTATAGAGTCAAAAATAATTTTACGCTATAGCTCACTTACTGTCCTTCAACTTTTATATTAACATTTTTTGTGTATTATAAATACAAACGGAGCTATTCTACTTTGCCACACTAAACAGTTACCCTGTATGTAATGATTTAAGTGAGATAACAAGATGTAAGTCATAGAAACGATACAACGCAAAAATTATGAAAATTTCAGAACTAGCATATTTTGGGGTGTAAATATGAAAATCGAAGTTTCCGATTAAAGTTTAGTTTGCGAGACAGTTCTAGTTGGCCAACAATAATTGTTGCAAGCATTAAACTAAAGAATAAGTTTGTATTAAACTATAAAGCCTATACTACAGTCAAATTTGATCCAGGTACACTGTGGTACCCGTTTTTAGGGTTTTTTGCGCCAATAATTGCATATACACTCGCGGGTGGGTAAACCGGGGTCTTCCCTCTCATGTCGTGAATCGTTTAGACAAAATGATCTGACACACACATAGAAACATGGTCAATATAACTTAAAATCATTACTTACCGTAATTCGCCAAAATGTACGTTTGCTGGCAAATCTGGGTATTTATCAAATACATCATACGCGACATTCTCCATGTACCACTGGAAACTCTTACAACCTAACCTAAAAATAGTGAAAACTATTAAATAATTAATTGTCATAACCTCTACGTAAATTTTGCTACTCTCAAAATACTGTCTCCACTATTAATTTTACATCAAAATTGTATTAGACTTTTTTGAAAGTTCTTATATGATGGCCGTTATATAGCCCTTATATGAAACCCAAGCCATCTACTTCTCAAAGTCCAGAGTTAAATTTCCTGAAACCCGTTTGTTGGTCAAAAACTCTAGGATAAATTGGAGTGACTATTTCCCTCATATACTGTAACTACAATGCGCTTTTCACTTGATTTTCGGTGAAAATCAGCCCTCGGTCGCGATTGAGCTGAAAATTGCACTCTTCTGGTTTTTCATTGTTGGTTACCTACGAGAATAACCGTCACTGTCACAACAAGTTGAAATTTCTGCTTTGACAATTTCGCGTCAATTATTATAATAATTGTGTTTTCAATTGTAATACTTTGTATTGCTCGAAATAAAAATGTTGTCTTATATTTCTGCACCTACTAGTTTTTCATTCAGGAAATAGTCTAAAAATATATTTCGTGCATGTAAAATGGCTTGATAATCATGCACTCAGATTTGTTGCCCTAAAGAAACAGCTTTCATGCATTTTTATTGTTATTTACCTTAAAAAGTGCCCGACCGAAGGGTAAATAACAATGAAAATGCATTCAAGCTGTTTCTAGGGCAACAAACCTTCATGCATGATTTTCAGCAATTTTACATGCACTTAACATATTACTATTGATAATATTAAATGTCTGGGTATCTGCTTCGACAAGCGGATGGTTTGGAATAAAAATGCTAATCAGCACTTAAAAAAAACAAAACGGTCACCTCGGTGCCATTTTATCACTCCTCAACAAATGAAGCACAATCGACTTACGTACAAAGACTAACATATACAGGGTGTCTAAAAGGTCTGTACAAAATCTGAGCACATATTCCTGAGGCCAAAATAAGACGATTTTTTTTTTTTTTTTTAATAATAATTTATTATTGACCTCAAAACAGTTTACAATAAAACTGGCACCGAGGCCTACAAATTGTATGGTATAATTATTAACATTCAAATAAAGTTATTCCGAAAGGCAAACAAATGTAGTTTATATTTCTTTATCCTGCCACTTAAATGTCTATACTCTATTTTCCTTTATATATTTCTTAATATTGCACGTCAGTTTCTTGGTATTTTCATGGAGTATTCTTTGTGGAATCCTATTATATTCCTGTATACTTCTATATATTGGTGAGTCCTGTCCCTTTTTAGTTCTAGCATATGAATTTCTTAATTCATGGTTTGTTCTTGTGTTGTATGTGTAGAATTGTCTGTTATTTTGTAGTTTTACACTGGTTTTAAGTTTATTATTTTGTATAGCATGTATTAGTTTGGTTTGTTCAAATACTTTCAATTGATTTATTTTCAGGTATGTCACTTTTTTATATATTTCCTCACTGGGCGTGTAGTAATTCATCCGGAATATCACTTTAATCGCTTTGTTTTGTAGTCTTTGGAGCTGATCCAACTGTCTAGTACATGTATTTCCCCAGCAGGGCATTAGGTATCGCATATGTGGCTCTATAAAACTGTTGTAGAGAAGCTGTCCAGTTTTTTTATTGAGTTGGTGAGCACATCTTCTAATAGAGCCCAACATAGGAACTATTTTGTTTATCACACCATTTACGTGGTTTTTTTTTTTTTTTTTTTGTCATACTTTCCCCCTGAATGGAAAGTGGGTATTATCATAACGATTCCTACGACGATACTGCTATCATTTAAAGCAACTTACCTTAGTCCGAAATTGCTCCGTTTCCGAGATACAGGGTGGTAAAGTTAAAAAATAAAAATCGAATTTTTAACTTTAAAACTTTTAAAATTAATGAACATTTTTTACGTATTACTTTAAAACTTGGTACCCGGGGGTTTTTTGGGATGCGAAACCCGAATACGGACACCTTTTCACTGTGGCCATTAGAGGGCGCTTCACAATGCACTTCTTATGGTTTAGAATGGCCATAAATTTTTTTTTCAGTGTAGTTTTTTCCTTTTTTTTTGTTAAGGAACTAATTTTTTGAACATTTTGAAACAAAAAAGCTACTTTTGTGAAAATCCGCTAAAGGAAGCCGTTTTTGAGATATTTCGGTGTTTAATGTTCGATGCCGCACAGGAATATTTAAATTATTCTGAATAAAAAATGTTTGCTGTTATCTTTGAGGATGAAATGTGGTCAGTGAATTAGCAGTGGAAAATGTATTTTTTTTTACCTTTAAAATTTTTTTTGCAACAGACTATTTAAATGTAAACATTTTTCGTATTTTAAGAATTGTCGCTATCAGTCCATGTTGTTTACAGTAAGTGTTTCAGTACGAATTTGCCAATGCGAGAATAAATAGGGTGTTTGAAACGTGTTAGTTAAATTTTAAATTGACTGTAAAAATGGCTGAAGGATACAGTTCTGCAGAATTTTTTTTCTGGCAAAACAGCTCATACAACGAAAAATATTGAAGAGATAACACTCGACAAAAATATCTGGGTTGTCATAACGCCGTTAATATAAAAAATCAGGAGAAATGTTGACGTATTATATCACTTTTATAACACTTCCACTTATTTACAGCCGGTGTCTATACTACTAGAAAACGTCATTTTATAGTATTAGTCTACATACTAAAAATCATTAAAATCGATTAGCATGTTTTCACGTAATTTAGGAGAAACGAATATTTTTACAAATTTTTGATGCCCTTTACCGGCTAAACGAGACAATTTTGGATATAACTAAGTCGGCTTAGATCGACCAATTTTGACGTCAGGAGTCTGTCGTCAAACGTTGTACACGTATTTTTCGGACACCCTGTATATATCTGATGCGAGTATTAAATTTTTGTTTAATAAAGTCATACTTTCCCCCTGAATGGAAAGTGGGTATTATCATAACGATTCCTACGACGATACTGCTATCATTTCTCATGACAGTACCCTCATAAGATGTACCTACCCTTAAGCAGGATGCTCAAGTTTTTATGGAGGGGGCTGACGATTGGTTTACTAAGAATAGGTTAATTATTAATAATGCTAAGACTGGGCTGACTTTGTTCAGGACAAACAGGTCACGGGTTGAACAGCCCAAAAGATTAAAGTTAAGTGATGATTGTAATATAGAAGTAAAAAATAGCACTAAGTTTTTAGGTATGTTCTTGGATAGCACCTTGCTATGGGAGTGTCATGTTGATCATGTTGTGAGTAGATTAAATAAGGCTTGCTATAGTTTTCGAGTATTAAATAGATATGCCCCGGCAGAAACGAAAAAAATGTTGTATCATGCCAATTTCGAATCTCATGTTCGATATGGAATTATTATGTATGGAAATTGTAGAGATATGATCGAAATATTTGTTTGTCAAAAACGAGCACTAAGAATAATAATGAATTTAAATTATAGAGAGTCGTGCCGAGGAAAATTCAAAGAATTTAAAATTTTGACTGTAACTGCAATATTCATACAGGAATGCATTATTTTTCTCATTAAGAATAGACATTTTTTTGTAAATAACGTATCGCAACAGCAAACAAGAAATTTGGAATACACATATCCAAGACATAGATTAACCATGACAGAAAAAGGTCCATATTATCAGTGTATCAAACTCTATAACCGGTTGCCTAATAATATAAAAGTGTTAAATGACATTAAAATAATAAAGAGAGAAATTTTTCAGTTATTACTGGAAATAGAATCTTACCAGCTAGAAGATTATTATAGATATTTTGAGGATAGTTGATAGGAATAATGTTCGTTTCTATAGGCTAAGGACATAGGCTTTTTTATTGACACTATTTAAATGTATTTTTTTATACCTTTTAAATAAAGATGATTTATTATTATTATTATAAAAACGATATTCAATATCCAAAATCTCTGCAACATTACCACAATCTGGATGCAGAAGTGGCGCATTATACCTAGCCCCCCGAAAGTCGAAATTAATAATATTTCACCATAAAACAACCACTGCTTCACCAACAATTGCAATGTTCAACCGCATTATACAACCCTGCGATTTATGCAAATACCTGGGCATTATTATCGACCGAAAATTAGATTTCAAACTACATACACAAGATGTCAAAAAAAGGATGTTGTCCAGAGCCAAACACTTTCGATCCATGACATACAAAAACCGAGAAATCAATACCTTGACTGGAGCCCGAATTTATGCCATGATCTGCGGGCCAATCCTTGAATATGGACATGTACTATTTTGCATTGCACGAAGACCAAGCCTCCACAACATTGAAATTGGTGAACGAAGCAGTCTAAGAACAATAACCAAGATGAGACACCCCATTAACCCCCTTCACAACCCTTCCAACGTTTTTCTATACCAACAAACCCAAATTGTACCTATTTTAGAACGCATTTACAACCTAAACATAAAATTCGTAAATAATCCCTAAAATCTAAATGCTATAAACCCATTTACCCACATCAGAAACCCTACCATCCCTTCAAAACGTACGCGACCTTCTCAAACCCTATATGAATCCCTAATAGAGCAGCAAAACTAAACACTGTAATATTATTTTAATGAATCTATTGTAAAATTATATTTAAAAGTGAAATTGGCGAGAAGACTTCGGTCGTTAGCCTTTTGGATCATGTACAGGGTTATCCAACCAAGACTAGACAAGGCGATTTTTTGACTTTTCCTGTACTTTTATAAAAAAACTGAAATAGCCATCTTAAGTCATTTTCTCCCGCGAATTCGAATATCTTCAGCAAAAAACAATTGAACATCAAACAAAAGTACTAGGGGTCACTTTGATATTTTTTTAAATGGGATGCCGTATTTTTAATGAGCTTATCCGATTTCTCATATAAATTTTGATCTAAAATGTTGGATTTTTAATTTAAAAACGCTTTTTTTCTTCAGTTTTACATTCGGAAAATGTTCGTCTACCGTAAGATTAATACCTGATAGATGGATACCCGTTTCACCTGTTCACCCTTTAACCTGCTTTAAAGCGTCCGTCAGTTAGACAAAATAATCAATTTCTATATATTTTTCACGAATTAATCACAAATAATGAAATATTCTTTAGAAGAACGGCTAAATGTAATAAAAGTATATTACAAAAGTGGAGAGAATGCTCGACAAACACAAAGAACATTTTTTGAGAGTTTCCAGAGACACATTTCAGTGGATACAATTCTCAGAATTAAGACCCTATTTGAAGAAAGTAAGACATTGAAAGATAAGCCAAGAAAGATGAAAAGACGGAATATAAGGGATCGAGCTATTGTTCAATATTTTACTATAAATCCGAAGAGTTCTATACCGCAAGCGGTACGAGAAGTAAGGTATGGTCCAGGGCTCCGGAGAGTAAGCTATGGAACAGTTCACAGAACTTTAAAAAAATGTGGTCTAAAACCATATTGCATCCTTCCCGTTCAATACTTAACACAGCTTCAAAAAGAACTGCGATTTCGATTTGTTGCTTCAATGCTGATGAGAGAGCAAGACGAAGATTATAATTTATATAATAAAATTCTATGGAGTGACGAAGCGTCATTTACAACATCGGGGGTATACAATCGGAAAAATACAAGATACTGGGCAGCAGTTAACCATCATAGATATGAAATGATAAAGTTTCAAGGTTGGAGCTCACTTAATGTTTGGTGTGGGATGTTAGAAAATCGAATTATTGGACCACTATTTTATCGTGGCTCTTTAACAGGCCAAAGATACCTCCATTTTCTTCATAACGATATCGAGGATTTCTTGGAAAGGTTGCCATTGCAAGCCTACAATATCATTTGGCAGCAGGATGGTGCTCCGCCTCATGCAGTTCGAGAAGTGGTAACATACCTAAACGAGCGTTACAATCAGTGGATTGGCCGTAACGGAACAATTCATTGGCCACCAAATAGCCCCGATATCACGCCAATGGATACATTTTTATGGGGTCATTTAAAAAATGTAGTTTATCAACGACCCAACAGAAGTCTGGAGGACATTCAGCAAAAAATTATAAATGAAATTAATAGACTTAACCAGGACCAAAATATTGTAAGAGATTCTTTGGAGAGATTGAAAAGGGGGCATCGGTCATGTTTTGAAAATAATGGAGGACACATAGAACAATTATATTATTGAGATTAAAGTTATTCACTTTAGTTTATAGTTTTTTCTAATATGTCATACTTTTTTTATACGTAAGCAATAATAGATTTGCAAAAACTACTAAATTTGTAATTAATTCGTGAAAAATATATAGAAATTTGAAACTTGATTATTTTGTCTAACTGGCGGACGCTTTAAAGCAGGTTAAAGGGTGAACAGGTGAAACGGGTATCCATCTATCAGGTATTAATCTTACGGTAGACGAACATTTTCCGAATTTAAAACTGAAGAAAAAAGGCGTTTTTGAAATTAAAATCCAACATTTTAGATCAAAATTTATATGAGAAATCGGATAAGTTCATTAAAAATACGGCATCCCATTTAAAAAAAATATCAAAGTGACCCCTAGTACTTTTGTTTGATGTTCAATTGTTTTTTGCTGAAGATATTCGAATTCGCGGGAGAAAATGACTTAAGATGGCTATTTCAGTTTTTTTATAAAAGTACAGGAAAAGTCAAAAAATCGCCTTGTCC
The DNA here is from genome assembly GCA_963920685.1 of Polydrusus tereticollis. Lineage (NCBI taxonomy): Eukaryota > Metazoa > Arthropoda > Insecta > Coleoptera > Curculionidae > Polydrusus > Polydrusus tereticollis. The sequence goes on from OY987331.1 coordinate 98,659,242, forward strand.
AGTCTTGGTTGGATAACCCTGTACCTAATAAAGTTTATTATTGATTGATGATACTAATAATAATATTTACAATAAATGAGTTTTCATATACTCATACATGGTATGTTTTCTAATTGAAAAATGTCTACTTTGAGCTTAATTTAATTTAGGATGTGTCAGTTGTATATAAAAATTTTTAGGTACCTGTCTTTAAGAAGAAGTTGTTCACTTATATCGCCCATATCCAAAAACCTTGCCATTGGTTCTCTGGTATAGAAGTACTCTTTATATTTATCATCGAACCACGTTTCGATGACTCGCTTATAGTTTATGGTTATAAGGGAGCCTTTTTTCTTTTGGGCTAATTTCCCAAAGTTGTAGGGCATAAAGCTACGATACACGTGACCTATAACAATAGCACAGTTAGGTATTGCCAAAGGAGGAACAACAAATTTTAGAAAAAAATGAGTTTTTCATCCAAATAAAAAATTTAGATTATAAATCTTGCATGAAGTGCCCTCTTTAAAGTACCCTAACAATATCATGAATACAACTAACCTACTCTGGAACAAGGCACCCACTCTATACTGCCCCCACACTGCCAAATTTTAAAACTAAGCTCAAAATTCTCTCCACCCCAAACAAGTAGCCCAGGGTCGTACGATCCGATTTCCAAGAAATATTTCCTATCAATGGCAAATAAGCCACCAGCATGGGTGGGGCTCTTATAGGGTTCACTGTTGTGTTTCCTCCTTCTTAGTTCTCTTTGAGGTACTTCGTTCTCCTTGTAAAGCATTCCCCATTCAAAAATACCTTAAATATAATTAGCAAAAGGACAGATAATTAAAAAAAAAAAAAATTCTACATTTTTTTAATTACCTCTAAAATGACGATCTTCCCCATAAACGGGGCGGTATTCGAACGTCTTATGATCGATACCGTCGATTATAGGTACAGTCATTGTGGTGCGGTCCCTGTATATGGGCGCTAAAAGAGGGGGTAACCAATTTGTGTTCACTTCACAGTGGGCATCTGAAAAAAGAAATTTATACATAAGTGTACGGAGATTGTACTTTATCCCAGTACATAAGGGGGATGTGATATGTTCTTTCTTCACTTTGGCATCACAGGAAGCTGGCGCTGAATAAAATGCTTAATGTGCTTATATTTACATTTATTTGTAGCACTCAACAAAACGTGAACACAGGTTTTTAAACAGCTTATTAATATGCTTAACACTAAATTAACTTCACTAGTCCATGTAGTCTATATACAGTTTTACAATACAGTCACTTGTGGGCTACCCAAGTTGCTGAAACTCTATTTTCAGTTTGCCGAGACACAGCCGTTTTACGTTTTACGGAGACGCAAAATAACGTTTTTGAACATACGGAATCTTGTCGGGATACAAGATGTTTCTCCTCGAAATACGGGGTCTTGCCGAGATGCAAGAGTGAATGCAAGAGTGAAACGGGGTCTTGCCGGGATGCAAGAGAGACACTACGAGCCTTGCCGGGATGCAAGATATAAAACTCGTCTAACTATACGGGGTCTTGCCGGGATGCAAGATGTAAAAAACTCGTCTATTTACGATAGGTACCTACCCTTAGTACCGGGTTCCAGCGGGTCATAACCTGAAGAGGTAGGGCCACCAATGAGAACGCGGGATGTCACTCGCTAAATTTACACATTTGGCGAAATGTGCTTGTTATGTTTGCTCCGGAGTATTGTGGGAAGAAACGAGGGTTGCATTAAGTGACTAATAAATTGTTATCGTCTTTGCTATCTTTGTCGGCGAAATAAACGTCTAAACACTTTTATTAAAATAATGTAAATTTATGGCCGATCACGAAACTATGCCGGCAAAAGGATCATACTTATCCTGGGAAACTTTCTCTCGCCGACCGATATAATGACGCACAAAGAAGGGACTTATTGTAAATAAACAACTAAAATAAAACCCTATATTTACATATTATTGTGTTGTAAAAAAGACCACTCCGTGGTGAATCATTACTGTTTCACCAATAAGAATATAAAAAAAATAAAATACTATTAATCAGAATGTCTCCGAGTTCAAAACTAATAAACTCGTTAAAGTCTGTGCGTTTTAAGAAGTCCGATATCGGATTAAATCACCAAGGGATGTTATCGCTTTTAAAACAGTAAGTCGGTTAAGTTACAATATCTTCGCACCTTCGCTATACTTGATCACACCGAACATCCCACTGGTTTACTGTATTCTCTTTCGCTCAGTAATAGAATACAGTAAACCAGTGGGATGTTCGGTGTGATCAAGTATAGCGAAGGTGCGAAGATATTGTAACTTAACCGACTTACTGTTTTAAAAGCGATAACATCCCTTGGTGATTTAATCCGATATCGGACTTCTTAAAACGCACAGACTTTATAAGCAATGAGCGTAATAATTATGTGCAGTTGAAGGATAAAATTGTTCTTTAGAACAACTGTCCCAACTGTAGGTTCAAATTCAGAGTGACAGAGTTCATTATGGAAAAATGTTTCTACACATTTAATTTTATATACTTTTATTTTTCAAAACCAGTCATATTTCATTACATTTAATTTTTTTATGTCATATTTCATTACATTTTATTTTTCTGTTTATTTTATTTGTCTTGTTTATTTCATTTGTCTTGTTTATTTCAATTGTTTTTTACATTTTAACCACGCATAAATGTTAAGTACCTGTTGTTAATATTATTTATTATGATTGTATGTTTCTTGTCCTATCTTAAAAATGTATACTGTATAACACTTAGGTTACTTATGTATTCCATGTCTTCTCTATGACGTTGCTTTGTGATTGTGTAAATCATTTGGTTGGCAATAAAAGATATTATTATTATTATTATTATGTAAGCGAGTCAGACTGTGACATCGTAACCGTTCTGCAAGAAACCTAAATTGCCCTGCGTTTCTGCCATATATGTATTAGTACTATATGGCGCCTTGCCCATTTAACCAATGTAAACATAGTGAAGCCGAGGTTCCATGTTCCGCCAGGGTCATTTCGCGCAGTGCGCATGCGCGAAAAAAAGAAAATTGACGTTTATTCTAGCGGAAAAAAAATGAGGTTATCACATTTGACTTTGACAACTGGACCAAAATTTGTAAACAAACATTAAAGTTCTTGATTTGTTTAAGATTTTGTATATTATTTCGATTGAGAAAAGAAAAAGAACGCAGGTAAACATATTAATAAAACTTTTATTAGATATTTTACAATTATTCTTAGAGTTTAACAAGTAAAATAATAGGTTTTTGTAGGATTCTTTAAAGTACATGCAATTTTCGGTAAAATAGGTAGGTACCCAAGTATATCAACAGCAGCAAAGGAAAATAATCTTTAGGAAATGGACTACCTAGTTATTGTTCCCTCACGAAATTAACGTAGGTAAGTTAAAAGGAAGAAACATCCGGTCTAGGTACATACCTGTAGAACGATAAATCTTTGTTTAAGTTTTTACGCCTGTTTAAAATAATGTAAAATATTCGGTTTTGCCTCGGCATCGTCACAAAATTATCACACTTCACACACACAATCAAAACTTGCAGAAAAGTAAAGATAAACAGTACACAAAAGCCATTAATTATTAATTACCAAATCAACTAGGTGAAGCGAACTGTCAAACAAAAATAACATTCGCTAAAGATTTCGAGGTTATGTCGAGTAAAATTGAGACGTTGTCACGTTGTCACCTTCCAGTTATATGAAATTGTTATTTAACGCGTTTTAGTTTAGAAATGGAAACAAATAATTTGAAAGCACTTGGAAGTACAGACTTGATGCTTATTTTACAATTTTTTAGCAAGATTTTTGGTAATTTTATCATTGCTCTAATTTTATAAGGCTCACTCTTCTGCCCTGTTCTAAAGAAATAAAAGTACATTTGGCAATACCCTTACGGCGCATGCGCACAAGTCGAAATGACCCTGGATCTTCTATCTCTGTTGTTGCTTCAAGATATTCAGGGTAATAGCCATATAGTACTAATACATATATGGTTTCTGCAAAAGATCAAGCAACACCAAGACTGCACTAACTATCAAACCAGTCAAGATGAGAATTTTTAGACGACAATCATTAAATTTGCTAGTACCAACACTATTACCCCTAAAAGATGAGAGCAACAATAAAACACGATTCCAAAAAGTACGGCATAAAAATAAAATTTCTTTATACCGACATAGGTTAACTCATTGCTAAGTTCCCAGAATTTATAGAAGTTGTCAAACAACATGATCCAATAGTCATAATCGTTTCAGAAACCTGGCTAAACTTCCTAATATCCGATAGCCTAGTGGAAATTTCAAACTACAACCTAACTAGAACTGATCGCCAAAGAGGCAGAGGAGGAGGATCTTGCATCTATACAAGAAATAAGGTGGCATCTCACAAAGTCATTGTTAAAAAACTAGACAACTACAACACTAACCCCTATAGAGTAAACGTGGATCGAACTGCAGATAGGTTTACTGAAATTAAACATTACTTATGTCTATAGACCCCCAAACTACTCAAAGGAAGACAGCGACCCACTTTTACAAAAACTGACAAATGCAAACAAACACCTAAGTAATCTATTTGTGTTTGGGGACTTCAACTATCCGTCCATTGACTGGCGCAGTCCTGCCCCATCTGATAACACGTCACCTGGACTTATATATAAATACCTACCTCACCACTGGCTTAACACAACACGTTAAAGGACCCACTAGATTTCAAATAAATAATAGACCATCAACCTTGGCCCTCATCTTCATCTCAGACCGTGACTTAATATCCCACATCGTCATGGAAGCACCAATCGGCCTCAGTGATCACTCCGTAATAATAGCAGCTGCTTAGTTTCTAACAAACCTAACTCTAGACAAAACCGTAAAGATGAAGAACTTTAAGAAAGGAGACTACGCGAAAATAAATCAACAATTCACTACTCTGGAATAGACAACTAATTTAAACGTAACAGAAATATGGCAAAGGATAGTTTCAGAAATTGATTAATGCACAAACCTAAACATACCAGACATGAAAATAATAAGAAGTAAGTCAAAACTGTGGATCACTAAGAAAATAAAAAAAGGAAAAAATGGCATGAATATCGCATATCACAAAACGAAGCGGACTTTGAACTGAGTTAAAAAATAACTTTGTAAATAACAAAAATAGGAAATCCTTCTTCAAATATATAAAAACCACTATAAAATCCAGAGTTAGCAGTCCGGCATTAAGAAATAATAATGGTGAGTTAATTGGAGAACCGGAACTAGTGGCAAACATGTTCGCAGCTGAATTTGAATCGAGCTTCATTACAGAGGATACCATTCATCTATTCTTACCGACTCAAAACTATTTAGAACCATCCATAAAAACAATAGAAATAACTGAAGCCAAAGTTACCAACGTCTTAAACGAATTAAAATCAGACTGCAGCCCTGGCCCGGACAATATTAATCCAGTAATTTTAAAGAATGTTCCAGTAATTAAAAATTCCCTAATCACACTAATGAAAAAAATCGATTGAAGAAGGCAAACTACCTCAAAGCTAGAAGTAATCGATTGCTATACCCATATTTAAAAAAGGGGACAAATTTAATCCCAAAAATTATCGCCAAATTAGCTTGACATCAATTTCGTGCAAACTCATGGAAAAACTAATGGCAGAAGACCTTACTAACTTCTTTCTCAGAAATCAAATACTACCATTTAACCAGCATTCCTACCTGGTCGTTCAACCGTGTCCAATCTATTAGAATGTGTAAACTCTTGGACTTCTTCATCGGATCAGATCAACCCCATTAATGTCATTTACCTGGATTTTAAAAGGGCTTTCGATCTAGTGCCCCATAAAAGATTACCACAAGAACTTAAATCCTTTGGAGTAAGGGGGAATTTACTAAAATAGATCACTGACTTTCTAACTAACAGAACCAGAGTAGTCAGAATAGATGGTGCTACTTTACGGGCATTTAGGTGTACCACAAGGGTCAGTCTTGGGACCAAATCCTCTTTAATTTGTACATCTGTGACTTACCAGCAGATTAGGTCAAATGTTTCATTGTTCGCTGATGACACTAAAACTTACACAAATCCTATCACACATTATGACATGTTTTTTTTTTTTTAGAGATGCCAGGTTGAAAAAGAAAATGGATATCATCCACACAAATTTACCTTTAATTAACAGATAACGATTTCTTCATAAAGATATTATGGAGCAATAAAGCTACTTTTACTACCGCTGGAATGTTTAACAGGATTTATGGGCATTAGAAAACCCTCGTGGAATGTGTGACAGTAAATTCCAAAGCAGAAGATCCGTTCATGTCTGGTGCGGTATTCTTAACACTAAAGTTATAGGTCCTAATTTTTACGAATTTTCTTTAAAAGGTAAAAGATATTTAGATTTCCTTGAGAACGACATAGAAAATTACTTGCAAAATTTACCAATTCGTCAGTGTCATGACATAGTCTGGGAGTAAGATGATGCCCCACTCCATAATATCTTGGTTGTACGCAATTTTCTCGGCAATCGATATCTCTTATGGATAGATAGGTATGGCGGCATTGTATGGCCACCGAAGGCCCTGATTTGTCAGTCTTAGATTTTTTCTTTTGGGGGTAAGTGAAAATATAGTTTTTGTACAACTGTCAAAAAAAGTTGACATTTTTTCATCGCTATCGATACGTAAACCTTTTGTTTTTTTAACAGTGAAAAAAAGACTTTTTTTCACGGTGAAAAAAAGACTTTTTTTAACTGGAAAAATGATTAACAAAAAAAACGATAAAACATTACTTTTTAAAAAATGTATTGAATTTTTTTGTACAAATTTACTAATTAATTACCAACTACCAAAAAATCTCATTTGTTACAATAATAATTGATGGTGAAGTTCGAACAATTGCTTCCAATATTAATTCCCGAAGCTAGTCCACCTTGCTGCTGATCAGAAACGCTAGATATTCCTTGAAAAGTTGAGTCCACAATTGTATCAGTTATATTGATTTGTTTGGAAGTAGAGGAACAATTTAATTTATTAGAAATATCAATTTTATTACTCAAACTATCTTCTATATATCCTTCTGCTATGGCGGCAGATTTCCAACCACCGTGGCGTTTTATAGATGTCATGTTACCCCCTGCATTGGCTAAGAGAGTTGCAGAACTCCTCCTAAAACAGTGACCTGTGTAGCTCTTATGCAATTCTTTTCCCAGCCATTTTGCAATCAAGCTAGGAATTTCCCCTATTTTATTTATTCCCACATGTTGGTCAACACATTTTCCTCTTGAATATTTTAAAAATAATCTCTTTTTGTGTGTATGGGACGGCCTTAGTACTCTATACTTGCGATATATCTCAATATAATCAGAATTTGAAACGGTAAACATTCTTGGGCAATAGGTCTTTGTATCCGGTATTTTAACAATCAATATAGACCCGGTATCTTCAATGTCATCAATAGTTACCTGATTCCCAAAATTAACGCAACCTACAATTAAAAAAATATTGAAATTACTGAAATAATACAAAATTTTGATCATCTGTACCTTATAAAGTAAATTTGTTTCATCATCAGCTTCTTGAATGAATTTATTAATATCGTCTCTCGATAAAACTTTAGATTTCTTCCCTCGGTATCCGACGTTTTTGTTCTTAATAAAAGGCACCAATTTTGAAAACTTCTTTATATCAACATTTTCTTTAACATTCAATGTACTCTTCAACATTGAGTAGACACTCCATAAAGTAGAAGGTTTTACAGTTTTTAATTTCTCCTCAAAATAGCATATAAGTACCTTTTCAGACACTTTTTGTATATTTTTCTTGCCGCACCATTCACGGAATTGGTTATAATTTTTCTCGTATATAAATTTTGATTTCGCCGGTAACATGTTAGCTATAGCCGAATTTGCTATATCGGCTATATCTGAAGGAATCTCGCTATCACTATCGTAATCTACATCCATTTTAAGTACTTATACTGTTTATTTAAAAAATTGCAATAAATATGAACAGCTATCAACGTATGACAACAAAACAAGCAACGTGCCAACAAACCATTTCTATAGTAACGACAGGGCTGTTAACTTGATTATGTGAAATTATATGGTAAAATTTTTATTATAATATACAATTTTACCGATTAATTCAAACTTTCAGTTGTACAAAAAATGTTGTTTGTATTTCGTTTGTGAAATTCGTGTTTTAATGGCACATTCGAGAGAATTTTTCGCCTCGACCTGCGGTCTCGGCAAAAAATTGACACTCTCATATGCCATTAAAAAAACACTCACTTCACGCACTTAATACAAAAATAACTATTATAAAGAACTACGTTCATCGTTAGAAGTGTTAACATTTAAAATGATAAACTGCGTAAATATTTAGGTTGAGTCCCCATTTTATAATGAATGCTATGGATAAAATAGAAGGTGATTACACAAAATTATTTCATTATTTCTATTATTAAGATCTTCCATTGCCAATATTTCAACAATAGCTAAAGTAACAATAGGCAAGTTATATATATTTTTTGAAAGATAATTAAGCTTCATTCTATAAATACATAATATATAGGGTGTTCCATTCTAAAAAATTTACAACAAGTGAAAATATGCACCGGTGATGCTCAATTATTTTTTTCGGCAGCAAATTCTGACGGTTTGGATGAATCCCTACAATTTTTGTTGGACACGTTTTTTCTTGCTCGAATAGCAAACCCTGTACACTAAATATACGTACCCAAAAACACAATAACCTCTCCTCTAGCTTCAACAGCGCCCCTACTCCTCGTCCTAATCAACCCCTCCCTCTGAGCATTTCTTATCAATCTAACTCTCCCATCAAACTGTTCGATGTATTTATCCAAATCATACTTCAAATTTTCCTTATCTGAAAAATCGTCCACCAAAAGAACTTCTTTAAGAATGCTTTTGGGTGTTCTGTTTAGAACGCTGTGTACTGTCCTGATTAGTACTGACCACCCCTCATTATGAAAAACTATTATGACACTTGTGGTGGGAAGATCCTTGGGGTAGTCCCAGTGTTTGCATTCTTCTAGTCTTGTATCTAAGATGGTTCGATCTAAATAAAAAATGATGACATTTTAGTGATTGTTAACAAAGTGTGTAGTGTACAGTATAAGTTACGATAATTTACCAAAATTGTTTTAGTTGAAGTTATGACATTTTTTTTTTCGCGACCCAAATATATCGCGAAAATTCGAGTATTCTTAACAAAGTAGTTTTATTTGTATTGACGACATTTGCTTTTTGTGTATGATATACTTCCATATATTCTTGTACATAATTAGAAATAAAAATATTTATAATTATTATTATTTAGTTTATTCTTAAATTGATCATTTTAAACCCATCAATTGTAAATTTAGACCAGTTTTAAATTTAAAACTTTCTTGCGAATAGGCAATAATTAAATTGAGAAATCAACCTGTAAGTTGGATTTCAAACATTTTCGTTGCCTTTCCCCGAGGGGGAAATCACTAGGGTATTTTAGTGTACAAGGTAAGGAATTGCAGGGGCATTTCGAAGTATTTCGGGGAATTTCGAGGTATTTCGGGGTATTTCGGGGTATTTCGGGGAATTTCGGGGAATTACGGGGAATTTCGGGGTATTTTTGGGGGAATTTCGGGGGAATTTCGAGGTATTTCGGGGCATTTTAAACGTATATAGCATAATATTTATAACAATTTGGCAACGTTGTAGTTAGTGATGGGAAGAATCGGGTATTTTCAAGAATCGAGTACTGAGGGATCGAGTACTTCGCGGAATCGGATATTTTATTGAATACCGAGTACTGAGTACTTAGCGATTTGTTTTCATGGTTTAAGCCAGTGAGATTTTTACGAGGATATTTTAGAATTACATTTATTTTTCCCGCAAAAAATCGCTGTAAATAAAAAAAGACAGCAAAAGATTATTTTTTGAATTTTTTTTATAAGAATTACATGTTTAAATTACGGGTTTTTAAACGGTGAAACCTCAGGTTTAACTATATTTTTTTAAATAAAATAAAACATTCTAAAATAAATAAATACCAAAAATAAATAAAAGTTTTTCTCTTTTAACATATTATATTATTTTAGAAAAATAAAATAAAAACCTTACAAACTAAAACATTTTAAACAAATTGTTAATATAAACTATAAAAACTATTTAAAAAAATTATTTGGTTAAGGTTCTTTGGCAATAAGCGAATTCGACGTATATTTACTAATGGTCCTCCTTTAGAAAATACTCGTCCTGAAGAGAACTCCAGTTAAATGTCTTAAACCCACCTTATTTTTATTTAATGCTTCAGAAAACATACATCAATAATAAAGAATAATAGCACGCAACATAACACTTACTTTAAATTCCTAACTAAAAGGGAAATAACTTTTAAAATAGGCATAGAATTTGCCGCGTCGAAACGTTTAGAAACAAACAAACAAAGCCAAACCTAACAAAACACGTATTCCTTCAATCGCATCACCCGAGTAAAACGACGAGCATCGACACCGATCCAATATTTCCAGCGTCTCGGTCTCGAACCTCGAACTTCGAACCTCGCTCGAACCCGGCCCGATTCCGTCTCCGCGTCTCAGCCTAATATCAAAGAGGATAGGCTAATATTAAGAATCGGAATCGATCCCGGCGCTTGTGGTCAGTATTCGAATACTACCGATTCCTTTAAGAATCGAGTATTACTCGATTCCTGTACTCGAGTACTCCCATCACTAGTTGTAGTAAAAGTTACCGGTCGGGCAGCCATTTGCTGATGCAACGTGCCACGTTAACAAGTTTATGTTACCTATTTACATTGTTTTGGTGATATTACAGGTAAGTTATTATATATTCTATGCCTATGTATAAGCTAAAAGCTTTATTCTCTCTTTTAGTATGGTAGAGATGTAAGGCCTGCTCTTGGCATAAGTTAAAGGAAAATGCATATTTTTATTTTACAATTAAAATGACTGCCGATGACGTTTTACCATAGCGAAGGTGTTGCCAGTTTGTGCTGACTAGTAATCGTAGCTGACTTTAATTATGGAATCCTTAGAATCACAAAACTCTCAAAATAACCGCAATACGGCACACGAGATGGGGCTTTTTGAAGAATTTCAAAGGTCCACTAAGGTTATAGTTCCTGTATATTTACAAAACTTGTTAATCGCTAATGGACTAGATAGCGATTTGATTTTAAAGGATTAAATATGTTCTTAGAACAAAGGGATTTGCCAAAGTTTGTTTGGGTATCAGAAGATGGGACGCGAATTACTGGCAAAATTGAGTACGACTCGATTACAAATAAAATACTGGGATTTGTTCTTCCATTAGAAAATGGTGTTCCCAATAATTCTGCTTACGTAGCCACATCGGCAGAAACAATTAACAGCTACTTTCAAACAGGTGAAAAAGCAGATTATGCCTACTGTATCATGGCGCAACCATTAGATACAAATTCTCCCGCCTACTGTTTGTCGGTATTTGGAACAAATAATAAATTTAATAGCTCTGATGTATCTATGAGATGGACGAAAATGATTACTGAGGCCTCAATTTATGGTATACAAATAATGGGTTATTCTTCTGATGGAGATACTCGCCTTCTTAAGGCAATGAAAATAGAAGCAGATTTTCCAGATAAACTGATCGAAAATCAGAAATGGTTCCACATGAATAATAACAATAACTTTTTGTGTTTTCAGGATCAAACTCATGTTTTACCGAAGTTAAAAACAAGATTTTTAAAGCCAGGAGTAAAGCTCCCAATGGGAAAATATATAGCAACAGTAGAGCATCTCGAAACTCTTATTAAAGACAAATCTAAAGATAAGCATTAGCTTACAAGGTCCGACATTACTTTGGAAGATAAAATGAATTTCAATTCAGCAAGAAAAATAAGTACCAACGTTGTGCAAAAGTTACTTAGTGAAATTGAAAATAGTAATGCTACAGTAATGTACTTAAAAATTATGGATTATTTAATTGCTGCATTGATTAATAAAGACGAAAGTTTAAACAATCGAATATACAAAATTTGGTATTCAGTATTTTTTCTAAGACTTTGGCGTAAGTGGATGAAACAGGAATCACAATACAGTTTACAAGAAAATTATATAACGCTTAATTACTACACTTGCATTGAGATAAATGCCCATATGCTAATTAAACTTATTGAACTTTTCAAAGACAGCAATGTTCTTGATGCAAAGATGTTCTGTCCTTGGCTCCTCAGCAGTCAACCGTGCGAGGCACTGTTTAGATCAGTAAGATCATTAACGTCAACTTTTTCTACTGTAGTGAACTTTAGTATAAGAGATATTTTAGGAAGAATTGACCGCATATATTTTATAAATTACGTAATAAATGACTTGAAAAACGCTTATATATTTCCACGAGAAACAAAAAGACACAAAGAACAAAACAATTATACTATTAATGAAGACATCTTAAAAAATGTGGACATAGAGAAAATAGTAAACACTGCATTACAAGATGCATTAAAAGATGCAAGAAATTTAGATATGAAGCTAACAGAGGACGACTGCTATTCATTAGATATTAAACAAAGTAAAAATATAATTAATTCTGCAAACTCGGACCTCGACTTAAAGGAACAAACAGATATTGAAATAGATTCTGGAAAGTATGCCGTAAATGCTTGCGTAAATGAAACGGATGAGGACACGGAGGACGAAAGTGATAATATAAGTTATGACGACTCGTCCGATACTGAAACATTTTCAGAGTTGGAAACGGAGAAAGATGACACAATGGAGGTGAAAAAAATATGTATTGACTGTGAAGGTTACTATGCAGTATTTTATGAAGAGGATTGGTTTATTGGAAAGGTGTTGGAAAAAGTAAGAGATAAATTTAAAATAATTTTTTTAAAGAAAGAAAGCAAATTGGATAAGAAGTTTGTATGGCCGGAGAAAGAGGACATTGCTAAAGTGGAGCAAAAGTTTATTTTTTACGGTCCAATTGGTCCTTTGGCTTTCGACCCATTTCAGCTAAAACGGGTTGATTATGTAAATATTAGTAAGAAATATTCCGAGTTAAGAAATAACCACGGAAATAAATTATAAAAATTATTACAAGGTTATACCTTAATAATATTCAGTGTTTTCAATTATGTTATTATTAAGCTTTTTGTGTCTTGTGTTTGCTAAGTGGTAACTATATTATATCTGTTTAGTCTTAAATAGTTATTTTTGTAATAAGTGCGCCAAATATATTTTATTTCAATGGCACATTAATAGTTCAATGAAATTTGCCATCAAAACACTTTTGCGCTCGAAATACAAACAACATTTTTTGTACAACTTATTTTCTATTCACTATTTCCGAGACTATTTCATTAAATATCATGTTTAGAATAAAAATTTTAAATCAATGTCAGTTTTTTTAATTTATGCGAAAATGTCAATAAGTTTTTCTAGCCGTGAAAACATAATTTTTTTTTCATGGTGAAAAAATGAAAATATTAGTAAATTTTTCTAGCCGTGAAAAAATAACATTTTTTAAAGGTAAAAAAAAGAGGTTTTTGTGCATCCATAGCAACACAAAGAAGTCAGGTTTTTTGACAGTTGTACAAAAAAATACATTTTTTTAATACATATTTAGAAGATTTTTTCGTTTGTTATGTTCGAAAGTAAAATGATCTATATAATATTATACCAAATATATTTTGTGATGTGTTTTATATTTTATATTAGTTTTTGCGAGGGTTTGTTTAAGAATGCCATTTAAATTTTTGTCTTTTACATTTTTTAACAAAAAAGCGAGACAATTTTTGTTGTAATGTTGTTATGTAAGTTTGTTTTGCTTTTAATTTAGGGTAAATAAAGAGTTAACGTCTAACATTAATTTTTCTTGCTTAATAAATTTTTTTTATAAATAATAGTATTTCACCACAATAATAATGTCCGACACGCGAGTCTATAGCTGCAGAAAAATCCGAGCAAAAAAGAATACAATTGAAATAAGACTAAGCGCGCCAATACTGACAATGTTAAAACGACGTTTTTTGCGCGTTTTAACGCTTTTGTCAATCAGCCGTCGTAGTTACAGATCCGTGTGTCGAACTGTATATTGCACTATCTGCTTCAGTCAATTATTATTTTTCGGTTAAAGTAATATGTATTATGTACCTATATGTATTTATTTGCGTTTTAATGCAGAATACAGTTAAAACAATTGTGACGTCACAAAAAAGGAGGAATTTTGCTGGGAATTTCAAGAGCGGTTTGGGGAATTTCGGGGTATTTCGGGGTATTTCGGGGGAATTTCGGGGAATTACGGGGAATTTCGGGGGAATTACGGGGAATTTCTGGGTATTTCGGGGGAATTTCGAGGTATTTCCAGGGAATTTCAAAGATTTTGGGTAATATCGGGGAATTTTTTCTGAAAGGGGAATTTCAGTGTACAAATTTTTTTAGTGATTTCCCCCTCGCCTTTCCCAAAATAATATTCGCCTCAATAACTGCAATAACTTATATCTAGTGGCTTTTTTTGAACTATATCAAACCATAAGTCAGTTATGTCAAATATATCTTTAGATACCGTGGTCAAAAATGCAAAGCCCAAATCATTCATGATTGGTCGTCAATAATTCAATAGAGAAGAGAGCAGTACAATATAGATAGTAGAACAGCTACCTATATTGTACTCCCTAGGCAGAACAATATTACGGCTATAGGGTGTTTTGACTTTCCAATGGTAGGTGTGCTCGCTTGTCATGCTTGCCCTGTACTGACGAGAACCAAAGAGTTCGAAACTGGTCTACAGGTAGCAGGAATGTATCATCCTATCATTGGAAATAAAGATTTATTCCTTTCTTTTCCGGTAGTTTCTGCAGTTTGAGTTTCCACAAGATATTCAGAAATAAATCTAATTACATCAGTTTGAAAGGTTTTAGACAAGCCAGAAAAATTGTTTCCAATTTTTTAAAAATGCTCTTGTATTTCTATATCCCGTTAAAAGTTTCGTGAAAATTGCCAACATTAATAGAATTTTCGTTTTTTCCGTTATGATCCCTGAAAGGTATACTTTTTCCAAAATCAGTTTGATGACATAAAAAAGCTTCGACCGGGCATCATAATCGGGGTTGTTAGATCTTTTTTTAAAATTTTTTAAAGTTTTTATTATTAAAAGTGTTGTTTTATATCAGAATTTAATTGATAGTCAGCAACTCTCTTTGAAAGCTAGTTTGCAAATGTACTTTGAACCAAGAACTTTTCAATGTCAAAGAAAGAAGGAACAAGCCATTCATGAATATTATAATAATTTTTTTAGTACTTCAGAAATATTATTTATACAAAAATAATTTAAATCAAACCAAAAAGAAATTTCACTGTTGTTAAACAAAAAAAATAAACAATTAACAAACCCTTATGTTCCTCGTACAGTTACGGAAACTTTATAGAACTGGCAACACCCTGGCAATAGACCGTCGAAGCCCACCGGCAATTTAAAGTGCGAACTATTTTTTCCGAGTTAGAGCAGCATATAAATACAAATTTATATGCTGTAGACAAAAACAGCAAATAGTTGAAGGTTTTTCCAATTAGGTGATCACTTATCAGCTTTAAAATCAGTTGATGTTTGAGGTATGCGATATTGGGAATCGGACAGCGGCGTGACTGGTTGAAACGATTTACTGTAATTTACATATTTCATTTTCTGCTATAATTGTGTGGTTTTAGACAAGTAAGTTTTTACATGTTACCTATATTTTATTATCTCAGTATGACTTTTTGGCGACAATTTGAAACAGACTGTCAAGGTGAATTATTGCAGGAATTTAATGAGTCGATGACAGAGTCGGCCATCGAAAGCGAAATAAGTCCCGAATTAAGAAACAAAGATTTACATGTTCAATGTAAACGCATTATTTTAAATATGTACGCGTGTTTAAAAAAGGAAAATCCGGGAAAAACTGAAAATGCGTTTTGTACAATAATGTGCTTGTAATGAATTAACACAATTTGGGTTTTATAAGAATTTATAATGTAATTAATTTGGGGACTGTAACCGGTCATTCCATAAAGCGCAAACCAATATATCAAAAATTCAAAACGTCCGACAATACTACAAGGGATTTTATTCTGCGAACTATTTAAAACTTTTACGAGGATATTATAGGCCAACTTTAGAACTAGTTCATGATAAATTGCGAGGTTGCCCTGATTGTAAGTACCAATCTTTAGAAACATTGCGCGGTGTTTTGTTAAACATGGCGTTAAATATAAAATGTTAAATAATCTAATGGTTATAATGGAATCCCCGTGTATCATTGGACTACGGCAGGACTATTTGAGCAAAATAAAGGAGTACCATGAATCCGATAAAAGTATAATTTATTTAGACGAAACTTGGTTTGATACTCATGATGTTGTTAAGTATGGTTGGGTAGACAGTACAAATTGTACTTGTGGTACACCGAGTTCGAGAGGAAAACACGTTATCATGCCGGAAGTAAAGATGGCTTTGTACCTAATGTGTTGCTCTTGTCAGCAAAGAATATTACTCAATAATCAATCTCCAACTTCAAGCGCAGTTGTCCTTGATAATATTTGGCAGGTAATAACGAAATGAGTAGCGATGTATGGAAAAATTGCGTAGCTCATGTCATAAAAACAGAAAATGGATATTCTGTCTCACCACCTATAGCGCCAGTAGTATTTCAACCTGGAAACGATTCTACTTCTGAAAGTTCTGACGATTCCAGTCATTAAATTGTTTATGAATTTTAAATTAATTATTTTCATTTAACACGTATCTTAAAAACTAGTTATATTACAGAACGTTTGCTGTGATTCTGCTGATGCGATCAATTTGTCGTTAAAATATATATAGTAAATTCTAACTACTAACTGTATATTCTAACATAGTACCTGCCCCTATCCATTCTTGGCAAGCAAAACTCATGCCTCCTCGCGGTCCCGGCTGAACAAAGACAATTTTTTTAAATTGTTTTTGGCAAAATTAACATTTCTCTTTACAGACAGGCCATTTTAAAAATATTCTCTGCAGGCAAAGTCACGAATACAAGCCTTGTATCGATATAACCTACAACGAACAAGCTATACTATTTAACCATATTAAAAATTTACAACAATTAGTTTGGTAGAAGCGACGCCTATGGTCAGGAGTTTAATGCTTTTTTACGTCATCAAATTAAGCTATAATTCTTGTTTTGCTAAATAACACGTTACATCTATTAAATAACCGAATATTTCCGATTATATCATGAACAGATGACTGATGAACATCCTATAGAATAGAAATGGTATAACAGAACAATAGAAAATGTCTTTTATTCTGTTTATGATCAAAACTCCTGAGCTCCTTCAAGTAATTCAAATCATGGTGTCTAAATAAATAAATATTGCATTCGCGACCATCGTTTTCCTCTAGTTCTATTTAACTATTTATACTATTTAATACTGTGAGCGTGGGCTACTATTGTAAAGCAAGAAAATAAATGGACAAAGTACTATTTCTATCAAATGGTTATGTTTGTACTATAGTATTTAGTATGACATTTTTATTTCAAATCGACAAAATCTACCTTTTTTTCAAAAGACGCTTTTGTTATGGTTCCTGATATAAAATATTTAATGAAATTAAATTGCTATAAATTAAACTAATAAAGAAATAAAATTATTTTGTGGACAACTGATGGCGCCTAAAACAACCCTAAAAGAGTCGGCCGGTAAAGATTTCCAGTGATCAACCGACGTTCTCCGATGGGTCACGGAAAGCTCCGAATCCATCGCCTACCTTTGCGGATTTTCCATTTTAAGCGAGTATTATTGGAGCAAAGCTCTGGCGGTGCAGTAAAATTACTGAATATAAATTGGAGCAAAGCTCTGGCGGTGCAGTAAAATTACTGAATATAAATAATAACAATAATATTATTATTTAAATATGAACTTGTGTTACTGTTACTGGGAAATATTACAAGTGGGATGCCTGATGATAAATTAAGGGTAGGCGACGCCTACCTTGCCTACCCCGACGGGTTGCCGCTCACCAGTCTTTCATTTCAATATATAACGTTGTAGTCCATGATCTAATCTCTAGATGTATTAAAATATTTGTGCGTTATTGACGATGTAATTATTTGATATTTCGGTATTTGGAAAAAATTGTGATTGATTGTTGATTTAGAGCAGCAACATAAGCATTCGCCATTTATACAAACAAGTAATTCTAATAAACAAACATGCTATGATTTTCGTTCAATTATTATTTAAAGTGTACCTAATAGTTTTTAAAATATTTCCTCAAGTTTAAATTATACGAACTTATTCTTAGTTGTAATCAGGGTTGATAAAAATCATGATTTTTTTGATTTTTTAAAAAAATTTACCAGCTTTTACAAATATTATTATTTTTAAATATTTCTAACTGCTTATATTTTGTTTTATTAAGTAAACAAATATTTTTAGGCAAGAATAGTACAGATACGAAGCAAAACTGGAGAAGTTTTAACATGCAAATTTCGTTCGCGTAGTTTTTGCAAGTTTGCGCCTTAGTCGAAACTTGTATTAACGTGAAAATTTCGTCCGCGCAGTATTGCAAGTTTGCCGCTTTGTCGAAACTTGCAATAACTGACAGAAAACGCCCGGCTATATAAACGATACGCACTTATTTTAGTTATCAGTAATATTTTTTCTTTAGGGGTTAATCTATCAAAACATTTGAACTTATGACAAGCCGGGGCAGAAAGGAATTTAGTGTTTGGCAGCATTTTATAAAAAAGAAAGTGGTGGACAAACTAGGTTGTAGAGCAGTATGTAAAAAGTGTGGTAAAGAATTGCAAGGTCTAGTGGACAGACTACCTGCAAAAGTGAAACTAGTGATATCAGCAGTGGTCTTAAAACTCTGCATGGTGATTGTCAGTCACAGCCTGGAACTAGCCAGAGTGAAATTATCCAGTTGGCAAAGAAACAGAAAAGCGATAACTGTGAAAAGGGAAGTATAGGTGGACATGAAAATAGTGTAAGTAGCGGTCATTTGGATTCTTTTGTTGTGCGAACTGGACAAGATAAGAAAAAAGAATAGGACAGACAAATAGCCAAAGCCGTTTACGCAACAAATTGCAGTTTTAGAGCTATAGAAAATAAAGAGGTTCGAAAGGCCATAGAAATGCTAAGACCTGGTTACCTTCCACCATCTAGATTTCAGTTATCATCAACGCTCTTGAATAAAATATTTGAAGTAGAAAAATCTAATTGTTTTAACAAGTTATCTGGACAATCTGTTTGCATGTCCTTAGATAGATGGCCCAATATACATAATGAGCCAATAATCTGTGTCGTTTTGACTGCAGAGGATGGTGTTCTTTTAGAAAGCATAGATACATCTGGTCATCCCCATACAGCTGCCTATCTTGCCGAATTGGCTATTAACTCAATAAATAAGTGCAAAAATGAATATAACTGTAAAGTTACCAGTATTGTTACAGATAATGCGAGCAACATGGTCAGTATGAAGAAAAAAATTACCGAGTCGTTCAATTACCCTATAATTACATATGGTTGTTCGGTACACTTACTTAGTTTGCTCTCCAAAGATTTAGAAGCATCGCAGATAAAAGAACATATAGTACATATTGTGAAATACTTCAGAAATACCCATTTGCCAAATGCTTGGTATAAAGGAAAAGGGGGCAAGAAATTGGTCTTACCTCAGGATGTTCGATGGAATACACTTTCAGATTGTCTTGAGATCTATGTAAATGAGTGCATCGTCTGCTGATATCGAAATGATGTTTTCTACTTATGGATTCGTACATTCAGATATAAGAAACAGACTTGGCAGTGACAAAGCAGCTAAACTAGTATTTCTATTTAATCATTATAACACTTAGGTTTTTTATATTTTTTTTTGTTTAAATTAAGTATGTTTTTGTATTAAAAAGATTTTTTTAGTTTTAATTTTTTTATTTTTTTTTTAAGTTTTATTTTTGTAATAACCAGCTGTTCTCTTCGATTATTATAATAAAATAATAAATAACACCACATAAAAATGCGTCTGGGTTTTATTTTTTGTATGAAAAAATACATTTTAAGTGTTAAAATTTTAAAACTCTTCATTAAATTAATCATGATTTAAAAAAAATCATATTGATTAAAATCATGATATTAATCATGATTTTAATCGTGATTTTAATCATCTCAACCCTGGTTGTAATGAATTGCCAATTTTTATAATACTATTAATTATGATCGGATTATTGTTGGGAAATTGCCCGCGTAAATCTGGTTGAAGTGTTAATATAACATTAAATTAAGATTTTTACCCAAAGAAATCTCGTCAGAACAAGCAACACACATCCCATAATCTGATTCAGATTGATCGGCATCATTCTGTTGATCTGGTTTTAAGTGATGTGGCTGTCCTTTTTCTCCTGGCCCGTCTTTGTCTTCTATATCTTTTGGTTCTAAGTTACCTAGATCACTTACCAGTTTTGGTACAGCTCGTTCTACTCGTGTGCCCTGAAAATAAATCAATCAATAAATAAAATACACTATATTAAATATGCTTACTCGCAGTATACAGGGTGTTCTAAAAATACAGTTATTTTGATTAATTGAAAAATGTCTAAAAGTACCTATATTTTGTTCTCAAATAAACACCCTGTCACAATGTATATTTTAACTGATTTGAAAAGCTGCTAAAGTTTGCTTTTCATTTATGTATACCATACCTATACCTAACTAGTCAAATTGCTGACTTATAAGCATATATTTAAAACATCTATTCACTTATAATATCACAAGAGCTTAAATTATTTCCGGAAATTTTTTTGCTGCCGTCAATATTTTAGGAAAATAATTTTCTACCGAGATTAGGAATAAAAATATAAATCAAACCTGATATTTCAAATTAATTTCCCTGGTTGCGAAGCAGACCAAGGTATTGTTGTTGTTGACATATGCTGATTTATCATTTTTGTTTAAACGGTTCTGTCACAGTGGATGTCCATTGTCCATGATTAATCAAAAAATTTCCACTTACACATACAGGCCTCGCCTCGAAAAAGTTTCTAGAAATTTTTCTGGTTGCCATGGTAATGGAGTCAAAATAAAGTGGTTTTAGAAATAATAAATAGAAATTTGTCAACAAAGTGACACTGACAAGTGGTATTTTCGTTTTGGTGTTTTCGATTTTGTATATCCGCTGTAAGTTTTCGAAAATACCACTGTCCTTATGGGATTTTTTATACGTGAGTGGAATATTCACATTCATTTTTTAATCATGCATTTTCATCTCACTGTTGTTATGGTTTCGATATTATTATTTTATAGTACCTGCTACCTACTTCTAGCCCTTGTTAGTCGAACAAATCTTTAAAAACTATTAAAAAAACGATTCAACCGCAGTTCTAATTAATTTATTTATTTTATTTGGAAAATGTGGTGAAACTATAAGCAGGACATAATATACACTGTGGGCCAAATTTATTTGGAACCCAATTTCACTCTGAATAACTTTTGCTATATTTCTCAGATTTTGGTGGTATTTTCTGTGAATATTAAAGGGGCCTTTGCTTAATTGTAGAACAAATATCCAATCACTATGTACAGGGGGAGCCAAGTAACAAGAAATATTTGTAATTATTGCCTTTGGGGCTGTTGCAAAATTAAATGGTTTACTATAAAACTGCAAAAATTATTTGAAATTATTAAGAAACTATCGGAAAAGAGGCTCTGAAAAAATTGTTCTAGAAACTTTAGGTTTCGTATTAAAAACGTATTTTTTTTCGAAACTTTATTAAATAATATTACCATACAGCTTTATTAAATATCAAGTTAACAGAGCAAAAATACGTAAATAATTGGATGTCGAGTTACCTATGAAACAAAAGAAAAAATGCCGTTGGATCCCTTGACAACAGTATGTAAATATTAGTAACTTGGCAGTGTGTTAAATTTATTTCAAAATGGTGTACTCGTATTTGTCATTTGAAGATAAAATCTTAATTTCATCTCTAAGAGTCAAAGGTTATGGTGCAAAAAAGATTACTAAAAGTTACCCAGAGCGTAATTGGAAATTAAGTACCGTTAGTTATTTTCTACAGCATTTACTCGAGACCAATGGTTCATTCCAAATGAAGCCTGGAAGAGGAAGAAAGAAGACTGGTAGAAGTATCGAAAACGTTGAAAGATTTAGGGCAATTCTTAATGCTGTCGAACCCGGTAATACGATAAGTTCAAGAAAAATAACAAAAACGACTACTATTAAAAGATCATCGGTAAGAAGAGTTATTAAAATTGATTTGAAGTATCGACATTTTAAAAAAATATACTGTAACAAATTTTCAAATGATGTTAAGAATAAAATAGTAGAAAGATGTCAAGCATTGTTAAGAAG
The DNA here is from genome assembly GCA_963920685.1 of Polydrusus tereticollis. Classification (NCBI taxonomy): domain Eukaryota; kingdom Metazoa; phylum Arthropoda; class Insecta; order Coleoptera; family Curculionidae; genus Polydrusus; species Polydrusus tereticollis. The sequence goes on from OY987331.1 coordinate 98,681,642, forward strand.
ATTTAGACGACGCGATGATATTGAAAGAATTTGGTTCTCAGATGAAAAAGTTTTTTGTTTGCGCCAGCCAAAAAATTCTCAGAACAACAGAGTATATTCTAATGTACAAAGAAAATCGGAGATACCACTGGAACATCTTCTGGTTCCCAGAGATCATTTTTCTAAGTCAGTTATGGTTTCTCTGGCTCTATCGATGCTAGGAAAACTGAAATTTATTTTATTGGCTCTGGAGTAAAAATTAATTCCGAAGTTTATCAACGGGACATTTTAGAAGGTATGCTTCGAGAAATAGAAATAGTTAGCGACAACTACACATTCCAGCAAGATGGCGCACCAAGCCATACGTCAAGAAGTACTGTAAGATACCTGCAGGAAAATTGTCCTGATTTTATTGAACCAAACATGTGGCCTCCAAATGGCCCGGAGTTAAACCCCGTCGACTATAACATTTGGGGACATTAGAGGGAAAAGTTTATGAAAATAATCGGATTAATACGATTGATCAGCTTAAAGAGAGAATAGTCTACTGTTGGCAACAATATAATCAAGTAATTATTAATAACTCAATTGGACAATGGCGCCGAAGACTTCAAGCTGCTGTAGATAATCAAGGTGGTCATATTCACAATAATTTCTTGTAAACTTATTGAAAAATATTTTTTTTTATTACATTTTTGCTCTGTTAATTTGACATTTAATAAAGTTGTATGGTAATATTATTTAATAAAGTTTTCGAAAAAAAATACGTTTTTAATACAAAACCTAAAGTTTCTAGAACAATTTTTTCAGAGCCTCTTTTCCGATAGTCTCTTAATAATTTCAAATAATTTTTGTAGTTTTAGAGCAAACCATTTAATTTTGCAACAGCCCCAAAGGCAATGATTACAAATATTTCTTATTACTTGGCTCCCCCTGTACATAGTGATTGGATATTTGTTTAACAATTAAGGAAAGGCCCCTTTAATATTCACAGAAAATACCACCAAAATCCGACAAATATAGCAAAAGTTATTCAGAGTGAAATTGGGTTCCAAATAAATTTGGCCCACAGTGTACATATAAAGTTTAATGAAATGTATCCGAATCTACCGAAAATGAACATCAACAAATTGTTACGAATTTAAAACAAATTCGCTGCGTTTCCCCAGTCATCGATGCGAAGTGCTCCAGATGATTTAGGTTTAACGTAATGGTTGACTGACGGCTTTAGCTACCGACCAAAATGAGCTTGCACGGTTTGTCTTTGATCCGTTGGTTGTGTGTTTATTGCTTGCCAAAATTGATTGTGAATCTGTGTAAGTGCTAGACAAAAAAATCAACCGCATTATTTAAGTTAGAAAGATCAAGGAATACTGAGAACAGGGATTCAATCAAAGAATGATTATAATACCTTACAGGTGACAGAAGACATATATGAAGCCAAGGAGACAGGAGTGGAAATTAGGCTGATGTGGATGCCTGGACATTGTGGAATAGGAGAAAACAAAATAGCGGATCAGTTGGCCGATAGAGAACGGTTAGAGGGGGAGTTCTTGGGGAATAGGCTGCACTATGCAGACTTCTTCAAGACCGTTAACGATTCAATATGGAAGAACTGCAACATGAACTATAAGAGAATTAGCAACTGGAAAGGAGAAAAGTTCTTTAATATTGAACCAGAATTCCCCAAACCAAATGATTTATTAACATCACAAGAATTAAAAGAAGGTATGTAACTAATGAGTAATTCCATGTCAAATCAACCACCAAAAAGGCAATTTTAAAAATCGATGTCTTCTTTTTTTTTAAGTTGCCAGTTTGTTAGACTTCTATTCTAGAAATTCCCAAATTTTGAAATTTTTTAATTACCTCGTTTTTGAATTATAGCAGTTTAAAAATTAGAAAAAACACGCAACTTGTAAAAACATTAATTTTTTAAATGCGAATATTTTGACAACCGTTACAGATAGGAATGTCATTTGAACTTAGATTATTTTTTCTTCTATTGTCATTATTAGCAATTACCTTGATTTTCAAGGTCAGCGCCAAGGTCCCAAACATTTAAAGCTCAATATCTCTAAAAGTATATTTTTTAAAATAAAAAAAAAAATTATATTATTACCTTTTCTTAAGTGCACTTCTGAAATTTTAAAATGGGCTGACAAAAACTAAGCTCAGAAACTGAAAAAAGGCTCCTTGCAGCGCGTCACGATGGCAACATTGTGTGTTAGCGCTGGCATATGCGCGGCCGCGTTATTGAAAACGGTATTTCCCTGATTCTTCGATGGCAGCGCCGCACAATATAAAAATCGTAAGAATATTTTAAATTAAGATTTACATGAGTCTGATTATAATTTAAAGGCTGAATGGCATTTCTTTGCTACAAGTCATGGTAAAAGTGCTTGTGATGCAAAACCAATTCATGGAATTCAACAGTAGGTACTATTCTTTTATTCCCAAAGATGATAATGTATTAATTGCCAAAATATACTCAGATAGCTGTAAAGAAATTGAGCTTTCTTTGAGAAACAAAATTCCAAAAAATATCTCATACAAGGAAATTTGTGGTTATGTAACAGTGGAGTATAACGGATCCTGGTGGCTAAGGTGTGTCACTGACAAAAACAAAGAAACACAAGATATTACAATAAACTTTCTTTATCCAAAAGGACCATCAGTATCATTTCATTATCCAAACACACCTAACATATTAACAGTGGATATAAAATCCATATTATTGAAAGTTAATCCCGTAACAGAAACTCGCCGAGTGTACAAAATAAATGAAAATGGAATGTTGCATTCTTCTAATATTCTTAATAACTTGTAAATATTTTGTCGTTTCTAATCTAACACGATTGTTTTTTCCTGAGTTTTGCAAATAAAAATATTTTTATGTTACTTATTATCTTTTATTGGCAGTAAATTTTAAAGGCAACCTCCCCCCCCCCCCACCGAATGTTATTTTGCATATTTTAAAAATTACTTGGGTATCATTTAAAATTTAATTTTTCCTCAAAATAAGCTAGAAAATATAGGTTATACCTTTTTCCGGCTAAACCGGAAGTGAAAAAGAATTAAGTATGTAGAAAGATTAAGTATGCTTTAGATTTTAGATAATACCAGAATTTATTTTTTTATCTAAAAAAAAAAGAAAACAAAAGTGTGCAGCAACCTTTAAGAACTAGATTCAAGGTAGATTATACGTATATGTAAACCAGAAATATTTTTTTACCATGAACCCATAGCCTGCCCATTCTGTAATTTTGGGCATTGGTAGAGAATATCATGTATTTTTTTCAAAATTTTCAAAAATATACTTTTGGAGATAAGCAACTAAAAATTTTATGACCTTGACCTTGACACTTTGCAATTCAAGGCCCTTCAATTTTGGGTGTACCAGAAAAAACTTCAACATCTTTACTACAAAACATTAGAAAATGACAATTCTATTTGCAACAGTTTTCAAAATATTTGCATTTAAAACGTCAACGTTTTTACAACTTTTAGGTTTTTTTAAATTTCTGAATGCCTATAACTTCAAAACGAACAATTTAAAATTTGCTAATTTCTTATTTCCTATAAGCCTAACATTCTCAGCAAAAAATGAATAAAATTGGAGACATGAGGTCAGCACACTGTCTAACGCCCTACCACCTGAATAAAATTAAAATAAAGGAGAGTCCTGATTGTGAATGTAGAGAACTGAGAAATCTAATGCTAGGATGCAGCATGAACCATCACGCAACGGTTGTATAAAAAGTCGAGCAGAAACATGCCCTCACCAATACACAAAATTGATATACTCTCGAAGCACGTACGTCACCAGGCGAGAGAGGTTGGTAAATTCTTGCACACACACCAAATAAACATTTAACATAGTAATCGCTTAACACCGACCAATGCTTGTGCAATGCAAGCCGCGCTTGCGTGCGTGCGTGCTTGCTTGTGTGTGTGTTAAAATTCAGCAGGGTGTTTTTTTGGAAAAACGCTCGGACACGTCGATAATTTTTTCTTAATGTTTTTTTTCATGGCAAATTTATATATACAGGGTACCCTAAAATAAGTTACGACCATCGACTTCATTTTTTCAAATGAAAACATCTATTTTTTATTTCATTTTTCATTTTTGCATCGAATTCTAAGTATGTTTCATGTAACATGTCCTATACCTAAACTCAACAGTTGTCGAAAAAATTACGATTGAAGATATTAATAAGTAAGACCTATTTATTTAAAAAGAACAGAACAACAAATCAAATTAAATGTTGAAAATGTACGCCATTTACGGCTTGACAACATCCAAGGCAATCAATAAACTCTTTTTGCATGTTTTCAACCATTTCCGGAGTTATAGCACGAACTTCTCGTCGGATCCTCTCTTTCAACTCCTGCAAATTGTTTGGCATGTCAACAAATACTTTCGATTTGAGGTAACCCCACAGGCATTTGATAGGGTTCCACTTCAACGTTTGCTGATCAAACTGGAACATCATGGCATTCGGGGAGACTTGCTAAGGTGGATCTCCTCATTTCTACAAGTCCGAACCTACCGAGTAAGAGTTAATGGCGCTTTCTCTGACAACTTTGAGGTTCACAGTTGGGTTCCACAGGGCTCGGTGCTAGGTCCTCTGCTTTTTGTCATATACATAGCAGATCTCAACTTGGGAATCAAGTCAGGAGTGTCATTATTTGCTGAGGACACTAAGGTGTATTGTAACCCCTCATCCCCAGATTGCGATATTCAGCAAGATCTAGACACTCTAACAGAATGGACACGTACCTAACAATTGACACTCAACAACAATAAATGTACAGTTCTGCATATCGGGTCTAACAATCCCAAGCGTGATTGGCGGTGCTCTAGCGAAAGTTAGCAAGCAGAAGGACCTTGGTGTGTGTATTGCGGCAGACCTAAAGTGGGAAGCACATATCTCATCAATGGTCAAAAGAGCTAATGTCATCACCACTCTAATTTAACGAGCATTTAAAAACAGAAGCCCACAGATCATTCTTAAACTGTATAAAAGTCATATAAGACTCATACTTGAATAAACAAACAGCGTGTGGAGCCCATACTATGTGAAAGACACAGAATTACTAGAGAGTCCAGAGGAGAGTCACAAGAATCCCATTGGAGCTAAGAGGGATGTCCTATGAGGAAAGATTGAATTACTTTCAACTACCATCTCTGTATAACCGACGGCAAAGAAGGGATCTCATTGAGACGTTTAAAATTGTATCTGGCCACTATTCACTCCAGCTTAACATCCTTACGCATAGCCGCAACGAACACCTTTGTAGACACAGCAAGAAACTCTCGAACGAAAAAACCTCAAAACTTGCACGCAAGAATTTCCTGACAAATCGTGTGGTCTATGCCTGGAACCAATTGGATGAGGTCACTGTCTCTTCAACCTCAGTGAATAGCTTCAAAAACAGACTGGACCAGAACTTGAAGTCGATAGACACTACATTAGTTCATTATCTGTAATGTTCGGATTGAGGTGTGCTGCCAACCTGTGATTCAAAACTGTGATTTCAAATCTGTAATTAATATGATTCGATTTTAATACAAAGTGCAACCAGGCATGTGCCGCCTACTACTCTTAATAATAATAATAATAATAAAATAAAATAATAATAAAAAGAAGTCCAGTGGACTAATTTTTTATTATTATTTTTTTTTTTATTTATAACTGCATATCTACAATCTACTACATAAGAGAGTAATAAGTAAATAGTTTGGCGTCGATAGGTGGCTTGAGTCAGGTACCGTCCAATAACGGAAATCTTCGGGCCAGTTTCTTTTTAGTCTTCTTTCTTCCAATGGAGGGTTGAACAGGTTGATGATAAGTTGATTGTTATGGTCTGTGCATCGAATTCTATACTTATTTGAGTGGGTTCTAATAACGTCATCGATATACGGTATTCTTAGATCGTTATGTATGGTTTCATTTGAGATATACCACGGAGCATTTATTAGTGTTCGAAGCGTTTTGGATTGAAAGGACTGCAATATTTCAGTGTTTGATGGCTTGCTGCATCCCCATAGCTCGATGCCATATGTCCATATTGGTGTTAATATAGTTTTATAAATCAATATTTTATTTTCTATTGATAGCTGCGATTTTCTATTAATTAGCCAATACATATTTTTAACTTTTATGTCTAGTTGTTTTCTTTTCGCTTTTATGTGTGTTCTCCACGTTAGCTTCTGGTCTAGGTGAAGACCAAGATATTTGACTTCATTCTTTAGAGGTACGGGAGCATTATTGATTGAAACTTGTGGGCAGACATTTCTTCTTGTTGTAAAAGTGATTTGGCATGATTTATTTGTATTAACGTGAATTTTCCATTTCTTTAGCCAGGATTGCAGGCGAATTAAGTGATTTTGTAGGTTGTTTGAGGCTCTTATGGGATCAGCATCTGATGACAGGAGTGCTGTGTCATCAGCAAAAGTTGCTATGAGTGTCTCATGGGTTGTTGGTACGTCGGCTGTCAATAGTAAATATAAAAAGGGGCCCAAGACACTGCCTTGAGGTACACCTGATTTGATTTGATGGCAAGTCGAAAGCTCGTTTTCAAACTTTACCTGGAAGTATCGATCTTCCAAATAGGATTTCAAGATGAGATATAATTGTGCGGGAAGATGTTGTTTGACTTTGTAGAGAAGACCCTTATGCCATACTCTATCGAAGGCTTGTTGAATGTCTAGGGAAACTGCAGTACACATTTCCTTTTCTTCAAAACTCTGCTTGATTTTGTTTACAATTCTATGACATTGTTGAATTGTCGAGTGCTCTTTCCTGAATCCAAATTGATAATTAGGGATAAGATCCTCGATGGGAGTTATATTTTCAATTCTGTTTAATATAAGACGTTCAAAAACTTTGGACATCATGGGAAGTAGGCTTATGGGTCGATAAGAATTTGCTTCACTTGGTGGTTTTCTAGGTTTATTGATCATTAGGATGTATGCGTGTTTCCACTGAACAGGATAATAGCATAATCTTAACATACTATTGAATATTGTGGTCAACAGTACTATTGCTTTTCTTGGAAGGTTTTTTAAAACATCAGCGACTATAAGGTCGAAACCAGGTGCTTTATGAGAGTTGAGGTATCCTATTTCTTTGGATACTTCAGTAGGAGAGAATGCTTTTAATGGTGGTGATAGTTGGCATGGTGCTTCTAGGAATTCTTCTATAATATTATCTCCATTATTGATTTCATGTGGCGTAGAAAATACTTGATCAAGAAATTCTGCAAACGTAGTTGCTTTTTCCACATTTGAGCGAGCCCAAGTACCATCAGGTTTTCTTATCGGTGGGACGGCTACAATTGGTCTTTTGATTTTCTTCGTTGCTTTCCATAAGGAGTGATCTTCAGGGGACATATTTGATAAGTAAGTTTGAAAGGAGTCATTTCTCGCTTCTTGGATAGCCCTACTAAGATTGTGAGTAATATTATTCAGATGTGTTTTGTCGAGTGGGTTTCTGCTGTTTTAACATTTCCGCCGTGCTCTACGCTTCTCAATGACAAGTTCTTTTATATGCAGAGGTACGTTATGCTTAGCATCGACTATTTTAGTCGTTGGTGTAGCATGCCATGCTGCTTCTTGAATCAAAGTTGTTATATGCTGAACTACTTTTTCAATTTCATGCCTATTTTTTAGTCGGCAGTCTAATTTAATGTTTTCATTAATTTGTTGTTGAAATTTAATCCAGTCTGTTTTGTTGTTACATAACCTTACGGGTGTTTTTTTCCAGATTGGTCTAGTACTCATAGTTATGATGATTGGACTGTGATCCGAGCTTAGATCGAAGTTTGGTTCAATATCGCAGTAAATATCAGATATTCCTTTTGTTAGGCCGAAGTCTAGCAGGTCCGGGATTTTATTGATGTCACTTGGCCAGTACGTTGGCTCTCCGGTTGATAATATGTTCAGTTGATGTTGTTGCACACATTTCAATAGGTTTCTGCCTTTTGGTGTAATTAACCTGGATCCCCATGTTGTGTGCTTAGCATTCCAGTCTCCTGCTATTAAGAAATTATTGTTAAGTGTTACAAATAGTTCATTATATTCTTCTTGAGTTATATTATGTCGAGGCGGGCTAATAAAATAATAATAAAAAGAAGTCCAGTGGACTAATGCTGGAATTAATTCAAGTTCCGCGCACTATTCCACACCGCGGATTTTCTGTTGCCCATAACGACAATTTTGTCTGTTCACATTACCATTCAAACAGAACGTAGCTTCTTCGAAAAAAAATAATATTTTTTACTAAATTATTATCTAGATTACATATATGTTGCATGCATTCACAAAACTCATTTCGCCTATCGAAATCATCTTCAAATAACTCGTGCACTGGAATAACTTTGTATAGGTGATATTTGTGCTTTTAAACTATTCGGTGAACAACAGATTTTCGCATGTGTAAATTGGGCCCAATGTGCGACAGAGGAGTACATGGATTTTCTTCCAAGGAAAGCAAAACGTCAAGTTATTCATTTTCATCTCGAGTAGGACGACCAGATTTAGGCAAATCTCTAACATGACCGAATTCTCTAAATTTAGTCTCTATTCTACTCACAACCTTTTGACATATGGGAGAACGAACAGGATGGATTTCATTGAATAATTGAGCTGTTTTTATTTGAGTACGTGTTTTATCACTAAACCCAACCATGCATAAGGTTGTCAACAACTAGTCTTCCCCGAGGTCTAGACGCCCTCCGAATGTTGCAGTTCTATCATTTAGAAGAAGGCAGAACCTTGACATGCGAAGCAGTTTTAAGTGTTTGGCAGCGTGAGAGGATACCAACTCAGCGAACTGATTCATGTGTAAGAAAAGTCGAAATTGTATGAACAGTACTTAGGTCTTAAGACGCATCGAACTCGTCAAGGGGAATGACAGAGTGCGAGAGAATATATTTTTAGGTAACCTGGAAGAATTGTTTGATATCGCCGTTAAAGATGATATAATAAAAGTAAAAATCGATTTTCTCATTTAGCATGAGTGGGTCTTATTTAAATAGTAAAGAAAAAGAAATCTAGAAAAGATAGCGGTATAAAAAAGATGTCAAGGCGAAAGAACAATATGAAAAAGGGGAAAGGAAATATGTTTCTGAGCTAACAATATTAATTTCTTTGTCCTCTTCAGACAGCTTTGTCACTCTCCCGAAGCTCTATTAGACGATCTATGGCACAAGTTAGACAGGAAGTTGCAGCAGCTGAAGGAAACTAGCCAGCTTTTGCTTGATATTAATGAATCCCAAGCAGTGGCGGCTCTACCATAAGGTCATTTGGGCAATGACCTCCCACGCCAAGTCACCAACCACCTAACATATTAATATTTAACATTAAAATTGATTCAATCAACCAAACTTTACTGCTCGGATACTATTACCTCTACAATATCCCTCGCATTTATTAATGCAATGCACACGCAGCAAAACAAACTAAACGTAACGCTACTTGTTAAGCGTCCCCGCAAAAATTTCAGGTCAAAATCGAGCTTGCCCACGAAAAATAGCGTCACCCAACAAAGCCTGTGGGGGTAAAGAGAGGAATAAATAGCATGTTATCACTCTCGCACTTGTATTAAATTCGAAGAAAAAGAGGTTTTGTCGGCTGTCAGCCGTTTTTTTTTTTATTGAGCTTAGACGCACGTTGCAATTTTTAGAATGAATGGGAAAAAGACAGAAGACCGTTGATTTCTGCAGTCGGCAGTCTGTAGTTCTTTATAGGGATGTTGATTCTGATATCGAAAAAATATTATATCGTTACAGATTTTTCGTCATGCGTCACTGCGCTACCACTGCGCGAGCGGTGCCGTTGACGAACATACATTCATCGTTAAAAATATATCGCTATATACAGGGTCTCCCAAACTCGATGGCACATTAGAAGTATCTCGAGAACTAATAGAAATATATTTTTGAAATTTTGAGAATGCATATAAGACATAAAATTCTAGTCTTTAAAAATAGTTTTAAAAATGCGGCGTTGCCAGTTGTACCCCTCTAACCTGTATAGTTACTTTTTTCTAATGATACTCTGATATATTATCGGAATAAAAATTAAAAAATTTAAAAACATGTCCAAAGAAAAATATCATCCATTTGATATTATTGATATTAAGATACATCCCTATATATATATATATCCTGTCTCTCTGTCGTTCTGACAAAAACCTAACCTATAATATAATGAACCTGATTGTTTTTGTTAATTTCTTGAGGATTGGTGTTGTGTTTTTTACTTTTCCTAATTGAAAAGCAGGTAAATTACCATCATTGAAAAAAGGGCGTGGAACCCAAAAAATTTTCGTCTGCGGCGCTATTTTTTTTTAATGACCTCCCACTTCAAATGGCCAAGAGCCGCCACTGATCCCAAGTAAAAGTTGATCGTATTGATATACTTATTGGAAGAAATGGCAAAAAAAAGCTTTAGGGCCACATTGTCATCCAAAGTCTAGATCCACCTAAATCGATATCTTAAAGCAGAAAACAGTAGACTGATTATTTTCTCATTCAACTCGCTTAATTGTAATTGTTTTATATCAAAATATTTGCAGATGGATTTTAGGTACACCCGTATACTTACCTAAATATAAAAATAACACAGGCATTGATCCTCTGATAAAAAGAAGATTCAATTAAAAAACAAAAAGTGACAGTAATCAGTCAAATTTGATACCTTTCTGTTTATTTTATGATTAAATAAAGATTATAAATCTTTGTTAATGTTCCAAAATACATAAAAATATTTGTCGTTTGAATTGTGTGTATTGTATATCCTAAATATATGTACTTATCAATAATAAAATAGCAAAAGTAGAAAAAGTCAGAATACCTATTTAATTAATTACAAAAGTAGATGTTTGACTAATTTTACTAAACAAATGGTAAATGGGAATCGACATTTTTAAATAAGGGCGTGTCTGACAGAATAAATTTAAGTCTTAAAAAACATAAATCTGCGAAGAACAATATTCGATGAGAATGGAAGTAAAGGAAATATGGAACCGCTTTTTAAATACATAAAATTGTATTTGTCTTTAAAACTAAAAAAATGGTGATTACTGCTACTACTCTCTACCATCAAGTTTTGTTACATTTGTTATTATGGTCTTTTGATTGTAGAATATGCAGCGAGTTTGATTTTTCTTTAACTTTTAATATTTTTTTTTTCATATTTATTTATTTATATCAATATACACTACAGAGAATCTCCAAATGGTACACTACAGTAAAAATATAAAAGTATATCAATACATAAAACAAAAATACAAAAATATAAAATACAGAAATCTGCTACAGACAACTGAAAAACACTTCAAAGGCAGTCCGGAATCCTTGCTTCGGTCATTTATCATCTAAACAGATGTCTTCTCAGTCTTTCTTTGAAGTTGAGCGATGAGCCATTGGTATCGACGTTGGATTTGACGTAGGTATTGAGATGGTTCATAATGCGGTTGATACTGCAATGCATCCCTACATCGGTACGGCTCCTCTGTTCATTGCAAATACATTTGTAAGTCTGGTGTAACAAAGCAATACTACTTTTGTCCTACAAATTGCCGATGTGCCTCGCAATAGCTATATTTGGCACTTTTATACTGTTAGGTACTTCGGCCCATTGTGTGTTTTTTGCCTTCAATGGTTCGATTTCTTATCACTTAATTAAACGCCTTATTTAGTGATATTTTGACAGTCATAAAAGCCTGTGGTGCCGGTACAGAAACCCTATAAATAGTGATTTTCTTGTATAATACCTGCTTTAGGTAAGTTATTAAGACTTTATGCTTAAATTGCATTTCGTTATATCGTATTTCTGTGCACTAGTGGGTTATTTTGGGTCTTTCTGTTGCCTTTATTTTAGATTGTCAACGTCTACTCAGTAAAATAAACAACTTATCCTCCACTACCGGTGTTGTTTCTCTTACCTCATACGTACACTCACCCCACGCGCCCTGAGAGTCCACCAGCTAGCAAATACTTCGTCACATCTGTCTACCCAACCATAGGGCGAGTTACGTTATAGAGAAAAAGGAAACAATGCTTCGCACACCTGAGGATGACCGCCTAACGGGATGTAGTCCACCAGTTACGCGGTTAACAACTAGAAAACGCCACGAACAACAGGAACAAAATAATGTCTTGGAGAATCTGGAGTCAATAGACAACCTTCGGCTTCAAAATGATGCAATCCAGCGAAAGAGGGGAGCAATTCCAAGACCACGAAGACAGAGCGTTGATGAAACGTGCCTGACGCCAGCAGCCCGGGGGTTACCACCGTACCCTCCACCGAACAGCACACCAACATTGCCGCTTCCGATGTTCAACCAAGGACACCAAGGTAGGAGAATTCCAACTAATACTAACGAGCGGGTACCTTTTGCCCCTCAAGCCGATCCAGCAGGGCAACCCCCAACCTATTTTCAAGTTCAGCACCATGATTTACGACGTACTATTTCAGAAACTGTTCAAAAAACTGTAAACGATACTTTTGCAGCGTATCATGCACAAAACCATTTTTTTTTTAACCATAATTTAAACCAACAGGCTGCCCAAAATAATCTAACTAATCAGAATCTGCCAGTATTGAAAGGGGATATTTTTCAGGAACTTACCCCGTTTGACAATGATGGTAGTATTCATCCTGTAGATTTTCTGGATCAGTTAAGATTTATTTTAAATCAAAATAGGGGCTTGGATTTTACTAGGATTGGGTTTTTGTTATTAAAAAAATTCATAGGAAAAACTAAATCCTGGGGCGAAGCATTTTTGCCAACCTTTGCAAATTTTCAGGTTTTTGAACAGGCGTTCCTTAATTCCTTTTGGGGTGCTACAAGGCAACTGCACATTAAATTGCAAATTGAATCGGGTCGGTATGAAAGTGGCTCATATGTGGAACATTTTACAAAAAATGTAGCTATGGCGAGGCATTTGCAACCCCCTTTCCCCGAATTTATACTTATAAGTCTAATTGCAAGACATTTTCCGCCTACCATATCAACAATATTAGTAGGGGTTACTAATCTTTCTGATGCTTTTTCTCGTCTACAACAAGCTGATTATTATAACAAACAAAATATTCACGGTATGCGGGGTGAACAAAGAAGATTTTTTGGGCAATCTCAGCAAGGGCTGAAGAAAAATGTAGCTACTTTAGATTTTTGTGAAAATGACGAGAAACAGCAAGCGGAAAACGAGATCTTGCACCGATATTAGGTTCTGAGATCGGTGTAAAGAATAGAGATGTCAGAACCGTTTTAACTAACAATTACCCAGTAGATGACTTGCTTGCCTGTGACTATGATCACGTGATGGAAAGTAAACGATCACCAATCATTTCAATTTCTATTTTTAAGTTTTATTTTCCTGCTCTGATCGACACCGGCTCAGAGTGCACATGTATTTCTGGTGATGTTTTTAATCAAATTTCCGATTTTCGGGAGAAATTTCCCAGTTTCCCAGTTACTGGAGTTAGAGTTACGGGAGCTTTTAAGACCAAAGAGAGAAGAGTGACGCATCAATTACTCTTAGATTTCTCGATTGATAATTTGGAATTTTGCCATGAATTTCTACTTATTACCGACCTGATTTTTCCAGTAATTTTAGGAATTGATTTCTTGCGTACAGTAAATGCTGATATTAACTTAAAAGAGAATCTACTTAAGTTTACCATTAATAATAAAACTGTTATTATTCAGGAGGTAAGAAATATTCACGAATTTAAAGCCCCCGAAAAAACATTAAATTTGCGAGCGGTTGCAGTAAAACAAGAACCACTTCTTTACGATAATGTAAATATAAATAATTATTTTAATACTGATTTCATAGATCGATTAAACCATTTATCAGACGCGCAAAAAACTAGTTTAAAGGAAATTTTAAATAAACATTGTAAAGTTTTTTCAGACATTCCAGGCCGTACACATTTATACGAACATAAAATAAATTTAAAAAATAAAGAACCTTTTCGAGTTAAGCAGTACCCAATTCCTATAGCTTATAGGGAGGCCGTATTCCAAGAAATAAAAAAAATGGAAGACTGGGGTGTTATCGAGAGAGCGGCTACACCGTATATAAATCCGTTATTAGCAACTGTTAAAAAGGATGGTAAAGTACGAGTCTGTCTGGAGGCGAGATTTTTAAATAGTCGTATGGAGCCGGACTATGAGCTCCCTCGTCCGATTGACGAGATAGTTAAATGTCTGTCGGGAGCGCGTTTTAAGAGTTGTATCGACCTATCGGCCGGTTATTGGCAAATTCCGTTACGTGAGGAAGATAAAAATTATACCGGGTTTATTGTGGGTACAAAAACGTATCGTTTTACCGTATTACCATTTGGCATAACCACTGCCGTCGCCTCTTTTACCAGGGCTATATCATTAATTTTGGGACCAGATTTTGATGAATTTGTTTTGCCATATGTAGATGATCTACTGATTTATTCGAAAGATTTTGGCGATCACCTTAAGCATATTGAAAAAGTACTAACTCGGCTTGGCGAGGCCGGTCTCACTTTAAAATTTAACAAATGTAATTTCGCACCTGAAATCTTGCCTTATTTAGGATATTTATTAACCGGTACCGGTGTTAGAGCGGATCCCAGCCGCACCGAAGCGATAGCTCATTTTCCTAAGCCGAGAAACGTAAAGGAAGTCCAATCATTTTTAGGATTTTGTAATTACGATAGGCCTTTTTGCGAAAATTTTTCAAGCATCACAGAACCTCTAACGCGTTTATTGAGGAAAAATACAAAATGGTTGTGGTCGGAGGAGCAACAGAATGCCTTTGACAGGTTAAAATTTGAGTTATCAAAATCTGTTTTATTATATCACCCAGACCCTAAACAAGAGTACAATATACAAATAGATGCAAGTGAATACGGTTTAGGGGCCCAACTCTATCAAAAAATGGGTTCAAATCGCTGTGTAATTGCATATGCTAGCCGACTTTTGTTAGACAGGGAAAGAAATTATAGTAGTTGCGAGAAGGAGGTTTTGGCGTTGATTTTCGCATTAATGAAATGGCGAACATTTTTGCTCGGACGTCCTTTTCACGTATTTTCGGATCACCGCGCTCTGGTGTATATAAAGACTTGTCGCCTTTTATCGCCCAGGATTTCGCGTTGGGCGTTGGCTATGCAAGAATTTGATTTTACGGTACACTATGTAAAAGGTTCCGAAAACATTGTAAGTGATTTTTTATCTAGATATCCAAGTTCGCGGTTGTCATCGCCTAGTGATCGCTGTTTTAAACTGTTTAATTTAAATAACATTTGTTTTCCTTTAAAAAATAATATAAAAAGGTTGCATCAATTACAGCACGACGATAATAAATTATCAGATATTATAAAAGGTTTAGAGAACGGGGCGATTGATAACCCAAACTTCAAAAACTTTATAGTGCATAAAGATCTATTATTTTCACGCCGGTGTGAGGATGAACCACCTACCCTGTGTGTGCCAGCTAGTCTTATAAATGAATGCATTTCGTCATATCATGGTTCCATGGGACATTTCGGGATATATAAGACATGGATGGCTATTAAAAAGGATCTATGGTGGAAAGGGATGTTTAAGAGTATCAAGAAGTTTATTAAATGCTGTGACCTTTGCCAAAAAAGTAAACACTCGGTCATGCCCAAACCACCACTTATGTCCATTATTCCTGAAAAAATTAATGGAATTCTTTCCATTGACTTATATGGCCCCCTACCAAAGTCACGAGGGGGTGTTCAATACCTCTGCGTATTAATCGATATCTTCTCGAAATACATAACGTTGTATCCTCTAAAAAAGGCTACCACGAAGGCAATTTTAAACAGACTACTTCTTGACTACTTTCCCAGATTCCGTCGCGCAGACAATGTACTTACCGATCACGGGAGTCAATTTACGGCTAAATCATGGGCGGGTACCCTACATCCTTTAGGTATAAAAACCATTTTTTCATCGGTAAGACACCCGCAAAGTAATCCAGTTGAGCGAAGTATGAGAAATTTGTCGCGACTCTTTCGTACTTATTGCGCGGACAAACATTCACGATGGGCCTTCGAAGTCCGTAAGTTTGCCGGTTTTCTAAACGCGGTGGTGCACGAAAGCACTGGTTTCACGCCAAATGAACTTCAGTTAAAGGAAAACGCCTCTTCACCCTTACGCTCTATGATCTCATATCCTGGCGGTCCCGAGCCGATGCCTCATGAGATGAAGTTGGTTCTGGCTAGAGAAACTTTGGAGTCTCGCGCCCGAAAACGGAGCTTAAGAAATCAAGGCCGGCCTTACCCGGATTATAACTTGGAAGACTTGGTACTTCTCCGCGCTAATCCTTCTTCTTCAGTGTTAGACGGTGAAACCAAAAAAATGGCTCTATTGTTTGAGGGGCCTTTTCGAATAAAGAAAAGAATTAGTCAAAATACTTTTATTTTGGTAGACCCCGAAACCGAAAAGGAGCGGGGCTCTTTCCATGCCAGTCATATTAGGCATTATTAATCCAAGTAATTTTTTGTCTAAATACTTATATATTTTAGGTTATAAAAAAATTAAGTGGGGGAAGTTGTAACAAAGCAATACTACTTTTGTCCTACAAATTGCCGATGTGCCTCGCAATAGCTATATTTGGCACTTTTATACTGTTAGGTACTTCGGCCCATTGTGTGTTTTTTGCCTTCAATGGTTCGATTTCTTATCACTTAATTAAACGCCTTATTTAGTGATATTTTGACAGTCATAAAAGCCTGTGGTGCCGGTACAGAAACCCTATAAATAGTGATTTTCTTGTATAATACCTGCTTTAGGTAAGTTATTAAGACTTTATGCTTAAATTGCATTTCGTTATATCGTATTTCTGTGCACTAGTGGGTTATTTTGGGTCTTTCTGTTGCCTTTATTTTAGATTGTCAACGTCTACTCAGTAAAATAAACAACTTATCCTCCACTACCGGTGTTGTTTCTCTTACCTCATACGTACACTCACCCCACGCGCCCTGAGAGTCCACCAGCTAGCAAATACTTCGTCACACTGGTATTGTAAGGTGGTGCGTAGAAGTTCAGAGATGCAGGAAGTTCGGGACAGTCAACCTCGCTATTTAATATCTTTTGTCCAAATACTAGTGTTAGAAATATTCTACGCATTTCAAGGCTTTCGATATTCAGCATCTGTAAACGATGTTGGTATGTGAGGGTCGTTTTATCAATGCTTAGCTAGTATAACAAAAAGTTAATAAATTTAGATTGCACTCTTTCTATTCCCTTTATGTGTACATTATACTGTGGAGCCCAGACGACGCAACAGTATTCTAGGTTACTTCTTACCAATGAAAAGTAAAGTTGCTTTAAGACTTCTACGTCGTTAAAGTCGTGACAGCTTCTCATTACAAAACCAGCCATCCTGAAGGACTTGGCCAATATGCGGTTGATATGTTCGTGGAACCTCATCGCTGTATCAAAGACAACGCCCAAATCGTCTATGATGCTTACTCGTGATAAGGAAATATTGGAGAGTTGATAAGAAAATGAAATGGGGCGCTTCTTTCTTGTGAATGTTATTGTTTTACACTTCTGCAGATTCAGTTCCATTCTATTAGTCTCGCACCATACTGATAGTCTGTCTATTTCACGCTGCAAACGAAGGCAGTCGTCATCATTAGAGAGGTTGTCTGCGTATAATAGGAACTGACTATCCTGTAACTCTTCACAGAGGTCGTTTATGAAAATTACAAACAGTAAAGGACCCAGGTAAAATCCTTGAGGTACACCTAAGGTTACTGCTATTTTCTCTGAGATAGCACCTCAAATAGCTTTTTATCCAAGACAGCAGTGTTTTCTTTTTTTTTTCTACACTGTATAGAAATTAAATATAACTAGGTATACATTTCAAACTCCTAAGTATCTTAAAACACAAACTTTAAGCAAAGTAACCAATAAAGTTTATTTCCCAAGAATCGCAAAAAAAAACGTTTGAACTTTAAAAATGTTGCAAGTTTGATACCATATACAACCATGAGACCAAAGACACTATAAGTAATAGACCAAATTGTTTAATTTTTATGCGGCAAATCATCATTCCCTCTTCATTATTTATCTCTGTCGCTCAAAACTGGACCTTAGCCGGCATTATCTGTCTGTTAGATATATTAGGGAAAACTGTTTTTAAAAGATTGAGTTAGTAATTGCAGTAACGTCAAGAACCTAATATACAAAAAACCTTGCGTATCAAATTATGCATTCATGCTTGTAATATTATGCGGATATTTTATTAAAAACTGGAAAATACTTTAAAAAAAATTACCATTATTGTTATACATCTCAGGCACTACGGCAACATTGTAATACGATTTTACAATCGGAGAGATTTTAAGAACGACTATAACGATTGCGACGTTGGCAGTCTGTCCTAACAGCTAGTTTGTGTTCTTGTGCCCTTTTTGCAGTTTATTTTTGATTTATTTGTGTATTTGTCTAAACATTAGTGGAGAAATAAACAATCATGGTTCATGCCTGCGTAGTGTGTAAAAAAGTGGATAATTTTAATCCAAATTTATCATTTCATCGGTAAGAATGGTTAGGTTATTGTTTTATAGAAAGCATTGGTGTAGTGTATGGGGTTGTTTAGTAATGCTGTGGTAGCACCATTTTTATTAAAACTTTTATGCACAATGAAAAAGGTTTTGTTATACTTAGAAACAATTAGGAGTAGATATTGTTAAATAGCTCATGGTAGCTACTTAACAGGAACCGAGTAAAAATTATTGTATTATTTTCATACATTGTTGTTACGTTTTAACCTCTACACCACTTGCGATCAAAACCAAGGGACGGTTTACAATGTTGCCGATCGGGTATGAGATCTGCCTTTCTCTCTTGCACTTGCCAATTATTTTAAAACAATAATAGTCGATGTTTTATGGGAATTATGAATGAATCGTTTCGTCTATTAGTTCTAATGTCTTTGCATGAGACATACTTTTTTGTATTTATTTATTTATAGAATACTCCATTTATTTTATAACAACATTAAAATATATACTAATATAACAAACAAAAAATTATAAATGCATCCAAACTAAAGCATAAAAGTGAATGCACTTCCAGTCTCTCTCTGCATCTTATCATGCATAATATCCAGTCCAGGTTAAGATATGGAGCGATATTTTGGGGGAGTTTATCAGAAATACACAGATTATGGTCATGCCAAAAAGGTGCATCCGAAATATTTTTGAGATGAAACAGCAGGAAAGTTGTAGGTCTGTTTGTGTAGAAAAAAGTATTCTAACCGTAATAGGAATGTACATTTTGGACTCTGTGATATTTGTATGTAATAATAGGGATCTTTTCCTCGATTGTGATGTGAAACATGATTATGATACTCGCCATAAAAGTAATTTAGTACCAGAAAAATACAACTATACATACCTTTAAAAAAATGTAAAATACTGTATCATAAAAATTTCTAATTGTTTCTCAGGCAAAATTAGAAACCTGCCAAAGAATAAACTAAAATATTCCTTAAAAAATATCTAGTCAGTAAGGCCTTCTACAACATTAATGAATTATTTGATGATTTTCATAAGGGAATAATTCAGTGTTAAATTTCAAATGTTTGTTACAATTTTAAGCATGTGTCATTTTATCAAAATTGTCATTGTCTAAATGTAATTACACATTTAAAATAGTTATTTACAAAAAATCTCTCCAGACATTGTTCAACAGCCCCTATTGGGTTTTTTATTATGTTTATAGTTAAGGTAAGCATCTTATTATTTGACCAATAAATATTATTGTTTAATACATAATATAAATATAAATTTAAATTTCACGACACCACCAGTGAGACAATAAATCGGTTAATCCCACAAGAAGCAATTGTCGAAATAATCATTAAAACAACTAATTGATGGTGTTTTTAATGGAGTGAACAAGTGAACAGCCTTCATAAAACTGGATTGGCCAGCCAAGGGATCTAGTTTGTAACAATTAAACAATCTACACATCCGTGTTAGTGAGTCATTCATTCCATAATTCGAAGAATAAAGTCCGACATATATTCCTCGTTCTATAATCTGTAATTAATGAGATGCATCCAAGCAATTCTGGGCAGTCGGTCCGCCCGTTTAACAACTTATACAGAAACAGATTGTCTGACTGCACCCTAATATCCTCCAGTGATTGCGAATTTACTACTTCAAGCTTTCTACAATACTTCAGATAATAACCAGTATTTCCATGCATTCTGAATAGTTAACAAATTTTTTTTGTGCTTTTTGTAACTTGTCCACATAGACGCCCTAAAATGGGCACCACGCCGAAGAACCGTATTCTAGGAACGTACACACAATAAATAAATAAAAGTTTATTTACGGACTAGGCCATTTTTACAATGTTTTACAATGTTATAAATATTACTACCTACTTTCTGATACAAAATTAAAAATTTGGAAAGCTTAAAAGAGCATCCAACAAAACAAAAAACAATAACACAATGATTGCATTTTAAATTAATGGATTGTCCCATCAGACAGATATGTTTTTAATTTCTTTTTAAATTCCGATAGTGTCAAATTGAAAAAGTCAACACACTCGGGCAGTTCATCAGCTTTACGGCAGAATCTACTTATCGGACTATAATACGTATAGTTAACCCTGTGGAAGTCAACATTAAATAGTTGAAATCGTCTTGTTGCTCTTGTTGGTACATGAAAGTTCACAAGTTGCAGCAAAGCTGACGAATCTATAATTCCGTTAAGAATTTTAAACAACATACAAAGATCAAAATAAGTTCTACGTTTCTCTAAGGTATTAAGACCCAGCAGCAAATTTAATTCATCATAGTCAACCTGCTCATAAGGAATATTAAGCCTATAGGCTATGTGCAAGAGACATATATGTTAGAGCAATCCCAGATGTGGAGGCTGCCAAGTAGATTTGGCAACGTTACAGCCTGAGGTGGTCAAGGGTGGAAGAACACAGATCAACTCGCTCACGGGCGGATGCAGGATTGCTTCCTTGAGCACTAGTCGGGTCATATTGTATTATTATAATCATTGCATTAATCGTTTGCGATATTAAAATATTGTGAATAAAACGATAGTTTTTATTTTGTGTCCGTTAATCTCTCTGATATATAACGAGTGATTTTTAATTATTTTGCTCAAGGGAGGCCATGCATTTTAAAAGCATCATGGCCGTACTGCGTAGATAAGATGATATGATTGTTTTATGACATTTACGTCTTATTTGAATTTGTGTATTTATAAAGTTTAAAAATTGGAGAAATTAATAATTCTCCAAACGTATTGGTTAATGTGTCTCTGAGGGTAAGAAGAAACATCAGAAGGTGTCTAGAAGTAGGAGGCGGCCATATAAAGTAGGCTTTCAAAGTAAGATAGCTCAGGATTTTTTATTTACATACCGTCAAAAAACATTATTTTAGGTTTTCAACGTGACAACGCTGCTTTCTTGCAAATTCGCCCTATGATTTAATCTACGCGCTATTGCTACACTATGTATACTGGGTCACAGCCGCCCTTGAGCAAAATAATTAATAATCACTCGTTATAATATTCTATAGCAGTTCACTGGTAAATCCTTGGTAACTCTGTTTATGAAACCCAGCTTCTTGAGACTCTTATTCACCCTTGTTTGGGTATGAGAGTTGAATGTTTACTTTAAGTCAAAAATTATACTAAATTCTTTCAGTTGATCGATACGCTTCAATACTGTATCATTAAGTGAGTAGTGTAAAGCTTTAAATCGTGTGCAAAAAATAAAAATTCTGGGTCTTAAATAACTTCTAAAGCGACGGCTGTAGTAAAGATTATATAAATTAAAAAAATGTTCAAAAACTCAAAATAGAATACTTTTCTCACCAATCAAAATAAGCAAACAAAAAATCACAAAATTTCAAACATTGTAATCAGATATTTCTAAGTAAAACAAGAGTAAAGGATCACTTTCATCCAACTTAATGACTACCCCTTAAAATGAAGTGAAGTGAAGACCATCATAGAGCGAAAGGACAAAAAGGTCTAAAAATCCGTTTTATCTAGTACTTTTACAATCTTTTGCCATCTGTATAATTGGCTTAGTATACAATTCATAAAAATATGTGCATTTCTGTCTACTTTCCAATTATTATTTCTAACAAGGTCACAACTTGAATAGAATGAATGAATGGATATCTATGAGAATTTATTTATTTTATTATCTTAACTAACCTACCTACCTACTTACCTTAGACATGCAATATTTGAAACTGTATAGGTACTTAATTAAAACTTGTATATATAGAGTGAATCTGGATCTTTTTTGGATTGGTTTAAATGTAATCTAACTGGCAGAAGGCAGGCAGTAAAGATTAAAAGTTATATATCCTCGGAGATTTCTGTGACATCGGGTGTACCGCAGGGTGGACATCTTTCGGCACTTCTGTTTAATTGCTTTATCAATGATGTGGGGAGTGTTTTTAGCGCTTGCCAGTTCCTCGCTTTTGCTGATGATTTGAAACTCTTTATGGTTATAAAATCGGAGAGTGACTGTCAATTATTGCAGGGGGATCTCTGTAGATTCACTACATGGTGCAAAAATAACAACTTGTCACTGAATGCTGATAAATGCAGGGGCATTACTTTTACTAGGTCAAGAAACCCCATTCTGTATGATTATACCTTGAACTATGTGGTACTCGAGAGACAGATCTTGGTAAAAGGTCTGGGCACTTGGCTGGACTGGAATTGTCATTTTCTAATCATATTGATATGATCACTAATAGGACTATGCGATTGCTGGGATTTGTCTTTCGGACCCTACGGGGATTTAATAACATTTTTATATTTAAGGAGAATTACTGTGTATTGGTGCGCTCAGTTTTAGAGTATGCCTCGTGTGTATGGCATTCGCACTACAAGATTCAGCAGAATTGATTTTTATAGGCGCGTATTTAATTCTCTAGATAGACTGCAAGGACATAAATGTATAATTGTAGGTGACTTAAACTTGAACTCTTATTATGAGTCCGTCATTGGCGTTGATACGGCTGATCGTGTCTTGGAGTTGAATAATTTTCTAGCATTTAATGGCCTAATTCAGCACAATAGGATATTAAATCAGTATAATACAATTCTGGATATGATTATTTCCAATCTTGATTTTGTTGAGGTGGCAAAAGATTCATTTCATCTTGTTCCTGAGGATAGCTACCACCCAACACTTAAAGTGACTTTTCCGAAAGCTTACTCTGAAAAAGACATTGATTTCAATGTAACTAATAATTATAATTTCAAAAAAGCTAACTTTGACTTGCTCTACATTAAACTTAACAACACTAATTGGAATGACATATTTTATAATGTCAATATTATTTGCAATGGCCATTTGGTGGATAAGTTTGTTTCAAAATTTTATAATAAAATATACACTGCTTTTGACGAATGTATTCCTAAAGCTAAGCATAGCAAGAAAAAATATCCAGTGTGGTATAATCGACAAATAATAAATAATATCAGAAAAAAAGATAATTACAGAGCAAAGTTTAGGAAAAGAAAATTATACTTTTGGAAATTTAGGTACCTAAATGCTAGAAACTTAGTAAAACAGCAAATAAACACGGAATATAATCGATATATGCAACAGGTTCAGCTGAGCTTAAAGGATGACCCTAAAAGCTTTTGGGCTTTTTTCAAAACTCAAAAAGGTAATAATGATATTCCCTGCAATATGTCTTTGGGCGGGGTTGAATTACAATCTTCCGGTTTAGCTGATGGCTTTGCCGAATATTTTGAGACGGTTTATGCACCATCGGTTGATTTACCGGACATGGAGAGTCGTTTAAATGTTTTTTGTTATGATGAAATTTCAACCTCTGAAATACGAGAAGCTATTTCTGGGCTAAAGCCGGGAAGTTCAGTTGGGCCTGACTGTTTACCACCTTATATTGTTAAAGCCTGTTCAGATGCATTTGTAATACCCCTTAAATATATTTTCAATTTGTCATTAAGGTTTGGCGTATACCCAACGATGTGGAAATTAAATAAAGTTATTCCTGTTTTTAAATCAGGAGACAAAAATAAAATAGAAAACTATAGATCTATTGCCATTGGCTCTGCACTGTCAAAAGTTTTTGAATTAGTTATCTACAATAGGATATTTCTTAGCTTTAAACAAGTTGTGGCTGATGAACAACATGGTTTTTTTCCTAAGCGCAGTACTGTCACTAATATGTTAGATTTCTCTCAGTACATTCATAAGGCATTTTTGGAAACAGCACAGGTAGATTGCATTTTTACAGATCTTGAGAAGGCTTTTGACAGGGTGTGTCATGGTGAAGTAATAAGGACATTGCAGGAAATTGGCGTTGAAAGTAACATCACAAGGTTGATGGCATCTTATTTGCAAAATAGAAAAATGTACGTTGAAGTAAAAGGGTTCAAATCTAAAGAATATGTTCCAAGTTCTGGGGTACCGCAGGGATCCATAGTTGGACCCTTGCTGTTCCTTGTAACAATAAATAATATTTCCAAATGTGTGTCAAGTGCGGCTGGGCTAATATATGCAGATGACTTTAAACTTTTTATGCATATTGATGGTATTGATGATTGTAAACTTTTGCAACAGAATCTTAATAAAATTGTAACTTGGTGTCAGGAGCACAAATTGAAGCTCAATATTGATAAGTGTTCAATTATGTCCTTCACTTGTAGAAAATCTGTAGTAGAATATCCATATGCCATCGATAGTCAACTATTAAAGCGCGAGTTGTCTCACAAAGATGTCGGGGTGACATTTGATCCAAAACTTAATTTTAACTTACATATCGATAACATAACAACTGACGCCTATAAGATGCTAGGTTTTGTCATACGTTGCTGTAAGAAATTTGATAGTTTGGATGCTATTATTGCGGTCTATAAGTCGCTTGTCTTGCCAAAACTTGAATATGCTTGCATTATTTGGTCACCTCAGTATGCGGATAAAGTGGGCCAACTGGAGCGTGTCCAAAGAAGGTTTCTAAAATATCTGCATTTTAAAAAATTTGGAATATACCCGTATAGGGGGTTTAATCACGAAGAACTACTTAAAATGTTCTGTTTCGACAGTTTATATCAGGAGAGTTCGGATATGTCTCTCTATATTAATAAAAGTAATTACCTACTTAATAGACTGTAAGAATTTTCTTTCTCTGCTGCCTTTCAGAATAAGTAATGTTATAAACACTAGATCTAGAGACCTCTTTTATCTACACACCTCTAGGACAAACCTATATAAAAATAGTCCTGTTTATCGCATATGTGAGCTGGCAAATAATTACTTAAAAAATCTAGATATTTTTACACTTAATCCTAAAAATATAAATAAGGTCTTAAAAGTTTATGTTACGAATTGAAATTCAGTTCATTTTGTAAGTGTTGTTAATGGTTTGTTATCTTGTTGTGTTGATTAGTTTTGTTATTTCTTGTTTTTCTTTAATTTTAAGAATATAGTATCTGTAATTGGTGTTAAACTGTTGATGCTATTGAAATAAATAAATAAAATAAATAAATTCATAGAGGAAAGCTGGAAAGGGTGCAACATAGGCTTCTTAAGAGAATTGGGCTTTAATTATTTATTTATTTATTTATTTAGTTCCATATAGACATATATACATGTTTTGGAATTGTCAAGAAAAAAGGTGTAGTGAGAATAGAACAGTAACAATAAGTGAATTATAGAATATTCCTTTACAAATTAGATATAAAATATTCCTTTAGATGATAGAATGGATTAGCTATTAGTTTATTCTTAAGTTGTCTCACAAAAGCTCTATATGAGTGGGTGGCTTTCATATCAGCTGGCAGGTGGTTGAAGATCTTAAGTGAGATAATTTCAGGGCCCTCCTGTATTTGAGTCAGTCTAGCATTAGGGATGTAAAGGTTTTCGGATATTCGTGTGACATATGTATTAACATCGCCGCATCTGACAAAGCTTTTCAGGTTTTTATGGACGTAGGAAGCACATTGGAGGATATAGAGATTGATGATGGTGAGGATTATCTTTTCTTTGAATTACACATCCCTTATGAGGATATAAATTGCACTGAGATCATGAAACTTTTGAATCTCACTTCTTTAGAAAGTAGAAGAAAATATTTTAATATTTCAACTTTTTATAAAATTCTAAATAGTATTTATGATGCATCCGAACTTCTTGACCAGCTTGGCATTCATGTGTCGGCAGCTATTGTTAGAAATAGGGACCTCTTTAACATTGACTTTCATAGGACCAATTACGGTATGAATTCGCCTTTAACCAGAATGTGTAGATTAACCAACAATGTGATAAAGAAAAGTGATACCTATTGATATTTTTTATGATTCTTATGGTAGATTTACTGCGAAGTTAAAGATGATTTTGTATGTTTAGTCATTCTTGAATTGTGACCTCTTTATTGTTATTTTTATTTTTATATTTGTTTGGATACTGGATACGTTATTTAGTATACCTTTTAATTTTTATGTTCTGTGACTGCTGAGCTTAGTTCTTAAGAGATTTGTGAAAAATACTTCTTTTTTTTTTTTAAATTCTATGAAGTGATGAAAGTGTAAATAAAAAAAAATTTTGAATTTTGAATTGAATTTTGAGTAGGTATAGGTTATCCCGCGGGGTATCCTATGCGTTGTGCAGGGTATCTTATACAGGATGCTTAATAGGGGTAATAGAGGTAATTTGCAGCAAAACCACTCATTTAAACAGTCGTCCGATTCTTTAGGACTTGCAAGTTAGGAGATATTATTGTTATTTTTGTGATAATTCAGAAAAAGATTTTGTATAAACAGTAATTCAATAACAGAAAACAATTAAAACAGTAAGCAAGTGGTTCTTGATAGAAAACTGTCATAGAATAATGGTGCCTACCTACTAATAAATGGGTTTTAGGAACTTTCTAACTTTTTAAGAAAATTTTTCTCATTTTGCAAAAGTTAGTATTACATGCCATTTTTATTTTATCTTAGGGTTTTCAAAAAAATTAAAGCAGTATTTGGATTAATATAGAAAAAACATACAGAAATGTGTCCATTTTTCAGAAAAGTTTTAAGTTGTCTGCTGATTTAGCTAAGTTAACATTTATTGTTATTATATTTTTTAAGAGGTACCTACTCCTTATTGTCATAAAAAAAGCACCCGAGATATTAGAGAAATAAAAAATAGCGTGTGTTTGTAATTATATTCACTTAAGTTAAAAACAAGAAAAAATGCTTTCTTGAAGTTTCTTTAAGAATTATTAATATTTACACCAAATGTTGAGTGAGTATATTCCTCTCGGTCTCTTGTCGACATCTTCTGCTTTAACATACAAATATAGTGGAGCAGTGAGGGAAAAGGCACACGGCGTGATTAGCAGGCGATTCATATATAGTACTGTATTTGAAATGGATGCGCACATACTGAAGCTATAATAGTGGCCTCTTAAGTCCCACAGACTATGAGCATGTTTAGCTTATTTCATCGCCGCGATTTTGTTTGACAAGCATATTCGTAAAGTAGTTTTGAGCATACACAAGACCAGACAAATCATCTCCAGTGCTAGTAATGAATAAATCATAGCTGCTGGCAGTGACAGGAGCTGTGATGAATAAATCATAGCTGTTGGCAGTGACAGGAGCAGCTGCTGTTTTAAGTAATAAAAGAAAAAAAAGCATTCAATCTGTGCCAAAATTGGCAACTGAAAAGAAAAACGTTTTGCCTTGATAATTTGTTAAATGAGTTCAAATTTAAACGAGGGGTTTGATTCAATCACTTAAGAATGAGGCAACTTAGGGGCGAAACAATTTGGACTTGACACAAACATGTACCTAAAGATATACTGTATTCCAACCATCCAGTGAATTTGTATTCTTACCTGTTTTAATTTAAGGGCTACTGAATCACCAAACCTGTTAGCCTCTTTATCATAAGTAGCCAACAAATAAATTATACATACTATTATGGCACCAAATGCCAGCAATCTAATAGTACGAGATCGCCTGCTTAAATATACTATGAAAGACATTTTAAGCTACTTTTTCATTCTATGTAGAAAAAGTAGGGTGTCTAGGACCTAAAAACTGAAAAATATATAAATTACTATCATAATACGCTATTTGGTTAAAGAAAATACTTGCTTTTTACTGAAAAATCACTTTTATCTGTACATGTAACGCAGAGTGGCACTAAAAACAGGTTCTTTTAAAAATAGTTCAAAAATCTGATACTGCACACGTAAACAAACCCGGTAGATTGACAACAATTTCGTTTTGACGTTTCTTTTTTTTTTGATTTCGCCCTAAACGCGTTTCAGATTTTAGGATCGTCGATCTTTCAACCGACGTGAGGGCTTGTTAAAGCTATGGCGGACCATAGAAATAAGAGTTCTGTCCCCTTAGTCCCCTCATATTCTATGTGGCGGACATAGAATAAGGATCCTCCTTATTTCTATGGTGGCGGACTAGTAAGTACTCCATGTTAAAGCAAAATTTCGTTAGGTTAGGTTACCTTAAAACCGAAAAGTAAACAAAGAGATATGTATTTTAAAAATGTTCAAAGACCTTATAACAGAATATAAGAGAAATGTAGAAGAAATACAAAAAGAAGCCAGGAAATCAGGCTTAAACGATGAGCAAATAACGAAGGTTCTAAAAGAATCTTTTCAAGAACTACGAGCGAAGAAATGTTACTCATTCAACTGCAATAGCTGGGCTTTATTTACAAGAGTTCGCGAAAATGCCTTGAAAATATCAGCAATTCTTATTTTCTTTTTAAGCATAATCGTATACGTGTTATTAAATGTTCATACTCCTACTTCCAGTATAGTTTTAAGAAATGTACAGGGCCTTACTTACCCTGCATTAAAAATAGTTAGAACAGTGTCTGTGCCCATAATAAAATTCTTTCCTTCCCTAACAGGTAAATTAACTTTAGGTTTGTTCATATGTGGCCTATTTTCCAAAAACAAGTTTTTGTTGCAGATTTATATGATGAGAGTTGTTTATTAGAAAATCCATATTTTTATGTATCTGATATGGAATGCTGGCCATGTGAAAGTGTGCTTTCTGTTATAGATTTAACAGGGATTCAAGATTTAAATACTTTTGAAAAAGTTGGTGAGGGGACACCATTTATTGCTAAAGTACGTAGGTAACTTGTAGTTATTAAGTTATGAGAACCGAATTTTAATGAATTAAGATAAAATTCATTTGAGGCATTGCATTCATCTTTAATTATTTTTTAGACGAATCAACCATCGGTATCTCTAAAAAATCTGCAGCAACTTTATAAAAATTACTCCTTAGAGCTTAATTCTGATTCCAAAAGACTTAAAGTTGCCAATTCAAATGTAAAGAGCATTGAAGAATTACTTGGCAACAATGAACAAAAATTGTCGTCCAATGTGCATATCCAGTGGAGAATAAACAAAATGACTGCTGCTAGAATTATAAGAAAATTGTTTTCCAGGCCTTATTTTTTACCAGAAAGGTAAATACAGGGTCACCCATGTAGCATGACCCCGTACCTTATCTCAAAAACTAGTAAGAGAATAAAAAAAAATGTTCATAAGAAAAGTTTATTCTAGGTAGGTATGTATGAGTTTATTTTATTACAGGGTAAGTCCTTGGGCTGAGGTTGATATTAACTTTACCCCTATAGGTATACAAGAGGTACTTATACATACTACTTTACATTTTTTAATTTTGCATGCTTTGAACAGGGTTGAGAAGATTTAATTTACGATTTTAATCATATCTCATTTTTAATTTAAAAAAATTATATGATTAAAATGCTTAAGCACACTGCCTGTAATCAACAGCAGGCTTACTGAATTTGAAAAACTAAAGTATTATGGCATTAGGGGTACAGGGTAGTTATTGTTAAATTTTTTAAATTTGTACTGTGTCGTATTAGGATGTACTTATTATGAAATATAGATATTATCAAGGATATTACTATAGAAACTGAACAAGGAATTTTTAAAAGATTTA
Organism: Polydrusus tereticollis; assembly: GCA_963920685.1. Classification (NCBI taxonomy): domain Eukaryota; kingdom Metazoa; phylum Arthropoda; class Insecta; order Coleoptera; family Curculionidae; genus Polydrusus; species Polydrusus tereticollis. The sequence continues at coordinate 98,711,631 of OY987331.1, forward strand.
TTTTTATAAATAAATATGTAGGTATCCTGATTTTAGCATAATTTTTTAATTTTCACTTTACCAAAAATGACGATTTCTACTATTAAAAATCCCTTCCCTTAAAAATTTTGATTCATCCGTCCAAATTATTTTTCTTAAAAAATGCGGATCTTCTTGGGTGCGCACCAAAAGCAGTTCGACTCTCTGCTGAGGATCTTGATGCTTCATAGCTTAAACTTTATTGAATTTATAATCATGCATGTGATAATTTTCCAGAATTCTTTGAACTGATGAATACATTATACCCAAATCATCTGCAGCGCTTCGTAATGATTACTGGGGAAAATATATGGAGATATGCCAAAACATTAATCTTGTTATCATCATCAAAGTTACGGGTCGTGTCGTGGTCTTTGCCTTTTTAAAAAATTCATATGAATAACTATTTCAAGGAACCTTTTCAAATAAAAATGCTTATAACTCAGAAATTTGACTAGTTGGATATTGGTATGGTATACATAAGTAAATAGCAAATTTTATGAGCTTTTCAAATCAGTAATAATATACAGGGTGTTCCATTTAAAATATCAAAGTTGCTACTACTTTCTAGTAGAAGCGGCAACACCGCATTATCCAAAATATTTTAGCTGTGTAGAGCATGTTCATGCAACAAACCAAATTTTTGGATCATTTCATTGACTGGTTCGCCAGAAACGTCTAATACGCCACCGTCGTGGATCACCATGTATAGGCCGCCTTATTATTAAAAATTAGTAGTCTTGACTATGCGTTTTGAACACCCTGTACACTATTACGATTTAAAATATTTGTAGCGATAACTAAATTGAAGTTAGGAGTATGTAAATTGTTGTTTTACAAAAATTGCAAATTAAAAAAAAATCAGAAAAGTTAAATTTACTCAAAAACGGTTCAAAATTTTACGGAAGTTTATAATATTGTTTATTAAGGAAAATGGTGCAATATTTAACAATATAAAGGGTGCTCTATTTAAAAAGAGAAAATTGGTATCAACCACAGCCAAACAACCAAAGACATTAGAACTAGTAGACGAAACGATTCATTCATAATTCCCATAAAAACATCGACTATTATTGTTTTAAAATAATTGGCAAGTGCAAGAGAGAAAGGCAGATCTCTTCTTATACCCAGGGTTGAGATGATTAAATTAAATTGATTAAAATCATGATTTTAATCAGTATGATTTTTTTTTTAAATCATGATTAATTTAAAAAAGAGTTTTAAAATTTTAACACTTAAAATGTATTTGTTCATACAAAAAATAAAATCCAGACTCATTTTTATGTGGTGTTATTTATTATTTTATTATAATAATCGAAGAGAACCGCTGGTTATTACAAAAAAAAACTTTAAAAAAACTAAAAAAACCTTTTTAATACAAAAAAATACTTAATTTAAAAAATATAAAAAAACTTAAGTGTTATAATGCTTAAATAGAAATACTAGTTTGGCTGCTTTGTCACTGCCAAGTCTGTTTCTTATATCTGAATGTACGAATCCATAAGTAGAAAACATCCTTTCGATATCAGCAGACAATGCACAGAGGCACACAAAACAGAAATTACTATAGGGAGCACTTGCTTAATTTCTGAAACATCTTCTTGAGATCTCTACCACTGTACTGCTGTTACATTTTTGATTATTTCCTCTGAAAACAGAGTTTTGTGAAAAGGGTCCGACTTAGCTTCCAACTTAATTAGTAATGGTAATAATCCTGTGTCTGCAAAATATTTGGAAACAATGTGTAGAGCATCTCTCTTTTCTTCAGCTAGTAATGGATATTCTTCTTTGTTTATTGTAGGATACAAAATATACGCCAAAAAGTGAAAGGGGGTTAGAGCTTAAACATATCTGTTCTTAAATAATTGATATTGACGCAAGCTTCTTTCTTCTTTAAATTCAAAACTGTCAAAAATAGGTAACTTTTTCCATATGTAAACTGCTTGAGATAAAATGCACCTTTTTGTTGCATTGCATCCAGTGCTATAGAAATTGGTTTTGGCAACTGTAGAAAATCTTCAGCCATCCTTTTAATACAGATATCTGAAACTTTTTTAAAAATCATTAATTTGATCTTTATGCTCTTCACATATTAATAACAGTTTTGGCCACTCATTTACATAGATCTCAAGACAATCTGAAAGTGTATTCCATTGAACATCCTGAGGTAAGACCAATATCTTGCCCCCTTTTTCTTTATACCAAGCATTTGGCAAATGGGTATTTCTGAAGTATTTCACAATATGTACTATATGTTCTTTTATCTGCGATGCTTCTAAATCTTTGAAAAGCAAACTAAGTAAGTGTGCCGAACAACCATATGTAATTATCGGGTAATTGGACGACTCGGTAATTTTTTTTCTTCATACTGACCATGTTGCTCGCATTATCTGTAACAATACTGGTAACTTTACAGTTATATTCATTTTTGCACTTATTTATTGAGTTAATAGCCAATTCGGCAAGATAGTCAGCTGTATGGGGATGACCAGATGTATCTATGCTTTCTAAAAGAACACTGTTTCCATCCTCTGCAGTCGAATCGACACAGATTATCGGCTCATTATGTATATTGGACCATCCATCTAAGGACATGCAAACAGATTGTCGACATAACTTGTTAAAACAATTAGATTTTTCTTCAAATATTTCATTCAAGAGCGTTGATGATAACTGAAATCTAGATGGTGGAAGGTAACCAGGTCTTAGCATTTCTATGGCCTTTCGAACCTCTTTATTTTCTATAGCTCTAAAACTGAAATTTGTTGCGTAAACGGCTTTGGCTATTTTTTAATAATAATCCTAATAATAATAATAATATATCTCTATTTCAAATCATCATACAAAAAGTACCTGAAATGAAATGACGTCATTTTAATCACAATATTTCTATAGGTCTGCATAGAAATCATGTAGCCAATATGGTTCTAAGTTTATTAAAAATTTGCTAATCTCTACTTTAAATTTTTTTTCTGATGTTATAATTTTTAATTCTTTAGGCATATTGTTAAACAGCTTAACACACATATATTGCGGTGACTTTTCAGTCAGAGCCAGTCTATGGGGTACACATTTAAAGTCCAATGTTCTTGTGTTATAGTTATTTTCTGTTTTTGTTTCGAAAATGTTTTTGTTGCGGAAAAGGAACATTAAGCATTCGTAAATATACCTAGCATAAACTGTCATGACTCCCATATTTCTAAAGACTGATCTGCAGGTCTGAAGATATTCCATTTTTTTTTTATTGTTCTTATTATCCTCTTTTGTACAACAAAAACATTCTGCAACATACAATCCCTGCCCCAGAATATAATCCCATATTTTAAAACAGATTCAAAATTAGCAAAGTATAATACTCTTAAGGAGCTTTCGTTCATATATTTACTCATTACTCTGATTCCATAGCAAATTGAATTGAGTTTTTTGATTAGTTGTTCTATATGATGTGACCAATCCAGATGTTCATTTATGTGTATTCCTAGGAATTTCGCAGTTTCGTTAAAATTTAGATTACTATCCCTCAATTGCATTTCCAATGGTTTGGGTATTTTGGATTGTTTAGCTCGAAATAACAGCACATTAGTTTTTGATTTATTCATAATTAACCTATTCGTGCAAAACCACTCCGTTACCCTGTTAAAAAATTCCTCTGCTGTGCTTTTTAGAGTGTCTAAAGTCTTACTTCCTATAAGGAGATTTGTATCATCTGCATATTTTATTATATGTTGATTAGAGGAATTTATTAACAAAGACAGGTCATTAACAAATATGATGAACAGAACTGGCCCAGTATACTACCTTGTGCAATTCCCACCTCATTGCTTGTTATTTTAGAGAGTCTAGTTGTTCCATTTTTTGTTACTGAAACAGTTTGTCTCCTGTTATTGACATATGAAACAAACCATTTCTTCACATTACCCCTAATACCATATTTTTCCATTTTACTTAAAAGTAACTCCCTATCCAGACAATCATAGGCCTTAGACAAATCCAACAACAAACCAAGAGCTATTTCATTATTTTCAAGATAGTTTAATATTTCTGTTAAAAAGGCAAAGACAGCTGTTTGTGTTGACCTTCCCTTCAAAAATCCATGTTGTGCAATACTTAATAAGTTATATTGATTAAAGAAATTGATCAATCTAGTGCTCATTGCCCTTTCAAAGATCTTTGAAAAGCTTGGTAATAAGCTTATAGGTCTATAATTGTCTAAACTTTCTGGATCTCCTTTTTTGTAGCATGGTTTAATTAGCGCTATTTTTAGATTTTCAGGGAAAATTCCATATTTAAAGGAATTATTTATTAAATAGCACATTACCTCTTTTAATACAGGAATTACGAATTTTACTATACTTGTGGGAATTTCATCAATTCCATTGCTATTTTTATTTTTTAAGTTCAGAGCTATCTCACAAATTTCCTCTTTAGTAATAGGTCTTAAAAACATTGAGCATATATTATCACTAATACTATTGTTAAAGGGAATGTCAATTAAATTATTTAATAAATTCGGTATCACAGAAAGCAGATAGTTTTATTTCTGCATTATTTACACTACCGTTTATTTCTTTGCATATTGACCACATATACACTTAGATTTATTGTCCGATATTTTTAATCGATGTTCATATTGACTGGCTCGCGCTTTAATTAACAGACTATCATATTCTTTTTTTTTATTAATATACATTTGTCTATACTATATGTATTATTATGATTTGCTAGCCATAATAAATTATCTAACCTACGTTTACATTCTAATATATTTACATCTTTATATAATTCAGTTTTTTGTTTTTTCCCTACTAACTTTAAAGGAAAACTTTGATTAAAGAGTATTTTGAAAATGTTCATGAAAGTATTCCATTGTTTGTTTACATCATGTGTTCCTATATTATATACTTCAGCCCAGTTCTGCTCCCGCACGGACTGTAGGAAATCACTCTTACTGTTCACAGTAAAAAGACGTCTGTATTGACTTGGATGATCTTTACTCATTTCAAAAGTGATTTCCTGGCCAGTGTGGTCAGAGATAAAACTATCAAACACATCTGTACGAATATATCTAACATTTGTGAAAATATTATCGATACAACTAGCTGAGTGTCTTGTTATCCTTGTGTTTTCATATATAGTTTGGTTTAAATTAAAAGAGTTCAGTAGCGATAAGAGAGTCTTACTTTTATCATTTTTATTTAATAATTCGATGTTAAAATCACCTACTATAAATATTTGTTTATTATCCTCAGATACCCTAGTTAATACTTGTTCAATTTGCATCATAAATATATTTATATCTCCTGGAGGTCTATACATTGAAATGACAGTTATACTATTACCTTTCGCAAAAGAACATTCTATAGCCGCGCACTCAAATTCACCACTTACAGATAGTCTGTTTAATTTTGGCTGGGCCTTGCACTTAACCTCTTACAGTAAATCGCTGTTCCCCCATGTCTGTTCTCTTCCCTACAGAACATTGAAATTAGGTTAAAGTTGTCTATTGCCATCTTTTTTAACTAATCTTCAGTCTTCCAATGTTCAGTGATGCATAAAATTTGGCACTTGTTATGTACACTAAGCATAGCGTTTATACGGTCGACTGCGTTCCCAAGCGATTGAATGGTTAATGATTTTTACCGTTTTGTTTATTACTGCGTCGTTTTTCGTAAAAAATGTGCTTCTTGAGCTGGAGTATAGTTAATGTTACTCTGAAATTGTACTAGTCTTCGTTGGTATACTGGGCATTGGGCGTCTCTGGCCGAATGTTTACACTCCTCCGGTTGTATTTTAAGTTTGGTACAATTTGGGCATTTTAAGATTCCGTTTATGCAATTTTTGGTTTGATGTTCTTCTCCACAGTTTTGGCAACATTCCTTCTCTCTGCAGTATTTTGCAACGTGTCCAAATTCTGCGCATTTAAAGCACATTGCTAGGTTAATATGTTCTTGTACATATACTATTAATAAGTCAACCACTATTGTTTCTTTTTTGAGAAACCATTTCGCTATTTCTGGAGGTGCCTGAAGTATCCAATTTTCTTTTACTGGGTTTCTGCATGCCCTTTTGGCTATAATTTTTATTTTTCCTACCACTGAATCTCCAAATTCATTTTTTATTTCTTCATTTAGGTTAATTATGTCTTCTATTAGTTCCTCGTTTTTTAGTCCTTTTCTTAACCCAGTTAACATAAACATAGGGTCAGTATTCTGGGTTTCTTTAATTTTTATTTCATTTTTATTTATTAGTGCCTTTCTGAGCTTTTCTTGCTGTTCCTTATTTTGACTCTCAATCATGATAGCGCCATTTTTTAGATAACGTATATTTTTAAATCCACCCATGGTTTTCAAATCTATGTTATCTTTTATCTGTCGCATTGTAGTTTCCGCATTAGTTACTTGATTTATTGAAATCATAGTTTGATGTTTTTTCTGTACATTTGGTGTTTGCCAACTTGTTTCCGTTTCTTTTGGTTTATTTTGTGGCACGGAATAAGTTTTTTTAATTGCACTTACCTCAGCAAACGTTCTTGTATTTGCTGCCATATCTGCATTTGACTGATTGCCTTGACTTGTAGACTGTGCTTGATTGCCACTAATATCTATAGATGGCCTTTTTGTTCTCTGGAACTGCAGTACTAAGTTGTCTTTTTCTAGTGTTCCTATTCTGTAGGTTAACCTTGTGATCGCTCGATGAATATTCATACTTGCAGTAATTAGACAATCTTGAGCTGTTTTCGGGAGAGCATTTTTATTTGCTACCTCTGTGATTGTATCCAAAAATGAGAAAACCTTTTTAATTTCTCTACCTACATCTAGATTGTCATCGTCTATATTGTGTTCCCGATTCTTTGGGGTATTTCTATCACAAGCCCTTTTATTTTCCTCCTCTGGGTCTGGTGAGAAAACTGACCTGTTTCTTTTACAACCAGATGCATTCTCTTCATAATCCATTCTATATTTTTTGTGTAAATTATCTGTGCCTGCGGGCGGGGTATGCATTACTGATTTCCTTGGTTTAAAAATTTGTTTTGGGTCATTAAAGTTTCCCTGCATGTTTTCTTCTTGCGAACAAACCATTTCCTCCGTTTTATTAGAATCTAATAAATCAACGTTTGTGGTCTGATACTATTTGTCTGTCCAATTATTTTTTTGATCTTGTTCAGTTCGCACAACAAAAGAATCCAAATGACCGCTACTTCCACTATTTTCACGTCCACCTACACTTCCCTTTTCAGTTATCGCTTTTCTGTTTCTTTGCCAACTGGATAATTTCACTCTGGCTAGTTCCAGGCTGTGACTGACAATCACCATGCAGAGTTTCAAGACCACTGCTGATATCACTAGTTTCACTTTTGTAGGTTTCCCAATGACTTTTTAGTCTGTCCACTAGACCTTGCAATTCTTTACCACACTTTTTACATGCTGCTCTATAACCTAGTTTGCCCACCACTTTCTTTTTTATAAAATGGTGTCAAACACTAAATTCCTTTCTGCCCCGGCTTGTCATGAGTTCAAATGTTTTGATATATTAACCCCTAAAGCAAAAATATTACTGATAACTAAAATAAGTGCGTATCGTTTATATGGCCGGGCGTTTTCTGCCAGTTATTACAAGTTTCGACAAAGCGGCAAACTTGCAATACTGCGCGGACGAAATTTTCACGTTAATACAAGTTTCGACAAAGGCGCAAACTTGCAAAAACTACGCGAACGAAATTTGCATGTTAAAACTTCTTCAGTTTTGCTTCGTATCTGTACTATTCCTGCCTAAAAATATTTGTTTACTTAACAAAACAAAATATAAGCAGTTAGAAATATTTAAAAATAATAATATTTGTAAAAGCTGGTAAGTTTTTTAAAAAATCAAAAAAATCATGATTTTTATCAACCCTGCTTAAACCCGATCGGCAACATTGTAAACCGTCCCTTGGTTTTGATCGCCACTGGTGTAGAGGTTAAAACGTAACAACAATGTATGAAAATAATACAATAATTTTTTTTGTATCAGAATTTTTCCTAGGAATGGAAATAATAGGCTACAAAAAATATGCTAGAATAAAAAAAAAATAATCACGTTGCTTGTTTGATTTCATTGTTACTAAAATATTCGCAGGAAAAAAGTGATCCGAGCACGACTTTTTCGTAAAGGTTGGTTATCCAGAATGCCTACTAAAGAAAACCAAAGTTTTCTTTTCTCAGCATCTTGAGGAAACCTAAACAGAATGTTTATATGTTATATATAAAACATTTTAAGAAATAGGTACTTACCTACTTAAATTTTGGAATGGGATTTTAATTTTACTAGTCGATATCTTTTTACTCGTTTACTGTTATTTATTTATTTATTTACGTAACAACATTTTCAAGATATAAAGAACTTACAAATTACAAAATTAAATAAACTAACCTAACCTAGGATAGCCCTTTTGGCAAGAATTTTAAATTTATGATCAGACTGATTGAAGAAATGTAAGGAATTATAAAATTTATTGACATTTATCGACATCCTGTTTTTAGGACTAGGTGCCAGATAATTCGTTCTGCTAAATGGAACATGTAGAAGGGAAGGATTACGAGTCTGGTAACTAGGAACATGAATGTAAAAAGTTTCCAAACATTCAGGGCTTTTGATAATATTATTTAATACTTTGAAGGCAAAGCAGACGTCGTAGTACTCCCTTCGGCGGAAAAGCGTTGTCAAATTTAGATAAGCCATAGCCTGGTCGTCGGTTAGGTTAATTCCAGCGTTAAAAAGAATATGTCCGGAAAACTTAATGAACTTTTTCTGAATATTTTCCAGCCTATTGATATGAATATCATAGTACGGCGACCAAACTATGCTTGAGCACTCCAAGATGGATCTGACAAAGGAAATATACAGTGTTTTTACAGCTGTTACATTTTTAAATTTAGTAGCTACCATGAGTTATTTATCAATATCTACTCTTAATTGTTTTTAAGTATAACAAAACTTTTTTCATTGTACATAAAAGTTTTAATAAAAATGGTGCTACCACAGCATTACTAAACGAACCCATACACTACACCAATGCTTTCCATAAAACAATAACCTAACCAAACTTACCGATGAAATGATAAATTTGGATTAAGATGATCCACTTTTTTACACACTTCACAGGCATGAACCATGATTGTTTATTTCTACACTAATGTTTAGACAAATACACAAGGAAATCAAAAATAAACTGCAATAACGGCACAAAAACACAAGCTAGCTGTTAGGTCACAGTGCCAACGTCGCAATCGCTACCGTCATTGAAAGAATCTCTCCGGTTGTAAAATCGTCTTACAATGTTGCCGTAGTGCCTGATATGTATAATAATAATCTCAATACTTTTTAAGGTTTTTAACAGTTTTTAATAAAATATTCGCATAACATTACAAGCATAAATGCATAATTTGATACGCACGCCTTAACTTTTTTCTATATTAGGTTCTGAACGTTACTGCGATTACTAACTCAATATTTTAAAAACAGTTTTCCCTAATGTTTCTAACAGATAGATAAAGCCGGCTAAGGCCCAATTTTGAGCGACAGAGATGAATAATAAAGAGGGAATGATGATTTGTCACATAAAAATGTAAACAATTTGGTCTATTAGGTCTAATGTCTTTGCAAACAACCATTTGCATACGATCGATAAACTTTTCCAACAATAGTTATTTACGATATAAGTGTTGTAAAGATTCATATTACAACACGAGATGTTAAAGTTGTTAAACGAGGCGTCAGCCGAGTTTAATCAAACATCGAGTGTAGTTATATGAATTTACAACAAGAATATTGTACAAAATTTTATCTACTTTCATTTAGTAATATGCACCTGCTATTAAAAATCGTTTTGTAAGGGCATCTATTACAGCACTAGTGCTGTAATAGATGCCATTACAAAACGATTTACAGAACTGTAAAATTCATATTACTAAATGAAAGTAGATAAACATTTTTTCATAACTCTTATAGTTTCCGAAATATGGTACAGTATAATTTAATATACTTTTAATAAGTTTCAAGAACTACATGCCAGTAGAAGGAAACGTGTCAGTTGTAAATACAAACATTCTTTTTATAAAAAATACAATAAAATATCAATACAATCAATTAATTATACAACTTTTAGCTGTTATAAACAAACATTTCTAATCTCTATACAGGGTGTTACCTAATGATAGTCAGTAATTCCAAGGGCGCATTCCTGAACCAAATTCAAGTAGAAAAGTTCATATAAACATGTGTCCTAAATAGTCTGGTTTTCAAGATGCAAAGTTTAAAAAAAAATCGGTTTTTTATTAATATCTCGAAGATCCTTTTGCCGATTTTGGTGAAATTTGACAGTGTTATTCGCTGTTATAAGACGCTAAGTTGGCACTAACTAGATGATAATTATAAGTTCCAGTGGCGTCCCGGTGGGCAGTCCCACGGATAATATTGACAAAAAAGTGTACGCCACTGACTTGCTTAAAAATTTTATATTGTTTTCGGGTTAAGCAGCTAAAAATTCAACTTTTTTGTCTCCTGATATTTTTTCGTATCTTACTTAGTTTCCGAGAAAAAAAATAGAACTTCATTGCAAGTGGAAAAATTGATAAAATAAAATCAAATTAACTTTGATCGTTGCTAGGAAATTTTCTTTTGTTGTTATGAACATAATGTTTTTGACTTTCCGTGACAGTTTGTTATCATTTTTCTTTGATTGTGCTACTAAAAAAATGGTAAATAATTATTCTAGTTTGGAGATGACACAAATGCATTTCTTTTATGGTCTTGACAATGGTAATTCCGTGGAGGCCCGGCGACTATCAAGAAAGGTATCCTGATCGTGTACTTCCAGGCAGAAACATATTCATAAACATTCATCGTCGTCTGACTGAATCTGGTAGTTTCAAACGTAATACCTCCAGGGGAAGACCTCGTACAATTCGAACTCTGGCAGTTAAGGAGGCTGTCCTACATGTGGTCGAAGAGAATCCAGCAACTAGTACGAGAAAAATTGGTAGGGAACTAAATATTTGCTATAAAACGGTATGAGAAATTTTAAAAGAATCTTTGTTGTATCCTTACCCTGTACAAAGACTTCAGGCATTTCTTTCAAGAGATTTTAAACCGCGTACGCAATTTTGTAGATGGTATCTTCAAAGACTTGCAGAAAATCCTCACTTTGATTCCATCATTATGTTTACAGACGAAGCGCATTTTTCCAGAAATGCAATATTTAATTTCCATAATAATCATAACTGGGCCTATAAAGATCCTCATGCTATCACAGAGACACATTTTCAGGAACAGTTGTCTATCAACGTTTGGATCGGTATCATAAGTGACTTTAGCATATTGGCTTGTGAGTATTTGAATAGAGCTTACCAAAATCGTTGGACCACAATTCTGGCCACCTAGATCGCCAGACTTAAACAGCCTAGATTTTTATTTGTGGGGGGCACCTTAAATCATAAGTTTATGTTACACCAATCGAGACAGTAGAACAACTAAGGAATAGAATTATTAACGGATATGAAACTATGCGTAACACTCATGGAATTTTCGAAAGGGTTCGTCACTCAATGAGAAGAGGAGCAGAAGCCTGCATGAAAGCGGGAGGTGGTCATTTCCAACATTTTTTGTGAATATTCTGTTAAATTGTTATTACTTTTCATTTGTTAGAGTTTAGAAAATGGTTTATTAATAAATATTGTGCAAGTCAGTGGCGTACATTTTTTTTCTCAATATTATTCGCGAGACTGCCCCCCGGGACACCACTGGAACTCATAATTATCATCTAGTTAGTGCTAAGTTATTACAACGAACAACACTGCCAAATTTCACCAAAATCTGCAAAAGAATCTCTAAGATATTAATAATATTTTTTTAAACTTTGACACCTTGTATCTTGAAAACCAGACTTTTTAGGACACATGTTTATATGAACTTTTCTATTCGAATTTGGTTCAGGTTATTAAACACGGACAACATTGAACAGAGCACAACGTCATACGCATGAGCTGCCTCCATTTATCATTCATCTAATAAAGAAAAGAAGACATGTATAGAGAATACTTACAGAGCCACAATTCTGGAGTCAAGAAAGAGATAAATAACTTTAGCAAAAATATCCAATTTCTAATTCAGCAATTTAAAAATCACTAGTGGATCACCACATGCAAGAAAATTAATGACAAAAGAGGCCGAAACTATTCGACTAAAATTAAAAAGCTCTCTAGATATAAAATCGCGAATCGCGCACCTCCAACACTAGAAAATGGTGGAAGAAGCTACGAGACTGATGTAGAGAAGACAAATTTATTTGCTGACCATTTCAAAGGGGTCTATATACCAGAGAAAAAGATCAATTTTGATGAACATCATAACCGGGTTGTTCAAAATTGGGCTCAGACATATTTTACCCAAAATCCACCAACAGAGGATGTAAACATTGATGAAAACGAATATCTTGAAATCATTGGCAAAGGAAAAAAATACCGCCCCCGGCATCGACGCCGTCCCAAAAAAGATCCTAAAACAGCTGCATTCTGATATCCACAGATGTATCATTGAACTGTATAACTTCTGTCTTAAGCAAGGATACTTTCCACAGGAATGTAAGAAAGGCATACTTGTGGCTATCTCAAAGCCAAATACCAACCTATCAATCCCATCTAATTATCGACCCATCACGCTTCTTCCAGTATTAGGTAAGAACTTGGAAATCATCAGCAGGAACAGATTGGAAACGTCAATTGGAAATGTCATACCTGGTTACCAGTTCGACTTTAAAAACAGAAATTCCACTATTCACCCACTAGTAATACTGAAGAACAATGTGGAGACGAACCGGATTAATAAACAGAAGTCCATGGCTCTCTTTATGGATATAAACAAAGCGTTTGATAGTGTTTTCCATGTGGGACTCCTCCATAAATCACATCTTAGCAACTGTTCAAAACAACTTATCCACCTTTTAAAAAACTGGCTAAATGACCGACGGCTTGTTGTCCGTGTGAATAACTCCAGGTCCGAAGAGTTCATTCCGCAACAGGGCTTACCACAAGGGTCACCTCTCTCTCCGTTTCTCTACAGTATTTATTGCTCAGACATCTACAACTATCCTTACAATGACCAGCGGTATTTTTCACCCACAGCATATATTTTAAAATATGCAGATGATACGGCCCTCCTTTCCCATGGCAGAACAATACATAAAGCGAGACATAGATTACAGGAGCTATTAGACAAAACGATTACCTGGTTTAATAAATGGAAGCTAAAGCCTAATCCTGCTAAATCACAATATATTATTTTTAACCATAATAATAACCACAATAGCCCCACGATCACTATGTTTAATCAACAAATACACCCAGTTGCTAATGCAAAATACTTAGGAATGGTCATAGACAATAAAATTATCTTCAATGGTCATACTGCAATTGTAAAAAAATCAATCGTAAGCAGAGCTAAGCATTTCTCAAGTCTTACCCATAAAACTCAAGGAATTTCCAGAACTACTGCATGTAATATATATAAACTTATCTGCAGGCCAATAATACAATATGGCCATCAACTTCTGCTTACATGTAAGTCACCTGCACTGAGAAACCTATAAGTCGGAGAAACGACAGCGCTGAGGAAAATTACCAAGATACGTCGCCCCAACAATCCCATCCACAACCCCCCAAATCAACTACTATACGAGCTCTGTAACGTGCAGCCCATCGAAGAAAGAGTGATTGAACTATCAAGAATCTTTGCAAAAAAACAACATAACCTGAATATTATCCAACCCTACCGTCTTCAGCGTATTTCCATCGATAACCCACGAAATGTCGAACCACGTAATACTACATTGGAACAACTATTGAGCTATTATACACTATGAATTAGATTTTGACATTTTAACCTGTCAATTTAAAAATTTTTTAACTGTTATGTACAAACTGAGATTTTACGTTTTATTGCTTTTTTTTACATTTTTACATTTTATGTCTTTTCAATGCTTTTGCATTTTTTGCAATATTAGTATACAATTATATGATATATTCTAAGACTGAAGGACCCCGGTCGATGGCCATTTAAATTGTATGATTATGATTTAATAAAGAACGTTAAGTAAGTAGTTCAGGAATGCACCCTTGGAATTACGGCTTATCATTAAGTAACATCCTGTATATTATATTCAGGGTTATGGCTTATCAATATGTTCTGTCCATGACAAGGTAGAATTGATTGTTATGACCAAAAATTTACATTTACAATTTTACGTGAGCCACCCTGTACTTATCTAGTCAGTACATGTGATGGAGTAAAGTACTATACCGGGTGTTGCATCGTCGAGCTGGACATAGGAAATCCCATGTAATTTTAAATGGGGTCAATTATTGGCTTCCCTAATTATTTTAGAGAAAAATTCTATTTAGGTTTATTAAAGAGCACTAAAACCCACATTCAAAAGAATAACTTTAGATATTTTTGATGAGCCCGTTTACGGGTTATCGCCGATTTCTTTTTAACTATTTCTCCTTTTTATGGCCCCGTATTTGCGGGCACCAGTCAAGGTAAAAGATGACTGTCAAATAAAGTTGTCATTTTGAAATGTGTGCTTTATTGTTATAAAAACTCGTACATCGAAAATATTAGCCATGAATTACACTTCTGAAGAAAAAATATTGATGATTAAATGGTATTATCAAGGAAATAGTTATCAAAATGTGTCAGACATGTTTGCTGCTCTGTATCTGAATAGACCGATACCTGCAAAATCTACAGTCGAAAGGACTATCAAGAAATTTGAGACAAAAGGCACTGTAATAAATAACTGCGGTAATTTTCCAGTTTATCGGCTTATGCGAAAAATGGCGTAAATTGAAAAACGTTTCTTGCAATATGTAGCACGTACTTTCTAAACGACAAATCCGCGGGCGGAGAACCATTTTTTTAATTGGAAATATAAAAAAATGTGAAAATAGTCGACCGAAAAGCACAGTGAGAGTGACAAGTGAGGTTATGTTTCTCTAGCTGTTAGTCACTCGACAAAAATTGTAATAATTATTATAGAGTTATATTGGTTAAACAGCGCTAACACGGCATCTAATCCACCTTTTTGGTTCGAATTCGGTATATGCTACATAAATCAACAAGAGTTTTTCCTTTTTTTCTCATTTTTGTCACAAGCGGGTACCCTATTTTCACATTTTTTTTATATTTGCAATTAAAGAAATGGTTTTCCGCTCGCGGATTTGTCGTTTAGAAAGTACGTGCTACATATTGCAACAAACGTTTTTCATTTTACGCCATTTTTCGCATAAGCCGATAAACTGGAGTGTTACCATATTGAAACATGTAAAATGTCATAATTAACCTTGTAATTGGATACTTTATTTTAGTTTTATTCAGATTAATTTGTACTCATAAATACACCTTTAATATTTTCGATGTACGAGTTTTTATAACAATAAAGCACACATTTCAAAATGACAACTTTATTTGACAGTCATCTTTTACCTTGACTGGTGCCCGCAAATACGGGGCCATAAAAAGGAGAAATAGTTAAAAAGAAATCGGCGATAACCCGTAAACGGGCTTATCAAAAATATCTAAGGTTATTCTTTTGAATGTGGGTTTTAGTGCTCTTTAATAAACCTAAATAGAATTTTTCTCTAAAATAATTAGGGAAGCCAATAATTGACCCCATTTAAAATTACATGGGATTTCCTATGTCCCGCTCGACGATGCAACACCCGGTATATGTACCTACATTCTTTAAATGAAATAGCAAAATATAAGGTAAATAAAAAATTGTTGATTTTATTTTATTCAACTGCAATGTTTTTAGATCTGGTCAAGTTATAGAGAGGTTCCTAACTATTGATGGTCCTAATGCAGGACCCCATGAGCTGCCAAACACAGAGTGTAGTTATGTGTTCATTATACAGGGTTCAGGTGAAAGAACCATTGCCTTAAAACCATCAAACGAGTGTAAATTTAAATGTAAAACTGTGTCTGTTCACATGAAGCCTTCCTATGTGTGTAAGTAAACTAAAAAGTATTAAGTGTGAATAGCAGGGGATGTAGCAAGAGAAAGGGTGCAAAGTTTTTATTATTCGGCGAACGTAACAGTTGTCCCCAGTAGCGGTCGCGATCGTTCGATATGTCTCTCTCTTTCTATTTCTGTAACAATATTTAAAATTTCTTGAATGAAGGATTTTGTGTAAAAAAAATCATTTAAAATAACACCGATCGCAAAATAGTAATTGGAGACCAGCTTTTTGCTCAATTAAGCTATACCTGTATGTGTCAGTGCCGGATCTATGTCTAGGATTCAATGTTAGGGGTAGATTCGCTTTTCAATATTGCTAGTTAGGACACATTTTTTAAATAATCATTTCAATCATTTTGACAATTTCTTTAGTTGCTCTGAAACGAAAAATTGCCGAAAAAATTAGTGTAAAAATGTCATTAAAATAAGATAAGAATGTATTATAGTGACTAAGTGATTTCCATGAGAAATTTAGTATTTTAACGGATTTTTCTTAGTTTACATTACAAACAAAATGAAGACAATAAAGTATTTTGCAAGGTACAATAAGAATAATTCATAATATGTAGCGTAGGGGACGGGGCCTCTCTATCCCCCTTTGCATCTGCCACTGTCATATGGCAAACTTTAGTGCATCATCTCCATACACTCTCAAATATGTATTTGCACATTGCCTGCAATGAGACTCCGTGTCACATAGAATTCTACCTATCGAATACTACTGGCGAGTTCTACTATAGAAAGCGATTCGGCGGCACTCTGTATTGCTGTAGAGTACTCTTCGGGTAGTTCCGGTAATACATTATCAGAACGGAAAACATAACGTTTTTTTGGTTTTTACTGTTAGATATATATTATCTGCCTCATTACCTCAAAGTTGTGTATACAAGGTGGTCATTTGAAAACGACTGTCGACTTCAGGCGATTACTTGTCAACCACACAGAGTACCAGTCGTATAGAAAGAAAGAGATCAATAGAATTCAATGCGACACGGAGTCCCACTGTCTGGGTGGCGTCCTAGATTTACTTGGGAAAGAAAACAATTATTAAAAGTATTTGAGTACGTTTTAGCGACATCTAGATTAAATTCAGTTACCTAACTGTGGTTTAAAATGGCATTGCACAACCCTGGTAAATACAGGGTCGTTGGTATGTATGGAAACGGTCAATTATTTCTTAAAGTACAACATTTAGCAAAAAGTATTCAAGACAAAAATTTTAGGGTTTTTTATAGTCTATTAGAATTTTAAAAAATTAGGTATACAGGATGGGTCAGAAAGCCGTAGAGAAATGAAGTTACTTTTTTTTTAATGAGACACCCTATATCTTAAAATATTTTTGGATTTCACATAAAATTACAACTATTTTTAATAAGTGCATTATAACCTAATAGTTTCCAAGATGTCGACGTTTGAAAAATTACATTTTTGAACTTTGACAGCCTCTAGTTTTCTAACGGTACGTCTTAGAGTAAAACGGCTTACATGTCCCTATCTTAGTTTTTAATTATCTTTCTAAAAGTGTCAACTTTCGGTTAAACCGGATGTAACTGATGAGCCGGAAATATAGTAGGTACTTCCGGATTAACCGAAAGTTGGTATTTTTGGGAAGATAATAAAAAGTAAAATAGGGACATGTAAACCATTTTGCTCTATGGCGTACCGTTAAAAAGCTAGAAGCTGTCAAAGTTCAAAAATGTCGTTTTTCAAAAGTCGATATCTCGGAGACTATAAAGTTTATTCTTATAAAGCACTTATTAACAAATAATTACGATTTTATGTAGAATCCAAAAATGTTCTAAGATATAGGGTGTTCCATTAAAAAAAGTAACTTTGTTTTTGCACGACTGTCTGACTCATCCTGTATACTTATCTTTTTTTAATTCTTATAGACTTTACGAAACCTTAAAACTTTTGTCTTGAATATTTTTTGTTAGCTGTTTTACTTTAAGAAATAATCGACCGTTTCCATACATACCAACGACCCGGTATATTAAGGATCTATAATCTGTTGCTTAACGCGAGAGAGTAATAAAATGAAAATTTGTAATGGCAGGACCCATTAAGCAGGGTGGACAGCTTTAAGGTTGCATTGTAAATTTCAGGTAAATTGCAATGATAGTTTTTAAAAATTCCGTATTTTAGATATTTAAGACCAAAACACCTCGAATCGATCCTAAATTAGGGTCACCCTAATTTGCATAGGATAGAAAGACGAGTTTGCTAAGGTGACAGCTAGTGATCGACCGATACCGATATATCGGCCGAGAGCCGATTATCGGTATCGGCCGATAGATGTAAATATATATCGGCTATATCGGCCGATGTATAAAAACAACCATAGCAGCTTAAAACATTTTTTTTATATTTAAATTTAAAGTAATATTTCAAATAAGTTAATCTTAAGAAATTATGGTAGATATAACATGAAATAGGCATTTAATATGAATAATGTAGTTTAGGCACATTATCATGTAAAAATATTAGTTTCTCGGTTGTTTCTGGATTCAGCCGATTCCTTTTCGCCGAATTTACGGTTCTGTTCACTTGCAACACTGCCAACTGGTGCAGATAAATATATAAGAGCTTGATTATATAATAATGGTAGAACTTCTCGTTTTTCTTGCCACCAAGAAATGGGATTCGCTTTTCTTTCAAGAAGAGGATGTTTCTTATATTCTGTAATTTCAGCATTCACTTCTTCACAAATGGATGCCCTAGAAGATGATTTTGTGTCACAAGAAGATGTTGTTGGAATGGTTTTTGTTTTTGTGGAGCTCATCCCTTCTCCGGGAAAATTCTTCGTAGATTTCCCAAAACAGATTTTGGCCAGATGTTCGACTAGTCTCAGGTTCAGAAGTTCGAACATACTTAGCAAGTGATTCGTTGTAATCACTATCAATTTCTATAGAATCTATAGTTTCATTTATTGTATGGTCTTGAATGTAATCCGAAATGTCAGGGGAACTGGAATGTTCTACAGATGTATTGTTTTCTTTTATTTGGAACTTTAGATTTGTAGTTATGTATTCGCATATAAAATCACGGTCTTTTGTAAAAAAATTGTCTTTGAAGCGAGGATCCAAGAAAGCCGCGATGGTATAATGTTTTTTTATAAATATATTCTGAAATCGTTTATTCAAGCTGTTTTTCAATTCTTCTTTCATTGTACCTACCTACTCCTGCAAAATTAGCGTTTTCTTTGTAAAGATAGGCGGTGATAGTCGAAACAAATGGAATGACTTCAGATATGCAGCAGTCTGAAGAACTTGTAATTTTTGTTATGTCTTCAAATGGCTTTAACAAATTTAAAATGCTTCCAACTAATTCCCATTCGGAAAATGTCAAGTCTGTAAGAGTCCCATGATCCAAAATATATAAATTTACTGCTTGTTTTTGTTTAAGTAGGCGAGAGAGTAGATAAAATGAGGAATTCCAACGTGTTTGTACATCTTGGAAAAGTTTGTGTTTGGGAAGGTTTAGTTGTTCTTGTAGTTTACTTAGTTTATCGCAAGCAGTTTGAGAGTGATTAAAATGCGAAACGATTTTTCTTGATCTTGCTATTAAATCACTGACTGAACGTTGACTTTGTATAGCATCCTGTATTACAAGTTGTAAAGAATGAATGAAGCATGCTTCATAATTTACTTTTGCCTTAACAAAAACATTCCTCATATTGGCAGCATTGTCTGCTAATACTAAGTGAATATGTTCCCTTTTTATATTCCATTCTTGTAACAAAGAATTAAATGCTTCAGCTATGGCGTCTCCTGTATGAGATCCTGGGAACTTCTTGCAGGCAAGTGAAAAATGGGATCTCTGATTTAAACTTAAACATGTTTTTTCAAAAAAATGGATTGTGAGAGACAGAAAAGAACTGTTTGTATATTTGCACGTCCAAATATCTGTAGTAAAAGATGCTTTTCCCAACATATTTGAAATTTTTTGAGTCACTTGTGCTTTACATCTTGAGTAAATATCTGGTACAACTTTTTCTCTGAAGTATTTGTCAGAAGGAATTTCATAATTTGGAATAGCTTTCTTTAGTAGCCGAGTAAAGCCATCATCTGATACAATGCTGAATGGCTGATTATCTAAACATATCATTTCACCTATAAGGTAGTGAAACTCCTTCGCTCTGGATGAATTAATGTCCCACTTTTGCATTTGCTTGAAAGAGTCAGCCAGTGAGACTTGCAATAGCTTAGAGTTATAGTTAGAAGTACTACTAGAACTACTAGAAGGTCCAGCCGTTTCTAAAAAAAATAGACTCAGGGTGATCAAAAGTCAAAACGTTGAAATAAACGGGGAAATTTGTTTTTAAATAAAATCATATCGTAGGTGTTAATTGTTAATGAAACGATTTAAAGTGATGAAAAAGAAAAATGTCCCCCCTCCTACACAAATTCCTTTAATTTCCCCAAATTCCCTACAAATTACTTAATTCTTCAGATTTTTTCAGTAATTTTTTAACACAAATTCCCTTAAAATTCCCTAAATTCCTAATAAAATAAATCCCTAGATTTTTAGCAAAAAATTCCTGGGTGGTTTGCCCCTCAATCCTATATAATAATATAATCCTGAATGAGCAGGTCCTATTGTTGGTAAATATTTTTATAACGTGAACTGGAAAATAAAAATTTAGTACTAACCTGAGCTTGAATCAGTCCCTTTCAATTTATAATATTCTTGAGGATGTTTTTTCTCTAAATGGTATTTCATGTTTGAGGTATTCGCCGATTTCCCCACTCCCCCTAATGAAATGGTTATGTCACACAATTTACATTTTGCGGTGGATTTCTTATCTGCTGGGGATAATTTATTCTTTATGAAATATTTCCAATAAATACTTTTTCCATCCATTTCGCTACTTTGCACTTCACCAAACTCCAATAGGATTATTATTAACTATTAATATTATGTCTTTGTTAAAGATTAACTAAATTACGCCAAGAAATAATCGAACTTAAAACGATCTGCTTTAAGAATGCAATACTGAATGCACGGCAATAAACGCACGGGATTCACCGAGAAATTCAAATTAAGGGGATTCACCAATGACTTGGCGCTGAGCCACATAAATTACCGCCTATTGCTGTGTTGCCAAAGTGCAATTTTTGTTTTTATTTTTGTGATTTTAAATTGAACGTTAAAGAATTATAAATTATATTACAGAATATTCAGATTTTAGACATTAATAATGTTATCAATTAAAAAAGGCCGATATGCCGATATATATCGTTATCGGCCAAGACATTATCGGTATCGGCCGATTATCGGTATCAGCTAAAAAAGTCATATCGGTCGATCACTAGTGACAGCGGCGTTCCTATGGGTTTTAATTCACAGTTATATGGCGGAAGGCGAAGTACCGTTATATTTCGTTTTTAAGCGATTTCGTCGACAATAAATTTCGTACAAAGAGGTTTATTGAACTTTATAATCTCCAGTAACTCCTTTTCAGCATATCTTTATGAAATGGCTTCTTATTTACAGTAAGCCAATGAATAATGTCATTTTTTCCCAAGACTATAACAGACCCAGGAGGAATAAAATCTAACATTTGCTGGAAGTATTCTTCAAAGACATTAGCGTTCATGTCTTCATGATAGTCTTCAGTCCGTTTTGATTTGAATGCTAGTAAGCCGCCATCGACAAATCCATTTTTGTTACCAATGTGAGTAGTTATTAATCTTTTACCTTTTCCCGAGGGTGCTTTTATTCCAGTGGACCATCCTTCCATGAAAGCCTTTTTATATGTTTATCCTGTCATATTTTACCAATGGTATATCCTTCATTTAACCTTGTTTCGTCCATTTAATAGTTATTCGTGTTTTCCCTTCGAAACTGTCCAACTGCCCTCAAATATCGTCGTCGCCAGCAAATGATTTCGTCTTTCTCTATTAAAAGTGATTTTCTGTTTTGAATTGTTCCATAAGGAAAATTAATTTCCTTTAAAGTTTTCCATAGTTTCTTCTTACCCATGGGTGGAATGAAATTATCCTTTTTCATTTCAGACATTATTTTGTCCAAGGTAGGTATTTCTTTTTTTAAATAAAACGAGTGTATGATTCTTCTGATGGCAGTCTTTTCATCCTCATTTATTACAGTTTCTTTTCTTCCTGTACTTCTTTTTGGTGACCTGATGAGGCCGCGTTTATCCTCGTGCCCAAGTCGGTATATTGTTGACTGTCCGACTCCAGTCATATTCGAACACATTTCAACTATTTTTGCAACTCCGAATGTTGAATTTTGGTGGCGAAGAGCGTTGAACACAATGAGAATAATAAGTTTCTCATTTTTAGAATGCGCAGTTTTACTAATCCATTTCTTAGCAACAAATTCAGAAACACTAGCCATTTTCAAGAACGAAGTTTTCCAACAAGTGCCGGAAATAAACTAAACGTTTCAAATTTTTGAAACAGTGAGGCATAGGTAGGTAAACTACCTGTGCCTCTACCTACCCGATCTTGGGACCCCTGACAATAAACATAATTAAATAATAATAATTGGAGTACACCTATGGAATAAGGCGAAGACCACTGAGTTTTATAGTTCAATAATAATTTATTACACTCTCGCATTAAGCAACAGACTATAGGAATATATATTGGTTTAGGTGAGCCATGTTACCTGGGTCCTAATTCTAGAAACTGCACTGTTCTTGAGATAAATGTAGGCGGAGATCTCACTCAACGCATGAAATGGTATTCTATAATCCACGGGACCTCATTTGAATCATTGATGATGATTGAATTGAATAATAATAATTGGACTACACCCATGAAATACGGCGAAGAATATCGGGTTTTATAGTTCTATAACGATTTATTACTCTCTCGCATTAAGCAACATACTATACGTACTATTGATGAAATATATAGATTATTTTTTTGTTTCAGTGTTTTACAACTGGTGGTATTGGAGACCATTTAGTCTTCCATTTAAAAATGAAACAGATTTATCCATATCGTATATGAATTCCTACTGTTAGCATTAGTTACTTAATGTCTAATATTCGTGTGTCATTATTGTCCTATTTACACTAATTTGTTAAGTCGACTTTTTATAAGCAAAATATATCATCTTTGTATTGTTAGTGTGAGAAGTAGGTATTGTTAAATTTTTGCATTAAATTTGTTTGTGAAACAAGATACAATTTTACAATATGTTAAGGTTAGGCGGTCTGCACTGGTGTAATGCCCGAGAAGAGCAAAACGAGAAGCGGCAATATGACATTTGGCGAAATCGATGTAGTGGGAGGCAACCCGGCCAACTGTCATAAGTTTAAGCCGGCCGTGTTTCAGCCGTTAGACCGGTAGTCGACGAGTTATCGAGTTTAGTTGTCTTTTTTGTTGAAATAAGTGTATTGTTTACCTAACTGTTTATTTTTGTGAGTGGTGTGTTATTAAAAAAGTATGCCTGGTAATACCCTGTGCGTTTCGAGGGTGTCCCTCAAAAGAAGGTCAAGGAATAAGCATGTTTTCATTTCGAAAGGATCCTGAACAGTAAGTACGTTTGCACCGCTATGATACATTTGTTTTGTTGTATTTATCTGCTGTATTTTATTACGTGAAAGGTATATGGAAAAGACCTACCATTATTTATCATGTTATTCAAGTGAAGTTGATATTAAATGTATTAAAACAAGTACCTTTTTAAGGAAAGGCGACGGGAAAGAAAAAATATCAAACTAATCTAAAAGAACATGTTTTTATCTTCCTAACAGATCTTGTGTTTTCTTGGAAAATATTCCTGAAAGCACAGGCTTATTCTCATTTAGTAGTTTTTATTGAATAATATCATATTTCTACGCGTAGATCAGGTAAAATAAGCAAAGGGTAAGTAGCAATAGATCCATATTATAAAAAAATCATAGGGTTTTCCGAAATTTACAACTTATTTTGTTTAAACAAAATAAAATATCATATTATCTACCTACCGTTTAAATTCTAAGTACCTATAATTATTGTCCATGTACCTATCGAATAATTGAAAAATAGCAAATTTACATATAAAAAATATCCAACATAGGTACTCTTTACAAAAAAAAAGTACTTCTTACTAGGTACCCACAGTTTTTATTTTAGTGTAAAGCATTTTCTTCATCGTTTAAGTGCTTCTTTTGGTGTAATAACCCGGACAACTGTCAAAATTTCAAGGTGAAGGACATATAATTTGGTCCCCATTTAATCAATGCTAAGCTCGGGATTTTGTCGCTTCTCGTTGTTTGCTCTTCTCTGGTAATGCTCTGGGCTCGTTCACTTTAAACGAAATGCAGATGTGACGTCACATATTGTCATCTACCATTTATTGTGTTCTGTATGTAAATTCGCCATCAATCCTAAGGTTACGTGACTAGCTGCGCCTGCGCTATTTGTCATTCATTATAAAAATAAACTAGTTTTTTTTAATAAAACAAAAATAATATTTAACGTTTTTTTTTTATTTCCATGAATCCTTCATTTTAAAATACTATAGGCCTTAATTTGAAACAATTTGCCCGTTGTAAAGTCGCTTACTGTAAACAAATCGCTATTTTATAAGAACCCTGTATTAAACTAGTACTGACTAAACAATAAATTTAATAATAATTTGGGGCGTCCACGATTTTTTAAATTTTAAAATAAAAGGCCACCTGAACAATTACTTAGAACACTTTCACAATAAATTCAAT
Source organism: Polydrusus tereticollis (assembly GCA_963920685.1). Classification (NCBI taxonomy): domain Eukaryota; kingdom Metazoa; phylum Arthropoda; class Insecta; order Coleoptera; family Curculionidae; genus Polydrusus; species Polydrusus tereticollis. The sequence goes on from OY987331.1 coordinate 98,736,377, forward strand.
ATTATATAAATTTAATATGCAGTGGAACTTCGATAACTCGAATTAAATTGGTTAAAAATAGAGTCAATATGTGATTTTTACGAGATAACTCGAATTCTTGTAGCCGTATATCTTGATAACTCGATCAAAATAATTTTCAATAAAAGTCGAATTCTGTGAATTTTCAACCGCTCTTTTTATAGCATAATGATGCAGGAAATTCAAACGAGTTGGTGGGAAATTCGTTGAGCATTTTGGGTTCGTATTTAAAAACCAATGAACATACAACCGATTCCCTGTATAATGGTTTAAATATCATTAAAGCTTTTTCTTGAAACACAAAGTAAAAAATCCTCTTGTCGGTCAGAAATATCAGACTTTCTTTCACTAAAATAAAAACCCTGTACAGACATAATATTTTATGTATTAGGTATACCCAAAGTCCACAATTTCTGTCAGTGGCTCATTTAATACCAATCACCAAATCTATGAAGCGGCAGAATAAAAATATTGTACAAGTAATGTTTTTTGTGCATATACAGTGTGTGTATAAAATCTGGAAACGGCTTAATAACATCACAATTTATTGGCTAATTTAATCCAAATTTGGTACAGTTGTGTAAGAGGATCTGACGCACCGAATGACGATATTTGCGTTGTTGCCAGCTTTTTAGTTTGTCTGGAATTCGAACGAATTTTATATCCTTAAATGTAACACCCTGTATATTTTTTCATTTATAGTTTTTACTTTAAATTGGTTACACTTTTGGTATAACATACTTTGTTCCTAATATCAGTAGTTTTCGAAATAACGACGTGTTTTGAAAATATCAACAAATTGTGTTTTATTTATTAATAAATAAAACACCAGTTCAGTTTTGATGTAGTCATAAAAGCTGTCATTTTTACATGCAAATTTAATTACAATTCTTATGATGAGAGGATATGGCAATAGGGCCAGGTCTTATGAAGAGGTTAAAAATCTATTTAATAACGCATTTCCAAACCGAAATCCAATTTCAAAAGCAACTGTTCTAAAAACTGTCCGACGGTCCGAAGAAACTGGAAATTGTAGAGATAGGCGACGATCAGGACGACCAGCAGTAGTAGATGAAGAGAAAAGTTTAGAAACTTTACAACATGTTGTTGAAACCCCTGTTTCTTCATTAAGAAAAATTTCTGAAGTAAGTGACGTCTGCTTCAAATCCGTCCATAATGTTTTAATAAAACATACATATCACCATTTCAAAATACATGTAGTTCAAGAGTTATCAGAAGATGATTATGAACGAAGAATTGAATTTTGTGATATTATGATGTCAAGGTTTGACCAACATAGCCAGTTTTCAAGTTAATAGTATTTTCGGACGAAGCAACATTTATGTTAAATGGTAAAGTCAATAGACACAACTGTAGGTATTGGGCAAATGAAAATCCCCACTGGATGAGAGAAGGTCATACACAGCGCGCTGGAAAATTGAATGTGCGAGCTGGGCTTCTGGGTAACCACAAGATCGGTCCATTTTTTATTGATGGAAACTTGACATCACAACTTTACCTTGAGCTCTTGGAAACGCAAATAGTGCCTACTATACGAAATGTGATAGGTCCAAATTATGCAAGTACATTCTTCCAACAGGACGGAGCTCCTCCCCATTTTGGTCGAAACGTGCGCGAATTTTTTAACAACACTTTTCCGAATAGGTGGATCGGTAGAGGGAGTACAATCGAGTGGCCACCTAGGTCCCCTGATTTGTCGCCTAACGACTACTTTTTATGGGGACACTTGAAGAACACAGTTTATACCAAAAAACCTCAAGATTTGGTCAATTTGCAGCGTCGAATTTTGAACGAATTTGAAGAATTAATAACGCCAAAAATGATTTACAACACAATTGAAACATTTTATTTTCAATTAGCACACTGTCAAGCTGTACAGGGAAAACAGTTTGAACATTTAATATAAAAAATATATTTTTTTCTAAATTGTACTCGTTATTTCGAAAACTACTGATATTAGGAACAAAGTATGTTATACCAAAAGTGTAACAAATTTAAAGTAAAAACTATTAATGAAAAAATATACAGGGTGTTACATTTAAAAATATAAAATTCGTTCAAATTCCAGACAAACTAAAAAGCTGGCAACAACGCCAATATCGTCATTCGGTGCGTCAGATCCTCTTACACAACTGTACTAAATTTGGTTTAAATCGGCCAATAAATTGTGATGTTATTAAGCCGTTCCCAGACTTTATACTTACACACACTGATAATGAAATAAATTTAATTTATAAAAATTTATATGACGTTCCGACGAAATTTCATCATTTATTATTTTTTGAAGTGCACACGCCACTGAAATTCATTTTCTTGATGTTGCACAGCCCGGAGCTCTATGTGCTAGTGACGAATCACTGACAGAATTTTTAGACTTGGAGCATAGGAATTCTGTTGCATCACAATTTGTTGCATTATTCTTTGGTAAAAGTATACAATACATACCAGTACAAGCGCATATTACAGTAATACACGAAAAAACATTTTCATTTCCCCCGAAACAAATTTATTATTATGTAATTATGTATGTCATCTAGAATTGTTCACTATTTTGAACAAAATAAATACTCCGTGAGGGCAAGGGCACAACACTGAGTATTATGGACCTCTTTAGATCTTTCTACGATCGGCAGTTCGCTGCGCTATTCTGCGACCTCAGCGAGGCCTTCGACTGCGTATCGCATGTCAATCTGCTCCAAAAACTTCAAGCTTATCACTTTGGCGAGAACAGTATGAAGCTGTTGAATTCATAACTTTCAGAAAGAACCCAGGGTTGCCGGGGCGTCTTCTGCAGAGAGCAAAGTAACTATTGGGAGTGTCTCAAGGATCGGATCTAGGACCCATTCTCTTTCTAATTTACATAAATGACCTACTTCTGAGGGATGATAGTGCTAGGTATACGCTCTTTGCAGATGATACGACGGGACCGTTCATCGTACCCTCGCTCGAGGAAGCGGTGGATGGGTTGGCGATGCCGCTGGAGAGGGTCGAGTTGTGGTTTAGCGCCAACATGCTACTTCTGAATGAAAATAAAACAAGCAAGATTGTGTTTTCGACGAAAAATACCGACAGTGTTAATGGGAGGCTCACATTTATATTGCTAAAAAAACTTGCAAATGGTTTGTATGCGATGAGCGATGCGTGAACTTGCTGGGTGTTCTGATGGCTGCATATTTTGGCATTTTTCACTCTTATCATGGGGTATCATATAGGCAGGAATTCATAAGGCTTGGAATATTGACCTTTTCATGTGCGTATGTTCCGGCAAATGTCATGTATGTGAAAATCAACGACCACAATGCGCGACATCGGGATGATTTTATCGTCAGCTACTGTAGGTTGAAGGGTGGTCAGGATGGCCCAGAGTACCTGGTAGTGGTGTAAACTTCCGTTACTTTTAAATATCTGTTATGGGTAGTTACTTTTAATATCAGTACTCGTTACTTTATACCCGTTACTGTTACTTTTACTTTCGGGTAAATTTATTAGTTAGATACTTTTTAGTATCTTTTCACATGAGAATAGAATGAGTAATAGTAATATTGATATTCGTACATAATCTACCTTACGGGTATATTCGCTCGATATGTAATTCTGATAAGTATTAGATGGTAATAATTTTTCATTTATTACTTAACACGATAAGAGGGTAAAAATAACGCATAACACAACATACAAAATAAATAACTACCTAAGTATAATATGTGTATATAGTATTGTTTATAATTAATAACTACCAACCAAATCAAATTTGTACCGACGCCGACGACCGACACTGCGAGCCGATGCCGACCATCTCAATATCGCGAACGCGATACGCGGCAGTATTTCTAAAACATGAATATAAATATTTACAAAAGTAACGGGTATTTTAAATATTAGGGAATGGGTACTTTGGGTATTGGGCAAATACCCGTTACTTAGTGTCGGTTAGATATTTATTTTTCATCACTAGTACCTGGCTGCAAATCTTTTGAATATATTACCTTTAGAGATACGGAGCCTACCAGTAACAAAATTTAAAACCTAGAGTAAAAGCCATGCTATTTTGAAATTATTTATACTCTTTTAAGGAATATTTTAACTGTAACATAAGTATTTTAAGAACTTGAACAGTAAAATTTTCTTTTGGGTAGAGTATGGTCATTATCGTATACTCTGTATGTCGTATCTTAGGACTTGTATGTTTTTCTTTAATTATACTTGGTTTTATATACTATTCTATTGACGTGTGTAAGTGCAAACTGTATAATAGTATGAATAAAGTATCAGTTTATCAAACTTGATTTACATTGATTAAATGGGCAAGACACCATACCAAACACCAACGTGATGGAAATACCCTGAACAAACTATCACTCTGTAGATTTATTCACGTAATAATAAATTTGCTTTATGGTGAATGGAAAAATGGTTGCGTGTATCAAATTCGACTTAATTATCTTTAAAAAAAAATAATATACAGACTGGCAAAAAAGTCGCGCATAATGCCTGCAACTTTTGAATTACCTCGTATACGAAAAAGTGACCTTTATGAAAGTTGTTCAGAAAATTATTCCCACATTTCTACCTGCATGAATTTTTTCTGTCATTTCTGGTTTGCTTGCCATTGAGACTAACTTACTTTTTTTAAATGGAATACCCTGCATATGATTGCATATTTGGATTCTACTGGGAAAACTCTAAATTTTTTGCATTTCAAATTTTTACCTATCTGCAAGCGTTTCCGAGATAATGACAGCTCAAAAATGAAAAACTTCCTAATTATAATTATTCCTACCAAAAATACCCACCAGTTGAGTCAAGGTGTTTTCATGACGGCGACCTAAGAGGTGTCAATTTTGAATTCCTGTCTAATTTTCTGTTGTGTGATTTCTAATTGGTTTACACTATGGTTCATCTGAATGAGAAACAACGAGTTAAAATTTTAATAATGAGCGGTTAGGGAAATATGAAGAGATCGCAAGATCAGGTTTGTCAACTTTTCAATGAATTATATCCAAATAGGCCTCCAATAAATCAGTCAACGGTGTATCGAGCGGTAAAGAAATTTCGAGAAACAAGTAGTGTTAGGGAAGCCGCTAGATCAGGTCGACCTAAAACAGCAACCGGGGGAGACAAAGCTTTGGATACCATGCTCTCAATACATGAAAATCCAATACAATCATCCAGGCCAATGGCAATGGATTTTAATGTGTCTCATCAGTCAGTGAAAAATTTGTTTAAGCAGGAGAAGTTGCATCCCTACAAAATAAAGTTGGTGCACGAGTTAAACGAGGACGATTTTGATAGAAGAGCTGAATTTTGTCAGCTGATAATAGAAAGATGCAATAAGGATAATAACTTCGCAACAAATATAATTTTCTCGGATGAAGCTACTTTCCATTTAGGTGGAATTGTTAATAGACACAATTATCGTTATTGGTCTGCTGAGAATACTCACTGGTTCGAGGAAGGTCATACTCAGAGGCCCGAGAAAGTTAATGTTTGGGCGGGCATAGTTGGTAGACATATTGAGGGACCCTCTTTCATATGATAATTTGAATGGCGAAAAATATCTGAACCTCCTCAGAAATCACATAATTCCTCTTGCAGAATGGTTTTACCGGGTGCAAATAATGACATAAATGAACAGGCATGGTTCCAGCAAGATGGAACACCTGCGCATTATGCGGCAAATGTTAGACAATACATAAGCGAACAATTTCCAGGCCGTTGGATAGGCAGAAGGGGTGCTATTGACTGGCCAGCGCGATCCCCGGACTTAACCCCGCTCGACTTCTTTTTGTGGGGACACTTAAAGAACAAAGTCTACGTTAACCGTCCAAATGACTTAGAATCTTTAAAAGTCTGTAGTACTGAAATTCGGGCCTTTCCAGAGGAAGTTTTAAACGTTGTAGACGGTGTAGACGTGTTCAGGGATCGACTGGCGCTCTGCTTAGCAGAAAATGGTGGTCATTTTGAACACCTGATCCGCTGAAAAGGTTTCACTTGTTTATTATTCCGATGTTGAGTTGTTCAATTTTCTAGGCCATTTATTTTGTTATTATAAAGTTTGTTACAATTTTAAATAAGTAAATAAAAATTTGAAATACAAAAATTCAGAGTTTTTCCAGTAGAATCCAAATATACAATCATATGCAGGGTATTCCATTTAAAAAAATAAGTTGGTCTCTATGGCAACCAAAGCAGGAATGACAGAAAAATTTCATGCAGGTAGAAATGTGGGGAATGATTTACTGAACAACATTCATAAAGGTCACTTTTTCGTATACAAGGTAATTCAATAGTTACTGGCATTATGCGCGACTTTTTTGCCACTCTGTATATTAAATTTAAGTGGAAAAAATTATAAACTCTAATACCCTGTATCTTAAAAACTAAGTATTAATAAACAACTCTGTAAATAAACTTGTATGCTTAAGATTAGCTCAAAAATAACCACCTAAAATGTTTCGCACATATTTGGAAATAAAAGTCGAACAAAGCAGCACTTAGAATTATCGAAAATTAATTTTTTTTGCAAAACCATGAAGTAAATTAAGCGACAAAGCTAAAAAGTGTAAACTGATTCCGATCCTGTCAAAAATCCTTGACATACACCTGCTAGCACCTTTCGATTTTTATTAGCCATCGGCCAATACGAATAGAAAGCGCGGCGATGTCCCGCACATATTATAATATCCCAAAGTCTTGACCGCTGAAACTTTTTTTGTGTAAAGCTATGGTTCGAGTTATCGAAGTTTAACTGTATTTATCTTTGTACACAACAAACAGACAGATTGACCGAAAGTTTTGACTTTTAACTAAAGAAGTAGCGAACTAAGATTCCTTTCCCTAAAAAAAACTACCTTTCGAAAAATCTAATATAATAATAACCAAGCGAAATGTGTATGGGGGTTGATTTTTTAATTCGAAAACACCCTATTTCAACGAATAACAGCCCTATTTGTTCACATTTTAGAACAATTAAATTTTTTATAACTTAGAAACAAGATATTTCAATATCTTTAAAATACTTAATGGTAAAGTCAACAAAAATAATATCTACCTAAATGTTTATTCAGCTTCCTGAAGATGATCGTAAAATTTCAGAGCAAACGAATTACATACATTTTTGAATGTATCACTATTTAAAATGAAATAACTTAAAAAATAAATAACAAGAATAATTTATTTTAATCATATTAGAAGGGTACGTCACATTTAACAAAACTGGTCCTTTCTTTAAAGCAGATTTACAAAGAAACTTAGATATTTTTATAAAAATTTGACTGACTAACATTACATTCAATTAAATAGGCCACCTGCAAATTTCTGTGCTGTTAGGCTATAGGAAATTGCGGTACGTGCGTGGTATCACATCAGAGCGTATATTCAGGTTAGTTCACTAACCTAAACGTGGTGTTCCAAAGTCGGTTTGATGACATAAAAAAGCTTCGATCGGGCTTCAAAGGGACCGGCTTCATAATCGGGGTTGTCAGATCTTTTTTTAAGAATAATTTAAATCAAACTAAAAAGGAATTGCACTGTTGTTGAACAAAAAAAAAGCAATTAACAAATCCTTATGTTTCTCCTACACTTACGAAAACTTTGTAGAGCTGACAACACCCTGGCGATAGACAGTCGAGGGCCACCAGCAATTTAGAGTGCGACCTATTTTTTCCGAGAGGAAAAATTAATAGAACAGCATATAAATACAAATTTATAGACAAGAACAGCAAATAGTTAAAGGTTTTGCCAATTGGGTGATCCCTTATCAGCTTTAAAATCAGTTGATGTTTGAGGTATGCGATATTGGGAATCGGACAGCGGCGTGACTGAATAAAACGATTTACTGTAATTTACATATTTCATTTTCTGCTCGAATTGTGTGGTTTTGGATAAGTTTTAAGCTTTGGACAAGAATGTACTTGTAATGAATTAACACAACTTGAATTTTATAAGAATTTATAACGTAATTAATTTGGGGACTGTAACCGCTCATTCTATAAAGTGCAAACCAATAAATCAAAAATTGAAAACGACTGACAATACTACAAAGGATCTTATTCTGTGAACTATTTACAACTTTTACGAGGATAATACAGTACCAACTGTGAAACTGGTTCGTGGTAAATTGCGAGGTTACCCTGATTATAAGTATCAAGCTTTAGAAACATTGCATGTTTTACCTAATGTGTTTTGTTAAACTGTGGCTTTAAACATAAAAAATTAGATAATCTAATGGTTATAATGGAATCTCCGCGTATCATTGAACTACGACAGGACTATTTGCGCAAAATATCCTATAAAAGCATAATTTATTTAGACGAAACTTGGTTTAATACTCATGATGTTGTTAAATGAGGCTATGAGTGCAATAGTGGACTAACCCACAAAAACTAGATTTCTGTTTTATTGCAGTTTGTAAACCACAATATGATAATCTTTCAAATGTATAGTGGACCAAACCACCTTTAACATTTTCCTAATAGATGGCAGCACATACACAGTTTTGCTGTTTTAGGATTTGCCTATTACATCAGAAGCAAAGTGGACTGAGTGCGGTTGGTCCATTTTGCTTCTTACCAATCGCGTTATTAGTTGTAGTTGACAGTTGTTGTTGTTTATGTATGCCGCCTTTATTCAGTGCTAAAATTGTGCAAATATTGCCATTATCTTTTGTAAAATGGATAATCAGGACACCACAATGGAATGTAAGTATTATAGAACTTTGTTAGTAAAGATTAAATACATTTTTTAATTAAATTGGGATCAAAAAGTAAATTTTAAATGCTAGGTTATGTTATAGATATATTATTCGAGATTCAGGAAGGCCGTGACTAAAGTAACAGAGGTGTTACTTTTATAATTCTCTTAAAGTAACATCAATGACGTCAGTTAGGTTTTTATCATTGATTAGGAAAGTTTTTAAGATATTTTTTTTATGAAAAGATGACCACTTAACAAGCGCTAACCTATTTCAATTTAACTTTTTCATATTTTTTTTTTTTATTTTTCCAGGTACGTTAGACTCGGATCAGTCTGATCCTTATCAAGATTCAGGATCAGAATATGTTCCATCAGAAGAAGGTGGAGTAAATGAGGCAATAGAAACAAGTAGCGAGGAAACGCAAGAGGAAGAAACAAAGGAATTTAAGCCAAAAAAACGTATTCGTCGTGAACAGAATTGGAGGCGAGCTGTAAATAAAAAGAAAAGATGTGCCGGAGAAGAATATATAACAAAATCTGGAAAAACAGTGCCTTCAAAACCTTTCCAACCATTCGTTTGTGTCTGCAAAAATAAATGCCATCTTTTACTACCCGAAGAACGGCAAAGGGAACTGCACACAAGTTTTTATGGTTTACAAAGTTTCAATTTACAGACTTCTTATCTGTTTTCATTAGTTAAGGTTGTAAACAAACTACGGAAGTACACCGAAAACCAAAACTCTCAGAGAGATAAAACAAGAATCTACTATATACCTGATGCCACGGGAGAAGAAAAAAAGGTCTGCAAATCATTTTTCCAGGCTGTGTTTCAAGTTTCATCTGGAAGACTGGATAGACTACTAAAGACTAAACCAATCGGCGCACCATCACCATGCGATAAAAGGGGGAAACACCCACCAGCTAATAAAACTAATGAAGCGCAGAAAAACAAAGTTAGGGATTTTATTAAGCAATTCCCAAGCTACGAATCTCACTACTGTAGACCAAAGAGCAATCACAGGAGATACCTTGCTCCAGATTTAAGTATTGGAAAAATGTACAATTTGTACAAAAATGAATCAAACAATTCGGTTTCTTATTTCGTTTTTAGAGAAATCTTTAATAAAGAGTTTAACTTACATTTTCATCCACCCATATCAGATTCCTGCAAGAAATGTGATCTATTCAACATAAAAATTAAATCAACAGTTGATGAAGTAATAAAGAGACAACTTGAGATCGAGCGTGAACTTCACCAAAGAAAAGCTCAAAGTGCAAGGGACAGCTTACAACAAGACGCTCAGTTATCGAAAGAAGGAGACATTACAGTCATATGTTTTGACTTGATGAAGACCTTGCCCACACCTGTTTTGACAACAGGAATCTGTTATTATAAGCGGCAGCTTTGGACTTACTGCTTTTCGATTCATAACATGGCAACCAATGATTCCTACATGTTTGTATGGAATGAATCAGTGGCTTCAAGAGGTCCTCAAGAGGTCGGATCTTGTATCCTATACTATATCAAAAATTTTGTTGCTACAAAAAAACTTGTTATGTATTCTGACCAGTGTGGGGGTCAGAATCGAAATATAAAAATGTCTGTACTATGTAATTACATAGTTTCATCAACTGAATTTGAAGTTGAAGAAATAGATCACAAATTTTTGCTAAGTGGTCATTCCTACTTACCTTGTGATCAAGATTTTGGGGTTATTGAGAAAGAAAAGAAATTCCATCCCAATATTTTTATTCCCGATGACTGGAATAAGGTTATAACAAATGCAAGAAAAAAAAATCCATTCAAATTGGTAGAAATGAAAAGTTCTAATTTTTTTTCTACAAAACCATTGGAAAATAATATCACCAATAGAAAAATATCCAAAGATAATGTCAAAGTAGAATGGCTAAAGATGCAATGGTTGCGTTTTCAATCTCATTGCCCATTCGATATTCAGTTCAAGTACTCTAATAACAATGATGTTCCCTTTGAAACTGTGGATATAAGTAAGAGAAAATCACTTTTGCCGGAATCGAAACTTCCCTTATTATACCCTAACGGTAACGTCATTAACGATGCCAAAAAGAAAGATCTCCTTCAACTAAAGGAATTTATTCCTCCGATGTATTACGCGTTTTATGAAAATCTTCGATCTACAGCACAAGGAACTGGCGGCGAACTGTTACATGGTCCTGAAGAAGATGAAGATTAAATTTTTGTCGCCCGTTTTGATGGTAGTTTGTATTTGAAAAATATATCTTTTAATAAACGTTATTCATTGATTTGTTTTTACTAAACCTTTATGAATAATAATAGAATGTTTTTAATCAAAATGGACTAAACTGATAAATTAATTTACTTACTTAGAAGAAAAGTGGACTAACCCACATCTAACTCCTAAAAAAAAATATTTAGATAAAATGTAAAATTTGTTTATAAATCTATGCTGATTCATATTATAAACCAATTTAAATAAAACCTTAAACTGTATTTAAAATAAATTTAATTTAAATTGCAATATTCAGACAATTTTTAAATTCGTTTTTTTGCGTTTATGCAATTTGGGGATAGTCCACTATTGCACTCATAGCCTCAAATATGGTTGGGTAGACAGTACAAATTATACTTTTGGTGAACCGTGTTCGCAAGGAAAACGCGTTATCATTCCGGAAGTAAATATGGCTTTTTACGTAATGTGTTGCTCTTGTCAGCAAAGAATATCACTCAATAATCAATATCCAACTTTAAGCGCAGTTGTCCTTGATAATATTCGGCAGGCAATAACGAAATGAGTAGCGATGTATGGAAAAATTGCGTAGCTCATGTTATAAAAACAGAAAATGGATATTCTGTTTCACCACCTATAGCGCCGGTAGTAATCCAACCTGGAAACGATTCTACATCTGAAAGTTCTGACTATTCCAGTCATTAAATTGTTTACGAATTTTAAATTAATCATGTTCGTTCAACAAGTATCTTAAAAACTTGTTATACAGAACGTTTACTGTCTATTGTAATTCCAACTAACATAGTACCAGCCCCTATCCATTCTTGGCAAGAAAAACCCATACCTCCTCGCGATCCTGGCTGGACAAAGACAATTTTTTTAAGTTGTTTTCGACAAAATTAGCATTTTTTTTTTTCCGAAAGACCATTTTAAAAATATTAAATGTATGTGTTCTTTGCAGGCGAAGTCACGGGTACAAACCCCATCGATATAAACTATAATGAACAAGCTGTAATATATACTATTTAATCATATTAAAAATTTACAACAATCCGCATTTTAATTATTTAGTAGAGGCGACGCCTATGGTCAGGAGTTAAATGCTTTTTTATGTCATCAAATTAAGCTTGGAACAACTATACAACATGTGCTGTGATGCTACGCAACGCGGTTAGAATCACAAGGCATACGTCAAAACTAACCGCCTCCAAATTTATTTGAAAGCTGTTCTTTAAACCTTGCGTCGTGTAGGAAGACAAGAAGTCACATAAGATTCAAGGCGGGAACACATTGTTCTGATACTATGCACGTGTTATGTTGGGATAAAACTCGACCCTGCATAAATGAAAAGACATAGGTACGTGTAAACGTATAGTCACACGAGCCGTGTGCAAATTTGTATGATGCTACGCTATGTGACGCTGGGTTACGTGGTAACATATTAGAACAGCAAAGGTACGTCCACATTAAAGCACCTTGTCACAATTTATGTTATTGGAAGTAAGAAGTTGACGAACGTTTATAATGCATTAAACTTTTTAAAGCGACAAACTGTCCACACTTGTTGACAAAGTTAAAAGAATGTTTGTAATTGTATCTTAATACAACTAAAATGCAACGTTCTGCCTACACTGTTATTTTGGTTGTATTAAAATTAAGTTAATGTGAAACCGCAACACGAACATAATGCAACACAACACAACATATTCCAACAAAGGTAAATTTTTGTATTGAAATGAGTTGTGGACGCAGCTTTAATGTTCATTTAACGTTGCGTCGCGTTGCGACACAAGTCAAGGCGGGAACACATTGTTCTAAAAGTAGGTGTTGGGTTGTGATGCGACTCAACGCTGCTGTATGAATCAAAAAGCATACATCTAATTTGTGATTGTTTAATAAATAGGTCTTCTTATGTCAGTTATATTCAATTTGTTACATGTAGTAACCTTAAAAAGTACTAAATGTTACAAAAACCGGATTAATCAACATGATACAACCAAGTATTTAAAATTTCACATCAACAACATCCATAGACCTGAGATGTTGGGCTGTGTAAATTTATGCTTATGCATTGCTATTCATGAACATATTTAATCTAAGGCCCACACACATGTTTTGAAAGTGTAAGTTCAAATTAATAAAGACAAGGACTTGTCAAATATGACGCCCCTCCAATACACTCTATTATTATGAAATAAAATCACTTTTACACAATTTCAAAATTTTTCCTAACTACGCATAATTTGTGCCTATTCAACAAGCAGTTCTATACCTTGTTTTTCAAAAAAATAGGTATAATTGATATTATTCCGAATAGCGCCAGCCACATTAGGGTATTCGTATTAAATCCGCTGTCATCGACCGCCAAAGTGTGTAAGGTTTGGCCACCCTGTATGGCAAAGAATGAGGGCGGAGCAACACCTACAATACAAAATTCACCAAATAGAAATGCGGCTTTAAACATTTTTTCAAGTAGGTAAACAAAGTTTATGCATTTGTTGGAGAAACATGTTTTGACAATATTCTATTTTTCTACAAAGTATAAATAATCTGTTAAATTATATAAAACCTCAACAATATTTTATGCGTAGACGAGCAGCAATTCACAAAGAAATTCACTTCTGACAAACTCTATTTTAAGAATATTCTTCGCTTAAAAATCAGCAAAACTAGGCTAACGGTTTTAGAAGACCGGGCATAGTTCAAAAAATAAACCACCAATACTAAGTTCGGTTCCAGGAATTATTCATTTCTCGCGTTAAGATAAACAAAGGTACAATATTCTAAAGTAAATCTATTTATAACTTAGAATTATTTGTTGGATATCATTATATGCTAATAAGGTTCTTTGTAAGGTGACGAAATAGTGCAGTAGAAACATATGCTCGTATAAGTTGTCCTATTTTCTGATTGGTTGTGTATAAACATGGCGATGCTGGTAGTCACGACGACGGACTACGTAGGGCCGGTGCCCCACATTTATAATCACTTTAATTGGCCCCTCACGGAAGTGCCGAAAAAAGTAGGTCACCCACTTCAATGCATCGATAAATTTCAACAAGGACTCGCTAACAACATCTTGGCGAGAGAAGTTCGCTTCGCGACCGGGTTCCACGGGACCAATTTTATTCTAAAGGCACAAAAAATGTGTTGTTACTCCGCTCTCTAATAAAAAACCTCTTAGTGCTATTCAGCGAGTAAGTTGTTTCTCTCCTGCCAAGTAGTGACAAAATTCTCGTATGTGTAACGCAAAGACACATTATGTTTCTCTAGGATTTCCTAAAAAAGGTAAGGTTTTCCTTTTTCCGTCGGCTTACGACAATTAGCCTTGTATTGTAACGCAACTTTCGTCGTGATAAATAATTCTTCTTTTTGTGCAATGCAAACTTTGAGTCTCCCTTTGCCTTCCTTTCTATTCACAGTAGTCAAAACTTGGCGAAACTAGTCGAAATCCATGACTATGTATGGAAAATCTGTTTGAACCTCCCATTGGCCATCAACCCTTCTACCACTACTAAAGTAACTTTCGATCATAAAAGCGTTTTGGTCTGCCGTAATAACCATATTTCATTTTCTTGAAAATAAAAACTTCTATTTTTCATTGGCCGTTTTACCTATGTAACCTACTTTGAGGGCGTTCTTTTGTTTAGTATCAATAGTATCGAATAATGTAAACAAATTAACTTACCCACAAACGTTCCAAAGGCAAAGGGAATTAATGGCACCCCTATAACAGGTGCAGAAAGGTTTATAAACCAGTTTGGCAAGATAGGCGTAATTCTTAAGAACACCACGTAATTAAACAAGTTATCCCTGTGTTTATCCACTTGGATTTTCCACTGACTAGCTTTTTCTGGAAAATGCTGAAAGGAAAAGAAATGTAAACAAAATATGAAAATATTATTATAGTCCGTTTTTACCTTTAATACTAAACGCCGTCCTAGAAGTTGAGATAGGAGAAAACATAGAGTTGCTCCTATCATAGAGCAACTGCAGACTAAAATTAATGCTACATAAAATGGGAATAAATATCCAGATAATATGGACAAAAATAAAGATCCTGGGATGGCAAACGTCTGGAGACTGTTGAAAAGTATTAAGAAAAATAGCAAATAAATATTAATAACTGTAAATATAAAACTGATGCTTATAAATAAATAAATAAATAAATAGCCATTTATTTCCGACAGGCCGGAGCCCACTTACAGGAAACTCAAACAAATTAATCGAATTATAAACAAAAATCTTACAAAAGTAATGACCTTGCTATACTTAAAATCTAATAACAAAAAGTAAGAAACTAAAGCTAAGTTAACAGGAACCAATGACTACTAATGAGCATAGCCGGACATATTGCGCAAGTATTTTAATATGGTTGGGAGGCTGTCATGAAATATGTCGGAGAGGGCTGAGATACGATTGAAGTTGTGGCACATTTTGTGAATGGGACCTTGAGGCAAAATAGTGGATCTCGCGAATGCAAGGAAAAATGTAGGCCGATGTCGGGCACCTGTGCGGGGAACATGAAGCGATAGTTGCTCCAGTACAAATGGGCAATCGATTTTAGAATTAAGAAGTTTATGGAGTATCGATAGTTATAATATAAGGGGTGGGCAACTATAAGCCTTTGTCCGCTCATCATTCACACGAAAAGGAAAATTGTAATTGAAACCAATTTTCTGTTTTCTATAGTTAAAGATTTATCCTCATCTTTAATGTTCGTATGGGAAATATAACGATACTCATATGTACATATCAATAGCTCTTCAGAGACAAAAATTGTGAACAGAAGTAGTTTTCATTAACTTGCTTTTCAAAGACGCATACCCTTTTTAAAGAAGTGTTAAAATGATTCATTGGTAAATTTCTCTTACAAATTACTTTTAACTATAAGTAACGATTGTTTTTCACAAAACACAGTATTTTAAAGGATACAATATGTAGGTTAAGAAAACTCCAGACATAACATGATAGTAATGGTCCCCTTTGTATCTATTTAAAACTATTCCTAAATTTTTGGCATCTTCTATATTCCAAGGGATTTTTATATGTTGTTCTTCTTCTCTAAAAATAATAAAGAAAAGACGTCGTTTTAGTCTTATAACTGTAATTCGTCAATTGTTTTAGTATTAGGGCGGTAAGTAAGTATAAGGTCTGTAGTTGATAATATCTGATACATCTCCCTTCTTGAAGACCGGGCATATTTTAACTTCCTTCCAAAGGGAGGAAAATTTGCGTGTTCTCAGGGAGAGATTGAATAACAATTTTAACCCAAAAAGTTTTTATAATATAAACCTAATTTTTTTAACTGGGAAGGCAATATAATTGTATATCATATTATGATTTTGAATTAAAGTTCCAATCTTCCTAATTACTTTGATATATAAAGTTAGCCAGAAAATAGTAGAATTTGAAAAAAATTAGCTTTTTTATGAAAAACGTCTTCCATGACATTTTCGGAAGAGCTAAAGTCAAATTAATAAATGACGTGCTTATAAAAGTATGCTTTGGATATTAAAGTTAATAATGATGCTAGTTTTGTTTCCAAATATTTTACTTTTTATAGGGAATACACAAAATAATAATTTTCTCCAATTTTTTTACATGACACACCTTAATATTATTTTAGAAAAAGCACCTTTCAATCGGCTTTCATTTGATATCACATTTAGGACGGCTTTTTCAATATACAGGGCGTTACTTAATGATCGACCGCGATTCCAAAGGCACATTCCTGAACCAAATTCAAGTAGAAAAGTTCGTACACACATATACATAATTATGGCAGAAAATGTAAACTTTGAAAATAATGAAAAATACGACATGCCCGTTTGTTATGTTCATTGTAATGAAAATGCAGATAAAGCATTAGAAGTGTATTTCAATAGGTAAATATACGCCTTTTTGTAGTATCTCTATGAAGATTTAATAAATTTCTTAAATTACTTGTAGATATCCCGAAAGACGACAGCCGGATAAAAGAATTTTTCTAAGGATGAAATCAAATTTAATTGAACACGGTTAATTTTCTAAACCTCGGCCTAAAATCTACAACAAGGAAAACCGCGAGACTGATGAAATAAACGTTTTAACTTTAATTGAAACAAATCCAACTATAGTCGGATTCTTGAACCGTCTCGCAAGATGGTGGACGAGTCACGTGTCACTAATGGCACCCTGTCGACTTCTAGTCTATTTTGTTTTTGTAGGTTGGTAGGTTACTTGTACTAAATTTCAGATTTATCAGGATTGGACTAAGCTAAATTTGTTAAGCACGTAAACCACATTAAATATTCAATTTTTTTTGGAGGATTGGAATATATAGTTTGGTGAAATCAGCGTAGGAGCAAAGGGAAAGAAAAAAGGTGTATGTAGTACTTTTTTATTTCTAATTGTAAAAAATCTACAATCTACAAGTAAAAAATACTAGTACTACCAAGGCTATTTTGTAATTTTATAAATTAAATTAATGTAGGCTGCAATGGCATAGAAATTGTTATATTTTAAGAGCTGATATATATTTTCAGTGCAGTCAGTATATTACTATTCATTTATATAAGGAAACAATATTAGTTCATTCTATATTGTTTTTATTGGAACATAAAATCGATTTATACTTTTTGTCGGCATTTTTTGAAAAAGGCGAGAAAAGAACTTCAGTGAGTTTAAGCCCAATGCAAAAATGTTATGCAATGTTACTATACATTATTACTGTACTGTATTGATGAGTTGCCATAAAACCTGGACGGTATCGTACGGTGAAAATAAAATATTTTTCTCTTCTAACCATCTTTGTAAATCCGCCTTTAACCATTTTTTTGTGGGCCACTTCGCCGTTTGCCTGCTATGATAACTTGCATTATCTAAAATTATCATGGAGGGCTCTTCTAAGTTTGGCAGGGTTTCGCACAGCCATTTTCCAAAATTGTCAAAGATCATCTCTCCATGGTAGTCACCAGTTTTGCAGTTGGATTTAAAAATAAGCCTGGCATTTTCGATAAATCCACATTCGCCCCCTGCATGCAAAACAATGTATCTAAAAATATAAATTAAATGACGATTAGTGTTCACTAAGAGAATTTATTTCCTTCATTTTGGTCTTGTAGAGTAAAGACTATGGTTTTTTGTACCTTTACTTAGGTTAACTTATATTTATTATTTCGTATATTGACCTGTACCCTTCTCCAGATTCTTTCCTGACAGATTTAATGTTATCATCCTGCCAAGATTTTCTAAATGTTCCATTAGAAAAAATCAAAGAGTCAAAAAGTTGCAGGGCATAAACGTTACCCTGTTTTCTTTAGGAATATTATCCATTGAGGTACTTGGAAGACAATAATTATGATCCATTATCATTTTACGCCTAAAAAAGATAAATACCGTATAAAAGTAGTTTGCGGTTAATGTATTTAACTTACCGTTCCGTAACAAATAAACACCAAAACACGTAGGTGGTAGGTACGTCCAAAATAGAAGTCTTTAATAAACTTATTTAAATACAAAACACACGAGAACAATTAAAAACACAGCAAAACACTTAACGAGAAAAAAAGCACGTGGCGATGTCACTGTCAGTGGGCTTTGGGCTAATTACGGCTCTATGATGGGTTGGGGATATTTCAAAGTTACTGGTCCAGCTAGTTACTGTCATTTGTCTATTGTCAAATGTCAAACGACGAGACGAGCCGTGAATCCGACTATAGTTCTTGCAGAACGGTTGAAGGTTCGGTCGGAGTAGTTAAATCAAGAGTTCAAACAATCCTAAAAAAACACAACTTTAAGCCATATAAATTCCACCTAGTACAAAACTTACATCCTGGTGTTGCACAGCGCCTATAAAGTTCTGTAATTGGTATTTACAAAATATCAACAGGGAAAATAATTTTAAAAGAACCGTTATATGGTCCGATGAGGCTCATTTTACCAGTGCTGGTATATTTAATCGGCACAATACGAGGTTTTAGTCTCAGGAAAATCAGCATGTAATATTTCCACTCGAACGGCAAGGCAGGTTTGGCTTTAACGTTTCATGTTTTATACTAGGAAGCAAAATAATTTATAATATATTTGAAGGCAGCCTTAATGCAAATAAATATTTGGACAATCTGGAAAACGTTGTGCCGGAAATAATAGAAGACGTGCCCTGAGCGGACCTCAATAACTGGCATCTGCAACAAGATGGAGTACCCGCTCACAATGCGCTAATTATTAGGGTCTACTTAAACAATTATTTCCCAGGCCACTGGATTGGAACTAATGGACCTGTAAGATGGCCACCAAGGTCACCCGACTTGTCGGCTTTGGATTTCTTCTTGTGGGGATACTTTGAAAATAAAATTTATTCTATTCAATGTCAAACAATTGCAAATTTAAGAAATGCCACTGAAAGAGCATTTAGGGAGTTACAAACGCGACCTTTTATTATTTGAATTCATTCAGGCGAATAAGAACTATGTGTGAAACATGTCTAAGGCATAGTGGAGAACAATTTGAGCAATATTTATGAGAAAGTTCTACAAACTTTCAGCTTTTGTTTCTAATGTTTTACGTAGTAAAACACAACTCGATTTATGCATTGTTATTTATTTTACTGAAATATAACTGCTAATTAGATTAAGAAGTCCAAAAGATATTTCTTCTACAGTAATTATCATACCAGTAATAGTTTTTTTTTAAATACCTGTCATGGCCTATTAACGACAAATGTAGATTTTTTAATGAAACGTAAATTTCGTGCTTAATATTAAAAATAAAAATAGGGTATTATATGTATATTTCTGAGAAGCTGGTTATAAACTAAATTATATTATTGAAAAATATATAGGGTGACTTATTTAAAAAAAGAACAAGTTTGTTTTTTTTTCTCGGGAACTATTAAGCGTAGAAAAAATCCGAGTAATAGTTTTTTCAAAATACCCGTCATGGCTTACTAACAAAAAATGTATATTTTTTAATAAAACGTAAATTTCGTGCTTAATATTAAAACTAAAAATAAGGGATTATATATTTATGAGAAACTTGTTATAAACTAAATTATATTATTTAAAATATATAGGGTCACTGGATTCTACGTAAAAAACTACAAAAAGAATATTTCTTTGGTAAGCTACAGGGTAACCTAAATATGGGGGGTGTCCCAAAATGTAAAATTTCCAAAAACATCCCGTATATCAAAAACAAGCAGGACTAGAAAAATTCTTATTGTGGTATTTTTTGTTTCACAAAAAAGTAGCACAGTGCTGCGAAAACCGTATCCTTCTATCTTTACTAATAAGGCATAACCATCGAAAACTGGACACCCTGTATTGGATGGTTTACGTGCATTGTACTTGCCCTATAATTGAATTATTTTAAACCAAACACCAAAAGCACGCCAATGTCAGAGTCAGAGCCTGTCCTGATAGAATTCATCCATAGTGTAATAGCAACACCTCCTCAAAAACAGAGGAGGTGTTGGTAATAGGCCTTACTTATAAGTAGGCTTTTCAGTGAGCGACGAAAAGCCCTTAGGGAATTAAGCGTTCTCAGGTTAGATGGCAAATGGTTAAAGGTGTTCCGACCCTCAAAAATCAATGATTTTTTTACCAAGGTAGATCTCGGGATAGGCAAAGGCAGAAGGATAGCCTGACGAGTGGCGCGCAGGGGAGCAGGACCCCTAAGCTCGGTATTTAAAAATCAGCGAGGATGTCTCCAATATGAAGAGTGAAATCAGAGTTAAGATTCTCTGCGCCACAAAGTGTACCCTACAGGATTCCCTCTGTTTGATACCCACAATAAAGCGTATAGCCTTTTTCTGTAAAACGAACAGCATATTAAGAAGACCCTGGTTGGAAACACCCCAAAATTGTATGCCGTATCTAAGGTGTGACTCAAACACCGAAAAGTAAACCGTACGAGCCAGTTGCTGGCCCAGCTTCTTTCTCACAATCCTAACAGCAAAACATCCCGATGAGAGTTTCTTGCTCAATGTCAATATGTGATCCTCAAAACGCAGTTCATTGTCAATAAGGACTCCCAGGAACTTAGTGACTGGTGTGTCGGGTAGGGGGTGTCCATCCAAATACTGCATGAAACGTTTATAAATATGAATAAACTGTCATTATTCCATATTTTTAAAAACGGTTACAGAGGTTTTATTATATTATTCATTAGCTACAAGAATATCACATACTCAGTCATGCCTCCCCCAAAAGATAATCTAATATTTTAGCATTGATTCATATATCATTGAGCCAAAGATAACAAAATAGGACTTTCTTTCAGTTATTTATATGCTGTGACCAACCAAAGCCTTGTACTCTAACTTCAGATTAAAAACTACAACTAGGTTTATTAGGAAAATCTATGTAATGAAGTCATTCATATCTTTGACCTTCATACTTAGTAATACACCTAATTTAATTTAAATTTTGCTTAAATATTAGGTATACCCATATACCTATATTTGAATGGGTAATTAAAAAAGTATAGTAGAAGTCCGTATTTGTTTAAAACACCTTTGTTATAAATGTATAAAAGAATATTAAAATATCATGTATTGTGTATTCAATAACAGTCTTTAAAAAGTAAATAAAATCAGAGTAGGTCAAAGTAAAAATATGCTTTCTTGTCTGCCATACAGGGTGATAATCTTAAAACTTACAATGGCTATATTTTCTACACTAATAATTCGAAGTACCTTCTTTTAAAAAAGTTGTATCTTGTTACGTCTAGCATTGCTTATGGTGGATCAGGTCGGTATAATATTTGCAGAATTATACCGTTGACTTTTACTGCCATAAATAATCTACCTGATTAAATCCTATTGTATACGCCTCAACCTCTTCAAAGCTGAAAAATGGGATCAGGGTCGGCTTGAAAATGTACCTACACCACATGATTTATTTTTATAATATAAAATAAATAGACAGGTATTTTTAGTTTTAGGTACCTATAATAAATGTAAAATAATGATCACAATTAATGATAACTGAAAATAATATAATTTCAAAGTATAACTATTAGGATAACAAGTACAATAAAAATGAATTAAATTCTTAAAAACTATTGACAATTTATTCAAAATTTAACTCTGTATCACTATCACTATCTTCATCTAAGCCTAAACTTATAATTAAGGGTTGAACATTTGTAATCATACAATTGTAAGAATTTTCCACCTTAAGCACATGCTGTACACAGTTTTTCCAGCTGTCTGCAGAAATTTTTCTTACTTCGTTTTTAATTAATTCTACTAAGTACAGATACATTTAATGTATCCATCCAGGTGCCATATTAGCTCAATAGGATTGAATATACAATAGTATGGAGGAAGACGCAACACTGTATGTCCATTTTCTGCTGCAAGTTTGTCACACTCGTATTCCTTATTTATTTTAAAAGCTTTTAATATAAATCATTTTCAATCATAAAATTTTGAATTTTTGCTTTTGTATTATTAGAATTGGGAATGATTTTTGCTTCCCGACTATGATAACTAGCATTGTCCATTACAATGACGCTATTTTCAGGTATATTTTTAAGGAGTTTATGTTTAAACCAATCTTCAAAAAGTTGTATGCGTCGGTATCTTGATGGTAATCTAAAGAAGAATCTGCTATGTTTTTAGCTGAAAGCAACAGACAATTTAGAACAAACCCGTTCTCTGAACCAGCATGTAATATTGGAATTATTTTGCCTTTATTTGATGGTGCCTTGGTTTGACAATTTTTGGAAGAATCATCCCAACCTTTTCTTGGAGTGTCATGGGTATCGAACCATGTTTCGTCAAGGTAAATAATTGGACGATTTTTTTCTCTAAATTGTTTAACAGCTGTTAAATATTTAAGTCTCCATTCCCGTAAACGTTGAGATTCCATTAATGTTTGTCTTTTATAAATGCTTCGGTATTTAAAACCCATTTTATGCAATATTTTCCTAAGACTTGAAAGGCTACAAGAGATATTTGTTTCGTCTTTAATCAGCCGCTCTTTGAGGGAAATCAAAGTGGGTACAGTTTGTGCCTCATACATTTGGTAAATCTTGCTTCTTAATAAATCCATGTCATTTTCGTCAATGCTTCTAAATGTCCCAAAATCACTCCGATTTTTTCTAGGATTAACAGGTTTAAGTACTATGTCTCTTACTGAAGATAAAGGAGTTTTTGTCAAAGTAGACGACTCTGCTAAAGCATCCATCGGATAAAAATTTCTACTCAACAAAGATTGATACACATTTTTAATTATTAGTTTGGCATCGGTAGATCAATGCTTTCTTTTAAAAATGATACTTGAAGATGCCCCCCTATCAGCACAATTCCAAGGACGCCACATTCTACCACTAATAAGCCCAAATAAAAATTACTCGCCGGAAAACCACTAAAGACTAAAATAATTAAAAATCAGTTTGTATTTATATATGCATCAGGCATAGGTATAAATTGAATTTGTACCTGGTCCGGCTCTACTCGAAAAGGTTTTAAAATTTAGAATTTCCCTATTTATTTTATGGTCAAAGGGATAATGAGGGTTTTATCATCAGGATGGGACGAACTATCGCTGAACGTTTTCTTGCATCTAGCTGGTAACGCTTTGGAGATATTGGCGGATGGTATAAATCACTCTTTTGTTACGGGAGTTTTTCCATCATGCCTGAAGAGGGCAACTGTTATACCTTTATATAAGGGAGGTAATTCCAATAATGCCTCAAGCTTTAGACCCGTGTCTTTACTGCCGACCTTGTCTAAAATAATTGAAAAACTTGTTAAAAAACGATTACTGTCTTTCTTGAGTAAGTACGATCTGCTTTGTACGCAACAATATGGATTCCAGGATTCGAAGGGTACAAACGATGCTATTTTTGCATTTCTTGAAGTATTGTATCTGGGTCTAAATGGTAATGAGGTGGCTGCAGCAGTGTTCTGTGACTTGTCTAAGGCATTTGACTGCGTGAGTCACGGAATAATGTTGTGGAAACTTGAAAGGTATGGGGTGAGGGGAACCGCGCTGGAGTGGTTTGGGTCATATTTGTCTGGTCGTTTTCAGGCGGTAAACTTTCACCATAAACTCTCGAATCAAAGGGAGGTTCGGTCTGGAGTACCCCAGGGGTCCGTTCTTGGCCCCTTGCTATTTTTGTTGTACATTAATGATTTAACAAATATTAATATTAAGGGACGGTTTACTTTGTTTGCGGATGATTCGACAATACTTTGGACTGGCACAAGTTCGGAAGAACTTGACTGATGTGAGGAGTGATCTGCTTAAGATAAAGGAGTGGAGTGATGCCAATCTTCTGTCGCTAAATGTTAAAAAAACAAATATAATGACTTTTAAATGCCTTTTTGATGGAATAACTGTTGGGAACCAGATGCTGAATAGTGAATGTGTGAATAAATTTTTGGGTGTATATATAGACCACAAGCTAAAGTTTGAAAAGCATAATACGTATCTCAGTAAAAAATTGGCCTCAAATTGCTATGCAGTCAAAATAATATGAAACAATTTGGACTGCGCAACCACAAGGACCGCGTATTTCTCATTAATAGAGCCACATTTAAGATATGGTGTATGTTTTTGGGGGTATTGTCCCCGATATCTGTTTAATTTATTGTTTACCTTGCAAAAAAGGGCCGTAAAATATATGTGCAATGCAGGACCTAGAGACCCTGGTAGACCACTCTTCTTAGCTCAAAATATATTAACTCTGCCATGTTTATTTATATTGGAGACTGCTGCAGCTTGCCTTATTTTTAGGAAATTTAAGAGTCAGATTAATTTATTATCGGTATATAATACTCGCCAAGTGTATAGGATTGGTCTGCCAATACCAAAATCTAGCCAGACTAAGAATTCCATAATATTTGAGGGTAAAAAAATATTTAACCACCTTCCACTGTGTATAAGAGGGTGTCAAAGTGATAAGAAATTCAGGAGGGAAGTTAAAGCTCTTTTGATCACCAAGGCTTATTATACTATAGATGAGTTTTTCCAGGATAATTTTATTTGATTATGGGTGGTTATTTACCTGGTATTTTTAAAGTGTATCGCGATTTGTACCTTTTTCTGATTTTTGTAACCTAATTCGTTAAGTGTTTCTGCGCATATATACATGGTGTTTGAGGTACTATATATTGTTGTTTGTTTACTGTTACTCATATACATTTATTTTTTGGTATTTTAAATTTGTTTCTGAAAGTGCTTTGTCAATGAAATTTTATATTTTTTAAGACAAAGCTATGTTTGATTTGATTTGATTTGATTATTGCAGTCTAAAGATCAACGATATAATTCTACAAATACTATACACGGTAAAATAAAACTGCTCTGATAATTGTTTTGAAGATTGCAGTCTTAGTATTGTAATTAATTTTTCAATTAGCACAAAGCAGCGGGTATACTACACACATCTGCTTTTGTGCCTTAGCAAGCCGCTCATTCACGCACTCATTCCAAGCAATCTTTTTGTCGAAGATGAGGCCAAGATATTTAATTTTGTCACTCCAAACTGTCTGCCCATTGTTAACTCTTACTCGCGATCTTGGTAGCCTTGTCCTCCTCTTAAGTCTTATCTTTTCATTCAACCTCAACTTCCATTTATCCAGCCACTCTTGGAGGATAACAACGTGGCGTTGCAGACGCAAGACCACGATTTCGGGTCGCATTGAGGTGACGGTGATCGCAGTGTCATCAGCGAACAGAAATAGTTCCGTTGGTGGATGATACGGAATATCAGATGTATAAATATTATACAGTATGGGGGCGATAGATGTTACCCTTACGGACCGCCGTCCTCACTACTCTTGTGGAAGATGGAAGATGTGGCATTTTTAGATGACAACACAAACTTCCTGTCCTCAAGGAATGTTCTGACAACTCGAGCTAGCCATTTCGGCAGGCCTAGCCTTATTAATTTAAGTGAGAGGCCGTCGTGCCAGACCTTGTTGAACGCTTTAGAAACGTCAAAAAAGACTGCTCCAGTCGACATACGGCTGTTAAAACATCTTAGTATATTGGTTGTCGGTCGTGTTGTCTGGCGCACCGTGCAATGAGCAGCTGTAAATCCGAACTGCTCAGGTGGTAAAACGTCGTTGTCTAACACGAAATCGGTCACCCTATTAAATATTAGTGTTTAGTTTGGGGCATGCAGCCGGAGGAAACCATGTATTGACTTCAACGGAAAGCAGTAAGGCTTATTTCAGGTCTGTCATACAGAGCCGACTGCAAAAACGCATTTATACAAAATAAGATACTCACTTTTTCATCATTATATATTCTTGAAAACTTGCGTCATGTCAGAAAAAAGTTAAACATGTACATAATACTAGTGATCGACCGATATGACTTTTTTAGCCGATACCGATAATCGGCCGATACCGATAATGTCTTGGCCGATAACGATATATATCGGCATATCGGCCTTTTTTAATTGATAACATTATTAATGTCTAAAATCTGAATATCCTGTAATATAATTTATAATTCTTTAACGTTCAATTTAAAATCACAAAAATAAAAACAAAAATTGCACTTTGGCAACACAGCAATAGGCCTGTAATTTATGTGGCTCAGCGCCAAGTCATTGGTGAATCCCCTTAATTTGAATTTCTCGGTGAATCCCGTGCGTTTATTGCCGTGCATTCAGTATTGCATTCTTAAAGCAGATCGTTTTAAGTTCGATTATTTCTTGGCGTAATTTAGTTAATCTTTAACAAAGACATAATATTAATAGTTAATAATAATCCTATTGGAGTTTGGTGGAGTGCAAAGTAGCGAAATGGATGGAAAAAGTATTTATTGGAAATATTTCATAAAGAATAAATTATCCCCAGCAGATAAGAAATCCACCGCAAAATGTAAATTGTGTGACATAACCATTTCATTAGGGGGAGTGGGAAAATCGGCGAATACCTCAAACAGGAAATACCATTTAGAGAAAAAACATCCTCAAGAATATTATAAATTGAAAGGGACTGATTCAAGCTCAGGTTAGTACTAAATTTTTATTTTCCAGTTCACGTTATAAAAATATTTACCTACAATAGGACCTGCTCATTCAGGATTATATTATTATATAGGATTGAGGGGCAAACCACCCAGGAATTTTTTGCTAAAAATCTAGGGATTTATTTTATTAGGAATTAAGGGAATTTTAAGGGAATTTGTGTAAAAAAATTACTGAAAAAATCTGAAGAATTAAGTAATTTGTTGGGAATTTGGGGAAATTAAAGGAATTTGTGTACGAGGGGGGACATTTTTCTTTTTCATCACTTTAAATCGTTTCATTAACAATTA
Source organism: Polydrusus tereticollis (assembly GCA_963920685.1). NCBI lineage: Eukaryota > Metazoa > Arthropoda > Insecta > Coleoptera > Curculionidae > Polydrusus > Polydrusus tereticollis. The sequence goes on from OY987331.1 coordinate 98,763,606, forward strand.
ACACCTACGATATGATTTTATTTAAAAACAAATTTCCCCGTTTATTTCAACGTTTTGACTTTTGATCACCCTGAGTCTATTTTTTTTAGAAACGGCTGGTATTATTATATAATCAAGCTCTTATATATTTATCTGCACCAGTTGGCAGTGTTGCAAGTGAGCAAATGTTTTCAGAAGCTGGAACCGTAAATTCGGCGAAAAGGAATCGGCTGAATCCAGAAACAACCGAGAAACTAATATTTTTACATGATAATTTGCCTAAACTACATTATTCATATTAAATGCCTATTTCATGTTATATCTACCATAATTTCTTAAGATTAACTTATTTGAAATATTACTTTAAATTTAAATATACAAAAAATGTTTTAAGCTGCTATGGTTGTTTTTATACATCGGCTGATATAGCCGATATAATTTACATCTATCGGCCGATACCGATAATCGGCTCTCGGCCGATATAGCCGATATATCGGTATCAGTATCGGTCGATCACTACATAATACACCAGGAGATACACTGCCTGGTTAAAGAGTAATCTAGTACCCAGATACCACATATTAAAAAAGTGTCAGGACGGCCTAGGTTGTAAAGTAACTAGTGCAATAAAGGATTCACCCATTTCTCGGTCCAGGGTTGATAAAAATCATGATTTTTTTGATTTTTTAAAAAAATTTACCAGCTTTTACAAATATTTTTATTTTTAAATATTTCTAACTGCTTATATTTTGTCTTGTTAAGTAAACAAATATTTTTAGGCAGGAATAGTACAGATACGAAGCAAAACTGGAGAAGTTTTAACATGCAAATTTCGTTCGCGTAGTTTTTGCAAGTGTGCGCCTTTGTCGAAACTTGTATTAACGTGAAAATTTCGTCCGCGCAGTATTGCAAGTTTGCCGCTTTGTCGAAACTTGTAATAACTGGCAGAAGCTATATAAACGATACGCACTTATTTTAGTTATCAGTAATATTTTTGCTTTAGGGGTTAATCTATCAAAACATTTGAACTCATGAGAACCCGGGGCAGAAAGGAATTTAGTGTTTGGCAGCATTTTATAAAAAAGAAAGTGGTGGGCAAGCTAGGTTGTAGAGCAGTATGTAAAAAGTGTGGTAAAGAATTGCAAGGTCTAGAGGACAGACTAAAAAGTCATTGGGAAACCTGCAAAAGTGAAACTAGTGATATCAGCAGTGGTCTTAAAACTCTGCATGGTGATTGTCAGTCACAGCCTGGAACTAGCCAGAGTGAAATTATCCAGTTGGCAAAGAAACAGAAAAGCGATAACTGTGAAAAGGAAGGTGTAGGTGGACGTGAAAATAGTGGAAGTAGCGGTCATTTGGATTATTTGGTTGTGCGAACTGGACAAGATAAGAAAAAAGAATTGGACAGACAAATAGCCGAAGCCGTTTACGCAACAAATTGCAGTTTTAGAGCTATAGAAAATAAGAAGAAAAATCTAATTGTTTTAACAAGTTATCTGGACAATCTGTTTGAGCCGATAAGCTGTGTCGTTTTGACTGCAGAGGATGGAAACAGTGTTCTTTTAGAAATCATAGATACATCTGGTCATCCCCATACAGCTGACTATCTTGCCGAATTGGCTATTAACTAAATAAATAAGTGCAAAAATGAATATAACTGTAAAGTTACCAGTATTGTTACAGATAATGCGAGCAACATGGTCAGTATGAAGAAAAAAATTACCGAGTCGTTCAATTACCCTATAATTACATATGGTTCTTCGGCACACTTACTTAGTTTGCTCTCCAAAGATTTAGAAGCATCGCAGATAAAAGAACATATTATTATAGTACATATTGTGAAATACTTCAGAAATACTCATTTGCCAAATGCTTGGTACAAAGAAAAAGGGGGCAAGAAATTGGTCTTACCTCAGGATGTTCGATGGAATACACTTTCAGATTGTCTTGAGATCTATGTAAATGAATGGCCAAAATTGTTATTAATATGTGAAGAGCATAAAGATCAAATTAATGATTTTTAAAAAAGTTTCAGATATCTGTATTAAAAGGATGGCTGAAGATTTTCTACAGTTGCTAAAACCAATTTCTATAGCACTGGATGAAATGCAACAAAAAAGTGCATTTTATCTCAAGCAGTTTACATATGGAAAAAGTTACTGGCTATTTTTGACAGTTTTAAATTTGAAGAAGAAAGAAGCTTGCGTCAATATCAATTATTTAAGAACAGATAATGTCACTGTAGACCATTATTTGTCAGACATGGCATTTTAATATTAACATGTTTATTTATCTTAGAAACAGTTTCTCTGCTTCACAAAAAATACTTTCATCAACTTGAAAACGCATCAAAATCACACAAATATAACACGCGACAAAACCAAAATATACGCCTTCCTATACCTACCTAGGCTCACTTTGATCAAACAGTCAATAATCTATGAAAGTCTCAAGATCTACAACCACTTGAGTATCGAGCGTAGCCAATTGCCCTATCTTCAGTTCAGGGGGAGGGTGAAGAGTGTTTTACTCCGGAAGACATATTACAGCTTGGAAGAATTTTACAATGACTTTTAAAAATGTTTTTTAATCAAATGCCTATCTAAATTTCATATTAGTTTTCGTATTTTAATTTTCAATTTTATTTTCATTTATTTAATTTGTATGCTGTTTTACATTTTTGACTTTCGTTTTTTGTATTTGTGTTTTTGTGTACTTACACATTGTCAAGTGTATTCTTATTTTATTAATTGTTTACCCCTACTTATTGGGTTGTAGTGTTTTAAAAATACATTTTTTCGATTAGGTAGCCATATTCTTATATATTGTCATGCCCAATTTCGCAGACCTCTGGTAAGCCAAGGTTTATGTTTTCTGGACCTTTTGAATATCAATGAAATAAGTGAAAATCTTAGGAAACTTTGGAAAACAAAAAATGGTTAAATCTAGACCTACTGGAAATTGGTTCTCCAAATCCCAACTATATCTTGTAAAATTATATTGTGGATTGCTAAGTTTTTGAAGAATAAACGTAATATTTGATGAAATAGGTATAAATTATTAGTAGGTACAATAATTTAAGTAAGTACATCAATCAACGTTTTTTTACATACTACTTACTTGGTCACTTGTGGGAATGTTTGGTAAGCAACATAAAGGGCAGTCAATGATGTTAAAAAAATCAGTATTACTGAAAGAGTGGCATATCTTGTAGAAATTTCTTCAGTTGTTGGAGCTGCTCTGACATCTACAAAATATTTAACAAATCAGTATCTTAATAACTCCATAATAGGCCCTTGCTTGAACTGAAATACTGCCTGCAAGAACAAATAAGCAAACAGCATTAATTTTTCTGCCCCTGCAGGCTTATACCTAAAAAGAAATTAAGAAATTCGCCATGATTTCTGAGGCCAACGTGTATTTATTTAAAAAGACTGACTTGACATTAAACATACAATTAAAGGATTCAGGTTCTGCAAACTGTGGTTGCATAGTAAACCTATATCTGGGAGATTGGGGCAACTGGAGTCTTCGGACAGGAGTTCTGTAACAGGCTCTACCTCTAATGGGAAACCCGGAAACAAAAGGAGTATTGTACAAGTCGGACGAGGAACTAATAATGGGGCTCTGCACTAGAATTTCACCTTGAGCTTGCGGCGAATTCATCACTAAACGGCTTAACTAGGTATATCTAGGCACTGGGAATTTCGCTATGGTTTTTTTATTGTATATTTTATATAAAAATGTGGTCGTTTAGTTCGTTTCCTTTGTGAAAATCTTTTGTTTTTCCCAATACAAAATTGAAAAACAAATTATATTTGGTTTTTAAAATTTTGAGAGATGACAATTGACCATGATGTCATGTCACCACATTGTTTACAGACAAGTTAATCCTAAAATCTAAAAAGCTATTGATGATTTTAAGCTCTACGTGTGGACCAATTCATGCATTTACGAATCGGCAGCATTCGTTAAGCCTGCTACAGACTATGCGTCTATTCATCATTCGCAGTGGTACGTCTGTGGTGGTACGCTCTCAAGCTGGGGGGGTTTCCTTGAAAGCGATATTTTGACGGTCGCTATATGACGGTGCCGCTTTCGAGGAAAACCCAACCTTTAAGGGCGGTAAATTGACGAATATCGAACATCTAAAGTCGCGCATTAACATCCAGCGCTATTCGTCAAAGTTATAGCGCGCTTGTTTTTAGTTCGATCGTCTATCCGTATGTTGGTGTGGAATTATTATTGTTTTAAGTTAAAATCGCTATAATATATACTTGTTTTAAGAATTACAATTACAATAATGGCACAACCAGAATACAAGTGGTCTATATATAGAGCGCTTTCTCTGTTTTAATTTCTTCTCCTTTTGTGTCATGATTATGTAAATAGCACTATATAGCACATTATCAGATCGTCATTGTTTCCCATATTTTCAATTTAAGAGTTAAAAACTTAGAATTCGTGTTCAAACGATGCCCTGCATAGATTTATATTTCTATATGATGTTTAAATTTGTATGCTCTCCTATATATATATTATCCTAGCTAACCTTGGAGCAGAGCCGCCCATGCAGTGTGTAAAGTTCTGATACCCCATAAGACGAGAATAATATAAGTTTTCAATTATTTTCTTGGTATTTTCTAGCATACATACCTTTTAAAGAAGATAAGAAAATACGTAGGGACATTTCCCCGACGCACCTCAAGGCCGAGATTGTTTTTCTTGCCTTCAGGTGCGACTAATTTCCAGACACAGAACACATGAAGAATTCTTGACTGGATGCTAAGAGGCAATTAAGAGGCCATTGGAACCCTATAGAAGAAGAAAAGCAGATAACTGTGCACTGCATGAACTCGAATGTTAATATTTACGTCACATCTACTAACATCACGAACTTATAGGAACTATTACGTTCATGACTACAAGACAGTGCATGGCGGCTTTTCAGGGACGGCAGTGCCGACCCAGTGTCAAACAGACAACAGATAGTATATTATATTGTTTATCGACATCAATTTGCATTTTAATAACTCTCAAACTGCCAGCGAATAACAGCTTCACTTTTTAAGTCGCCCCTATAACCCCGGATTTTTTTATACTCGCAAACTACAGCCAAGCCGCCATAAAACAAATTGTTTTACTTTTCAAATAACCCAGGCTGGGGTCGGCAAGTCGACCCTACATTATAATATCAGCACTGAAGATAGGCGGCCAAACATTATGTATACAAAAATCAAATCAAATTGGTGTTCTTTACCAGCGCCACGAGATGAAGCCATCTGGCTTCATTCTCTGTCTCATTATGTATACACCATGGATCGACGGATCGAAATCTTGGGCTCGAACTACGTTCGAAGTTTAACACAGGATCGGTAACCACGTTCCAACCGCTTAACACGTTCACTGCCGAGATCGCGCCAGGCGCGTTGAGCCTGTGTTGCTTCCTGTGCCGAAAACGCGCCGTTAAAATGACTCCTTATTCAATCGGCATAGCTAATGCATCACTAAGCGTTTCTAGGCACAATGCAAAAACCTTAAATAAATTTAAACACGTGGTGGTTTTAAGTTTGGCCGTTGGTGGCGTGCGTTACACCCTTGCTATTTTAACGTTTTTTGTGCCATTTGTGAGGTGAAATAAAGTTGTTAAAAAGTGATATAAGGTAAGTTTTATTTTTAATTTTTATCACTGTGGTAAATAATATAAAGTATATTAGTACAAGTAGTGGTGGATACGCCTAATTTTTTTAGTTTTGGAAATACGCAATATCTATTTTGGAGTTAGAAGTTTGGCAATCTTATCATTGCAGAAAAAAATATTGCCGATTGGTATTTGGGTGTTTCTGAGATAGTAGATTACGAATTTGTAATTAAAAGTGGTAAAAATTCAAAGTGACGTATCTAATATGGCGGAATAAAAAAAATACTTACCAATTTTGTAAAATTTTGTTGTGAAGTGTGTTGGCATATTTTTAATTGAAAAAGGAATCCAAAATATTTTATACTTTTTAGAATTCCACAATGGACCGTCAAGAACAACCCTCGACGTCAGCAAAAAGGATGAGATATGAAAGGAAACGAAGAACTGTTGTCAATTTTAGAAGGATCTGATGAATCTGACCAAGATGTAGATGCAGAAATGTCAAATAGTGATGAGGAGGAGAATGATAGCTAAACTAATTTATTTATTCAAATTTTGTTATTTTGTACTTGTATTTTATTTGGATACATGTATTACCTATTTACTTAGTTCTTCATTTTTTGCATATTATGTTATGTTAGCTTACTTATTACTTTGTCATATATGTGATTAAAGAATTCACCAATTAAATAAAAACGCGCGAGGCGCGTGCACGGCACATAGCACATTGCCGAAATGAAATATTCTCTTGCATTTTCTTGGCATTTGTAGAACACAAGATAACAATCTGCAATCTCCCATCTAATGAATATTTCATTTCGGCAATATTATAGTAAATTTGTCAAATTTTTTGACTTTGAAGGATTCAAAGGTGATTATACCTTTATTACCTAGTGTATGTTTCAAACAGGTTAAAAATAAATTATACTGGATAAAACATTAAAATTTAATAAAAATAGCTGTCACAATATTAAATATTTTAATCAGAACGGACAAAAAAAATCACTCGTTCCAAAAATCGTATAAAAAAAGCTATGTTCCATTTAAAAAACACCTTATCCATAGCGTAACTCTTTTGTTTCTGGTTCAAATAAATTGTTGGTTTCATTTTTGAATTCTGCAGGAAAAAGTACATCGATTGGCTATTTTGGATTTTTCTTTAAATACAAGGAAGCTCAAAAATGAGCCCCTGTTCAGTCCTCGTTGGAAGACCCTGTACATGTCAACGTTTAGTTCAGCCGTTTTTGAAATATTTGAGTTTACAATTTTGATAAATTGAATTGATGATAATCGAGTTATTGAGGCGTTCCGCATACTTCAACGTGGCATATTTGTCGCTTATTTACTTTAAAATAAAATTCATATTTTATAACTTATGATATAAAAGTGAAGTAAATGATTATATTTTATGTTTACTGTACAGGGTGTCCAGTTTTCATCAATGCTTTTATGGGGTATCTCCGTTATTGGTAAAGATAGAAGGATACGGTTTTCGCAGCATTATGCTACTTTTTTGTGAAACAAAAGATGCCATAATCAGAATTTTTCTAGTCCTCCTTAAAAGTAAAATTTTACTAAAATATCAAGGTTAACTTTTTAAATTTTAAAAGGGCATAACTTGGAAACAAATAATCCGCTTTTAAAAAATGAAGCACCAAAAGGCTGCTAATGAAAAGGGCTTTCAAGTGAACTATCACTCAATACCCCTTACCATTTGAAATTTTTTATGTGCCTTTCGCCCCTCGTTAGGGGTTGAAACTACAGAGTCGCAAATACATGTAAAACATGTCCCCCAGTAAATCTAAGTTGACGTGTTTTTTTGTTAAATTCTTCTTCAAGTACTTTAAAAGTTATTCCGGGTGGCTAGTTTTAAAATGAAAGCCCTGTATATATTTTACATAGTAAAACACAACTCGATTTATGCATTGTTATTATTTTTACTGATATATAACTGCTAGTTAGATTAAGTTGTCCAAAATATATTTCTTCTGCAGTAATTATCAGGCCAGTAATAGTTTTTTTAAAGACCCGTCATGGCCTACTAACAAAAAATGTATATTATTTAATCAAACGTAAATTTCGTGCTTAATATTAAAAATAAAAATAAGGTATTACCTATATATTTCTGAGAAGCTTGTTATAAACTAAATTATATTATTAAAAAATATATAGGGTGACCCTTTTAAAAAAAGCAAGCTTGTTTTTTTTTTCTCGGAAATTATTGAACGTAGAAAAAATCTGAGTACGTCACTAGATTGTACGTAAAAAACTATAAATACAACATGTGTTTTCTCTTTGATAAGCTACAGGGTAACCTAAATATGGGGTAAATATGGGGTAAATATGGGGGGTGTCCCAAAATGTAAAATTTTCAAAACCATCTCGTATTTCAAATAAACAAGGAGGACTAGAAAAATTCTGATTGAGGTATCTTCTGTTTCACAAAAAAGTAGCACAGTGCTGCAAAAACCGTATCTTTATATCTTTGCTAATAACGGAGATACCTCGTAAAACCATCGAAAACTGGACGCCCTGTATATCCGCCACGACTTTTAACACATACTCTAATATTTCATTTGTATTAAGCATGAATGTTTCTTCTTCAATCCTTTGTCTCAAGACTTTTTTTAGAAATTCCCACAGAAAAATATCTAACCGACCTAGGTCAGGGCTATTAGCCGGCCAATCCTTAACTGAATGTGTCAATTTAACGTAAGGCGACAAATATGTTACGTTGAAGTATGCAGAATGCCTCAACAACTCGATTGTCATCACTTTAATTTATCAAAATTGTAAACTCAAATATTTCAAAAACGGCTGAACTAAATGTTGATATGATATATATCTTTAAAATCAGGGGACAGATATCTTTCGTCCTGGTGAAAAATATAAAGGGTGTCCTATTTAAGGAAACTTCCAATTGTTTTTTAATTTTACGATGCGCCTATGTTTTTTTTGACAAGTCCAAAAGATAACACGGGATAAATAAGACCTTATAGTGGAAAATATTGTAATACCATTTAAACTTTTCTAATAATAATAAATAACAATGAAATATAATGCACGATTTTACTTTTATTGAAATACTGTACGTAGAGGTGTCCGCCATGGCGTGTATTGAAACTTTTTTAAAAATTAATTCTGCACGTCATAGCGGCCACAAAAGCAGACACAGGTCACAAAATCGATATACCCATCTATATAAAAAAAAACTATAATGTTCCACAGCGCCAGTGTGTCCGCTGGCAGGGCCATTGAATAAGAGGAGCGGAAATGTTTAAAAAGGCAAAAGTCACACATGCCATAATATTCTAACCTCATCTAACTTCTTTCTAAGCTGAAAAATAGCCTAGTAAAGTCCGTCTATCTATCTTACAAACTCATTATAAATGCCAATCCCTCCTCGTCACAATAACCTACTGTGTGAGGTGTAAACTTCGGCCACGTGATCTGGGGATTCCAGGTACGGATCTATTTAAAGACTATAATATTATTATATTTTCTCAGTAATCCTCTTAAAATATATAGGGTAAAATAAAATAGGTTTATTTTAGTTATTTAAATATGCTGATTTGTGGTTTTAAAATTCAGTTGGATGTTTGGATTGCCTTAGACAAGAAGTTGTTTGTTGCCAATTAAACGTGATATCTAAGAACGTTTCGTCCGTGGGAAGAAACCAGTACGCCAAGTGGATCTACGGGTCGTGATAAAAACCAATTAAAGCGTGATATTTTATCAGTTGACACAAAAAAAGCAATCTTCGACGTTTACACCACCCTTTTTGAACGTGGTTTTTCAAAATGTAGTACAGTGAAGGAAGCAGCAGCTTTGACGCGCAGGCCAGTGAGCACAGTGTGATTTGTTGTAAATAAACCTATGGTGGAGAGAAGAACAAGGAAAAACTCTTTTAAAAAAAACTGGACGCGACGGATGTCGATATAATTCGTAGAAAAATATAATATGCCATGTACAGGGAACAAATGATTCCCATTTTAAAAACCCTATTGCAAAGATTAAAAAAAGATGATACAGGAATAGTGTTATCGTAAGACTTTAAGGAAATGTATTTTAAGAAACGGTTTTAAAATGAAAATAATTAACAAACGACACGTAATTATGGAATCGGTCCGGTTAAAAAGATGGAGGATGGAATATCTAATTGCAGTCCATGGATATAGACAGGATAGAAGGGATATTATTTATTTGGACGAGACGTGGTATGACACACACGAAGTTCCAGATAAAGGTTGGGTAGATTTATCGGGTCAATGCAGAACCAAAGCTCCATCAAATAAAGGTAAGCGTATAACAATAATTCATGCTGGGACAAGAAACGGATTTATACCAAACGCTTTGGCCTTATTAGCCAAAAAAATAAAGGACTCCCTTGTTGATGATCACGATGATCCTACGGCAGAACTATTTGGAGACTGGTTTAAAAACAAATTATTACCAAATATGCCACCAAATAGTGTGATAGTAATGGATAACGAGCTTCCACAGTCGTAGGTTAAATAAAGTTATGTGTTCCAATGACACAAAAGTTACCATCCAGGACAATATGATGGAAAATAATATGTATTTTGAGGAAAATTACACAAAAAAGCATTGTTCAAAATTTTAAAATCATTTTCAATAAAAAAGCGATATTATTGTAACACTTTGGCGGCAGAAATGGGTCATACCGTGTTAAGACGTCCTCCTTATCATTGCATGTTCAACCCAACTGAACATATATGGCACCAGCTGAAAGCATCGGTAAGGAGGAATAATGTTTCGCCAACCTTAAATTCTTCTGTGACAGCTTTAGTACAGTCAGAGATGCAAAATATTCCAAACAAAAGCTGGGAAAATTGTGTAGCCCATGTTCAAAAAGTAGAAAAATCATACGTTAACATAGATCTGTTGCCCAGAGGAAAAATTATTGTGAACTTGGATGACGACAGTGACAGTGAAACTGACTTGGCTTAAAATGTAATAATTATTTTTCTCCACGACCATTACTGAATGCAATAATTCCAAAATCATTTTTGATAATAGAATGTAAAAATTCTCGCTCTTGAGTTGGAATATTTATTCTGAAACACTTGCTTCTTATGCGTTTTGCGTGTATTTTCATTCCATAACAAGATACGGAATGAATATTCTGTAATTGATCTAAACGACATAGGTTGCCATGAATTTCGAAACTGTCAGTGTCAGATAAAAATGGCCGCGTTGTAATAATTATTTTCAGACAAATTTTAGTGCAAGTCAAAAAATGAGTGAAAAATCGGATGAATCAGATATGGAACTGGATAATACTCCACCTGAAATTACGAATATTGCGAATAAATAACTTAATTGCCTTGTACAGATTTTATTTGTTTTTATTCGTACTTTTTGGTCGTGGAGAAAATATAGTCTGCTACTCGGTTAGAATCAGGCTAGGATAACTTAAATGGTGAGGATCGTTCCGCGTTCGTTTAGTTCTTCAACCAGACGATGATGGCGCTATTGTAGGGATTTTGTTTTATAAGATTGTTCATATCCTAAACGTTGGTAGCGGCAAAATATGTTTTTAGAATGAGCGTGGGAAACGTTCTCTATCTATCTCTCTCTGAATTCAACCGTACTAGCTAAGGTGCAATAAAGATGAAAATATGACTTATGTGCTGATCCATAATAAAAATATCTTCCGGAGTCGGACCCAAGTGACATTGACATTTTAAAATTAAATTTTTAAACGAAGCGGCGCGACGTATAAGTTTATTAAGTTTATTCTGCTAAAATGGTAATTTATTGTTAGGTTCCCGGATGTAAAGTACAAAGTGGGAAACGTGTGAATGCACAGGTTTCCAAAAAGCGACCAGGTAAGTTTTTTGTTGTTTTAGCGAAGTGATAAAAAAGGGTGTATTGTGAAGAGCCAAAAAGGCACCTTGCGCCTATACTGTCTATCTAAAAAGATGTATGCAGGACACCTTTTGATCCTGAATAACCATAAACATTACTTATATACTGATTTTCTTAGAGTTATGACAGTTTACGATCTTAGTATAATGTCCGTGTATTTTTAGACGCATAAACTTTGGGTAAATGCTATTCAAAATCCATTACTCTGTGGCAAAGACAAGATTGGCATTCAAAAAACTTGTAGAGTATGTCACACACATTTTGGATATGACCAAAAAATTGAGCATGGCAGCAGAGGATCCTATTTAAAGCTGAACGCTGTTCCTATGTTAATTCTTTACAGCACAATTCTAGGTAAAACTTGCCTTGTTATTATATTAATTTATGTAAATATCTAATAATAATAAAGCTTGTCGCCATATCAGAAACGTAGTTACAACTTTCTTTTAATCTCCCAAAATATATTGACTTTAATTCAAAAGGTTCGCGCTTCTAACTTTTTCATCAGAGTTAGAAGCGCGAAAACTTGAATTCAAAGTTGTAAAATTTAAATTTTCATGCGTGGCGTCGACCCCCTGCCCCTCGCCCACAGTGCTACATTTAGTTCTTCAACCAGACACGAATGGCGCTATAAGGGAACCAATTTAGTATGTTGAGTTGCCTATCTATCCCTACCATAAGCGCATCTCCCTTGTCTATGGTTAGAATGAAAACTCGATACTCGTGGTTCCTCACTCGGATCGAATTTTCATTCCAACCTCGTTACAGAATCTACTATTCTGAGACGGTACTTTTTTGTAGGTAATATGTATATTTTGTTTTAATTAACAACCGTCCTATATGTTATAATTTTAATTGTATTGTATCTTATATGCTGTTATATTATTATTTTATTATTATAACTTATTATTAAATTACGTTTAAAATATGTTTTTGCGTTTTCTTTCTAACATAAAAAATCAGCACGATACTTTTATTGCATTCAGGTAGATAAAAAAAAAACTTTTTCCACGCGTGTAGGTATATTATTATCTTAAAACAGCGCAACCTTTTGTTCTATCAGCAAGAATTGCGTCCCTACTTTCATTTGATCACCCGCTGGGTCTTATAGGCATTAGGGATTAGCATTTATAATGAGTTTAAGATAATGCATCTTAAATTGAATGTAGTGGTAAAGTCGACAAATTATTTTTCAGCTCGCGGGCATGAGAAAATGAAAGAAATACCTAATAGATAAGTTTCTACCCAAAAAAATAAAACTAAAAAGTACTACTTAATAAATATCTCTTATAATTGAAGACACGAGTGGATAAAGGTGTCATGCCACATTTAAAAAATATGCTTTTTTTAATTCGTGTCAAAACTTTAAAATCTGGCACCTTTTCCACCCTAGAGTTGCGTTTGTTAGTCACCAGGTGACACTAGTAGGCAGTAGGCCTATACACAAAGGTCCAAACATAGAATTATTGTTTTTTTTTAACATAATATATTATCTGATTCGTACTTATGACTGTCAACTGTCAAGAATAATATTAAAACATCCCAAACTGTCGGGTATTGGTGCCTTAAATCGTCAGGTGAACACTTTTAAAATCGAAAAGAAAGTTTTGTGATGCGAATAAACTCGCGTCATTGGAATACACTAATTATTGAAGGGGTAAGTGGACGAAGGTGTTATATCTTTAAGTGAGCAGTCAACCTTTAAGGGGTAATTTCTTGTATGATTTTATGACTGAAAGTTCATATAAACATGTGTCCTGTGTTGTTTTGTTGTCGATATTCAGAGCGCCAAATTATTATTATTAGGGTCTCATTTAAGATCGCCATTTACTGTCCTCACAAAAGTTTTTTATTATATGTAATTAAAATATAAAGCCAAAGAGACCTTGTCTAAATCTAACATATAAGAAAATTTAATTTAATTTTTTCTGGTTTATTTCAATTTTTAAAAGTATAAAAATGTCAAGATGCGTCCCACTCCCATACACTATTATGTCTTCATAATCGTAAACGACAACCAAAATAATTAATTTAATTGAAAAATGTCTACAAAAGTTTTTTGCAGATTTGTTGATAAATACAATTTTAAATTACAAAACCTGTGTTTACTTTCCATTATTAATTACAGCTTACCAAGCAGTGCCCCTAGCTTCAAACGTCAGGTTCGTCACATTCCGTAGTTCTTAAAAAAAACGAGATGGGGTTAAATGCTTACTCAACTTTACCTCTAGGAAGGACGTGTTAGTTCGCTTGTTGCATTTGGTTAGAGCACGTGTCAGCATTTTAAATTTAACACTAAACAATATATATACAAAGCGGTTACTAAAAGTGCGTACGTTTATTTAGGTACATCACGTTAATTAAGCATTTATGCATTTTCTTTTTTTTTATTACTATCTTCACAGAAATATACAAACATGTAAATTGTTGGTTATATATTCCAAAACTAAAAGGAATTAAAGTTGGTTTAAATATGATTTAGAATTGATTTCGTACAATTATCAGGTTCGTCACAGTCAGCGAGATCACCGTCTAACGAACCTAAAAATCGCGTGCATTATATATTGCAATTTTCAGGTATGTTACTCACACAAGCAGAAAGAGCTGAATACTATCGAGATAGGCTAAAGCAAAACCTAGAAAAAAGAAGAGGATTATAAAGAACAGATAGAATTATCAAGTGCGTCACATCATGTCAAGTTCGTCACATTTGAAATATTTACCGTTTTTCCTTGCGAAATTACTTAGCATGTATTAATAAAAATTCTAAACTACCTAAAATTTTAATAAAATTTCATCCTGAAAATGAATTATATTAACCATCAAACTGTACCCATAACTCCATTGTCGTGACGAGCCTGATGACCACTTTTAAACTAAATGCCTAAAAATGTAAGAAAAAATTAAATATTTGAACTGCCCTTTTTATAAAATGCCAAATACCTATTTTTAGAATGACATTATATATTTGACTATAGTGGGGTATGTAATTATTAAAAGAATAGTATTTTTAATTTCTACTTGGTCATTTTAAATAAGATAGACCCGTTTAGATTAATGCGTTTGGAAAGTTTAAAAAAATAATAACTGTGAATAATCTCGAAAACATAACAACATAGGTGGGTGTCCATGTTTATCTGTAATTTCAGTCATAAAATCAAACAAGGAATAACACCCAAAAGTATGTCTACATATTTAAATGACAATAATAGCGTGTAACAAATTTTAAGTTTAGAGATATTAAATGTTTAGTGAATGATTATGTCAGTTTTTATTTTGTGGCTGATCGCCTTCAGTTGAAAATCTATTGCATTAAATATAATAATAATTTTATCTTTTTAGATGTACTGTTTCTTTATATACTTTGATTTGAGTACATAACACCATTATGCACCAAAAATCAGACTTATTTAAGGCCTGTGTACTTAATACATTCATCTATCATTATCTCCCAAGATATTATTGCTTATGGCACAATGAAATATGAGGATATGATAGAAGGGGGAAAGGACCACAAGTCATTTATCAAACATCTCAAATTTATGTTACATAACACCTTTATCCACTTTAGCTCCATCAAATACTAACCATAATACTGTAATTTTCTTTATTGCAGTAATATGATATCATTCGATTTTTATAAATTTACCGGCAAGAACAATAATAAAATTATAAATAATAAATCTGGTTAACATCAACAATATGTCAATAAAAAAATTGCACTTAGATCTTGTACAACAACAAAAGTGTACATAAAGGTCATAACATGATTACACTTAATGTAATCTGCAGTATTACATAATATATACTTATTTACATATTACCAGATTTGTTAATTAACATTACGCATTACATCCTATCACTTGTTTATTAATACCGTTGTTATATTTATCATATTAATAATTGGTTGGGCCAAATAAATAATTATCATCATGTTGCGACCTAGATTTAATATATCTTAATATAATTATGTCTTTCTTTGCTTTTTAATTTCAATGTACAATAAATTAATAGTATATAGTCATAAAGCAAGTGGCGGTAAGTACCATATAGATTAAAATAGAGAGATTGAACCAAATAGGACTCAATGAGATACAGATACAAGCACTTATTGCAATTTTAATACAAAATTGTTGATGAGAAATAAGAATCTGTATACAGGGTGTAAAAGTTTTAATTTTATTTTTAACTTAACCCAACAATTTCTCAACGAAATTACATAGCGGCACAAAATTAGGAATGTGGGGTTTTTTGAGGCGAGTAATTCAAATTCGTCCATAGATTTGTTTTACTAGTAGTGGGCGCCACCTATTTCATACCGCACTTCTTCTAGATGACATAACTTTTTTTAGGCTTAATAAATCGATCTATATATCTATTTAAAAAAACCATTACCCCCACTTAATTTTCTATGCAATAGTGTCAAAAGTTTTAAAATAATTGTATACTCGTTATACAGCTGGCATTGGTTTAAACACAACAATGACGTATGTAATAGACGAGCTCTAAGCCTAAAACAGAACATGTTTAAAACATACCCTGTTTCTCTCCCCTAAAACCAAATTGTTCATCAAGGAGAACATTGCGTTCAATGACAAAGTTGACCAAGCGACTCAAAATTATTTTTTCAATTATTTTGGCAAGGCTGGACAGCAGGCTTATCGGCCTGTAGCTGACAACCTGGGTCGGATCCTCACCTTGTTTGAGAATAAGCACTACCTTTGCTTTTTTCCGCACACACGGGTGGTGACCCTCCTCGACAATCGCCTGGGATAGGTTTACTATGTCCCTTATTATATTGTTAGGCAGATTGTGTAATGCTGCATTTCCTATGCCATCTAAACCCGGGGCCTTCCTGAAAAACAGACTATTTGTACAGATATTGTACTTGTCTCGGTGGTACACAACGGAGGTGTGAGATGTTTTATTCTTCACTTTTTCTACTACATAGGAGGTTGGTAGTGAATAAAAAGACTTGTGCTTCTATTCTCTAATACATTTAGATAGCACTAAAGCAGATTCCCTACAACGGCTTGGGATCACATTGATTTGAGCACTTAACACTAAGCCTAAATCGTATAATGCACTTTGACACAACAGTTGACAGGTCGACAAAACACTTGAAACTTATTCTAAGGCTAGGGCTACCGAAGACGCAGAGTTTCTTTTTGTTCACTCGCCGGGACAAAATACGGGGTCTTACCGAGATGCAAGTTATGCAATGACTTGCCAAGTGCAATTTACACAAAAACTGTACGGAATCTTGCCGAGTGCAAGTACTAACTTACTGTCTTTTACCGACCACTTTAAAATTCTATCGAGATTCTCTTCAGTACTTTGGTACCGCCTCTACCCTTGCTGAAAATAGAGCAACCAATTAAAGTGCGTGACGTCACCCACCCAATTTACACTATTGGCCAAAAATCCGTCAGCCATGCCTACTTTGGACAACAAGGAGGATGAATAAATTGTCCTAGGAAGAGTACGTGGGAATATCCTAAATCCTATTAAGAATGAAGCCAATAAAATTATCTGTTGTTGATATAAAGATCAAAGGCAATGTACCGACATACCTAATTACTCTCTAATAATATTAATTTATGTAATGTCGCGTACAGGTATGTCAGCAAAGAGGTACGTCTTATTCCGCTAATCCGGTGGGAAACTTAGGTATAAAAAACACAAATTATCTAAATTATTTTTCGCCGACCGATGGCTTAATGCAAAAAAGAGAAACCTATTGTGACTAAGAGGGTACAATAAAGCCGTATTTGGTTTTTGTGAGTCATCTAATATTGTCCCGATAATATAATTAATATTTAATTTAAAAAGAAATACTATGTGTGAAAAAAAAACGCGTCGTGGTAAAACGTTGATGTTGATTACGGATATATTAAGCTCCTCCGGAGGACGGAATTTGGTGAATTGGCCTGTACCTCCTACTTACCAGGATAATAAGTTAGAGGTTTCATTATATACTGACTTGCTGCATGCATGGATCGTATATTCCTATAAATGTCTCAACAAGATTTCTCAGAACTCATAAATACACTGACCTGGCACTACGTTACTCTAGTTTCTAATAAGGCATATCTGGCTCAATCTTACTATTTTGATCACTAGTAATGGGACATATCCTGTCGCATCATGATGGTAGGAGGGTTTCGGCATTTCCTAATATTTGTTATTACATTTTCCTAATACATCAATTATAACAGTTTAACCATAGATAAACTTATTACAGATCCTAAGGCCAGACCGATGCCCATGAACACCGTCATCATGGAAGATGCTGCTTCCTTTTCAAAATCATCCACTTTCCTAAAAAAAAAAACATAAAAATATATTCTTCAAAATAATTCTGATTTCTTTTTTAGCGTTAGCAAAGACTATCGATTATTAAAATCAAAAGGGTTAGTGGTAATCTCTAAGCAAAAACATTTCTTTCATACTATGACATATTATGTATAGGGGAAAAAATTTGCTTTCTGACAACTTGCTGAGGCCTTATACAGGGTGTCTGTAAAAGGTCTTTACAACAACCTACCACATATTCTTCAGACCAAAATTAGCCGATTAAAGTAAACTTACCTTAATACAAAGTTGCTTAGTTTGGGCGCTAGACGGCGCTGAAGTGACAAGTTTTAAATCGTTTTTCTGGATTAATTCAAAAACTGCTCATACTATTTTGCCGAAATTTGGTACGTTGGCATAGCTTTATGGGGCAAAAAACCCATGTCACAATTCTGATTAATATCAGTCCATGGGCGTAGAACCTGGGGACGTGGTAGGTTTTTGTAAAGACCTTTTACAGACACCCAGCACAGTAAGCATTGAAGGAATCATGCTAAAACAGCTATTCTCCTAGCTGTCTCCCCAATGAGCGCTGCGAATTACAAAGCACAATCTGCCATATCTTGTCTAACACAGCTAGATAACAAAATACAAACTCAGATTGCAGAAACTACCGGAAATATAAGAAATCTTTATTTCCAATGAGTGCTGCCTCTATTGTACTGTTTACGCAGTCCAGCGTTGTTGCTTTAAGGAGTTTCACTTTTCCAACGATAGACATGATTGCATATACTTATCCTGTACTGACGATAACTAAATAGTACGAAACCGGTCAACAGAAATTAGATAACGATAAATAAATTATTATTGTTATAGTAGGTACCTACAGGAATGACATAAAAAATATCTTAAGTTTTTTTCTCGATAGCAGTGCCTCGGTTGGAAAAGTCATGGAAATTTTTCTGCTTAGAAATTACCACTAGCAAAGAAAACAAGTGACCTACTACTTTTACTTTTATTGATATTTCGTGGTTATGTCTAATTTGCTGATCTAAAAAATATTTTGTGCCAGTACCACCAAACCGCTCTTAACGTTGTTCTAAATGGTTGAGAAAATACGTGCCAGGTAGTAGACAAAAGCTGCCAGGGTATCCAAAATGGAAATAGAACAAAAATGTCAATAGTACTTTGTGCCAGCACCACCAGTCCGCGCCTAACATTGTTTTAAGTGCTTTAACTTAGTCGATAATAAGAAAAAAATGTGTCAACCAATAAATATTTTTTTTTAGTCATGTATGTTTGGTTGCATAAACACGGGCAATAAAATTATTTTGGTGACAGGAGAAGATTAGCCATTTTGATAGTATTACCAACATAAAATGAAGGCATGTAAATTTAATAAATTTATATGGCATATTTCCTTCTGTAAAAAAATGCAAAATAGAAAATATAGTGTAAAGTCCATATTTTATCAAGCTTTAAGCGTATTTGTTCCGTTAGAAAAATCCCCGCAAGCGACTTGTTTTCTAATATGGGCGCATGCGCTAAAATCATGCACTATAAAAGATGTACTTTAATATACATTGTATCTCGGAAAGGGAACAAGTTTACCAACCTATGTCTATAATATTAAAATATCTTAGGAAATATCCTGTTTAATAGAGATCGTAAGACACAAAAATTGTAGAGGCCAAGAACGAGAGAATTTGTAAATAAATCCATCTGTTTCAACAAATAAGTATAATAATTAAATTTGTTCAATTAAGTGTCAGTCATATCTTATTTATGCAATATAAGTAATAATTTAAAAGGTCATGGTGAATCGGGTGAAAAGTATTAATATAAATGTCTTCCTTTGCATTATTACACTACAGCATACGAGTCCAAACATCGGGGACCGGTAGACATAGTGACAGATATGTTTGGTGGTTATTACCAGTCGTCAGATTGCCATAACCTGGCTACACCAACTCTATCATTAGGCCTCTAGTGCCTTAACTACTGATGTAGAACACATTCAGTAAGTAGTGACAGCAGAAGAGCGCCATCTCGAGAATATGTCGGAATGCAAAAGAAAACCACACTATGCGTCATAATATGGCAACAGGATATCTACTAAGGACGGCATACCGTTTCTGCGAAAGGAACGCTTTTCACACTTCCACAAATATTACTGCGGGTTTGCAGTTAGCAATTGGGATCGTGCGTTCCGATCTTCCGGACACGGATGGCAGCACTTTACCTTTTTAACACCAAAAATACGTGAAAAAATTTAAGAGAAAAAAAAATTCTTCACGGACGCTAAACTCTCTTAAATAAATATATACCTATACAGGCGGGTGAAACAAGTTCGACGGTCATCTTTAAATTGGGGGTTCGCATTGTGTAGTTTGTTGTGACAAGAAAATTTCCAAGTAGGTACGTATGGTCCGTCTATCTATCTTACAAACTCATTATAATTGCTAATCCCTTACCGTCAAAATAACCTATTCTGCGAGGTGTAAAATTCGGCCACCTGATATCTGGGGACTCCAGGTACGGATCTATTTAAAGACTATTATATTATTATATTTTCTCAGTAATCCCCTTAAAATAATTAGGGTAAAATAAAATAGGTTTATTTTAGTAATTTAAATATGCTGACTTTTGGTTTTAAAATTCAGTTAGATGCTTGTATTGGTTTAGACAAGAAATTATTTGTTGCCAATTAAATGTGATGTCTAAGAATGTTTCGTCCGTGGGAAGAAACCAGTACGCTAAGTGGATCTACGGGTCGTGATAATAATCAATTAAAGCGTGTTGACAGTTGACACAAAATAAGTAATCTTCGACGTTTACACCACCCTTCTTGGAACGTGATTTTTCAAAATTTGGTGCAGTAAAGGAAGCGGCAGCTTTGACACGCAGGCCAGTGGCCACAGTGTGGTTTGTTGTAAATAAACCTATAGTTGAGAGACGAAAGAGGAAAAACTCTTTTACTTTTAAGAAACTGGACGCGACGGATGCCGATATAATTCGTAGAAAAATATATGCCATGTACAGGGAACAAATGATTCCCATTTTAAAAACCCTATTGCAAAGATTAAAAAAAGATAATACAGGAATAGAGTGTTGTCGTGAGACTCTAGGAAATGTATTTTAAGAAACGGGTTTAAAATGAAAAAAATTAACAAACGACAAGTAATTATGGAATCGGCCAGGTTAAAAAGATGGAGGATGGAATATCTAGTTGCAGTCCATGGATATAGACAGGATGGAAGGGATATTATTTATTTAGACGAGACGTGGTATGGCACACACGAAGATTACAGATAAAGGTTGGGTAGATTTATCGGGTCAATGCAGAACCAAAGCTCCATCCAGGACTATATGATGAAAAATAATATGTATTTTGAGGAAAATTACACAAAAAAGCAATTGCTCGAAATTTTAAAATCACTTTTAATATACGTACTGTTACTTTACAAAGGAAATAATTATAAAGCATTTTTTAAAGAAACCTTTTAGTTTTTTATCAACAGGTGTGTTTAATGTTCAACAAGGCGGATTATTTTTTTAGAAGAAACTCCGGTGGCTCCTATAATATACAGGGTGCCCAAAAACTCTCGTGACAAACTTTAAGGGGTGATTCTCCAATAGGAAAAAAAGTTCCTATAAACATAGGTCCGCAATCGCTTTATTTTTGAGATACAGGGTAGGGTGTTACAGTTTTTTAGCGGAACAAAAAATATGTACGACACTGCCGATCTCTCTTGATAACACAATTATGTAGGCAGCTCAATGTCTAACGCGAAGTACCTTTTAATAAGTTTTTGGTTTAGGCTTTGTTTAGGAGATAAACGAATTTTATTAATGGGCATAGCGATATTCAAATATGTATGCTCCATTCCACAATTATTCGTTGAGTTCTCGACCGCAATAAAATTTAAATGACAAACCCTCAGGTCGTAATCCCAACCATAATAAAGTTGCCTATTGTGTATGCACCGGACCTTTTGAAAGGGTACAGGTCCTGATTACCTACTAATTTCAATAGTTTAGGTTAGCCATTTTCAACAAAACAACAAATATAAAATAATAGGTAAGTATCTTTATTTTAATCATGTAATTAAATAGCTATTAATATTTATACAAAAATACTAATCTACTACTATATTTAGCTCTGTTTCACTATCACTATCGTCTTCATCTATGCCTAAACTAATTATTAAGGGCCTCACGTTACTATTAAATATGTTATAGGAATCTTCGACTTGGATCACGTGTCTCACAGAATTTTTCCCACTTTCTACTAAGATATTATTTACACATTTTTTAATTAATTCTATAATAGAACTACTTAGTGTAGGGGATGTGTTTTCTCTTCTAGTCATCGTCTTTAACTGGCTCCATATATGTTCTATTGAGTTAAAAATACAGTAATACGGAGGGAGGCGTAAAACTGTGTGACCATTAGCACTTGCGAGATTGTCAGAGATATATTCTTTTTCAGGTCCTTTTTTGTATAGGTTTCCTCGAAATATATATTACTTTCCATCACATAGTTTTGAATTTCCACTTTTGTATTATTTGAATTCGGCACTTTACTTAGTTGGCGACTGTGGTAACTAGCGTTGTCCATCACAATAACACTATTTTTGGGCACATTCAGAAGCAGACGATTCTGAAACCAATCTTCAAGCAATGTAGCATCCGTGTCTTGATGGTAATCCAAAGATGAATTGGCAATTTTCTTCGCAGATAATAATAGAGCGTTGGGAATAAATCCATTTTCAACCTGCAATTTGCCATTAACCTACCTAATATACCAATATAATAACATAATTAATAGTAACGTAAGGCCCTTAATAATTAGTTTAGACATAGATGATATTTTAATATTGTAGATTAGTATTTTTGTATAAATATTAATAGCTATTTAATTACATGATTAAAATAAAGATACTTACCTATTATTTTATATTTGTTGTTTTGTTGGTCACACGAAGAAAAGCCTAGGGATTAAGTGATAAAGCTCAATTTTGAAAATAATATTTATTTTGAAGAGAAACAGTAGCATATATTTCTTTCGTTAAAAATATCAAAATACTTCTTAGCGCGGACGTCACTAAGGTAGAGCAAATCTTTTTTATGAAATAAATATGTTTTCATGCCTAGTTAGTACCTACTAAAATTCGAAATAATATTTAAAGCGGTCTCAAAAATATCTTTTTTTCATTTTCAACACTCTGTATCCTAAAATTAAATCAGCTGCAGCTGTTTATAGGAACTTTTTTCCTATTGGAGAATAACCCCTTAAAGTTTGACAGGAGAGTTTCTGGACACCCTGTATACCAATGTTGTTTCGTATTTTCTTTATATGAAAATGTTTCTTTTTAATGCAGTTTTTAAGTACTTTTAACGTCCAATTGTTAAAATGCCTTCACTTTCAGTTAATTTTGGTTGATAAGGCATTCGAGCCCCTGAAATTTATAATTAAACTTGCTGGCCATAATACGATAAGTATTATACTTAGCTAACTGAATAAAATTTAATGCCACCGTTAGCGTGCTTGTATCTCCTTACTAATGTTTGTTACCTGCTTATTGTCCCATGGTCCATAATCTATTTTATTTCATCGCCTACATGGTAATCAGACTAGTATGCTTATGGTGGCGTTAAATTTTGACTAGCTTATGGAAACTTTAATAAAAATAATAAAGACATGTTTTTCTAGAAGGAGAAAAACATTCCCCGCAACAAGGATATCAGCGATAAGGCTGAAAAATAAGAAAAAGCAACAAACAAAAATAAACACAGTTTAATAGCAACTACAAAAAATAAAACACCTATATAATTAAAATTAAGTATACAGGAAAAGCTTGAACAAAAAATGTAAACCTATTAGAAATATATTTACTAGGTATTTACCTAGAAAAATTCAATTATAGATTCCAACAATGTAAACAAATGCATGCAAACAGCCTGCAAACACTGACTAGGACCCTCCCCGAACGGTCGCTCAACTAATTTACCACTGCAACAATCGATTGCTAGGTTCAAAATTCAATTGACAGGCTGGAAATTATCATTCGGTTTTTGGTCGTGTTGAAACAAACCTGTGGTTTATATCATTGGAGTCTGTAAATGACTTTTAGTATAGACACCTTAAGTTTAATTTATCAGTCATACCCCAATTATTTAATAAGAAATAACAATAAAGTTTTTTTTTTCAAAATCCAAGCGCCCGTTATACAAGACTTTTATAAGCAAGTGTCTAAATAATTTTTATGAGAGTAAGTACAAGGTAACTGGATGCTGTTTTGGAGTATCTCTCACAGCTCTGCTGACCGAGCAACTAAATGTTATAAGTTACAAATAAACCGATCAACACGCTTAAAAGACAAATATATTCAATATGCGAAAACCCCAGAAGGTATAAAATAGTTTATACAAAATTGATGCAGAACCTAACGGTAACACTTTAACGTATAAAATTTTATTGGATATTTTTTGAACAGAAACAAAGTTTTAAACTTTCACAATTTTAATTTTTTTAAAAAAATTAAAATTGTGGAAATTTAAAACTTTGTTTCTGTTCAAAATTTATAATGGATTTCCATCAAGTATCGGCTAAATCAATCTATTTTATTGGATATTATATTCAGAAAACGAAATTGGTGTTGAATTGATGTATCTATATCTAAAAATAACTTACTTAAATGTCTTTTCGTAAGCGAGTTTTTTTGTATTTAAGTTGTTTTCTTTCTATCGGGCTCCGTTTTCGAACAATTGGCGGGGGTAACTAGAGTTAAAACGCTCTACTCTGTATATTAATTATTACGTCAATATTTTACTCCAAGTTTATAATATAATAACACCATGGTAGTAATAAGTTTCGGCATTCCCTATAATATCAATTTATATTCGTACATAATTATAGGAGTTTAACTATAGTTAAACTTGTTAGAGATCCTAAGGTCAGACCGAATCCCAAAAACACTGTCATCATAGCAGATGCTGATTCTTTCTCAAAATCATCAACTATCCTATAAAAAATGTATAATAAATAAACTATACTGCCTCATGGGTTTTTGTTTCAATAACTTTTACTACTAGAAGTGAATTATTGCATTTTCTATCAAAAAAACGCTTAGAAAGAGCCCAACAAGGGCATTTTTTCCGGTAAATAATTAAGCAAGTTGTCTCTAAAAAGTCTGTACAAAATTCTAACATAAAATCCTAAAACTAAAATATGAGGATTTATCCCAAACTACCTTAGTCCAAATGTTGATAGTTTTCGAAATAGTCAAAGTTTTTTTTTAAACTTTTTTCCAAGTATTTATCTTAATAATAGCAGAGTTCTCAATAAATTTGGTAGTAAGGGCTTTTTTGGGACATTAAATCCAGATGTGATAACAGCTTTTTCATAGAGGTATCTTGCAGAGGGCAGCCTCAGCCCTCCAGGGTGTTAATTTTTTTGTGTAATTACAAGGTATCTCGGTAACTAGTTAAGATAGAAACTGCGCTATTTTTTCGTGAAACAAAAGATGCCGCAAACAGAATTGTCATAGCTTTCTTAGTTTTTAAGCTACAGGCTGTTTTCGAAAATGCTTGCTTTTTGACCACCCCCAGTATTTCGGTTATCCTTTAACTTATCAAAAAATTGAAAACTGTTTCTAAAAGTGTTTTTTAAGTAGAATTCAGTGGCGTGCTCACTTTTTTCTGGGAGTCTTACTTCTCGAGAATTAAAGCAAACATATGAGTTTTTAAAAAGGACACCCTGTATATTTTTCTCTTATTTTATAGAGCTTTTTTTAAGTTTTTGAAAAATATATAATATATAGTTGACAAATTGGTTAAGGCTTTCGCGGCCAGTTAATGAACTGGTGTAGTCCTGACAAGGAAGCAATTTCAACCGACGACGGCCTTTAGACCCGAATCAGTACTACACCAGTTAATATATAGTTGATAGTTATTATTAACAATAAACGCACAAATCAAAAAATTTAGAAAATTAGGATAGTATAGGCCATGAAACCATTGAAACAAACAAAGAATATGTCATGACTGCTAGAATAAATATTATGTGTAGCATCGTTAGAAGTATTAAGATTTAAAATTATAAGCTGCGTAAATAATTTGGCTGGAGACAGTCCCATTTTATCATGAATGCTATGAATAAAATAGAAGAGTATTACACAAAGTGTCTAAATAATAATGATGGGAGTATAGAACACTTGCAAACACTTAAATTATTTTATTATTGCTGTTATTAAAATTGCGATTTTTTCCATTGTGAATTTCATAATTTTTTGATCTTTCATTGCCAATATTTCAACAATGGCTAAAGTGACTATAGGCAAATTATATATTTTTAAATAATCAATTTTAAGCTTTATTCCATAAATAAAGTCCGTCTATCTATCTTAAAACTCATTATAAATGCCAATCGCTTACCGTCACAATAACCTTCTGTGTGAGGTGTAAACTTCGGCCCCCTGATCTGGGGACTTCAGGTACCGATCTATTTATTAAAGACTATTATATTATTATATTTTCTCAGTAACCCTCTTAAAATAATTAGGGTAAAATAAAATAGGTTTATTTTAGTTATTTAAATATATTGATTTTTGGTTTTAAAATTCAGTTAGATGTTTGTATTGGTTTAGACTAGAAAAAAATTAACAAACGACAAGTAATTATGGAATATAGACAGGATGAAAGGGATATTATTTATTTGGATGAGACGTGGTATGATACACATGAAGTTCCAGATAAAGGTTGGGTAGATTTATCGGGTCAATGCAGAACCAATTTTAAAGCAAAATTACCATATTATAGACGCGTTTTTTTCTTATATTTTATAATTTTTTTAGATATTTATACAAAAATATTGTAACAAGACAAAGTTGACAGGTGGTTTATGTGTTGCCTTATAAACTATACCGAAGTATTGTGCCGTGCGGCTCAAAATTTTTTTGAAATCTGCATTATTATATTTTCCTCTAATTTTGTTCAAGTTAAAAAAAATCAAGTATTTTTGTGTCAAATGCGGTTTGTTCCCTTAGCAACCAAAATACATTGTCATACAACGCTTTCATGTCAGTTTAGAGGTCTTCTTCAAAATTTTCACTAGCATTTTCACCTATTTAAAATAAAAAAAACTGTTTTAAAAATGGATATCACTGAAGAAGAACTTCCAGAAGATGTCCTAGAAGCCGCCAAAATGGCTAGTTTGCAATTGCTGCCTGCCAAATCGCGAGAAAAATACGAGAAACAGTACGAGTTGTTTTCCAAATGGTGCGAACAAAGGGGGATATAGTTGTTTTTGATGTCAATAAAAATTTAAAATTAAAAAAATATATAGTTATTTCACTCGTAGAAAAAATATTGTTCCTAACACGTGCGCAAAGTAGTTTTCCCGCACTTAAAGCTTATCCGAACTCCGCTTCGCGTCGTTCGTCTAACTGCTTTCGCGTGCGGGAAAACATAACTTTGCGCACTGAATAGGAAAACTACTATTTTGTGTTTTCTTTCTAACATAAAAAAATAAGTACGACACTTTTGTTGCATACAGGTAGATAAAAAAAATATTTTTTTTTCAGGCTTTTACATATATTTGTATCTTAAAGCAGCGCAACCTTTTATTCTATCAGCAACGAGTGCGTCCCTGCTTTCATTCGATCACCCGCTGGGTGATTTAAAATTATAAGCTGCGTAAATAATTTGGCTGGAGACAGTCCCATTTTATCATGAATGCTATGAATAAAATAGAAGAGTATTACACAAAGTGTCTAAATAATAATGATGGGAGTATAGAACACTTGCAAACACTTAAATTATTTTATTATTGCTGTTATTAAAATTGCGATTTTTTCCATTGTGAATTTCATAATTTTTTGATCTTTCATTGCCAATATTTCAACAATGGCTAAAGTGACTATAGGCAAATTATATATTTTTAAATAATCAATTTTAAGCTTTATTCCATAAATAAAGTCCGTCTATCTATCTTAAAACTCATTATAAATGCCAATCCCTTACCGTCACAATAACCTTCTGTGTGAGGTGTAAACTTCGGCCCCCTGATCTGGGGACTTCAGGTACCGATCTATTTATTAAAGACTATTATATTATTATATTTTCTCAGTAACCCTCTTAAAATAATTAGGGTAAAATAAAATAGGTTTATTTTAGTTATTTAAATATATTGATTTTTGGTTTTAAAATTCAGTTAGATGTTTGTATTGGTTTAGACTAGAAAAAAATTAACAAACGACAAGTAATTATGGAATATAGACAGGATGAAAGGGATATTATTTATTTGGATGAGACGTGGTATGATACACATGAAGTTACAGATAAAGGTTGGGTAGATTTATCGGGTCAATGCAGAACCAAAGCTCCATCAAATAAAGGTAAGCGTATAGCAATAATTCATGCTGGGACAAAAAACGAATTTATACCAAACGCTTTGACCTTATCAGGCAAAAATATAAAGGACTCCCTTGTTGACTATCACGATGATACTATGGCAGAACTATTTGAAGACTGGTTTAAAAATAAATTATTACCAAATATACCACCAAATACTGTGATAATAATGGATAATGCGAGCTACCATAGTCGTAGGTTAAATAAAGTTCCGTGTTCCAATGACACAAAAGTTACCATCCAGAACTATATGATGGAAAATAACATGTATTTTGAGGAAAATTACACAAAAAAGCAATTGCTCGAAATTTTAAAATCATTTTCAATAAAAAAGCAATATTATTGACACTTTGGCGGCAGAAATGGGCCATACCGTGTTAAGACTTAAGGAGCATTTACACGTATCCAGTAGCTGGCGCCAGTCTCACTGGCGCGCTAGCACTGTCATACTAGTGGCATCGTATGAACACTTTTTCGTGCCAGTCCAGCGCTGGCCGCCAGCACTGGAGCGAATAGAGATCGCGTCTATTTTCCTTGCCAGTAGCTGCCACCCCCTACCCCGTAACACCCGCGCCAGTGTTACAGGAAACGTCTAAACACGTTGGCGTCAGTCGCTGTCATTATTGGATTGTATATTTTTGTGTTTTTCATATAAAATGGCCCGTAAATATAGTGAAAATGAAACGTTTAAGCTTGTTGAACTGTACAGAGAGCAGGAATGTTTATGGAATATCCGATGCGACGCCTATAAAAACAGAGAAATTCGTATATCGGCCCTACAACAAATTCAGAAAGAGATGGGTATGAAAGGCCTTACGATTACGAAGTTGATTCAACAGCAAAGCCGACCCTCCTGTTATAGCTCTATCACTGATCCATTTCCTCACCCAAAGTCGCTTTTTCTTTCCATTTTCTTCATCTAACATGTTACCCATCTCTTTTTTTAATAACAAACACATGTTTTTTACAATATTTCTTTTTAAATTCGAATTTTTCTCGAATTCATTTAAAAAGGAATGCTGATGCGACAGTGAAAACACACGATTGACTGGACCCGTGTAAACGACTTGGGTTCAGCGCCTTGCCAGCCAAGAATAGGCAGGCCAGTGAGACTGGCGCCAGCTACTGGATACGTGTAAATGCTCCTTTATTCCTTATCATTGGATGTTCAACCCAATTGAACATATGTATATGGCACCAGCTGAAAGCATCGGTAAGGACAACCTTAAATTGTTCTGTGACAGCTTTAGTACAGTCAGAGATGCAAAATATTCCAAACAAAAGCTGGGAAAATTGTGAAGCGCATGTTCAAAAAGTAGAAAAATCATACGTAAATATAGATCTGTTGCCCAGAGAAGAATTATTGTGAACTTGGATGACGACAGTGACAGTGAAACTGACTTGGGTTAAAATGTAATAATTATTTTTCTGACACGGTACTTTTTGTATATTTTGTTTTAATTAATAACCGTCCTATATGTTATAATTTTAATTGTATTGTATCTTATATACTGTCATATTATTATTTTATTGTTATTACTTATTGTTAAATTACGTTTAAAATATGTTTTTGTGTTTTCTTTCTAACATAAAAAAATAAGTACGACACTTTTGTGTGTTGTTGTGGGTGTTTCATTTAAAAAAATTTACAATAAGTCAAAATATGCATGATGCTCAATTGTTTTTTTCGGCAGCAAATCCTGACGGTTTGGATGAATGCCTACAATTTTTGTTAAACACGTTTTTTTCTCTCTCGAATTGCAAAGTTGCTAGAAGTTGTCAAAATATAAGGAAACCCCCTGTACATAACCTCACATTTTTTGACAGTATTATTTGAACATTCAATTACAATTAAATTATAGACTACATAATCAGATGAGGCTAGACTGCCGAAAACGTAAAACGTCGAAAACAAAAATGAAGGTTGATCCCAACTCTGCTGTTAGGTCAATTCTTGGAAATATTTGGGCGTGGTTTCCAAACAAAATTTGAGCAATGACAGGTATCGTCATCAGTTACAAAAGTGTATAGTCAAAAGATTCAGTTTGGCAAACCTTTATCGTTAAATTTCTAAATGTTCGGTATGGCCGTACCTTATACAAATGCAAAAATGAGCGACATGGTTCATGGCTATTGGCAAGGAAATGGTACGGAGTCGGTGAGAGTACACAGAGAAAGATTTCCAAATAAACGCGTACCAAATCACCAAACATTAGTTGCTGTTGCTGCTATAATTACTGATTATGAACTGGATCGTACGATAAGGACACCGGTACCCCTGCCAGGGAGAAAACCAAACTGGTCAGGATTAAGTATCATCTGGCTCTCAAGAAACACCATCATTATTTTTCTAACTAGTTTTCTATTAGCTTTGAAAGCACCGACAAGAGAGAAATGGGACAAAAACTAGAAGAGTCCCCGGAATCGCATCCCCTGAAAAGCGGAATGATTATTGTCTTCTTACGACAGGATGGGAGCGCTCCAGCTGAAAATTACTCATTAATTGAATATGCGAGTACCCGTATGGTTGAGTCCGGCAAGTTTTCCAGTATTTTTAAAGAAATCTTATCGTATCCGGCAACATTTCTATTTTTAATGTCCCTAAAAATTTGTTTTATTTCATTTTGATCAGTCGCTGTAATACTAAAGACTTCAGCAACATGCACACTCTCTAAATAGTCAAGGGGGTCTCTTTGTGATTGTAGATTCGAAGTAGAATTCATTAGGAACGTTAGGGTCAATATCAACATTTATCTGTAGTGTATTCGTCTTACCCTTCAGTTAATTTATGATCTCCCAATTTTTCCTTGTTTTGATATTCGCCTCTGCAAGTTTTTCTTTATAGTAATGATCCTTGGCCGCTTTAAACAGTCTTTTATATTTATTTATTTATTCAATAATAGATCCATACATAAATTGTACTTAATAGTAATACAATATTACTCTGTAAGAGTGTAGACCGTGTCGTTTACTTATAAATAAGAATACATACATAGCTAGGCTGTTACAACTTACTAAAAACTAAAAACTTACTATAAGTATGTATTGGTATTGTTCTTTGCAAGTTCGTTTTTACATTCCTATCATAGTTGTTAATGTGTTGCTATTTAAATTTGTATTATTGTTGGCCCGTTAGCCTTTAAACACACTCCGAATCTCTGCCTGTAAAGTCTGTAAAAAGAGCAAAGGAAGGCAACGAGGAGTTTTAGTACGCAATAAAGCAACTTAAATCAAAACTGTTATCAGATATGGATTTCGCATCCCAAAAAACTCCTCCTACCCAATTTTGAGCGAATCCTGCTATTATACGGAAATATTTGAAAAAAGTTAAAATAATTTTGAGGTTATTGAGAAAACTATTAATGTGTGTCATATTTTGGCCATGGGAGTTTGTGCTAGCATCTTGTAGACCTTTTAGAGACACCACCATGCATATAAAACGGAATAATACCTTAGTATATGGTCTAAGAATAATATACATCGCATAACATGCATCATGCACCATCAAAAAATATAATACTTTATTTAATAATAAGTAGACTCTCGATTATCCGACTCTCGAGTATACCGCCGTTAAAATCCGCATTAACCGAGACATCGTATTATTCGAGCATTAGGCGTAATTATGTGTTCTAGCAACCCAAATTAATTAATTACTATGAAATTAATATATTACTATGCAGACCTGGGGGTTTGTGTTTGTACATACTTTTATACGCCACATATTTAATTAAAGTGAGTCGCAGACGCAAGATAAAAGAAAAAGAGTTGTTATAGCAGTTGACGAGAAATTAAAAGCCATACAAAGTTTGGATGCAGGTGAGGCTGTGGCAGTGGGAGATTGAAAAAGAAACCGGAAGAATATTGAACAGTGGTGCAACAAGCAAGTGGGCCTGTTTCAAGAGAAAATCAATGAAGCGAGCAGAATATGAAAAAAAGTCAACAGAGTGTTGTTTACGTGGTTTACGCAACAAAGAGCAAAAGGTGTCCCCGTTGCTGGACCAGTTTTACAGCAAAAAACCCTAATAATAAGCAGAGAATTTTCTAATTAACCTTGACCATTTTACGGTCAGTGATGGTTGGCTTACTTGTTGGAAGAAAAGATATCTGCAGATACAAATTCTACTGAAAATTTTAGGCAAAATTTTAAAGTGCTAATCGAAACTCAGGGTTACACATTGGATCAAGTTTATAATTGCGACGAGACTGGCCTAAACTATAAATTGCTTGTTTCGAAGTCATTAGCATCGAGGGAGGAAAAAGCAGCTCCAGATCATAAACGCAGTAAAGAGAGACTTACTATAATGGCATGTGCGAATGTAAAAGATACACGTAAAATGCCACTTATGGTTATAGGAAGATCCAAGAGCCACAAAGACATTTCTCCAGATACCCTTCCAGTTTATTACACAAACCAAAGAAGCGCCTGGATGGATACAAAGTGACAAGTACAGTAATGACAAAAACAAACTCTCCAAAAAGGCCCTTTTACTTATGGATAATGCTCCGTCACATCCTGGAAAAGATCTTCGTGTAGGTGGAATTACTGTTAAGTTTTGCCGCCCAACGTTACCGGCCTCTACAACCCATTTGCTTGAAAACTTACAGACGATTGTTTCTTGAACATGTGTTACAAATGACAAAAAATGACGAACCCACCACGACTCTGCGGCAGATTACCTTAAAAGATATTGTCTATTGGGTGAGTCAAGCTTGGGAATCTGTTCGAGCATCCACAATACAAAAATCCTGGAACAATATTATGATCCCGAATGCTGACACAGAATCAGCTGGCTCTAAGATTAAGGGACACTCAAGATGACAGTAATTGTGAATTGTAGAGTAACTCAAAAAAAACACAAAGTCACGGTCTCAAGTTCTAATTTTGGTTACGCGTTTTACCCTAATCGCTACCCACCTACTAAGCACAAAACACTCTTTCTCCCAAGAGGGCATTAGCGTTCTACACGAGCGCTCGAAGGGTAAAGAACTCGATTTGTGGGAAAAGTTAGAAATAACAAAAGCCAAAAAGAGCCCTATTCTAAACTGTGTAAATGATGTTTTTAATGATGAGCCCGGTTTAATTTTTAATAACTTGAGGACAGCGGCGGATTCAATAGGGGGGGGGGGGGCGAATGGGGTTTCGCCCCCCCCCCTGAGCCTTAATCGCGGCTTAAGTCGCAAACCCGATATACGACATACGCTTTCTGAGACCAGAAATTCCAGAGAAATAAATATAAGGAAAGGCTTATAGTCAGTCAACTTTACATACTTAATTATTAATATAATATAAAACAAGCTAATACCTAATATAAACAAATCTATTGGTATGTATTAGGTATGATTGCTTTTAAAAATTAACAAATCTCAACATTGTGTTACCGCGGTATATATGTATTGTATTGATAACTGCCAAGTGCCGATGCCGCCGGAACGGATCAAAGGAGCAGGATCCGCGTATTTTTAACTCGCCGAATACTTAACCTTTACATACTGACAAAAATTCAAGCGTCCCCGAAAGGGTACCATAGTTTTATCTATACATACATCTTTTTCGGGTAATACGACACGTTCGAATTTTTCGTTCAGCAAATCTACAATTAATTGAATTTTGTGAAGCCTGTCCCCTGGCAAACAGAGTTTATTATTTAAGAAATGCCACATTCTCAGCAAAATCTCAAAACGATTTCTTGACATGTAAGTAGCGGCTTTTGACAAATATAACTGACAATTACGCCAATAATCAGCCATCTCGAGCTTTTTATCCATACCCATCCATAATAACACACCCAAAAAACAGCACATTTCTTCAGCATTTGTTCAAGCGAGAAGAAGGCCCAACTGTCTCATTCAGAATGCCATCCAGCCCGCCGGGAACCCCCGGCCACCCGTAGAAGAGTAAAACACGTAAACAGGCGTTACTCGCCGTTAGTAAAGCTGTTGAAATTTTTATTTCTTAATTGTAGCTCTATTATTTTATTAATTTATTGGTGTCGAGTGAGTGAGTTATTGTTTGGATGTGAAATTTCACAATTACCTCATAATGAGTGCTAATGAAAATAAAAAAAGAAAGGCAGGGCCCATTGACAGCTTTTTTAAACGAATTAAAATTTTTGAAAATAAGCATTATGGTAGTGAACCAGTTGAAACTGTAAGTACATTTTAATTGTTTTTATAGTGTGTCTACGTAAGCTCGAATCGCATGGAAAACTTTCTTATTATTAGTTTTAAGAAAAAAGTAATTTTTCATTAAACGTTTATGTTTCTGCATAGCCTAAAAGTTAAAAAGTCAATGTCAAAATTTTGCAGTCGTATGTCGTATGCGAGGTTTTTCAAAAAATATGAATTTGATATATGATTGACGATAAGCTCGAGTCGCCCCCCCCCCCTCAGCAAAATCCTGGATCCGCTACTGCTTGAGGAACGACCTAAATTTATAAGTTTTAATTTGTGTTTGTAAATGACTCCGTGGCGTAGCGGTCAAACACACGACTGTGAC
The DNA here is from genome assembly GCA_963920685.1 of Polydrusus tereticollis. Classification (NCBI taxonomy): domain Eukaryota; kingdom Metazoa; phylum Arthropoda; class Insecta; order Coleoptera; family Curculionidae; genus Polydrusus; species Polydrusus tereticollis. The sequence goes on from OY987331.1 coordinate 98,798,327, forward strand.
TCTCGGGGCACTGGGTTCAAATCTGGTTTCTATGAAGTTTTTTATGAAAAATTTTTTTGTTGCTAATTTCTTTTTAAATTGTTGTACTCTCCTAACCTTAGTTTTAGTGTTGTTTTTAATGTGTTGTGAAGATGTCGAGTCTATGTTTTTATATATTTTAATTACAAAACTTTATGTGGACCATAGTAATAAGGTAGAATTTTATTTCCTTTACACATTTTCTATACAGGTGTACCTATATGAGGCAATATATTTGTAGGTCTGAAATATGTTTGTAGGTCTGATGATGCCCGATTAGGGTGAAACGCGTAACCAATACAAAAATTAGAACTTGAGACCGTGACTTTGTTTTTTTGAGTTACTCTACAATACTGAATTCAGGTCTCTTTGTGAACCATGGGCGGATTCTTTGAAGTGATTGTGAAGATGAGATGAGCTTGTTTAATGAAACAATTAAAAGGATATGAAGATGTTACAGAACAAGATGTAGACCAATGGATTGCTTCTGATGACCATGAGCAAGAGCTTTCTATAGAAGAAATAGCTGCTTTTGAACAAACTCAAGAGGTAGACCTTCTTGAAAAAGAATATGAAGGATTTGTTCCTGAACGCATCTCTAATCAATGTTTTGCTGCTTTTAAAAAAAGCCCTGCAATATGTGAAGCAGCAGCCCAAGCCCACGACATCAGATGTTATGCTTTTAAAAAGATTAAGTAATATCGCAGCACGAAAGAGAAACTCTCAGAAACAGCAAACTTTTATTACCAATCATTTTAATGTAGTAGAAAAATAACTTTTTTTTGTTTTATTTACATACATTTATGTATTAATTTTGTTTTTAGTTGTTCTTTTACAGAGTTTCTTTTTAAATATTTGTCAAAATAAACAAAAAATGTATATTTACTACAATTTGCAAATAAAATATTTAAACATATTCAAGGCAATTATGATTAAAAATAAATAAATAAGCAAATCAAACTTATTAAGATGTTTAATTAATATCCCATTGTCAAACAAATTTTGTAAAGTAATGTTTGATTTATTGAATCGACATGTTGGGTTCACAACGACCATAGTCCGACAAAAGTCTAAAACGTAAAAACTAATTTTTCTTACCTGGGGGCTAAAATTGCAGTTAAATTTGCCAAATACCCATTGCTAATGGCACATATGAATAAGATAATAATGTACTGGTAGTCTTTATCAAAAACCACAGCCCAATGAGTCCTTGGTTGCGCATTACACAGCATCATCAATGGAATGAATACAAATCTTGAGAGACTGAGAATAAGTATAACACTTTCATTCCTTGGCTAAAAAATTACAATAATTGTATTTTTTAATAGTGATTTAGGCACTATTAATTGGTAACTTTGATATTTTTAAAAATATAACACGGCTTACTCATTTAAGGAGGATTACAACTCTTTAACTAATAATATACAGAGTGTTCCATTTAAGTTTTTCAAGAAAAAGTACATCTCTACAAAATGTGGGCATGCTGCATAAGTTTAACACGAAAGTAAACTATCTCGAGACAAAATTAGCTAGCCATACACGGAGACTTAGGAGCGCGTGTAAGCACGGGGCGTTCCGAAGCAAAGGACTGGAACGCCACGCTCCAAGAGCGGCATTCTCAACAAACGACCAAGATTTCCGTGCACGTTTACTTGATAGGTTCGCAGTGGCACATTCTAAAGTTTTGTTAGTCTGCTAGAAATCGGGCAGGATTGAATTGGGGTGTGGTATTCTAGAAATATGAGAGGTTTTGTGGTCAACGTGACACTTCACTAATCAACACTTCTGCACGCGAGTTTTTAACGGCACACCTCAATCCTGTGCTCCGGAGTGTTGGCGTGTGCTAACTGACGAAAATTGGTATTATGTGTGTTTGTCAAAAAGTGAAACACAGAAACAATTCAAAGGGTAATTTTTAAATAATAATAAACAACAAAACACTAGATATAAAACTAAATCAATATCACAATAAATGTTGGAAATGTCCACCTTCTGGCTGCATGCACGCATCTAATCTTCTTCTCATTAATTCGCACACTCTTTGGAAAATTCCTGGAGTATTTTGAATCGTTCTACAAAAGTTAATTATTCCATTTCTTAATTCTTCTTCATTTTCGATGGGTGTCTGGTAAACTAAGGATTTAAGATATCCCCAAAGAAAAAAATCCAAACTGTTAAGGTCTGGTGACTTAGGCGGCCGTGGTTGAGGCTCTTCCCGACCTATCCAATGGTTACCGAAAGTACGATCTAAAAATTCTCGCGCTAGGATGCTAAAATGTGCCGGGACACTGTCATGCATAAACCACATTTCATTTCGTAGTCTAAGCAGCACATCTTCCAGTAAAATAGGCACATCTTTTTCAAGAAAATGACGATATCTCTCTCCGTTTAATCTTCCTGGAATAACTAATTAAATAATCTCCAAGGATTCCTGCCCACACGTTAAGAAATAACTGTTCTTGGAAATGTGAAAATTGCGTATAGCGTTGCGTGAGAAATTTGCTTAGTCGGTAAACAGGATTTGATTTTTAAATAAAGGATTTTGAATACGGCATTAGAGAACCCAACGACAGAAGTTGACACTTAGTGGAAAATCACGAGGGAGGAGCGCCTAAACTCTTTGAATGTGGTAAGGATATAACAAATTATCAATTAAAAATTTCCACACTAGAACATGAAAAATGTTTAACGTTGGCGCTATTTTTTAGGTGCTTGTTTCCGGGTGCTCTTCTACCAGATTAAATAAATAGCCATTTATTTCCGACAGGCCGGAGCCCACTTACAGGAAACTCAAACAAATTAATCGAATTATAAACAAAAATCTTACAAAAGTAATGACCTTGCTATACTTAAAATCTAATAACAAAAAGTAAGAAACTAAAGCTAAGTTAACAGGAACCAATGACTACTAATGAGGATAGCCGGACATATTGCGCAAGTGTTTTAATATGGTTGGGAGGCTGTCATGAAATATGTCGGAGAGGGCTGAGATACGATTGAAGTTGTGGCACATTTTGTGAATGGGACCTTGAGGCAAAATATTGGATCTCGCGAATGCAAGGAAAAATGTAGGCCGATGTCGGGCACCTGTGCGGGGAACATGAAGCGATAGTTGTTCCAGTAGAAATGGGGCAATCGATTTTAGAGTTAAGAAGTTTATGGAGTATCGATAGTGACTGTGAGTCGCGACGTACTGTTAAGGGCAACTCACCAAACCTAGCGAGGATGTGGCCATGCTCGAAACCCCGTTGCGGGTAGATACCATCCTCTCTAAACATAAGATACTTTAGGAATCGCCTTTGGACGGACTCCACAGATTGATTATGGCAATTGTAAATGGGGGACCATATGATTGAGCAATAATCCAACTTTGACCTCACATAGGAGTAATACAACAGTTTAAATGTAGATACATCAGAAAAATGCTTGCAGTTTCGCAAGACAAAGCCCAAGGTTCTAGAGGCGCTAGAAACCATTTGATCAATATGTGGAATAAAGGAGAACCTCTCATCGAAAACGACTCCGAGATCCCTTATGGTGGTGAGTCTGTTCAGTGTGGATCAGTTTATAGAATAATTGAATTGAAATGGAGTTTTTGTCCGAGTGTAAGAAACGACGTTACATTTAGAGATGTTGAGATTCAGTTTGTTATCCAGGCACCACTGGTTAAGAACATCGAGGCTGTCGCGGAGGGATGCACAATCCGCGACAGCGTCGATGCGGTTAAATATTTTGAGGTCATCAGCATAGGCGAGTCTGTTGCAGTCAAGCGTCGAGACAAGATCGTTTATAAATATGTTGAAAAGAAGTGGCCCCAGGTTAGAACCCTGGGGGACACCCGACATAGTTACAAACAAGTCCGACCTAAACCCCTCAAACTCAACAAACTGAGTACGATCCAGAAGGTAGGATTGTAATAGTGAGACAAGCCTGTTAGAGAAACCGAACTGGTCAGACGCCTTATGGAGTAGAATGTGTGATGAATGTGAATTAAGAACTGCTTCCTCGGTTTCTTGGGTTCTTACCGTCCGATGTGCATCCGATAGATGAGCTGCTTTCTCAAACCTTCCTGTTTCCCTCAACCGAGCGTGAATTTTTGAAAACGTTTTTGAAGTAGGAGTTGTGCGGTTCGGATAACGCTCCTGATAGAAACGTTAAGCTTCATATGCATTTCCGTTAGCAGGGTCCGTATGTAAAATGTATGTCAGCATTCTCAGCATTGGTAAAGTTTACCATTTTTAACAAATAATCACAATAATAATAAATAAAACTATTCAACTATGCGTCAAGATATTATTTTTGACATGACACAAAATAAACATTGGAATGTACGTACTAGCCTACTTGATAACTTTTATTTTTAAGTTTTTAAAATTGTTTCACTTTTTGACAAATACATGCATCGATTAATTTAAATCAAAATATCTCGAAAACGGCTGCTTGTAGCAACTTTTGACAAGCATACCATTTTCACGTAAAAATGATACAGGAATCGATTTTTCTTTAGAAAATGTGATATATACATGCACGAAAAAGTTGCGACTCCCCAAAAGAGAAAAGACCTGTAGGTGGCGCCCCCTACAATTAAGGGCCAAACTAAGATCAAATTTTAATTTCCTATAATAAAAAATCACCAAATACCAATTTTCGTCCAAATATAGACATTATTTCAAAAACTATTTACGAAAAACAAAAATAAAAATAAATTTTTAACACCCTGTATCTCAAAAATAAAGGGCTTGCGGACTCATGATTATATGAACTTTTCCCCTTTTAAATAACTGAGGACTCCTGCTGTAAAATATCGGACACTTATTAAATAACACACTGTATATTAAAAAAATTATTTCATTAAAAAAATATAAAATTGAAATAAAAACATTTATATTGGAAATAAACGCTTTAAAAATATTTTTGGAAATGCTTCAACTAATTAATGCTATTTAATATTATATTGTGAATCAATTATATAACTCATCTTTCAGAATAATCTGCAAGAAAGTAGCGTTTATTGAATACTTGCAACTTTTATAGAAATATTCTTAAATATTTGTAATTTTAAATACTTTTAAATAAATAAGATTTGCCCCTAACAAGCACGTCTTCAGGGATTTATGAATAGGTTTATTGAACGGGCAATGTAACAAGATATAAAAATACAAGGTATTCTATTAAAAATATCAAGTTTATTCTAGCCCACGTTTGTAAATTACACTGTATAAATTAAAATATTTTCGTGTTACGCCTCTTAAAAATCTAGAAAACTTTTCGATTAAGAGATATTATTTTCCGTCCAAACTAAATGGCCACCCTGTATAATATACTATTTATTTATGAATTTGCCTTAAAAGTTTACTTAATTATTAAAAATAATTTTACCTTTTGAATCTTTCCCGCACCTATTCTTCCCAAATAATCTCCACAACTAAATAACAAATATGCGATAGTGGGAACAAAAAACACATCTAAAAATTGTTAAAATGAATTACAATTAATTTCTAAGAAGAGCAAACAGTAACAATTGCTTAGTATAATATTTTTGAACTGTTAAACATATTAGGCTAAAATTTGTAACAGTGTTTCCAAGCCTAAGTCAAAATATACAGGGTGAGTCGGGAGGAATGGGCCTAACTCTAAGGGTGTAATCTATGCATGAAAATAATAAGAAAAAACTGAAATGTTGTTATCCAATATTCATTTGTTTCAAGTTACAGCGTTAAATAAAATAATATTGTTAAACCAAAATATCCAACATTAAGATTGCTTTAAATAAATCATTGGTTTAGTAAATTTTCAAAAATACCGCCATTGACTTCCAAACATTTCCTGCTTCGTTTACGAAGGGCGCGCGTGGATCTTCTAATTGATTCGTGCCTTTCTTTAATATTGAGAACAGCATTTCTAATGCGTCTAATTAATGCATACCTAGTATCTACTTTTACTTTGTAAACCTCAGTTTTTAACCAACCCCATAAATTGTAGTCTAACGGCGTGAGGTCTGGCGATCTACGAGGCCAACTAATAGGACCACCGCGACCAATACAAACCCCTGGAAACCTTTGGTCTAAATATTGCTTGACCCGACGAGCGAAATGGGCAGGCGCTCCGTCGTGTTGATAATACATTTCAATTCTGATGTTTAAAGGAATCTCCTCCAGTAGTCCTTGCAATTCATTTTGTAAAAAACTTAAGTGGTGATCCCCTGTAAGGCGGTTTTCCAAAAGAAAAGGGCTAATTAAATTATTATCTTTCATGTGGAAATCGTTCACGTTATTCTTCAGCAGCCGCTGTTGCATTCCCCCTACACAAACCATAAATAAAAACCATATTGGCGTATGCGAGATGTGAATAAATTGTGGCATTTTATAAAATTAAAATGATACAAATCCGAAAGTCAACGGTGAATCAATGTAACATTTTATACTGACACTAATAGCATAGTGACAGCACAACAATCGAAAGCAAACAATAATAACATTTATTACAGGAAAGCTAAATTAATGCAATATTTTGTTTTTGCCTTATAACTTGAAAACAAATGAATATTGGATAACAACATTTGAATTTTTTCTTATTATTTTGATGCATAGATTACACCCTTAGAGTTAGGCCCATTCCTCCCGACTCACCCCGTATTCGTGGAAAAACATCTTTTAGAATAAAATTTAAAACGTATCTAAACAAAATTTTATAATTAAATTTGTGGAGAGAGGCCTGATTGTTTCATTTGCATTTTTTCTTTATGACAGGGCACAGCACTGCAGGATTAATTCTTTATGGCGCTCTGCGAGCGGGTCGTGTGCGCAGGAAATGATTCAGGTTGGTCTTGAATCTTTGGAGATTCCACTCGTTGGGGAACACGGCCTCATGGAGGCCAAGATCGTTAATGTATAGTAAAAAGAGGGTGGGCGACAATATAGAACCTTGAGGGACTCCAGCGTTGATGTTAAATGTGTCTAAAAGAAATCCGTCCATCGCCACCCGCGGAGAACGGCCTTTAAGAAAGCTCGACGGTCATGAACAAAATTGAACCGGTATTCCGTATGCTCTCACTTTAGTTAGGAGCCCCTCATGCCATACTCAGTAAAAGGCATTGAAAATGTCCAGTGCTACCGCCCGGGACTCCCCATGATGTTCTATTGCGTTGTTCCAAACGCGAGTAGCATAAGCGGGAAGATCACCTGTTGATCTAGACTTACAAAATCCATACTAGCGGGCACTAATAATGTTGAAGCCATAATTTTTCGTTGATAGCCTTCTCCATAACTTTTAATATAACCGAAAGCAATGCGACTGGGCGATAGTTGTTTGGCAAGGTCTTTTTTGGGTATGGGCTGGACTCGCGCAGATTTCCAGCAATGAGGAAATATTCCTTTTTTGTAAGATAAGTTTAAAAGCTTACAAAATACCGGTGTCAATTCGTCAGCGCATGTCTTAATTACGATGACTGGAATATCGTCAGGACTTGAAGCTTTTTTGGTGTCAAAACTCCTCAAGATTCGTTTAACATGGCGATGCCGGAAAACAATCTCGGGCATTCTCGATTCTACAGGGGGAATGTTCGGTGAAGTTTTTCCCTGAAAATTAACCGTTGAATGTGAAGAGAATAGTTTCACCAGCAAGTTTGCTTTCTCCTGTGCTTTAGTCATAATGGTGCCATCAGAACGTGTTAGAGGTGGAATGGTTGACTTGGTAAAGTTCTGACTTGACGGCCTTAGCTACCGACCAAAATGATCTCGAGCCGTTAGGACATTTAAGAAGTTTATCTTTGATTCTCTGGTTGTCTGCTTCTATGCTTTGGTTTATCGTTTGCTTGCATTGATTTTGAGCGTTAATAAAGATGGTACGATTTCCAAATCCATTGTTGTAAATTAATTTAATTATGTCCATCTTTAACCAATTTTCCGTTTCTATAAGTTAAGTAATTTCGCGGGCTAGTTATCGCAAGGATAAGAATTCGCGTATTATAGTCCTTAGTTGCGTTGTTGGTCGGGTCGATATAGTACGTGCAAACCTTACATCATTGTATAAATATTAAACACAGTGGCGTAAATTTGAACCATGAGTATTAAAAAATTATTTCTGCTATTACAACGTTTATTAACAAGGTCTATATAAAAGTGTGGTAGAAAATTATGCATTATATCCAAATTTTACTTATACATAAGGTCAAAAAGGCTCTGTACCGTTGAAAATGAATAAAATTGTGATGTCGTAACTCGTAACATAAAAAAATATCTCTTACCATTCCACCTATTTCCATGTCCTCTTCCCTCAGATTCGATAAGTACAGTTACGCCAGGATATACACTCAGCGTCATGGCAAAGACTATGAACATAGAAATTCCATACACCCATATTTTCTTAACAATAGTTTTGTGCGAGATCAACATGGTTGTAGAGCTACTGCTAAAATCTGATATGCTGAGAAATTTGTCTTCAACATGATACTAAAAATAAACCAAAGCTTAATTTTAAAAACGTTTACCATTTTTTAGATTATGTTCTATTAAAGTGAAGTTTTGAAAAAGATTTACCTTAAAAAATACGGTTTTCATTAATACAACGTATAAAATTACAGAAATTGCTACAGTGACATTGCCAATAATAAAATACACTAAAGCAGTATGCGTAGATGATGCACCAATTGCCAGTGATACAATTTCTGCTAGGGCTGCAAATATTCCACCCAAAGCTTGTCCCCCAATCACTGCCGTAATATAAACTGGGGAAAAATTCCCCACTATACCAAATATACTTCCAGAAAGTATAGCGCTACACACTAAAAAACATTAGTAATATTTAACTTTACATTATAAGAAATTCTTATTATGTTTAAATATGTGCATATACAAGGTGGCCGTTTAGTGTGGCAAGGTAGAATAGTTCCGTTTGTACTCATAATACACAAAAAATGTTAATATAAAAGTTGAAGGACAGTAAGTGAGTTATAACGTAAAATTATTTTTTAGAGTGGCTCAACAAAGAGGAACAAGAATTTTTTTAAAAATTGAACACCTTGTATATTCTCGCACTTTTAAATTCACCTCGATATTCCGCGTATCGTAGCAAACATAGTTTTTAATTATTTTGCAATGTTGCTAAGTTATTTAAAAATGTTCTTTTTTGGAAGAAAAAACTTGGCACCTTAAAATTTGAAATATAATTGAATTAACTAGAGACATTCGAAACATTCTCGAGGGTATTAAAGATAAAGACTAATTCAAGACTTAAGACCCTCAGAACATTTCATATTTTGTACAGGGTGTGCTCTACAAACGTATCAACTTTTCACATTTAAAAGTTAATTTACTCTTTTTTTTCAAATGGAACACCCTGTATTTTAATATTTTATCTTGTAGAGTCTTTTGCCCTCTACAACTTTTGTTAAAAGGTTCATTAGTTATTTTTGCTGATTTTGGCGTAATATTTTTTTTTAATAAAAAATCTTAGAAAGATGTTTTTTTTTTTAATTTTATTTTATTGTTAGCCATGACAGACAAAAGCAAATAATAGCAAAAGTAATAGTAAAATTTTATTAAGATGTCATTGTAATTTTATTTCTTACTTTTTATCAAATTAAATTTATATTGTGACAAAAAAGAATTATTCAAATGTAGAAATGATCGATATGATTTATGTTTTGGGTGCTAGTGATAAAAATGCTTTATTAGCTACAAGAATTCATGAAGAACGATACCCAGAGCGAAGACACACTGATAAAAAGACATTCGAAAAGCTAATGGAGAGGTTTGAAACTACAGGAAGTGTGGCTAATAAAAAAAATGGCCGAAGAAAACGGGTATGCACCGAAGAAAATGAATTCAACGTTCTGTTAAGTATTACTGAGAATCCTCATATTGGTCCGCGTCCTCTTGCACAACAACTGGACATTGGATGAACGGCGGTTTAAAAAATAATCAACTCAAACAAATTATATCCTTACCACGTCCAGTAGCTGCAAGAGCTTAATGATGAGGACTATGGTAGGCGACTTGAATTTTGTGCGTGGGCGCAAAATAAAATGAGGGAGCAGCATAATTTCGCGAATTTAGTTTTTTTTTGCGACGACGCTACGTTCCATAAAAATGGCAACGTCAATAGACATAATTTTCATTATTATGCCATTACAAATCCTCATTTTGTTAGATTTCACTCACCAAAGAGATGGTTCCTAAACGTTTGGGGAGGAATTATAGGAGACTAAGTAGTTGGTCCACATTTTTTCGAGGAAACTCTAACGGGACAGATCTATTTGGACTTTCTCCAAAATGATTTACCACAGCTTATTGCCCACTGCTTCACTGGTGCCACTGAGTAATGAAATGTTATGTACAGGAGACTTCAATATAAACGTTTTGGATGTTCTCTCCTCTGATGTAACACAACTCAATTCTCTACTAGAGTCTGTAGGCCTGACTCAATTAATTAATAGTCCTACTAGAATCTCTTCTACTTCTGCCTCATTGATTGATCTCTATTTAATCTCCAATTCCGATTTAGTAAAACACTGTGACACTTTGCCCGGTCCAGCGATGTCAGATCACGAATGTATTGTTTGTGAAGTTACTTTGCCTAACAAGATAAAAATAGTGACTTGCAAGGAATACAGAGATATTAAAAACATTAACCTCCCACAGTTTCTGGCAGATCTTCAATCAATTCCCTGGAGAAATATTTTTGACCTCAATAATATCAATAGTAAGGTGGAATTTATCAATAACAACATTATCACTTTACTGGACCTTCATGCTCCGATAAGACAAGCTAGGTTTACTAAAGACAACTACCCGTGGATTACTGATAATGTTAAGAATTTAATTAACCTTAGAAATCAAGCACTAAGTAAGTTTAAAAAATCAAAAAATTTAGTACATTGGGAATACTATAAATCAGTTCGTAATTTAACTACTCTAACTATTCGTAGAGAAAAAAAAGCATTTTTTGACACAAGGTTTCAACTGTCCCAAAATATATGGCATGATTTAAAAAAATATAGGGTGGGTGTGAATAAGAGTAAAGTAGATATCCCTGAACACTTAAAAGACCCTAATTCAATAAATAATTTCTTTAGGACATCCATACCCCCTCTCAAAACAAACAATGATGAACTTTTTAATTTTTACCATAATAATGTAAAATGTAATATAAATCACGGTTTTAAATTCAAAAGTGTATCAGAGGTAGAGATATGGAAAATAATTTCTAAAATAAAATCCAAAGCTAAAGGACATGATGGCCTTAGTATTGATTTGATTGACCTTTGCTGCCCGCACATTTTACCTTTCTTGTCTCACGTCATAAACACTTGTATTTCCAACTCCGTGTTTCCTGAATGCTGGAAGAAAGCCTTGTTGGTGCCACTACCAAAAACTAATGATCCACATGAACTTAAAGATCTGCGTCCAATTAGCATTCTACCTTGCCTCTCAAAAATTCTTGAAAAGATAATTAACGATCAACTAATGGAGCATGTGGAAAGAGGCCGTATTTTGCCTGAAACTCAGTCTGGTTTTAGGAAAAATCACGGCTGTTCTACCGCTTTGGCTACGGTGTGTGACGATATTTTTCGAGCTTCTGATTCTGGAGAGATAACAGTTTTGGCACTGCTAGACTTTTCCAAAGCATTTGATACTCTCGACCACCGTTTGCTGTTAGCTATTCTTCATTACATTGGTCTCAGTGATCACGCTATTAATTTCTTTAAGTGTTTCTTTGACGGTCGAAAGCAGTATGTCAAACTGGAGGACAAAATATCTAACGAATTAATCATTACTACAGGTGTACCCCAGGGATCTATTATCAGTCCACTGCTGTATGCTGTATACTCTTCTTTCCTCCCAAACGTCATAAAAAAATGTAAGTATCACCATTATGCTGACGACACCCAGGTATACTTCTCCTTTAAGAGAGACGATGTCGATTCTGGTTGTGAAGCTATTAACGCTGACCTCCAGAGTCTTCAATCGCTTTCTTTAAAACACTCGCTATATCTTAATCCAAAGAAATGCTGTATAATGATATTTGGGAGAAAGAATGATGTGGACAGCGTAAAAAACTTAATAAACATAAAAATCGAAAACTCAGTTTTACCAATTAAGGACAATGTCAAAAACTTGGGTGTCGCCTTTGATGGCGCATTACGATTTGATCGGCATGTATCCCATTGTATTCAGAGGGCTTATATTAGATTAAAATTTCTTTACAGTTATCGACACGAGTTGTCAACTAATCTGAAAATTCTACTGTGCGACTCCCTCGTCCTTTCCATATTTAATCATGGAGATGTTGTGTATGTAAACTGCTTGACCACCATTCAGAAAAAAAGAATTCAAAAAGTTCAGAATTCCTGCTTACGGCTCATATATGGAATTCGTAAGCGCGATAGAATATCTCACAAACTAATAGAGGCAAAATGGCTGAATATGGAGAGTAGGAGGAGGTTTCACGAGGCTTGTTTGTATCACAAAATATTGTACTACAAAAGTCCCCAATATCTTTACAAAAAAATTATCTTCAGGTCTCATGTACATAACATAAATATACGATTTCGGGGTATGATAACTCCGCCCCTGCACAGGTCCTCCATGTTTGAACGCTGTTTTACATTTAACGCGGCTAGATTATACAACTCTCTTCCCGACTTCTTCAAGACTCTCACACCAGCCACTTTTAAACAAAATATTCTGAAACATCTCTCTTCTAGACAAGCCAACTTATAAACAAAGACGTGTTAGGCCTTTTCTTTCCTTTTCTTTTTCCTCTCTTATTTGCACTCTGTATATATATCATTAACAAAACTAGGTATATTTATGGTTTATTTATTAGTCGTCATATTAAATCAGCATTATTGTAATAATTACTTAGGTTAAGTTGATCAGGGTAGATTCCACGTAGGTGGCATTTACATCTGGACTTCGCCTTTTCTTATACTATGTATTTAGTATAGAAATAAAGACATTATTATTATTATTATTATTATATACCGAACATAGTTCAAGAACGCATGTGGTTTCTTCATGATGGAGCCCCGGTGCACCCCACAAGGCTCATTAGGGAATTCTTAGACGAAACTTATGGTCAGCAATGGATTGGAAGAGGAGGACCTGTATCATCGCCAGCTAGATCGCCGGATATGAGAAAAATGGATTTTTCTATATGGGGATTTGTTAAAGATCAGGTGTACAAAATGTCTCCGAGAACTAAGAAAGACATGAAAATTCGCATAAGAAATTGTTTCCAAGCGATTACTCTCGAAATGTCGCAATTTAAGCGAAGAATTTGAAGATCGTGTTCAGAAGTGTATAGAGGCTAATGGAGGACACTTTGAACATATGATTAGATAGTTTACGACAAAATGAGCAAAAATAACTAATGAACATTTTAACAAAAGTTGAAGAGGACAAGAAAACTCTACAAGATAAAATATTAAAATACAGGGTGTTCCATTTGAAAAAAAATAAATTAATTTTAAAATGTGAAAAGTTGACACGTTTGTAGAGCACACCCTGTACAAAATATGGAATGTTTTGAGAGACTTAGGTCTTGAATTACTTTTTATCTTTGATACCCTCAAAAATGTTTCGAATGTCTTGAGTTAATTCAATTATATTTCAAATTTTAAGGTGCCAAGTTTTTTCCTCCAAAAAAGAATATTTTTAAAAACTTGGCAACATGGCAAAATAATTAAAAACTATGTTTGCTACGATACGCGGACTATCGAGGGGAATTTAAAAGTGGAAAAATATACAGGGTGTTCAATATTTAAAAGAAAAAATTATTGTTTCTCTTTGTTGAGCCACTCTATAGTCAAAAATAATTTTACATTATAACTCACTTAAGCTTCGGTTTCCTACAAAGCGGTCCCGCAAAAGAGCGGCCATAATTTGACGGCCGTTCTTTCCACCAGTAGTACGGTCGCTTTGGAAGGTGAACATTACTGTAAAGTAACATAAAAATACGGTGCGATAATATACGGCGGCAAGAGTCAGTTGACAGTTCAAATCAAAGATTGTGTGTGGTGTTTACAAGCAGGAGCGGATCCAGAACCTCGTTTTGGGGGGGGTCACTCACAAAAAAGTAATATATTTTACTTTTGTGTATTAATGCTTATACAGGGTGTTTCAGTACATGTGGGTAATCTCTCGGATTCAGATAGATAAGTGAATATAACATCCCGAGTTCATATATTTTTTTTTCCCAAGAGCCCCCCTCGAGGAGATATATGCCCTTAAAGGCCGGTCCTGAAAAGTAGTTTTTTATTGATAGCCTTTAAATTGCCCTGTATATTTTAAATAAAATTTAGTATGATGTACACCAAGGAAAGATTCATTAAATAAACCTAATAATAAAAGGTATACTTCATTCTGTGGGTCAGGGACGGACTAGCTCGGGCATAAATAACCTTACATTTTTGGCAGGTGTCATGCTACCGGAATTTTAATTTTATTTTTGGATAGCTTACGCATTTTAACGCAAAATAGATACTCCTTGTATATTTTAATAAGTTGTACCGTTTTCGAGAAAAATCCACTTAACCGTTAATTTGCTTTAAGATGTTTAATTCTACTCTCGATCCTACTTGAACCCGTTTAATGTTTTTTCGTAACAGAAGTCTTTGTTAAATTGTCACGTCATAATATGATTTTAAGATTAGTTGTTTACATCTTACCAATTTTATTTAAATTTTAATTAAAATATACGGGACGATTTAAAAGGTTATCAATACAAAACTAGTTTTTAGGGGCATATATCTCCTCGAGGGGGGCTCTTAGGAAAAAAAAATATATGAACTTACGGTGTTATTTTCCCCTGATCTATATAAATCCGAGAGATTGCCCACATGTTCTGAAACACCCTGTATAATAATTCTCCAAAATAATAAAAGAAGTTTTCATAAATCATTTTACGGATCAATATAATTAAATTTTATCATGCATTGGAAAATAATATGAGCAAAGTAAATATAATATATAGTATTTTTTTGTGTTCCTCTATTTGTTTGGGGGGGGGGGGTCATGACCCTTTCCCTGGATCCGCGCTTGTTTACAAGATGGACGACCTAAGTTTGGCTATTCTAATAGTTCTTGAGGACCAAGAATCATCAGAAGAAGAGAGCAGAAGGCAAGAATCTGATATTTATAAAAAAACGCGAGACAAAGGGTTGCGTCTTTCAGTACTCTGATGATTTTACATTAAAAAGTGCTTCATGAGTTCGAACAAACTCGATTAGGTAATATTTTATCTTGTTCGCTAGACCAATTAATTTCTTTAGCCATTTCTAAATATTATTATTAAAACATACAATCAGTACACTGGCGCTCCGTCAAAAATCGTGCTTGCACTATCCCAACGTAGAGCGGCCGCTTCAGAAAATACGGTGCCGTATTTTTTGCGCCGAACGCTCTGGAGGAACACACTCCGATTTGCAAGTACATACACGCTTTATCGCGGCGAAGCTCGCCGTGAAATTACGGCCGCTCTTTTGCGGTACCGCTTTGTAGGAAACCGAAGCTTTACTGTCCTTCAACTTTTATATTAACATTTTTTGTGTATTATAAATACAAACGGAGCTATTCTACTTTGCCACACTAAACGGCCACCCTGTGGTTGTGGCCAGTGGCGACTGGTCACAAAAACATTGGGAGGCTCACAGAATGTATGTGTAAAAAATTGTGAGCATTTAAAATAAATGTCTATCAAAGGTAATCCACCAAAAGATTCCCTTAAACGTTTCATCGTATATTTATTTTCAAAAAAATGAGATCCCCTACCGTATTCATTTTCCCGATATTTTGCACTATTCATTTACCTTTTATCGGTAAAAATTAGGAAATAAACAAAAATTCACATGCGTCATCGCGTGTTATTAGGAAAAATATGTAATTTGTTGATGCCGCACCGAATGACCTAAAAATATACAGGGACTGTAATAAAAAAATGAAGTGCTTTAAAGTTGAAACAGTTTGACACTTAATTTTGGACACCCTGCATATTTCGTAGCAATCAAATTTCGCGACTAATTTTATTTAATAAGTACCTTGCATAATTTTATTAACAAGGCGCTACTTTTATTTTTTATTAATTGTTTAATCCAGTGCTGTAAAGCTTATTCTTTTTGGTTTAAATTTTTTTATTTACCAAAAATGTTTTGTTTCAGCTATCCTCTTTTATTTTTATTTTTATAACAGACAAACCAAGTTGAATTAAAAATTTGAAACATTTAACCAGTGGCGGTTTTTAATAAGAGCAGCAGAGCAACAACACTGCCTAAAATAACTAATGTTCTAGTTTCTAAATTAACATTTTACAATAATACGTATTCTTAAAACTTCTGTACATACGAACTCATCGGCTATGTTAATTTGAACACCTAGTTGTCGCTGTGTCGTCATGTCATGCGCGTTACTCGATCGTTCGCAGCTGAAACATCAACGTTATCCGTAATAAAACGCAGCGGCGGTATGGAAAGTGCACTCCCTAGCTAATTTTTCAATTTCAATAATATCTCATAATAGCTATCTTCATAATGCAACAAATGTACAGGGTGTACATTAAAAAAAAAAACATTGCGGCTAATGTCAAATATTTCTAAATTGTAGGGATATTGCAAAGAAATTATATAACAGTAGTTTTTATGTGATCTAAAATAATTGAGTAATAATTGCCCACATTTACAACTTAGAGCAACCCTGTAAAGTCTCTGTTTTCAGAGAGAAAATAAATTTTCTAAAATGAAAAAATATAGAAGGTAAAAAAACACTGTTACAAGACTGAGTGTTATGCAAAAACTCCGAAAGGTTGTATTTCAACTTTTTAAATTTAACATACCTACCTACCATTTAATAAAACTATGATGGCCAAAGTAGTCACAAAAAATAAATATTGCCCTAAAACAAAAACATCATTAGGTACTTATAAGTAAATACTCTACCCTCTGGACTTGGCTAAATAACTACCGAACTACAGAAAATAATCAAAAATTTAAAAAATCTAAGAAAATTGTAACAAAAGGTATTTAGGTGAACAGCCACATATAGTAAGTAACGATAGTTTTTAAAGAATTATACAAAAAATTACAGGTCGAAATTTAGAAACGTCGCATTTTTAAATGAATCGTGGTTATTTGCAAATGAAAGTGGAACAAAATCTTGGCAAGATGAATCTTTAAAAAGCGTTTAAAGGAGAAGGGTTTGGACTGAAAAACGAAGGACTTGGTTTCAGGGACGTATTTATAACCTTTTACAGGGGTAGGCTGATTTAAATCAAGTGATTTAAATCATGATTCAAATCACTTGATTTTTTTTTTAATCATGATTTAAATCACTTTATTTAAAAAAAAAAATCATGATTTAATGAAACTATTTATTTTTAATTCAGAACAATGAACAATATAACATATTAAAAAACTATTTACTTTCACTCCCTTGAACAATCAACATCAAAATACGCGAGACATATTGGGCCACGGCAATTTATAGATCGGGAAAGAATCAAGTCGCGAAAGGAATTTTCTTGCAAGAAGCGCGTTCTGACAATATTTTGGGTAGAATTTAGACCTACTATATTGTTAGACCGACATTAAAATATTTTGAATTAATTTGAAAAGAGAAAAAAATGTTAAATTTTTAATAAAATCAATAAAAATCAAAAAATCAATGATTTATGCTTTTTTTAATAAAAATCACATTTTGCCCAACCCTGCCTTTTAATGAGGGGGTTGGGCTTTAACCATCGATTTTCGTTTTAGTCCCCTATGCTGAAGTGAGTAGGTATAACCGTGTCCTGGCTTTGGAGTATCTATTTAAAAAAATATGAAATAAAACCTACAGTCGTCTTATTGGTAAGCAACCGTCACGCGTAGACGCACAAATTCTCCTCCAATCAATGTTGCCGGACTGCCGGTATTGAATTAAGAATTGATCCGCACTTGGCGGCCGCTGTTACATAAAAAAGAACATTGAAATTCAGTTTATTTATATTGTTTTTAGATCTAACAATAATAATTTAATGTAATTTGTATCGCATGGGGGGGGGGGGGTTAACCCCCTAACCGCCCTTATATACGGTTCCAAACTGTAAGTTTCAATAGTAAATATTCCAATCAATTGGAAATTAGATCAGGAGTGCTACTTATTGAAATAAAAGGTAAATTTACTCTGTTTGCTGATGATTCTGCAATACTTGGGCAGGTAAAAATCTGAGTGAACTTGAGTCAGATGTAAAAAATGGGTAAAGCCAAAATTAGAGACTCTAGCCGACCACTATTTCTGTCACATAAAATTTTAACTTTGGCCTGTTTGTTTTTGTTGGAGACATCTTGCTTAATTTATAAGGAATTTAAGAGTGAAATTAATTCAACCCCAGTACGCAACACACGTCAAATATTTAAAATTCATTTACCTATACCCCATTCCAATCAAATCAAAAATTCTATATTCTACAACAGTAAGAAAATATTTAATTACATTCCGCTAAAAACTAGAAAAATCCAGAATCTTAAAAAATTTCGAAAAGAAGTAAAGGCTCTCTTAGTTTCTAAAGCTTATTATACCCTAAAAGAATCTATGTGATAGCTCCTAGTGTACTGAAGTCTGCTTTTCTTGTCTCAGTGTTTCCTGTATTGGTGTGATTTTTGTATTATTTTATTTTTCTGGTAAATGTGCAATTTTACTTTTAATTTAAAAATCTTTATGTCACTTTTTTAATAATATTTTTGTTACTTTTACATGAAATTTTAATAATGTTTTGTGTGGTAACCTTTGGGTGATATTGTACTGTTCCTTGAGTGTGGTAATAGTTTGCCCTAAATTTTAGAATATTGACTGAACTATTTTAATTATTTGAATATTATTTATTGTGCTTTGGATTTTTAGCAATTTTATATAGCCAGTTAATTTAATATGTAGTGCTTTAGTGTTTATTCGTTTGTTATATTTTGTTATTTTGACGCTTTATTTTACGATTTTTTAGGGTTGAGGCGCACCAAACGCATATTGAAAGCCTGATAAAAATTTTATTTTTTATTCTTACAGCTTTGTAAATGAGAATGTAAAGATTCTTTGTACAATAAAGCTTTTTTTTTACTTTGACTTTGACTATACGTCCCTGCTTGGTTTACATCACAATTATAAGGGGACGATATATCTAACCAAATCTAGGTAAAAATTGTGTTAAATTCATATTATGACATGATATGCCCTGATGAATATTAAAATAAGAAAACAAATACAAAAATATTATTGTTGTTTACAAATTAACAAAGTAATAATATAGAGAAAGGACAAGTCGACGTTACCCTATCGGGATATGTCCGATATGTAAATAGGCACAATTGCCGACACTGTTCAATTGGAAACCCCCACTGGTATCGTGAACACCATTCACAGTAGACAGAAACAGTAAATGTGTGGGTGGGAATAATTGGAGGAAATTTAATAGCGCTATTTTTTTATCGACGAATTTAACATCATTGGTCCAGAACCGGCACTCGGAGTCCCAAGGTGCACAGTACGAGATGCCATAAAACGATGAACAAGGAATCAACACAATATCCACAAATCAGGGATGCACAGACTTATAGGGAACAGGGGCCACTCGGGAAAAATATAAGCCAAGGACGGGCCACTACAAACAATACTTATTAACACAAAATTTTTTATTTTTGAATAGTATGAAATACAATGATAAAAATAAAAGAACTTTCAAAAATGAAATGAAATGAAAATGTTTTTTTTTTATTTTAGCATAAATGTTTTATGAAAAATGTTTTTATTTTAGCATAAATGCTATTATAAACAAATAAAAAAAAAAGGTTGGTTGTAATTATGTAATCGTAAGGTAATCTAATCATTACAATGTAATATTTCATGATTTATTATTTTGATGCATGACATTGCATTGAACTAACAAGTTTTTTTATATTTGGCTCCACATTACTTGTCGCCACACGTAAAATTGCTTCCAAATTTTCATTTCCCAGACGGTTTCGGTTTTTCGTTTTGTTTAGTTTCATCACTGAAAACGTTTGTTCACAAATATACGTCGATCCAAATAAGCTTGCGCATTTCAATGCATTTATTCGCAACTCTTTATAAGCGTTTTTATCAACGCAACGGTAGAAGTTGAGTAAATTGCCTTCATTAAATTTGTTTCGTAAACTATCATCATTTTGCATGTCTACTAATTCCAGCTGCATTGATTCCGGCGCATTTTCGGGTGAAATGTTGAATAGATTGCTGAAAATGTCCAATAGAGGTTTAACTTTTTTGAAGCCTACAAGACGATTTTGAAAAGCTTGTATCAAAATATCAATTTTTTCAACATGAGCGAAATTGACGTCAGTTTTATTGACTTTCTTCATAATTTTTTTGTAGTTCGGAAAATGGCTGTAATTGGCTGAATTGGTTTGTGTCCCGAAAAGACTCACTTTGCATTGAAAGGACGAAACATGAGAGTATAACTGCGAAATCAATTGATCTTTGCCTTGGAGTCGCGTATTTAAGACATTCAAGCGAGTTGTGATGTCTACAAGAAACGCTAAGTCACACAGCCAATCAGGGTTGTCGAGTTCGGGGACGCCAAAAATAATTGGATTTCTATAATCAAGTTAAGAAACCGCTGTAGGGTCAACCCACGACTTAGCCACCTTACTTCAGTGTAAAACAGAAGATCACCATATTATTATTCGCTTTCAATATCCTCGAAAAATTGTTTGAATTGTCGGTGATTGAGACCTCGTGATTTTATAAACTTTACAGTAGGTACTACAACTTTCATCACATTTTCAAATCCCAATAATTTTGAACAAAGGGCCTCTTGATGTATACTGCAATGAAACTGCATTAATTCCTTGGTATTTATGTTTTATTTATGTCGCCACGTGTAACATCTCGCATATGTATTTATACATTATGTGTTGAAAACACTGTAAGGTCCCTTTCCTTTTCGTCAGACTCTATAGCCTTGCCGATGAGCCGTAATACGGCGAAACGCGTCCAAGGATTGGGTCTGACGGAAAGAAAAGGGAAAAACATCTTTATTTTTATGTTTTTAGTTTGTAAATATTTTTTTAACATAGTTACTATCCCAGATGTACTTCCAACCATTGAAGGTGCTCCGTCAGTCGTAATTCCAGATATTTTCGTTAAATCCAAATCCATTATAGAACATTCTTTCAGAAGAGCTTTGAGCATGTCACTCCCCTTGGTTTGACTTGTCAAAGAACTCATACCAATCAGTTCTTCACTAACTTCAAAATTTTGCGTTACACCTCGTAAAAATATTAAGAGTTGAGCAGTGGAACTTATATCTGTAGATTCGTCGAGTGCTATAGAAAAATACTCAAAACTTCTCGATTTCGTAGCTAATTGCTCTACTATATTAGCTGCCAATGCGGTAATTCTTCTTTGAACAGTCATCCGATTTAACTGAATTTTTTCAAACTTCTTTACATTTTCCGGACAAATTTTTTTTTGCGGCGATATCTAAACATTGCTTAACAAACTCACCATCTTTAAAAGGCCGACAAGTTTTCGCTATTATTCGAGATATTTCAAAGCTAGCTTCAGTAGCTGTTTCAGCATCTTGAATTGGGTTTGTAAACATAGCTTGCTGGCCAATTAGTTCCCGTTGTAAAGTGGAAATTCTTTGCGTTCGATTTTCGCCAGTTAATTTGGTAAAAGTAGGATGCTGGGTTTCATAGTGCCTTTTCACATTATATTCCTTTGGAATAGAAACACTACTCTTGCATATTAAACAGACAATTTTGTTATGCGATGAAAAAAAAAAGTATTTTTCGGTCCAAATATCTTGAAACTGTCGATTTTCATCTTCAACCTTACGACTACGTTTCTTACTGGGGCCTGGTTTATCCATATCAAAATTGATGTTATATTGTTACGTAGGTAGAAGCCAAGTTCGAACGACGAAATATTTACTCGTTACAGATTACAGTTCTCAATCAGTATAACGTTCGCTTGTCCGTAGTTAAAACTTAACTGCCCCGGTAGCTGGCGATGTGTCGTATTTATACGAGTTATCAAACATCGAGAACCTTCCACTTTGTTCGGGGATACTACCGACGTGTTTCGCGAATCTTAAAGTAATCTAGTTGATGCGACAGATTTCTAGTCTCGTAACAATATGCTTAGACCGGAGCGCGGCGAGTAGAATACTTTTAAAATTCGTTGGCAGGCCGCATAAATATCGCTTTTAAAATTCGTGCGGCCCGCGGGTGCGGTATGTGCATCCCTGGATTAAATCATAGCAAATCTTTCATTGAGAACCCAGACCCGAAACTAACAAAACAGCTACTTCTAATGAGCAGAAATCAACTGAGAATAACCACAGGAATTCTGACAGGACACATGGCCGTCAAGCAAGAAGCACATGCACCGTATGCAACTGTACAACGGAGACCTAAGCTGCAGGTTATGCGGGGAAGAAAGTGAAACGGTACAACATATTATTTGCCACTGCGAGTCGTTGGATCGGAAAAGGCAACAAATAATCGGGCAACAAAGACTAGAACCTGAGGACATTCCGACACTCTCCCCAATTAAACTACACAAACTAGTGCAAGGAACTGGAATGAATGAGTGAGTGTAAAAACAAACTAGGGTGAGCACAATGGGCTAAACCTGGCCAAAGTGCATCCGGCACTTGGACGGGTCCTCCGAAGAAAAAAAAACGGAGGTCATTCTCGGAGTATGGAAATAACATCTAGAGTACCACAGGGATCAGTTCTTGATCGGCTTCTGTGTCTATTATATGTTAACGATTTGCAGATGCTCTATATTTCTGGTATGTTTACAATGTTCGCAGATGACACGACCATACTATGGCATTCTGATGATGTTGACTGTTTAAATGGAATTATTAATGATGATGTAGTAAAGATTGGTGAATAGTGCAAGACTAACTATCTGAAGCTTAATATATCCAAGACTAACATTC
Source organism: Polydrusus tereticollis (assembly GCA_963920685.1). NCBI lineage: Eukaryota > Metazoa > Arthropoda > Insecta > Coleoptera > Curculionidae > Polydrusus > Polydrusus tereticollis. Next base: position 98,821,301 of record OY987331.1, read on the forward strand.
TGTCCTTTAGATGTCCTTTAGTGCATGTGATCCGGCGACTCTTATGGGATACCCATATTAGCTTCTTCGCATAGAAGCTGGCGGGAAGCCTGAATCTCCTAGAGGTGGGTCGGTATTAGAGGAACGGCTACTTTGGAACAGTATTTTTTGATACCGTCGTGTCGCGGTTCACAACCTGAAAACAAGCCGTTACTTTGGAACTATCCCGGAGTGGATCTAGTCGCCGCGCCCGCCTCTGTTAAAGCGGCGCCGCCGGTTGATAGCGGTACCTTTTCGGCTTTCGGTGGTTTTCACGACTGGCGGACTAGCAAGTGTTGCGTCTGTTGGCGTCGTTCTCGCGATGTCGCGGAGGCAGGGAAAAATAGCGAGCCATAACGACGAAGGCGGACGTGTTTAAAAGAAATAACATGGAATTGTTTTGTTATTTTTTACTTTTAGAGAAGTGCTAACTTTAATAGTTAAAACATAATAAATCAGGATACGGGCTTAATTCCTAGGAATTAGAAATATAAGTCCTATAATAATAATTATTAGTTCCGATTGAGTTAGCAGTTGTATCCGATATCAGCAATAACAAAAAAATATAATTTTTGCATTTCTTCACGTCATTCGATTCTACCGAAATATATTCGGTGTCCTTCCCTAGTCTTAACAATTACAGACGTCAACGTACTTTAGTAATATTATAAATAATAAGAAATAACATAATACAGGACACAGGAGAGCGTCAGGTCAGGTCAGGTCAGGGTTACGCTCAGACAACATCGGTAATCGCGGTACTGGCTTTAGGCACTTGGCAGGCCGGCGCCCATACTGCGATTATTACATGATAAATACGTAGTTCCAAAGTAGCAGTTACTTTGTCGCGGTATTTTTCTCCAGCCATCTTTATCATGCAGAATCTGTCATACATAAAATTCGACATTGTGCCAGACTTTTGGCGTCTAAGAGGATGTCAGGGCAGGCCTGGATACTGGCATAAAGTGTTTTAACAAATTGGCAGAGGAGATGAAGAATCTCCCATTTCACAAGTTTAAAGGGAAAGCTCGTAACTTGCTAAACTGCTAACTGAAAATGCTTTCTACAGCATCAATTAATTTTTTAATTTTGATATTAATGTATAGTATTGTGTAGTATGTTTCGCATAAGTTTGTAGTTCTAAATTTTAGAAATTTTAACATTCTAAATTTTAGAAATTTTGAACATTTTAAATTTTGACATATATGTGAATTGCTGTATGTAATATTACCATGAATAAATAATTGAATTGAAATGATTAATCAAAAACAAACCGAAGTATTCAGTTTTCCAAAAAAATACTTTATGAATTCAATAACTGAGTTTTTACAGGTTAGGATATTCTCAGCTTAGACGACTTTTCTACTTTTATCATCAATATTTTGAAACGATAAGAAAGAATTACATCAAATATGGCAGAAAAATAGAATCATACAGTATGTACCTATATCATTAAAGAAAAAAAATTTCGTAAGGGTTCAGGTTAGTTATTTCGCCAAGTCCCGACCTTTGTCCATCTCTGTAGATAACATATCTCATAATACGTAATAAAGACAAAAAGCTTACATTCATCGGTATCTACAAGTACAAAGACCAGAGTTATTATCATCAATAGCAGAATGCAAACCAGAGATCCTATAACCCTTTTGTTTACAGATATCCTAAAATATGATAAATACTGTTATCTAAATGTTATGTGAAGAAGCTTTATAAATAGACATATGATGTTTCATCAGGAAATGTATAGATTAAGCAGAGAACTGCATCATATTTTTTTTAATTTTAGACCTTTTGGAATATAAATGAGAATATAAAAGAGTCTGGTTTAAAATTTCCAAATTAATTTTTCCAAGCAGCTAAAGCCAAAATGTTGTTACCTGTGGCTAATAGCTGCATTCAGAATTAAAAACAGCAAGTTAGGAACTGCTGAAGCTACACTGATGTATGAAGTAAACTCAGCTTGCAAAGGAGTCTTGTTTTTCACATCGCTTCCTATAACTGTTCTATTATGGATATGTGTATCCCTAAATTTGTACATCCAGTACTAAAAATAAATATATTATGCAGTTGGCAAGCTTTTAATTAGTGTGTGAAAAAATGTCAATATAATAGACAGCATTTACGTTAATTTCAATATTTCATTGGCACTTTATCCCCCTCCATATTTAAAAAAAAAAAATATTAAAATTGTAAGATCCTGAGTTTGATCTTGAGGCATCTTACCATAGTGACAACTTACATCTTTATGAAAATAGTTTGCTCAATATAATAGGTACCTACTAAAATTTATATATTTTACTGGTCACTTATGGCTCTCTATACTTACTTAATAAGTTCTTTAAAAAAATTTTAAAATTATGTTCTGAGCTCGACTTTGAGGCATGTTTCCTTAGTAAAAACACAACAATTATTCCTATAATGGTATCCTTAAAAATAATCTCGTAGTTGGTGTTAACAGGACATTAGTAAAAATGGGCTTAAGACTTAAATATTACACTTACGTCGTTTGCAGTAACATAGAAATTCCATGGAAGTAAAGTCACAATTCCCAGTAAATAAAAGATTAAATATACTGTATAAAATTTGTCTCGTGGTTCCAAAGGCTTAAATAAAGGTTTACTATCTTTCACAGACATACTTTGATGGATATCATTGCTCTCTTCATTTTCAGAATCAATTTCTTGTAATAACGGGGTGGTGTTGACTGAAGCCATCACTGCAATGTGACTAATACAATTCTATAACAATAAGGATTACTTAACAAACTGGAAAAATCTTTAATTTCTTTTGTTTGGCATATTGTTTATGATATTGCCTCATTTGTGACATTGTGTTGGAGATATCTCTGGCATTTTGACCTAAAAGAGAGGACAAATCTGCAAAACTGATGTTACGTTATTATTGTTTATCAAAATAGGAACAAAAATAAATAATAAATATCACATAAATGCATTGACATAAATGAGTCAAGATCAGCTGGCTACTTGTCAAAATAAAAAAGGAAATTTCGAAGTCAAAGATTTATATTTTTAAAGATTTGATTATTATCGATATTTGGGGTTTCTTAAACATCTGATTATTGTTTTATTTAAGAACTTTTCTACGTGGCGGTTTTTAGAATTTACCTTTAAGTTTTGTGAACTAACCTTTATTGTTCTGTGCCTCTGTGGTTTTGTGTTTTGTCATCTCTCACGTCACTGTGAAACAAAAATATTGCAAAATATGAAGTGAAGACATTTTGAAAATGGTATCCAAATTTTAGTTTTACATTTAAATTTCTCATGAAATTCACTCTAATACTTGAGCATACATGAATCAAAATATATGTTTAGTTTTGCTAAAACAATCATCTTTAAATCTTCAAAAGTTATTTCATAATTCTGGGTAAGTGGTAAGAGAATAGTAAGGTTATATTTTTGTTATGTAAATAAAAAAAGTAGGTATGTACCAAAGACATTAGAACTATTAGACCAAATTGTTTACATTTTGATGTGGCAAATCATCATTCCCTCTTTATTATTCATCTCTGTCGCTCAAAATTTGACCTTAGCCGGCTTTATCTGTCTGTTAGAAATATCAGGGAAAAACTGTTTTTAAAAGATTGAGTTAGTTATTGCAGTAACGCCCAGAACCTAACATACAGAAAAGTTAAGGTGTGCGTATCAAATTATGCATTCATGCTTGCAATGTTATGCGAATATTTTATCGAAAACTGTTAAAAACCTTAAAAGTATTGAAATTATTATTATATATATCAGGCACTACGGCAACATTGTACTACGATTTTACAACCGGAGAGATTCTTTGAATGACTGTAGCGATTGCGATGTTGCCAGTGAGTCACAGCAGCTAGCTTGTGTTTTTGCGCCTTTATTGCAGTTTATTTTTGATTTCCTTGTGTATTTGCCTAAACATTAGTGTAGAAATAAACAATCATGGTTCGTGCCTCTGTAGTGTGTAAAAAGTGGATCATTTTAATCCAAATTTATCATTTCATCGGTAAGTATGGTTAGGTTATTGTTTTATAGAAAGCATTGGTGTAGCGTATGGGTTTGTTTACTAATGCTGTGGTAGCACCATTGTTGTTAAAACTTTTATGCACAATGAAAAAGTTTTGTTATACTTAGAAACAATTAAGAGTAGATATTGATAAATAACTCATGGTAGCTACTTAATAGTAAACGAGTAAAAAGATATCGACTAGTAAAATACTGTAAAATTGAAATCCTATTCCTAAATTTAATTAGGTAGTAGGTACCTATTTATTGAGATGTTTTATATATAACATATAAACATTCTGTTTAGGTTTCCTCAAGATGCTGAAAAAGAAAACTTTGGTTTTCTTTAGTACGATTCTGGATAACCAACCTTTACGAAACAATCCAGAGTTGTGCTCGGATCACTTTTTGCCTGCAGATATTTTAGTAAGGGTGAATGGTGCTAAATATGTTAGAAAGGGAGTAAACCCTCGTTACTGTGAAGGCTTGTTATTTCTAGACGACCTCTCTAACAGGTAAGATTGGGAGCTGTCAAGTTTTGGTTTGCCTAATAGAATTATTTGAAATATTTTAATTTCCTTGTTTGTTTTTTAGTTCTGAGTCAACTGTTATTGGAACACCACCTGCCGCAAAAAACAACATTGGCGTAAGTAATATCTATTAATAATAAAATTAGTAATGTTATATTTTATGACAAATAAAACTTTTGGTTTATAATAAGTGTAATAGGTATACCTATTATTCATTATGAAACCCTTTTAATATTAATTAGAAGTTCATTTTATTCATTTTCAGGATGTCTAAGCTATGCTTTGATGATATATTGGTTAAATCAGATGATGCTGATCGAGTTGCTGATGAACCTTACAAGATTATTTATAATTCTCCTAATATTCAAAGGTACGTAGGCCCTATGCAAACAAAAGTTGTTCAAAAAATGTTAATCATGAAGAAAAATGCTATTTGGGCTTTTTCTTTTATTTTTCTGTTGATTCTAGAAAAAAGTTCTATGTCCATCTCTTCGTTTTATTTTAGGCCTACAAATATTGTTCCAAATATAATGTCAGTTCCTGGTCCTTCTGGAATTGGGTAAGCATATTTTCTTTTTAGGTAACTTTACATCTTTATCAATTTTAATTAACACAATTTTTATAAGTAGGATAATTTCAACCTATTGAAAATTATGCAGCTATAGAAAATGCTACATCTGGGAAAAGGTATATCAAATTAGTACTCATACAGGAGGGTGTTCATTTACAACACACTGTTAAAATTTTTTTTTCTTTTTGTTTCAGTACGTATAGTCATTCAGGTTAAGTGGGGTCATTAAGGGGCACATTTAATTTTTTTTTTTATACAGCAGGTGTTCAATACTGAATATGATTTAAGATATTCAGTTTAGTTGCTTGAAGCACACAGGATATTTCATTTAGAAATTTGCAACTTTGGTGTACGTATAACTTTTTTTTGAGCCACCCAGTATATTCCAAAATAATTTTGAAATGTGCTCCCAATATAAACCTACATATTAGGTACTAGAACAAAAATAATTTTAAATTTTTTTAACGTTTTCCGTACATGTTTTGTATGTGCGCCACCCTGTATAATATACATTTTTTTAATTGCATAAAAGAGTACAGCTACTTAAAGTGTATTTTTTACATTTTTTAGAAAAGGGCATTATATTGGAGACATGGCCAGTAGCGATTTTTCCACCCCAGGGAAATGGAGGAAAAACGTTACAATTATAAAAAACACAATTACTGAACAGAGAAAACAAATTTATAATTTAAAAAAACAAGTCCGACACCTTAAAACTTGGGTAAGGACATTAACAGGACTATTAAAAGTGTTGAAGGATAAATTTTCTATAACAGAAGCAGCACAATCATGTATTAGGGTATGTTTTATTTATGATGTATGATTAAGTAGTTATTTTTTTGGAATATATTATTCTGTTTGTGAAGCCATCTTCTTTTGTTGTTTTTAAACATTATTGCAAATAAAGATTATTATTAATATTATACATACACCTTAGTTTTTCATTGTTTATCTAAGAATATCTTCTATCATAACTTCCAGCTTTTAACAGGAAGTAACAAAATATGACATCTGGTTAAACCCGAGGTTGATATTTGTTGACTTCAAGAACTGTAATTTTTCAATTAACAATATCTCAACAACCATTCAGTTTAGACATATATAGTACCTACATACAATGGTGTTAAGTCGATGAGTACATATTACAAAGTTTAGGACAAACTGTATATTTAAGTATATGCTTGTTGAAGGCAGTTTTTGAAATAAGAAATGTTTGTATTCATTGTTTTTTTTTATATACAGCAGCTAAGTCCAAATAGAATTGGGACACTCGTATAATGTCGTATAGATTTTAATAAGAATAAATGTAGTCTACCTCGTAATTACAATTTTTACAAAGGTTTTTATAATGTTTTCAATTCTAATAATGAAATAAAGTTTAGCAACTTTTTTGCAATAGTAGCAGTGTTTTATTTTGCATTTACGTACCTACCCATATTTTGTGATAAATTTCCAACTGAAACTAATTCAAAATAGGAATTTTCCAAATAACCTCTTTCTTTCATACTGAGATTCAGAAATTTCGGAATCTTATAAGTATTAAAGGTAAATTTGTGATTCTAAAATTCAAGATTCGGAATTAATCCAATATGTTAAAAGGATTTCAGACGAAAAACAATTAAATTAAACAAGCAATGTGATTAATTTTTTTTTTACTGTAGTATATTTCTTGTGACCTATTATTTCCATTCTTAGGAAAAAATTCTGATACAAAAAAATTTATTGTATTATTTTCATACATTGTTGTTAGGTTTTAACCTCTACACCACTGGCGATCAAAACCAAGGGACGGTTTACAATGTTGCCGATCGGGCCAAGGAGATCTGCCTTTCTCTCTCGCACTCGCCAATATTTTAAAACAATAATAGTCGATACTTTTATGGGAATTATGAATGAATCGTTTCGTCTAATAGTTCTAATGTCTTTGGTATGTACTCATTCGGATTAGCCAAAAACATTGGATTAGCGCATACAGCGAATTTTTCGGTAACTTTTTTTTATAGACTTAATTTGTGGTCGCTGATCACAAATCCTCAGTTTTTTTTGTGTCGCAAAGAAAAAATGTTTATCCAAATTTTCCCATTTTCACTAAAATATCACATAATCCTTCTTCAAAAACGTCTTATTAGGTTTAAGACGTTTTTGAGGAAGGCTAGGTGTGATATTTTAGTAAAATCTAATCCAAATAATTACCATAAAAAATATTCGCCAAAACTTATGCAGAATATACCCACTACCGAGCCCGCTACACTACTTCTGCTACCCACCCATATAGCGGTGGTCGAATCAAAAAACAAAACCGAGAACAAAACTTGTAGAAGACTATAGGAAAACTAAAGAACTTCGCAAAAATGTGTATATTATGTATTATTATTTGGGTGGTCTAGGCTCACGTTTTAAATTATAGTCGCCATCATCCTGTGCACTTGATATTATAAAGGTCAGAAATTTTTGAAAAAACTAGCATTCTTATGAATTGCTCGATGACCTAAATACAAATAAATAAATTAGGTGCTTATAAAAGTTGACTTTGGATGTTGTGATATGATACTACGATATTACCTAGTATTACTAGTCCAATCTCCAATCTTTTATTTTATACAGGGTATTGAAGAAAACACAAGTTGTAAGTTTTTCAAAATTTTTTTTGATTGATGTATATTGTTTATATTGTTATTTTCAAATCAGCACCTTTTAATTGATTTCCATTTATTATAACACTTACTTAGTATGTCTATATCAATTTAAACTTGCTTATATAATACTATAGTTTATGGCATAATAATTGCACGAATTCTATTGGAAATTTCCCTAGTGTCAATTTTACTGGAAATTTTACACTGAAATTTTAAAAAATTGAAAGTGGAAATTGCATCCATTTTAAAAATTACATCTGGAAATATCCGGGGGATAATTGTCATTTTTGACATTTATAGTTTCAAAACATCAAAACAGTCGACCTGTCAAAATTTTAAATCAGCATAAACTTAGTGTAGTAGGCTATTATAATTAGTTGCTATGGAGCTAAAACAAAATTGCTACAGTAAATAAAGTACCTTCTGTTTCGATTTGGTCGTAATTTTCACAGTCATTTTGAACTTTTTAAACGAAAAACTGAAATGGCCCGTTTCGGTAATGTTTCTTTAAATTTCAATTTCAATTTCAATTTCAATTTCAATTTATTTATTAATGTTAAAATCGTATAGATGTACACAAGTCAAAGTAATCAGCAGTTAAACTGCACTAAAGAAAGACTTAAAAGAAAAAATTACTTAAAATACAGTCAATACAATAAAATTTTATATAACTGTCAATACACTAAAGTACACCTTAAATACAGTCATTAAACAACAGACCACATTTAAAGATTTTAACTCACATAGACACTCTCCATAGATACAAAAGTTAAAAATATATAAACACTTAAATTTGTTAAAACTTATAAGCTATTTTAGAAAGTAGAATTTAAAAATTACATTTAAAATATTCATCAACACTGTAGAAGGCCTTCGAGACAAGCAGTGCTTTGACCTCATTTTTAAATTTGTCGATTGGTAGCTGTTTAATTAAAGACGGTAGCCTGTTAAACATTTTAACAGCCGAAAACTCAGGACGACTTTGGCATTTATTCAATCTACAAAATATAGGCACCAGTGCCCCTTTACCCCTTGTATTATGATCATGAATATCCTGATGGGTAGTATATGAAGCCTCCTTTTTTCTGACATGCAGCAGGCATTCCATTATGTAGTTCGATGGGAAGGTAAGTATTTTTAATTCTATGAAAGCCTGTCTGCAGTCTTGTCTCCATCCGAGACCAGCAATCAGCCTAACAGCCCTTCTCTGAAGGCCGAAGATTCTACCAGCCTGTGCAGCGCCACCCCACGCAAGTAAAGCGTAAGTCATGATTGAGTGAAATGTAGCAAAATATACCATTTTTAGTGTGACCTCAGACACACACCCATTAAGACTGCGTATTACAAATACACTGCTGCTAAGTCTCTTTGCAACATTTGCTATATGATGATCCCATTTTAATTTAGGATCTAAATCAACGCCCAGAAAATGAGCACACTGAGGGTTGTCATTGATATTGTCAATATCTCTCAAAGTAAATACAACTCTATGCGTCTTCTCTCTATTAAGAAGAAGACCATTTGCGTCAAACCACTCGGCAGCTCTCGACTGTGCCCCCAATAGTCCCCGCTCCACCTCCATAAGTGATTCCCCAGCAACGGAAAGTGTAGTGTCGTCAGCAAAGAGGGTATATCGGGCATCAGGTTCCCCTGCAGGTAAGTCATTTATAAAAATGAGAAACAACAGAGGGCCCAATATTGAGCCCTGCGGCACACCAATATCTAACACCCTCATCGCCGACGCCACCCCACCAACCCTCACCACCTGCTTGCGGTCAGCAAGATATGATCTCATGAGGCTGATACCATTTGGGTGAAATCCATAGGCTCCTAGCTTGTCAAGCAGAAGTCCATGGGAGACACAGTCGAAAGCCTTGCTCAGGTCGCAGAATAGCACAGCATTATATTGAAGATTGTCAAAAGAATTCATTATATTACACAAGAGATCGAGAATACCCAACACTGTACTCTTTCCCCTTCTAAACCCAAATTGACTAGGTGAAAAAATGGCATTTTCTTCAAAGAACTGCGTTATCTGATTAGCCAAGCACTTTTCAAAAATTTTAGAAAGGATAGGTAAGAGTGATATTGGACGATAGTTCGAAACGTCATTCACATCTCCTTTCTTAAAGATTGGCGATACTATGGCATTTTTAAGAACAGAAGGAAAAATACTCTCTCGGAGACATTGATTTATTAATTTCGTTAATGGGATTATTAGGATATCTTTGATATGTTTAATTACTCTGGTATTCATATTATATATATCATAACTGTTTTTGTCTTTTAAGTTATTAATTATATCCCTTACCTGAATGTAAGTTACTTCTTTAAATTGAAATATATTTTTAGGATAGTTTAGGTTTATTAGATTTTTTAAGGGATCATACTGAGTAGGAGTAATGTTATTTATTAAATTGTGTGCTATACTTGTAAAAAAGTGATTGAAATCATCTGGTAAAATGTCAGTGTTTAGGTTGTTCTTTTTTAGCTTACCCCTCTGTGCATTAACAATTTTCCATGCGCTCCCAACAGGATTTCGGGATGTGTTAATTATTCTATCATTTGCCTCTTTTTTTGCTTGTTCAATAGCAACTCTATACCTTTTTTTAAAGTTTTTATATTCAATCATATCTGTGAACCTACCGTATTGCTTACTTACTTCGTAGAGTAAATGTAGATGTTGCCGCATAGCCCTCAGATTGTTATTGAACCATTCGACACCATTTGCTGCATTAGCTCTCACAGTATACGTTTTTTGGGGAAAAGACTGCAGAAAAGCTTCTGTAAGAATATTTGTCAAGATGCCAAATTTAGCTTCTATATTTATTGCAACGTCAGTGACATAACTCCATGGTGAGTCATTCAAAATATTAAAGAAACTAAATAAACCGTGCTGAGTAATCGGTCGAAAAGAGGTTGTTTGTGGAGATTTTTGTTTTATTTGAACATTGAAATGAATCATCTGACCTAAGTGATCAGAGAGGTTTAAATTGATATTTTTGGCAGAGAGACCCTGCTCCTCCATGCTGACAAAGACATTGTCCAAGCAAGCCCGCCCTCTGGTCCATTCACATATTGTCTGCCTGAGGCCATACGTCCTAAGAAGATCGCACAGCATAAGACAGTCCACATGACCAGTCTCAAACTTGACATTGAAATCACCCGCCAGAACAACGTCCCTGCCAGCACCCAAAGATGCTAGTGCCGTCTCCAGCATGGCAAGAAAGACCTCAAAGTTACCTGAGGGAGGTCTATATACCACTATAACTACCATATTCAATTGTTTTAAAGTAACACTACTCATCTCAATACATCCCTCAGTGCTGAGATTCTCTATTGCTACATTCCTAGTACACTCCAGATTGTCCCCTACTAATATGCAGGTCCCTCCACCACATTGCCTAGACCTACATGAGAAAGCTGCCGTGATGTAGCCATTATAGTTAAATCCAGCAATCTCCTCGTCCCGAAGCCAGTGTTCTGTCATGCAAAAAACATTTACCTTGGTTTCAACCAAAGCTGCTTCTATGGTATGAAACTGATATCAACGAAATTGCGGAAAATAGTACTCCCGTCAATACTATAAAAAGCAGAAAAAATATTAATTGTTATTAAAGTATGGTATTATTTAAATAAATAAATATATCAAAATCAACTTTTTAGCAACTACTTACCTAAATAAACTTTTATCAACTCGGGAAATTTCCGATCAAAACATAACACGTGCCTAAAATATTTCCTAATGGAAATTTTTAAAAATTTTGTCTTTAGCCAATTTAAAAAAAAAAAAAAACATTTGTGCATTGCACCAAAAAAAAAATCCCTCACCCTGCGGGTTCGGGATTTTTTCAGGTGCAATGCACTCATGCTTTTGTTAAAAAATTGGTTTCAGACAAAAATTTCCAGAAATATTTCATATTAGGTATATTCCAAAAACCAAACCTAATATTCTACCACTGCACTATTTCAAATCAAATCAAATCAAAAAACATTTATTTTGTCTACTAAAATAAATTAATAACATGTTACATAAAATATATATAACTATTATGACAAAATAAATAAATATTTATAACTTTTTGTAAATTATTTTTGATAGGGTTTGACCAATACCGATATACAGGGTGGGCCAACAAAGGGCGCGTCGGTCACTAGATGCTAAACTGTTGAACTTATGAGAAAATTTTCTTAATAAAACTTATAACGTCTCGGGTCTGCTATAACCTAAAATTATTTTCAAGTATACAGGGTGTCTCAAAAAAGATTAACCCCAAAAACTATATTTTTGTTAAATGGAATACCCTACCTTTTTATGTGGCATATAAAGCCTCTATCGGTTGTGTATTCAACTTTTAATTTGTATGTAGATCGAATGCAGCGTTGCCAAGTTATGAATTAAAGAAAAAAAATTAACCAAAAACATACTTTTTTAAACTGTTATATCTCCGCCACTGCTTCTTAATTTCCCTGACAAAGTTACATGTAATCTAATGCTGGCCTAGTTTATCCTAGACCGTCCTCACTTTTCGATTTAATAATTATACAGGGTGTCCAGAATACTTGTTCAAACATCTCTATTTTCAATTCGATTTTAATTGAATTTCTTAAATACAACACCCTGTATATTATTTTGCCGTCGAAAAGCCTAAAGTGTCCCCTTTCAGAAAATATTATGTATCTCGCTATCATTTTGAGATATTAAGGTTTTTCCGTAACTTTACAAAGAAAATTTTAAAAATTGTAGGCGGCATGGCTCAAGGAATCGAAACAATTTGTTAGTCATTGGCATAAAAATATTTATAACAATATAATATTATATTTTTAATATATTTTTTAGGTACAAAATATCAATAAACGCAACATAAATAAATAATTAACATAAACATAATTATTTTAATTAAATTAATTTATGATACATTTTAAGTAAATAAAAAAAAAATATATATATAAAATACTATAAACATAAGTCTACTTTTAGATCTCGACACAGACGGGTGTTTCGCACCTAGGTGTATATTATTTGGTTTTGCTACTGATACCAAACCAATTATGTAAATATATTATTTAAGAATAATATATGTAGGTAAATGTATGTAAATAAATACAGGGTGCCCAAGATAAGGAGGGCCTCTATGGGGATCTCGGTTATGGTAAGAGCTACAACTTTGATTAAATGGGGAAAAAGTTGCGCAATCAGAGGACTAATAATATGGCATAAAAAAAGTTTTAGTAATATTTGTAAGTTTTGAGATATTAAATAAAAACTGATATTTTGGATTTTTGATTTTATTTTTCTTTGGCGTTATTATTAAAGTTAGAGCAAAACTGACAAAACTCTCTCACAGCAACTTGTTATGAGCTTAAAGATTACATCGCAATTTTTTTTATACGACGTTTCGTTTCCAAGCAAACACCATCAACTTCATTTTTTCTAATACGGCCCTGATTTCTTATTGTCAAATTTTGAGAGCATTTTTTATTCTTAATTCAATGATGTACCAGACAATGTTGTTTAATTACGTTTCGAGCCTTTTTAACCATCTTTATGAAATTTTCAGGGTCCGGACCTGGATCCTAGAGTGTTGCATATGCTTTTTCAGCTTTTTTAATTAAAAAAATGAAAATGATGGATGTAGAAGGTAACAACGTAATCTTTTTAGTTTCATTATGAATTTAAAAAAAAATAATAAAATTACATAATAGATTTTTAATTATTTATTTAACATTGTAAAATACTGATTCCGAACCCATAATAATTAAACTTTAATTAATTGAAATAAAACTAACATTAACTCATTAAAAATTAATTTTCCAAAAGGTGTTCAAAGTGATTTCCGTCGTTCTCCAAACATAAATAGGATCTTAAAACTGTATTATTTAGGACATTAGTTAACATTTGTGGCGTTACGCTGTGAAAGGCTGCAAGCACTAGTTGTCTAAGCTCTTCTTCTGTTTCAAAATTCTGCTTATAAACACAATTCTCGATATATCCCCAAAGGAAAAAATCAAGCGGGGTTAAATCTGGGGAACGCGCCGGCCAGGGTGTTACAGAATAAGTGCTGATACTTTTTTCTGGAAATCTTGCTGAAATGTACTCTCTAACTACCCTTGAATTATGTGCAGGTGCACCATCCTGCTGGAACCAAGTGTCGCGTTGTCCTGCCAGAGGTAAATTATCCAGAGCCTCCTCTAAGTCATTTTGGAGTAAATTCAGGTAATGCTCAGATGTTAAATTATGTTGATAGAAAAAAGGTCCTATTATTCTTGTTCCCAAAATTCCAGCCCACATATTAAATCCGAAACGGTATTGGTGTCTTGATTCTTTGAATACACGTGGATTTTCCTTAGACCAGTAATGTACATTTTTTCTGTTAAAGATCCCGTTTCGATTTACCATGCTTTCATCAGACCAAATTATCTGGTAAGGAAAATTTATGTTTTCGTGGCATTTTCTGGTGTACCATTCGCTGGTGTACCATTCGCAGAATGATCGACGTCTTTCTGCATCACCTGGCCTTAGTCCTTGACAAATTCTGTATTTATATGGGTGAAATTTTTGTTTGTTTAAAATAAATTGAGCAGTTGATTTCGCTACGCCTACATTTTCATCAATTTCTCTAGTTGATACTCCAGGGTTTTCAGTAACAGCTAATAATACGCTGAAAACCTTTTCCTGGTTACTATTTTTTTTTTGGGAAAGCATGGGTTTTTTAAATGCACCGTGTTCTTTAAGGTTAGTTACTAACTTACTGTAAGTCCGTTTAGCTGGTTGTCACCTTTCCAAATATTTGTCCAAATACATCCGCTCCGCTACATTACAATTTTCTCCGCTTAAAATAAAACATGATAACATATCAAATTTTTCTTCATTTGAATAATAACCTGCCATATTTAGTTCAACTGAAGTAATGCCAAATTGTCTGACACCATACCTACTCATTTTTTTTTCCAATGCCTACTTCGCTAATTTGGGAAAAGAACAATACTTAGTTTGCAACAGCGTAGATTTGTGTTGTTTCAAAAAGAAAATAAATCCAGGAAGTTTTTATTTTTTTTTAAACAGTATCGTAAGGTTTAATTAAAAAAGCTGAAAAAGCATATGCAACACTCTAGGATCCAGGTCCGGACCCTGAAAATTTCGTAAAGATGGTTAAAAAGGCTCGAAACGTAATTAAACAACATTGTCTGGTACATCATTGAATTAAGAATAAAAAATGCTCTCAAAATTTGACAATAAGAAATCAGGGCCGTATTAGAAAAAATGAAGTTGATGGTGTTTGCTTGGAAACGAAACGTCGTATAAAAAAAATTGCGATGTAATCTTTAAGATCATAACAAGTTGCTGTGAGAGAGTTTTGTCAGTTTTGCTCTAACTTTAATAATAACGCCAAAAAAAAATAAAATCAAAAATCCAAAATATCAGTTTTTATTTAATATCTCAAAACTTACAAATATTACTAAAACTTTTTTTATGCCATATTATTAGTCCTCTGATTGCGCAACTTTTTCCCCATTTAATCAAAGTTGTAGCTCTTACCATAACCGAGATCCCCATAGAGGCCCTCCTTATCTTGGGCACCCTGTATACAAAATATACAAATAAATAAAAGATATTGTTAATACACGTTTTTATAACACAAAATAATGCCTGTATTCATTAAATAATATCAAAATTATAATTCCAAAATCACAACAATTCGCCTTACTCAATCGTTCGAACTTCACTTCCCTCTGATCAGCTGTTTCGCCGTGACGCCGCACCGCCGTCGTGTCTCCCGGTTGTTGCCCTGCAGGATTGCCGCGCCACTCACCATTTTCATTAGTTACATTCGGCCTTCCTGCAAAATTAATGTCCTCATTAATATAACTCGCCAATAGATCAACCAGATCTTAATAATCTGCACATTCACCATCGCTTTCGTCATCGTCACATTCATCGCTCTCACACTCGCCTGATGTCGTATTCTTATAGCACCTTAAAGAGTCGATCGCAACCACCCCCTTAAAAGTTTTGTAACCACGCACACCTTTTACAGCAATGATGACATATCTATCGTTGGGTAACACCTTAGCCACACGATAGGGTCCATCATATTTGTTAATCATCTTTCGATTTACGCCCTTTTCTCCTGAACATGTGGTTGCTTTTCGCCATAGCACCAAGTCACCTACTTTATAGGTATCGCCTGCAGTTGCAACTTTTCGCCTACGATCGTATATTGCCTTCATCTTACGCCCGCCCCGCCTTCGTCAGGTTTTCACTCGCCTTGTGACGCCTCTGGAGAAGAGCTGCCCTATTGTCGTTATAGGTTTCGCTTTCAGCCCCTGGTGCATTTGCCCTTTGCACATCGCCAGACAGTTCCGCATTTACACCAGTACCATGTGCAAACATCAACTAAGCAACAGACCAGGCGCTCGGCCATGATCGCCTTTGCCATAAGCACACTTTAGACACGCCTGTACATATTTCCTAACAAAACGCCCCATTTTAGGAAACCAATAAGTCTGCTTGATTAAGTTAAGACACCTTTGAAACCCTGGATGACCAATGTCATCATGATGCTTGCGTACCAAACAGAATTTCGCCATAGTTGGTACATACAAACGAGTAGAGTTTTTCTATACAAACGCCCATTTGTCACCTTATTGTAGTATAAGGTGTAGTATAAGGTGTAGTATAAGGTGTAGTGTAAGTAAGGTATAGTATAAGGTAAAATTAAGACAGTTAGTATTTTACAGTATTTTACCTATTTTATTAAATTAGTTTATATTATTAAACATTGGTTTAGATTGACAAGGTTACAACCATGAACGTAAGGTGCCAGCTTTGCTTGTAATTGATAAACATAAACATATAACATATAACAAACCGTACCATAGTTTAAGGTTACCCAAACATATATATATTTTGATGAACTAGATTTAAAAGAACATAAGTTAAGAGATGATGATTTGATAATTTTAACATTTTGCTACTATTGTACTAATACCGTAATGAATATACGTCATTTTCGTTATCCAAAAACTGTGTGCTAATTTCGAACCAGGTAATCATCTTACATGGCGATCCTGCCAGCGGGCTTAAGTTAAGCCCTTGGTAAATATAAAGTGACTACCTAAGTGAAAGCAAACAAGTGAAACAAGTGAAGTGAAACAAGTGCAGATGGGGACAACAAATTCAAAACACGCAGAAATAACAGACTCTGGTGTCGTTAATTCGAATTTCATTGTGGAACAAGAGGCGATCCAGGCACCCTTGGACATTCGCATACTGTTGTATATCCTAACTGGAGCAGTCGTCCTGTTGTTGGTGTTGAAGCTCAAACAGATGTACCGCAGAACACTGAAGAAGGATTTATCAAGGAGTATGTACCTGAGGACAGCACCTAGGGATCCTGAAGCAATCTAAGTTCTTATAAACCCCGCAGATAAGCCTAAAGAAGAAGAAAAGTCACTCCATTTCATTTTGACCGCATTTGCATATGCGTAGTAGCAGTCCCAAGTCGAGCAACAGCCAAGCAGAACGTACTTGTGAGGCCTTAATGGAAGGTGAGGCAAAAGCCGCTCGTACGCAACGTGGGATTAGTTCATGGGCATCAAGGAGTTCCAGTACTTGTTAGAAGAGGCAAGGGTACTGTATAGGAATCTGAAAAAGGACTCCATCGAAAGGCGCAGCTCTAGGACTGTCACCGTAAGCAACTTAGGAAAACTAGAGACACTTGTAAGTGAGTTTAGCAATTTAAAAAATGAATTTAATAGGGTCCCCGTCCCCACTAAAACCGTATTAATAGCCCAAGTCAAAGATTATGCCACACAGTTAGATAAATATTTTGAAGCTATTAATGAAGTTTTACAGGATAGGCTAAAAACCGCCGATACGAAAGAAACAGAATCTGTAGCAAAAAATCCCGATTCTGATTGTTTTGTTGAAGCTAGAAACATGAGTGAAAAATTTGATTTGAAAACGGCCGCGTCTCTGTTGCCGCGCATGGACGGCACTGAGAAAACGACAAAAGAGTTAATTGACGGCATCGAGTTATATGACGCATTGCTTGACGAGGCAGGGAAAAAGAGTTTAACGAATTATGTCCTTAAGGCAAGATTATCGGGTAATGCAAAAATAAGGTTGCAGAGCACATACGCAACGAATGAAGCCCTTATTACTGATATTAAAGCTCTTTTTCTCACCAAAAAGTCAGCGGGAGCATTGTCCGCCAGATTGAACGGTGCTAAGCAAGGGGGTAAATCAATCGAGGAGTTCGGTAGAACTATTGAAGATCTACTCCTGGACCTTACTATCGCACAGTCCGACGGGAATGACGAAGCTGTACGGGTGTTAACTTCCGTAAACGAGAAGCTTGCTATAAACGTATTTGCCAATGGGTTGCAGAGTAGCGACATGCGCATTGTTAAAGCACGTAATTACGACCGATTAAGTGATGCGATAAGGGCAGCAAAGGATGAGGAGCTTGGAAAAAGTGACACAGGCTCTCATCGGGTTTTTCATATCCAAAATAGGCACGCGAGTAATAGGGTCTTCAGAGGTCGAAATAATCGAGCAAATTTCAGTTCTTTTTCAAATAATAGGTCTCGTGGTCGGAATTTTTCAGGTCCCGCAGGGAATAACAGGTATAACAGTAATAACAACAATTACAGGTTTCAAAATAGGTCACCGAATTTTAGGGGTTTTCCAAATCGCGGAAGAGGTTTTCGTGGTAATAATAATAATAATAGGTCATATTGCATTAGGGACGAAAGTACTAGCGAGTCTAATCAATCAAGCGAAACATTAGAAAATCAGTTTTTTCGAGTCTAATAATGAATTTTTTATTTTTAATTTAAATGGTCTCAATTTTATTCAAGTCAAGTACAAAGGTACCAAATTAAATTTATTAATAGATACAGGTGCTTCAATTAGTGTAATATTTAAAACCTGTACAGCTTTCACGCCTTTTTCAGGCGTTCGTTCATTCAAACGAGTTATTAACGCCTGCGCCTTTTCATCCTGCAGTTGCACTGTCAAGAACCAATCACTCTTGTCTAAGTTCACCAGATAGACATCTACAGGATTTCGACTAAGTGCATCCACATGCTGCATTTTATGACCCGCCCTGTACTCGACACTCATATCATACTCTTGTAATGCCATCCACCATCGGGCAATTCGAGGCAACAGATCCTTTTTCGCCACAGTCGCCCTTACTGCTGCGCAGTCAGTCACCACTTTGAAATGAATCCCAATCAAATACACACGGAAACGTTTCACTGACTCCACTATCGCCAAGGTTTCAAGTTCATAGCTGTGCCACGCCTGCTCAGCTACGGTTGTCGCCCTGCTATAGTATGATATAGGTTTTAAGTCGCCATTCGCCTGTTTTTGCATAGGAATACCAGCCACGCCAAGCTTGCTTGCATTTGTATGCAACTCAGTATCGGCTGCGCCATCATACAATCCCAAAACCGGTCGCCCTGATAATAGCGCCTTCAACTGCTTGAAAGCTGCCTGTTCAGTCTCACTCCAACACCATGCAGTATCCTTCTTAGTTAAATTTGTCAAGGGCCTCGCAACAATAGCAAAATCCTTGACAAACTTTCAAAAATAGCTCGCCAAGCCGACAAACTGCCGAACGCCATGCACGTTAGTAGGTGTAGGGAAATCTTTAACCGCCTGGGTTTTCCTTTCGCCTGGGCGAATACCATTCGCACTCACTTCATGCCCCAAATATTCTAACTTATTCTCCAAGAAAGTACATTTCGCCAAGTTCAACTTGAGCCCTGCCTCGGCTACCAGTTGTAACACCATTTCCAACAACGCCAAACCTTCTGAAATAGTTGCCGATGGAAGTAATAGATCATCCATGTATGCCAACACAAGTTCATTTTGCATACCTCGCAACATCTTGTTCACCACTTTTTGGAAAACTGCAGGGGCATTCGCCAACCCAAAGGGTACCCTCAAGTACTCATAGTGACCATCTGGACTCACAAACGCCGTTTTGTGAATGGACTCACTATGCATTGGTACTTGATGATAACGTTGTGCCAAACCCAAGGTAGTATAGTAACACTTTTTCGCCAATCAATCCAATTGATCCTCCACCCTTGGCAACGGTGGCCTATCCTTCACACAAATTGAATTCAACGATCTGTAATCCACGCACATGCGCAGATTGCCATTCTTTTTCGGTATCAACACAATTGGACTCGCATATTCAGACTCACTCTCCCGTATCACACCTGCGAACCAGAAACATACCCCCATTTTTGCCAATAGTGCATGCAATCGATCCTTATCACATTCACTCACATCGCCAACTCTAATACATGAGAGATCTAGAGTACTAGGTACACTAGGTTCACTTACAGAGATTCTCCTCACTGCCATAGTAGAACCAAGAAGGGTCGCCCTCGCCATGACCTGTCCAGCCTTCCATTGTACTGGGTGCTGGCCCAAATTGTGCACCTTCAGTTGGCCTGAATGTCCGCCTTCCAAGATCTGATTCCCATTTGCCACGATTGCACCATTACTTTCGTATCGTCTTGCAGGAATCCAACATCGTTCGCCAAGATGCATGTCTTCCACCACCACGTCAATTTCAGCCTCTTCGCCTGGACCCAAAGTGACGCCTTGCAGTGTTAGCACTCGCCTTGTAATTCTCGCCTCAACATCATTCTTATCCAGAGTGATCTGTCGCACCAGATCCTCGGGCCTCTCCTCCGAACAGGTCAGTTGCGCCTTACCATTCTGAACTGTCATCTTCACGCCTGGTATAGCTAACGCCGGTTGCCCTAAAAGAAGATCAGCGCCAGCAAGATCACACTCTGCAATGACTGCTTTTACATTAATCGAGACGCCATCTACTATGTTAGGTAACATTACCTGGCCCTTCACAGTACATAACGCCCCGCCAAATCCCTTTAAAATTACAGAAGATGGTACAACATCATACTTGCCTAGACTGTCAAAAAAATCACGCCTTATGATGTTTTGTTCACTACCAGTGTCAATTTAGACACGAATACTTTTACCATCCTTTGTAATCGCCATTTTTTTGTATGTACTCTGTATAGAGTCAACAAGCCTCACCTGACTTGGCCTCGGAAGGCCTGACGCCTTGCTGTCACCAGAACTGCCTGCCTTGCTGACACATGCATGCCTGTCATGTCCCGCCTTGCCACAACGCATACACCTCTCTGCCTTAGGTTTTGGACAGTCCCGGCTCATATGATTGCCCATCTCCTGGCTATTATAGCACCAAATCGCTGGTGTCACCGATGCCGCTAGTGGTCCTTTTTGCCTCTTCAACTTAGGTACCACGCCTTGTTGACCTGAGCCACGCCTTTTCAGATCACCATTGCTGCCTGATGAAAACTGTTGGTACCTGTCGAGAGACTACAAAAAACCAGTATACAAATCGCCAGTACTTGAACATTTATATGCTCTCGCATTCGCCTGTAAATCTCGAGGCAGACCATCTATCAAACACGAAAGCGCCTTATTGCCTGACAAATCACACCTCTCGATTAACGCCATTTTCCCATGATAATAGTGAGTAATGGTTTCGCCTTCCATTTTCACCCTCGCCAGCATCTCTTTGAGCAGTTAAGCAAAATCATGTTCTCTGGGAAACGCCTGCCCAATAGACGCCTTCCATTCAGCCCAGGAGAGGTCATATTGATCGAGCCTATGATACCACGCCCTTGCAGCGCCTTGCAATTTCGCCTGCATAAAATAGGCCCGCTCATATTCCGACCACGCATGGATTGCACCTAACTGATCAATTTTGCTCAACCACTTAGGCTCGAGGATTTCACCGCCTGCCCTCGCCCTTGGAACTGCACAACTCGAAGTACAACTACTACTACACCCTTGGTTCGATACAGTCTCACCTGTTACGCCTTTCTTAATTTGCTCTATCGCCACCATCTTCTGGATAGCGCCTGCCAAACTGCCTTTCAACAATCTCTCCAGAATATTATCCGCCTGCACCTGTTCTGCAGCATCAGAGCCACTTTCACGGTCATACTCGTAATCCAAGTCAGAATCCTCGCCTTGATTTGATTTAGATGCCTGCTTTTCTGCCATGACTTTTCAAAAACAGTTACAAATCACCTGAAAAATCACAAACAAAACACGTTTCTAAAAACAATTGCCAAAAATCGCCACTAAACAAGCAAAACGTCACACCAATGTCACTTCACGGTCACCACGATGACGTAAGTCGCCGGTATGCCGTTTTAATTTCAGTTTAATCGCCTTTAAACACTCGCCACCACAAAAATAACACAATCCGTAGGTTATCCCAGTTCTGAACTGTTAATACACGTTTTTATAACACAAAATAATGCCTTTATTCATTAAATAATATCAAAATTATAACTCCCAAATCACAACAATTCGCCTTACTCAATCGTTCGAACTTCACTTCCCTCTGTTTAGCTGTTTCGCCGTGATGCCGCACCGCCGTCGTGTCTCCCGGTTGTTGCCCTGCAGGGTTGCCGCGCCACTCACCATTTTCATCAGTTACAATATTCAAACACTCTACCATTTTACTGTAAACATATATTTGACCTGTCTGTTAAAGATCTATTTACATTTTGTAACATTAAGGGAGTAACTGAATCAAATGCTTCTCTTATTCTTTCCCGCATGTTTACCGCTGCAGTTGGAGGTGTTTCGTAGACCAGATCTTTAACGTATCCCCATAGAAAGAAATCAAGTTTTGTCATATCTGGTGACCTTGGAGGCCACAGAACAGGTCCGCGTCTTCCGATCCAACGGCCAGGAAATTTTTCATCCAGAGTATTTCGAACTCCAATATTAAAACGAGCAGGCGCCCCATCTAACTGGAACCACATTCTTCTTAATAGTCCTAGTGGTATATTTTCTAACAGATTATCAAGATCTTCATTTAAATTTAAAATAAAAAATTAAAATTTGAAAAATATTCCCATTGAGGTGTCCATCAAAAAAACGAGGTCCTATTACGTGGTCTCCAATTATGCCTCCCCAGACGTTTAAGATCCACCTATGTTGCTGGTCAATAGACCTTAGAAAATGTGGATTTTCATCGGCGTAGAAGTGCAAATTATGTCTGTTCACATGACCATTATTGTGGAATGTCGCCTCAGCGGTAAACAATACAATATTAAAAAATCGTACATCCTCTCAAATTCGAGCAAGACCCCAATTACAGAAATTTATTCTATTCTCAAAATCTTGTCCATCAAGTGCTTGATGCAGTTGCACACGATATGGATGGAACTTAAGCTGTGGCTATATACGTATTGTCAGTTCACGCTGGTTTATAATAGCTCTCTACATTTTAGTAAATTGTTGAGTAACTAGTGCTAAATATTTAGTGAAATTGATATGGACGCTTCAAGTGATGGCGATCAATCCGAAAATATAAGAAAAAACGAAAGAAAATTGCATGTAGCTCAAAGAACAAGGAGTTTTTCTTCCGGTGCATTGAACATAAACATGGACGAAATAAATAAAATAATCGGTACACAACCAAGGTCGTTAAGAACCCATGTTGATAAACACAAGAAAAAAAGTATTACTGATAAGAAGGACGAGAATAAATTACCAGGTGAATTCAATAAGTGTGAACTAAATTTGGATCATGATAATGTATTTATTGATCCCAACGCCATTTTTAAGCCGAGATCATCGATTCAGCATACTCCCCCTTCAACCCCCAATATTACCTTTAGCCGCACCAATGGAAAAAATATTGAAACAACGAATGATGGTAGTACGAATAAAAGACCAAGATCAGAAAATAGTCCTGAAATCCTAAATCTGTATAAAAAACAATGTCATAATGATAACCAAAGTATGGACAACAGTGAAATAAATCAAGAAGAACCGTTTTCAACAGGAAAAATAATTTTTGAAATTTTTACATCTTTAGAAAGAATACAGGAACTAACAAATAAAGATGAAGAGTGTCTTGCTTTTTCGAAAGAAAATCAAAAGGGCGTCAGAATAGCCAGTACTTCTATACACAAATGTCTTACATTATTAGTTTACAAGCTTGGACACCTAGAAAAAGTAAATACATCTCTGCAGTACCAATTGGCATCATTAAAACCACATGAAAAAAATATAGAACTTAAAGACCCACCAGTGATTAAACCAAGAACGTATGCTACTACAACGGCAATAAAATATATTCCTGTAGTTTCTCCCACAGAACAAAACTCAACACACAACACGAAAAAATGGACTACTCCACCAACCAATAGAAAACTAGAGACTGTAATTAGAATGGAAAACATATCAGATTCAAAAGAGGTGACACAGCAGTTAAAAAAGACAATTAATCCGAAAGACATTGATGGAGGGTTTAAGAGTATAAGACATCTAAAAAACGGTGTAATAGTGGTGGAATCCCACAGCAAATTGCAACAAGACAAATTGAAACTCGCATTGAAGGGTAAGAGCAATGTGCAACTTAAAGATTCCCAACAATTTGACCCTATGTTTTTAATCACTGGTATTGAGAAAGGTTTCTCTGATAAGGACTTTGTTAAAGAACTCATTCACCTAAATAGTGAAATTGAACTTGAGCTTGGCTACGCAGTAGAGGATAAGATTAAAGTGATAACAAAACGTCAATGTCGTAACCAGAACAAAGGAAATTGGATCTTGCAAGCACCCCCCAATATTACTAAATGGTTCCTTAAAAAGGAAAAAATCAATTTTGATTTAGTGAAAGTATTCGTACAGGAACACTTAAATTTAGCTTTATGTTTCCATTGTTGTAGTTTTGGGCATGTCTCTAAGCATTGTAATGAAAAACGATGTTGCCATAAATGCAGTGGCGCACATGCTGCAAAGGATTGTAATGAGACTGTTTTTAAATGTCCCAACTGTACTAAAATGAAACATGACGAAAAAGATTGTCAACATTCTGCACGAGACACTAACTGCCCTGTATATAAAAGAAAACTAGAAAGATACAGGAATCAGATAAACTACACTGATGATTTTTTATAACTTCAGATGAAGGTAAAACTGAAAAACAGCAAACAACGAAAAAGGGCATACTAAAAGTAAGCATAATTCACCAAAACGTGCAATCTATTGGAAATTCAATTGATAAGCTGAATAATATGTTACAAGACCATCCAGAATGTAAAATATTGTGTGTAACTGAACATTGGAAGTCAGAAATACAGTTACGTAAACAAGCAATCAGTAACTTTAAATTATATTCTATGTTTTGTCGACAAGAAGATCAGCATGACGGAACAGCAATATACATTAGATAAAACACAAAGTGCAAAACTAAACAAGTTATCTGTCAGTGGCACGTTTGAATGCGCTGCGGTCGAGTGCCAGTTAGGTAAAATAAGTGCTGTGGTTATAACTATATATAGACCTCCCATTGGAAACATGAAAGTATTCTTGGATAAGCTTGAACAAATTTTAGCTAGCATTTTTAATGAAAAAATACCTATTTTTATTTTAGGTGATTTTAACGTTGAAATGATAAAAGAAAACAAATCGTAGAACAGAGCTTTTATCATTAATGTCTTCTTTTAACTTTCAACCAAAAATACTGGAAAATACAAGAATAACTAGTAATACGTCTCTAGCTGTATTGACAATATATTTACAAATTTTGATCAAGTAGAAACTTTAGTATTTGAAAATTTTATATCAGACCATACAGCGCAGAAAGTTATTTTTGAAACGGAATATCAAAAGGTAGATGCCCACATCTACAGACGTTTCTTTCGAGACGAGAACAAGAATGAATTTCTGCACTGTTTGAGTCAGCAAGATTGGTTGAATGTTTATGCGGTTGAAAGAAAGAATGTTAATGAGCAGTGGTGTGCATTTATGAATAATTTTATAAATATATTCCAACATATTTTCCCTCTAAAGCTATGTTCGAAAATTCCAAAAATATTTCAGAATAAGGAAATTACTGATTGTAAACGTGAGTTGGACTTGTTATTAACATTATCAAGACAGCATCAAAATTTTAATGATCAATATAAAGAAAAGAAAAAAGAATATGATATACTTTTAAACGAATCTCGTAAAAATTATTATTCCGAAAGAGTAAATAATTCGGATAATAAGATGAAATGCATGTGGACGATTTGTAAAGAAATTACAGGAAACGCTAACAACAACTCGGACATAGAAATCGAGGGAAAGCCTGAAACAATAGCAAATAAATTTAACGAGTATCTAATATCTGTAATACCCGATCTAATTAAAAATCTGTCTAGTGTTCCCTTTAACTGTAACATTGCCAGAAACGATCAGTCTTTGTTTCTAAGGCCAGTGACAACTAATGAACTATGCGACATAGCGAATAACATAAAAAATAAACATATTCCGGTTTTGACGAAATTCCTATTAGTATTGTTAAAATTTCTATTAGGGTATGTAAAGATGTTCTATGTTATATAATAAACAACTCCTTTAAATACGGTATATTTCCTGAAAATTTAAAAATAGCACTAATAAAACCACTTTTAAAAAAGGGTGATCCAGAACTAATGGATAATTACAGGCCTATTAGTTTATTAACAGGTTTTTCAAAATTGTTTGAGATGGCGATGTGTTCAAGATTAATAGATTTTCTGACAAGCTGTAATATATTTAGTAAAAGTCAACATGGATATTTAAATGGACGATCCACCCAAACTGCAATTTTTCAATTTATTCAAACAGTTCTGAAACACCTTGAAGATGGTAATGTAGCTGTAGGAATGTTTTTGGATTTATCTTAAGCATATGACTGCTTGGATATAGATATATTGATTGGGAAGCTTGTAAAGTATGGGATAAGAGGAAACGCTCATAAGTGGATAAAGGGATACCTTAGTAACAGAAGACAAAAAGTCTGCATTCTGAAGAATGGAAAATCTTACAACTCCAAAACATTATATAACAGTGTAGGTGTAGCACAGGGTAGTGTATTGGGGCCTATTCTATTTATTATTTTCATCAATGATTTGAGTAATCTAATTCAAGCTAATCAAGATATGGTTAATTACGCTGACGATACTAATTTGCTTTTAGGGGGCAAGAGTATTAATCAACTTGTCACTGAGTGCAGAAACTTTCTTAACAGGGTCACACAGTGGTTTACAGAAAATAAACTTATCCTAAATAAAAATAAAACAAATATAATTCTATTCAGAACAAAAGCGTCAAAGGTGGAAAAAAAAAAGTTTAGTAATGATAAAGACAAAATTATTTTTTCGGAGTCCACAAAATTTTTGGGAGTACAGATTAATGAATTTCTAGATTGGTCGTTTCATATCAAATGTCTTTCACAGAAACTAAATGCTATTTGCTATGGTATTCGTGTTACTGGTAAATACATGAATAAAAAAACTTTGAAAATGTTATATTTTGCTAATTTCGAATCCTGTTTGAAATATGGGATAATGTTTTGGGGAAGGGATAGTCAAATTCAAAGTATATTTGTAATTATTCAGAAGCGATTAGTTAGAATAGTTGAAAAATTAGATTTCAATGTATCGTGTCGGTCTGTTTTTAAAAAACTGGGAATATTGACGGTATATGCATTGTACAGGGTTATCCAACCAAGACTAGACAAGGCGATTTTTTGACTTTTCCTGTACTTTTATAAAAAAACTGAAATAGCCATCTTAAGTCATTTTCTCCCGCGAATTCGAATATCTTCAGCAAAAAACAATTGAACATCAAACAAAAGTACTAGGGGTCACTTTGATATTTTTTTAAATGGGAGACCGTATTTTTAATGAGCTTATCCGATTTCTCATATAAATTTTGATCTAAAATGTTGGATTTTTAATTTTTTTTTTTTTTTAATTTTTACGGTAGACGAACCTTTTCCGAATTTAAAACTGAAGAAAAAAGGCGTTTTTGAATTAAAAATCCAACATTTTAGATCAAAATTTATATGAGAAATCGGATAAGCTCATTAAAAATACGGCATCCCATTTAAAAAAATATCAAAGTGACCCCTAGTACTTTTGTTTGATGTTCAATTGTTTTTTGCTGAAGATATTCGAATTCGCGGGAGAAAATGACTTAAGATGGCTATTTCAGTTTTTTTATAAAAGTACAGGAAAAGTCAAAAAATCGCCTTGTCTAGTCTTGGTTGGATAACCCTGTACATTTATGAGTGTTTAATGTTCCTCTTTAAAAAAATAGAGATGTTCTAACAAGTATTCTGGACACCCTGTATAATTAAATCGAAAAGTGAGGACGGTCTAGGATAAGCTAGGCCAGCATTAGATTACATGTAACTTTGTCAGGGAAATTAAGAAGCAGTGGCGGAGATATAACAGTTTAAAAAAAGTATGTTTTTGACTGATTTTTCTTTCTTTAATTCATAACTTGGCAACGCTGCATTCGATCTGCATACAAATTAAAAGTTGAATACACAACCGATAGAGGCTTTATATGCCACATAAAAAGGTAGGGTATTCCATTTAACAAAAATATGGTTTTTGGTATTACTCTTTTTTGAGACGCCCTGTATTCTTAAAAATAATTTTAGGTTATAGCAGAGGCGAAACGTTATAAGTTTTATTAAGAAAACTTTCCCATAAGTTCAACGGTTTAGCAACTATTGACCGACGCGCCCTTGTTGGCCTACCCTGTATATATACAGGGTGTTATGGAAATGACTTATTATATTTTAAGGGGCCACTCCTGGGGTGGCCTAGAGTTACACTTGATAGTTTTTTTTTCTAAAATCGGAAGTATTTTGAATTTTGTAAAATACCTTAAAACCGGACCATCTGTGCCTCTATGAAAGTTCATTACCCCTAAACACGTGTTTTTGACATGACAAATTGGCGGAATTTCTACAGACAGCTGATTACCTTGCGACGTTGCCAAGTATTCGGGAAAATCTTTTTTTTAGGTTTTTTAAAAAAGATTAAATCAAAAACTATACTGCGATTTCAATTAAACAAGCCTTATTCAATAGGTATAGTTTTTACTCACCCCATGAAATTGTATTGCTATCATAATACTTCGCTGAGTAAAAATCGTAGATACCAACAACAAGCCCTATGTCTGGAAATTTACACAGATAAACTATCACATCACAAAACATTCCCATCTCATGTGTATTATTATATAAAGTGGGCTTTAATTAATAACAACGAAATTCATATTTAGTCTTTAATCTTGTAAAACTTTTGTGCAAATGATTATAAACAAATCTACTTCTTTCTTGATGATAACAATACCTTCGCCATGTCTAAAATCACTCTCATAACATAAATTCAGAGGGCGCCACGTATATCAACCACAGAATAACAAGAACAAGCAATATATCTATCATGTATCACATTATTCAACAACTATACACTCCAGCAGCAAAACGCAAACAAATTTTATGCCGTTGCAAGTAAATGAATAATAAGAAATGATATTAAAAACAAATTTATGAAGCCATTGACTTTGAAGTCTTGAACTGCTCAGTACCCAATCACAGAACAGCAACAAATCACATTTCCCGCCCCCTGGACTATCGTGTTTAAATGTTGTGTGTCCAGTTAAGAGGACTGGATTGGATACCGTAATTATTATTCTTAATTGCAATGGCCACCTGTCTTGACGACAATCAACCAGCTATTATCATTACCAAGAAGAACAGAAGTCACAGAAGAAGAGAAAGAACATAACCGTAACGTTATTTGTTGAATTTAAATTGTTCTTTCCGTGAGTTTTTTTACTGTAGAACACGATCTCGGAAGAAGGAACGAAATGCTTCTATTACACTCCATTTTAAATGCAATGCAATTTTATAAAGGTAGGTATGCAACAATTTTTAAATTTTATTTTTCCAGTTCACAGAAAACCATACCGCAAATAATTCACCTTACGTCGTATAACATAAAAATACAGTTTTAAATTGTGAATAAATCTTTATTTTATCGGTTAATGATAGTTATATAATTGGAGATCTGCCCCATGTATACGATTTTCAATATCTGAAACTAGTTTTTGACCTCCGTGTAATGGTAAATTAAAAAAAATGAAAGATACAATATACTTTCACCTTTAGCAGAAACTAGCTATGTCAAGGACAATAATTGATCTCGTAGATGTCTTCAATCAACCAAAGGCAGAATATGACATAGAAAATTGTGATTTAATTGAAAGTAAGAAGTGAGGTAAGTACAGGACAGTAAACTAAAAAGTTTTGATTTTCCCGGGGGTAAGTCAGAACATTTGTACTGGACGTACAGCAGACATGAAGAGATCCATTCCTACCTATTGCAGAACATTTGTGTTGTTTCTTCAAGTCCTGCGTAGAAATACTATTGTTAACTAAATAACAGTCTACTCATACTGATACTTTAAAGAAAATACTACAAAAATGTATTTATTTTTTGATAATTAGTATTTTTTACTTGTAGGTACAGATTATGATGAGACTTAATAAGAGAAGGGTTCTAAAGGTCCTTCCAATCTGGAGGATTCCCATTTCAAAGCAAGAGTAAATACCACAATCGCTTATGGCTGTCAAAATGTCTCCCGTATTGTAAAAGTCAGAAAATAGGTAATGTTAATATAATTCATTACAACTAGGAGACTATTCTTTAATGTGCGATAAGTGAAATGATATGTTTCTTACAACCTTTTAACGTTTTGTTTTAGGACAATCAACAGGTTTAAGGCCTTACAAGTAACGACAAGACATGAAGAGGTTATACAGAAAAAGCTTGATACAACAATTTTTCATTTAAAACAAAGAAAGCGTTCCTACCCTAAAAGAAGAACATGAAAAAACTAAAGAAACGCAATACATAAACTGCAAGGGTGTAAAACATACCTTAACAAGTAACGAGCAATCCACGACTAAAATAAAAAGAGAAATGAGGCTCCAGTAGGTGTAGGTCAAAGGTCACCTAACTTATAACACAGAAAAGAATAGAAGTGAAGATGAAAATATAGACAGATAGCCCTGACCTTCCGGTTGTTTTAAACGAAAAATTAAATAAGATAATTAAAGACTAAATGGGACTTGAATGTAAACACATCGTTCATACAAGTAAGAATGGGGCTCTCCATGGCTCGTCCTATTTCTAGCTTCTCCAGTTAGTCAAGTTTTTTGCCCCTATTGTTTTTTGAACTTTTCCAGGTGTTTTGCAATCAAGTTTAACTGTAATGGTGCGTCTTCACGCTCGGTGCAACTTGCGCAAGTAGACTTGTCATGCCAATTTGCGCAAATGAACTGAGTCATTGAATCCTATTGAATCCTATTGAATTCTGTTGAATTCTGGCTGGTGCAAGTTAACGATTTTGGTTTTCACACAACAATTTACTTGTGCAAAGTTGCAGGTACAAACCTATTTGCGCAAATTGCATGAACGTGAAAACGCACCATAAGAAAATGGTTGGCAAAAGCAGAAGTACTGACTGAACTGACAATCCGGGCGTAAAATTTCCACTAGAGTTCAGGAATAATTTGGTTTAGGACCATTTTTTATTGCTTGTTTTCCTTAACAGTTTGTGAATCATAAAATAAAGAACTATTGTTAATTCGCTTATTATTTTTAAACATTTCCCACATCTCGGGTTGAAGCATTCACTGCCAAAATTAGACCTTGAGGGCTTGTAAGCCCTATCTGTGATTTGCCTTGAGGTCCTTTTTTTGAAAACAAAAAATTGAGCTGTTCAATCAATTACTTTCTAAAAATTATTAGCAAAAAGGGCTTACAAGTGCTTCGAGGTTCCTGAAGGGTTTCAGGCTATTTTAAACTAAAGTGGTCCCTACTACCCATCTGAAAAATCTACGTGGATACACATACCAAAGGAAAGGTGTAAAATTTTAGTTAGATAGTCTAAACCGTTAATTTTAAATAAACTAATACTTTATCCATACCTGCACTAAACACGATTCGGTGGCCCTACTTAAAAGGCAATTACATTATAAAAATATTGGATAACTTAGATACCAAGCCCTTGATATTTACAATACATTTAAATACTTTTATTTGAGTGGGTAGGTATACAACTCTGCATTCTACTTATACATTTTTTTAGAGCAAATAGTGCCAATATAAAACTTCTTTTGAATAGTTTGTGGTCAGTAAATATTAGTTACGACTAGTAATGCACAAGCCTTCTTAAACAATGCGAGTGCAACAAAGTGGGTCAACATTTTTTTCCGAGGGCCCTCTCAAAAATGGTCGTTTTATTTTTTTATGGATATTGCATTTCTAAAGTATTAAAACTCAAGACTCATCTGTAACATTAAATATGTATGCTGCTATCCTATTCTAACACCTAGAAATTCCTAAATTGATATCATTTTATAACATTTTTTAAATTAACTCATTTAAATCGCGCGCCAATTGAAAATGACGACCAATCGGCTTAGCGAGCGCTAGACCGCATCTGATTGGCTGATTTACATAACCGTATCAAACGTGTGTCTAGCGGGGCAGTAATGCCACCGTCCAAAACGCGTTGTGTTCAATCCGGATTTTGTTATAAAGTATTAAGTCTATAACTACTAATTTCTTGTATTAATAACACAGAATTAAAGAGCTAATAACTTGATAATGTCCCGAACAGTTAATGTGTTGTTAAAGTGAATAAATGTCCCGCTAGAATCATTTGAAATGGTAACGGTATAACGTGGATTTCTTGCCGATATGTTTTTTATTTCAAGGTATGTACAAATAAAACTAGAGCAATACGTAGACAATTTTTCGTGTAATAGGGTAGAAACTAAAGCATATTAAAGTTAAGTAGAAAAAATTAAATATTCAAAAAAGGTTATCTGATGAAACTGATGTAGTAAATGTGGCAACACTGCTCAAAACACATGTTTTGGGCTGACGATATCTAAAGACAATATCTGACAGTAACTGTCAGATTTTTGTCAACAATTTTTTTTTTGACAAGTAGTACGAATCAGCTGTTTGATCATTGGCGCGTAGGTGTTTTGAGCTAAATTTTTGAAGGCATTTTTCTCGAATTTCTAGCTTCGAGCGCCATTTAACGCAATTTTTCCCCAATTCGGCTCGACCTATAGATTTACGGGTTAAAAAATAATAAGTCATTTCCATAACACCCTGTATATAGGGTCCTGCAATAGTGCGTCAGGCTTCCATAGCTCCTATACGAATTTAGTTAGGAATTTCATTCATATGCTAACTTATACTGTATCATACGGGGTACTTCAGGAAAATATTTTTTTATATACAGGGTAGCCCAAAAAAGTGTGGACATAAAAAGTTTTGATTTTTTAAATGGGATACCCCATATTTTTTTGCATATTTAGATTTATGCTATTGTCCTTTATAAATGCCTAAAATTTTGTTTGATTTGCTTTTTTAGTTTAAGAGCAATCAATTAAAAACTAAAAAAAAACATATTTTGCAGTCGTGAAAAAAATATCAAAAAAACAATCTAAAATTAGTTTTTCAACCACGGTATGAAGTGAGTTTAATGACAAGAGGTTTAAAGATACTATGAATCGAATAGTATTTATCTATTTTATACAGGGTGTTCATAATATGGTTTCAAAAATGACACATTTCAAACCTATTTTTCTCAACTTTTCCAAATGGAACACCCTGTATATTATTTCGGTATTTTATATAAAATACACAAGCAATTTTTTTTTGTAGTTGAAGCATATAAGTTATTTCCAGCCGTTTTCGAAATAAATGCAAATTTCATAAATTATGTTGATTAAACAGAGTTTATTTTTAAAATTAAGCGTAGGCGACTAGACTAATATTTAAAAACTACAGTAATTGTTCAAAATGTCTTCCATTTTGTTCTGTGCACAAGCCAACACGCTTTTCAAAAGATCTGTTTACTTCTCTTAACATTTCAGGGGAAATGCTCGCAAACACGTCTCTTATCCTTTGCTGCATATTATTAGCAGTTGTAGGTGGATCTTTGTAAACAATTTGTTTTACGTGTCCCCATAAAAAAAAGTCTAGTTTTGTAAGATCCGGCGATCTAGCTGGCCAGACCGTGGGTCCATTTCTACCGATCCATTGGTTCGGAAAGGTATCATCAAGATAATTTCTTACCTCCCGTGAAAAATGTGCCGGAGCACCATCTTGCTGAAACCACATCCTATTTCTTGTATATTGCGGAACGTTTGCCAATAAACCTGGTAAATCATTGCGTAGAAACTTTAAATACATGGGTCCATTAAGATGACCTTCAAAGATATGAGGACCTATCATAGTTTCACCAACAATTCCACCCCACACATTTAATGACCACTGATGCTGGTGATCGATTTGTCTCATATATCGCGGATTTTCCGTGGAGTAATAATGAAAGTTATGTCTATTTACACTACCGGTGTTATGGAAGGTTGCTTCGTCGGAAAATAAAACATACTTGAAAAACATTGGATCCGCTTGTATTTTAGTGCTTGCCCAGGCACAAAATTCGGATCTATTTTGAAAATCTCTATCGCTGAGCGCTTGATGCAATTGAATATGATAGGCATGGAATCGATGCTTTTTTAAAATCCGTTGCACAGATCGTTCACTTATACCTGTTGCGTTACCGATTTTATTTTGGCTTACGTGTGGATCTTCTGTGACTGTCAACAACACCGCAAGTTCATTTTCCTCGTTAGTAGCCGTCTTTGTTCTTTCTTCTTTTGTATACACAACATTTCCTGTTTCAACAAATCTTAGTAATAATCTTTTAAAACTTTTTTCTTCCGGGCGCCTTCTCTCTGGATAACGTGACGCATAAATTCTAGTTGCTAACAAGCAATTTTTTTCGCTCTCGCCAAGTACAAAAATCATATCGACCAACTCATCTTTATTAAAATTCATTTTAATTTCTTATAACTTATTCGCCCGATATTACACCTTTTTAAAATGAATTAAAGAACTTGTCAAACTAAGTATAAGAATCCATGTTTTATTTCAAAGCCTACTATGGGCTTTAGGGATAAAACTTACTAATGAACCTTTTTGCTGGTATTTCAATTGAAATGTTAAAAGGAAAGTAAACAGACCTTTTCAAAAACATGTTGGCTTCTGCACAGATCAAAATGGAAGATATTTTAAACATTTGCTATACTTTATAATTATTAGTAGGTGTAGTCGCCTACGCTTAATTTTAAAAATAAACTCTGTTTAATCAACATAATTTATGAAATTTGCATTTATTTCGAAAACGGCTGGAAATAACTTATATGCTTCAACTACAAAAAAAAATTGCTTGTGTATTTTATATAAAATACCGAAATAATATACAGGGTGTTCCATTTGGAAAAGTTGAGAAAAATAGGTTTGAAATGTGTCATTTTTGAAACCATATTATGAACACCCTGTATAAAATAGATAAATACTATTCGATTCATAGTATCTTTAAACCTCTTGTCATTAAACTCACTTCATACCGTGGTTGAAAAACTAATTTTAGATTGTTTTTTTGATATTTTTTTCACGACTGCAAAATATGTTTTTTTTTAGTTTTTAATTGATTGCTCTTAAACTAAAAAAGCAAATCAAACAAAATTTTAGGCATTTATAAAGGACAATAGCATAAATCTAAATATGCAAAAAAATATGGGGTATCCCATTTAAAAAATCAAAACTTTTTATGTCCACACTTTTTTGGGCTACCCTGTATATAAAAAAATATTTTCCTGAAGTACCCCGTATGATACAGTATAAGTTAGCATATGAATGAAATTCCTAACTAAATTCGTATAGGAGCTATGGAAGCCTGACGCACTATTGCAGGACCCTGTATATATATCAGTTATCGGCAATATCGGTATCTTTGCCGATATAATACATGCTTTCTGAAGTCAAAAAAACAAATATTCTACTCTGTAACTTTTTAATTGCATATATAAAGTATAGTATACATGTCTGCAAAAAAACAAAACTATAAAGAGATACATATATTATTTAAAACAACATAAAACTACTGGTTTATCCACATCAAAGATGTAAAAAAAAATCAAATAACTTTTAAAAAGGTACTCACAATAAACAAATGCCAGTTAATACTTACTAATTCAAATTCAAATATATTACGGATATATAATACAAAAAAATATCTTTCTGACGTCAATAAATTAAAACACTGTTAACAATGACATTAAATAAAGCTAATTTAGTACAATGTAAAAATGACATCAATTAGAGACTAAACAAACTTCATGTATTTTTATTTAATTTAATATACTACAGCATAACAAGATGGCAATGGAACTATCTACAGATACAGTTAAAATTACACCTAACAGAGAGTAAGTTACGCTTAGTCCCTTAGTGGCACAGGCATTATTCTATTGCAGTTCAAGGAATTCTTGTACGCTAAAGAAAGCACCTTGTGCAAGGAACTCTAAAGAAAGCACCTTGTGCAAGGAACTTTTTTATGTTTCTAATAGAACTATCCATAGGTAGACTTTTCAAATGCATAGGAAGTTTATTGTAAAGCTTTGGGCTGTAATAATTTATTGATATTCTAGACCTCGAGCCTATGATGATCCACTCTTAAGAGGTTCCCCTGCCTAGTAGAATAGTCATGGTAAGAATTGTTAGTATTATAGGCAAAGGTATTTTTGTGACAATAGATAACACATTCATAAACATAGCGGCAAGGTATATTCATTATATTTAAATCTCTGAAGGAGTCTTTAGTATCGGCTCTATATTGCAATCCGGCAATGACCCTGGCCGCTCTTCTCTGCAATCCGAAAATCCGCGCAGCGTGTGCTGAGTGTCCCCAAGCTAGAATGCCATAACAAGCCACCAACTGAAATACACCATGAAATGCCTGTAACAGGCTGAGTTCAGGTAGCACCCTTTTGAGATTTTTCAGGAGAAATATGCTTTTAGAAAGGCGATCTGCCAGATGGTCTATATGCTTATGAAATTTTAGGGTTGGATCCAAGTAGATTCCCAAGAATTTCACAGCATCAACATTTTCCCCCTCTATGTCTCTCAGCCCAAACATGATACGCTCAGTCTTTGCCTCATTCAAGGCCAACCTATTTGCCCTAAACCAGTCCTTTAAACCTTCCTCCGATATCCCCATATGTTCGCTCAACCTATCTCTAATGCTTAAGAAACAAAAATATTGGCAGTAAAGAACTAGTACCTAATTTAAATTTAGTTTTTCAAGGTTGTGTCGAAAAATATTATAGATTCATAAGAATTTCCGAGAGAATTTCAAAACATTATGTGTGAAAAAAGTTTCTTTTTTTTCTTGATTGATTCGATGATGGATATCGATGGACGGTCTTTGTCACTATTAGAGTTTTCACTCTCATCAATAAAGGGCAGGGCTTAATATATGCACTTAAATTCAGCCAAAATATGCGCATATACACTATACAGTGAGCTCAAAAAGGTTGGAATAATTTCGTTTAAAATTCAGGTGAGTATTTTCTGGAAAAACGCTTGGACAAGTCGATTATTATTTTTAATTGCGAATTTTTTGACATAAGAAATGTGTATACAGGTTGTCTCAAGAAGAACATGTACCGTCAACATTAATTTTTTTAAATAGAACACCCGGTGTATATTATTTTTAAATTCTACGATACATTCTAAACACTTTTTGTATAACATACCATATCTCCAAAATCAACGGTTTTCGATATATTGACATTTTTTCAGGTGCGAGAACTACAATTAAAAATGAACTATTTACATCTATTTAGTCTATAATATTTACATAGACTATATTATTACCTTATTCGAGTTTTAAGTTCATCAATATTGTTAGGTCTGTTAAAGTATCCTTTAGATTTTAAATAGCCCCACAGAAAAAAATCTAGCGGGAGCAAATCTGGTGACCTTGCCGGCCATTCTATTGGACCCCGTCGACCAATCCACTTGTCAGGAAAGACTGTATCCAAGTACTCACGCACCGGGCGTGTGTAATGGGCTGGTGCTCCGTCTTGCTGGTACCATAAGTTATTGTTGAGAATGTCTGGCTCATCTGGATTTGGATAGATTAGAGCAAGTGCCGGTATTAACTCAAATTCTAAAAATTTTAGATACAGTTCGCCATTTAATGTACCATCAAAAAAGAAGGGACCTAAAATCCGGTTATCAACAATTCCAGCCCAAACATTCACTTTTTGCGGGTATTGTGTGTGGGACTCCATGATCCAGTGCGGATTTTCCTTAGCCCAATATCGACAGTTTTAGCGATTCACATGCCCATTTAGAGTAAACGTTGCTTCATCAGAGAACACAATTCTTTTTAAAATTTGAGGATCTTCAATGTATCTGTTCATCATTATTTCGCAAAATTCTGTTCTTCTATCCGGGCCATCTTCATTAAGTTCATGAACCAACTGTACCCTATTGGGATGCCATTTATTTTTGTGTAAACAATTCAATACGGTTGCTTGACAAATATTATTTTCCGTGGCAATACCGCGAGTAACAGAGTAACACTATAGTGGTTTTCTTGGACAGCTAAGAAGACATTTAACTGCATATCTTCTGAAATCCTAGGTCGACCTTGAATATAATTGTCTCTAACATGCCCCAAATCCCTATATTTTTTTACAATTTTACTAACAACAGATTGAGATATTGGTGCTCGGTTTGGGTACTTACTGTTAAATAACTCACACACTTCTGTTTGGAGTCGCATCCTATCTCCATAGCCAAGCATCATTAGTACCTCTATCCTATCTTTTTCACTTAACCGCGTCATTTTTACAGAATTACTTGAAGTTAGATAGATCTACACAATTTGAAGAATTTTTGGCAAGAAGTAAATGTCTGTATCAAAATAAATTAATTCAGGTAACAGGTTACAATAATAATAAAGAAATGCGCAATTAAAACTAAAAATCCACGGATCTCAGCATTTTTTCAGAAAAATATTAAAATCTCAATATATCGAAAACCGTTGATTTTGGAGGTATGGTATCTTATATAAAGAGTGTTAAGAATGTATCGTAGAATTTAAAAATAATATAATATACAGAGTGTTCTATTTAAAAAAATTAATGTTGACGGTATGTTCTTCTTTAGACAACCTGTATACACATTTCTTATGTCAAAAAATTCGCAATTAAAAATAATAATCGACATGTCCAAGCGTTTTTCCAGAAAATAATCACCTGAATTTTAAACGAATTTATTCCAACCTTTTTGAGCTCACTGTATATTGTATATTATGCTTTGTTTGCCTTCAAAATATGCAGTTATATGCATTGTTTTGACCAAGTATGCATACCGGTATGCAATATTTCTTAATTTATTATATTAAAATAGGGTAAAACAACACACTGGGTTCTAAAAAGAATGTTTATTTAAAAAGAAAATGCAAAAAAAACAAAAAAAAAATTATATTGCCAAATATTTTTCATAATTTTAAATTTAGTAGGATTGTCTCTTATCAGTAAAAATATGTTTATACAAGGAAAAGCTTCTTTCTACATATACTGATGTAATCAGACAATACTGCAACAAAAGCGGATCCCCTTAAAGAATTTCATAGTATCATAAACAAAATCATAAACAATTCTTTTCCTCTTAGACCCCTACGTAAAAAGGTCATAACTAAATACTGGATGACCAGGGGACTAAAAATATCCGTAACTAACCTACGATCCTTAAATGTCATAAGAAAACACTTTTTGTATAGCCAATTTATTTCAGATCATTATTTAAAATATCGAAAGATATACAGAAAATTAATCCGAGCTGCAAAAAACCTCTTTTACTTAAACCGTTTAACCAATGCAAATAATAAATCTAAAGAAACTTGGAATATTGTAAGGGAAATTACTGGTAGGGCGACTATTAAACCGCAAATTATTGAAATTGAACCTGAGAATCTAAACATCTTTTACTGCAACATTGCTAACAATCTTACTGCGGCTATAAACTCTGACGTTGATCCAATAAAATATGTTGAAGGCTTACATGTCTGTGAGGATTTCGCATTTGCACCAACAAATACCTGTGAAATCAGATCCACTCTCAAATCTATCAAAAATCAAACTGCTGCCGGCTCTGATGGTATATCCGCTAAAATCTTAAAAGAACTCCCTAACCAGGCCCTTGGGGTTCTGGCGGGGGCAATTAATCTGTCTCTCTCTTCTGGCACTTTTCCACCAGATCTCAAAAAAGCCTTAATAGTACCCATTTATAAAGGTGGCGACACAAAAGAACCATCAAATTATCGCGCAATATCATTGCTGTCAACAATATCCAAGGTGGTGGAAAGGCTTGTGAAGGAGCGTATGATGGATTTCCTATTAAGACACAGGGTCCTCAGTTCTGCCCAGTTTGATTTTCTCCCGAAGGTTGGTACACATGATGCTATGTTTCGTGTGATGGAACAGCTTCATAGACACTACAACAAGGGCTTTGCTGCCGCAGGGGTATTCTGT
This sequence comes from Polydrusus tereticollis, assembly GCA_963920685.1. Lineage (NCBI taxonomy): Eukaryota > Metazoa > Arthropoda > Insecta > Coleoptera > Curculionidae > Polydrusus > Polydrusus tereticollis. Next base: position 98,861,420 of record OY987331.1, read on the forward strand.
GACTTTTCAAAGGCCTTTGACTGTGTGAGTCACGGAATATTACTGAAGCTAGAGGTCTATGGTTTCCGTGGGGGTGATCCTGAAATGGTTTCGTTCGTAATTAACCCAGCGTGTCGTAGCGAGTGACAGATGCTCCTTGGACCAACCAATTAACTATGGGGTTCCTCAGGGATCGGTCCTTGGACCAATCTTATTTCTTGTCTACATCAATGATCTCCTAAATCTGGATATATCTGGGGTATTTGCTGCGTTCGCTGATTATGCAACGGTGGTGTGGCGTGGGGGAGCCTGATCGGCTGGTTCAGGATATTTCTGACGACATCGGGGTCATAAAGCGCTGGTGTGACGCGAATAAATTACTTCTAAATTTCGATAAGACACGGGTGCTTTGATTCCGATGCAACATTGACAGTATTGATTGTGATCACTTCTCCGTCAAATCCTCCCAAAATATCAAGTTCCTTTAAAAGTATTTAATATTTAAGAATATTTCTATAAAAAGCTGCAAGTATTCAATAAACGCTACTTCTTTGATGATAGATTATTAAATTTCTGAAAAAGATTAATTATATAATTGTTTCGCAATAATATTAAATAGCATTAATTAGTTATAGCATTTCCAAAAATATTTTTAAAGCGTGTGTTTCCAATATTAATGTTTTTATTTCAATTTTATATTTTTTTGATGAAATAATTTTTTTAATATTTGTTGGTAAATAATCATTTAAATAAAAGCATAAATATTTTTAAAGGTTTCTGTCCTACGGACTTATTTATTTTAGGTTTTTATGGATATTTCATTTTTATAACGTGTATTATGGTTATGGTCTTTAAATTGTATAAGGTTTTTATTTTTAAAAATATATATTAAAATATTATAAATGTAAATTCGTCTAACGTTCATCTTTTTTGTTTCTCAATATAATTCTTTTGAATGATAAAGATATTCCTTATTAAATCTAATTTTCAAAAATCGTTTTTGTAATACTTCTAATTTTTTAACCAAATTTCCGTTTATTTCTCCCCAACCTAAAATTCCGTAATTAAAATGAGTTTTGACTAATGCATAATATAATATTTCTAGATGTTTTATATCCAGAAATTTTTGAATGCTTTTAAAAATTGGTAATAAACTTCTTAATTTTTTAATCAAATCAAAGAGTAACATAACCACCAAGAGGCGAAATAAAGCCAGTCCGGCGAAACCAAATTTGTATGCGCATGCGCGAAGTTAGTAGTATATCAGTCAAATTTGATGTGTCATATTTTGTTACCAATCACTGTCAATCGTGTTTTGACGTAAACAAAGTGATAATTTTTGTGGTTTTCTTGTTTTATTTTTTTCCATCGGTGTTTTTAGTGTGTTAGGATGTATTTTTTAATAATTCCAAAACTTATTATTGTTTTGTGATTTGTCGGTGGTTAAAATCTATTTGTTTAAATGTTGGAAACGAAGCTTAAAGGTGGTACATCGTGTGCTTACTTGCTTACTGTGGGTGTCCTAACAGAACCGGCAAAGGAAGTTTTCAGATTTCCAACGGATACAGGGAGGTATGTTAAGAAATGGTTAATCTATTTATATTAAATATAAGTAGTAAGCATTTACACAAATTGATCATTAAAAAAAATCCTTTTAAATAGACAATGAATAGAAACAAGATTATCAACCAAACCAACAATTTTGTATTAAAGCAAAGCTGGGTTTATGCAACATTAGTTTATCGTATTTAACTTTGTAGTAGTTTCTTTTCTTTAATGATCTTAAAGTGAACTGGAAGTCAGCATGCTTTTTTACGTACATAAGGACTAGGCATTTAGCTATATGAATAAGATAAAATAAGGTTACGCTAAACAGGCCTAAGTTTGAATATTATTTGCATTAAAAGATATTGAATATTCAATTAATTTAATCATATCTTTGGATGTAAAGCCTGGCTTGTTGCCTGTAAGAGGACCGATTCTTTTCCCGTGTAGACCGTATTCGGGTATAAATTTTTATCCTATAAATGTATCCTATTTTTTACTGTGTAGCTGGTGGTATCAAGGTCACAGAATTTGGATACATCAACATCAAAGAAGCCGACAAAGCTTTCGCCTCTTATTAGTTGTGTTACTCTTTGATCAAATATTCTACTTGAAAATTCCAATTTAATTTACTGTCAAAAATTATTCCTAAATATTTTACATGATTAACTTTTAAAATTTAAATGTCATCGCTATATTGATGCTATTTATATTTTGTGGTACATTTCTAAGGTTTAAAGTAAAAGAAAGATAATTTGTTTTATTAAAATTAATTGTTAATAAATTATTATCAAAGCAATTTTTTATAATTCAAAAATCTTTTTTAATTTTCTTATTTAAATTGTCCCAATTTGGATCGCTATAAAAAAATAGCAGTATCATCTGCAAAACTATGAATTTTCCCATCGCAACTTATACTAAATAAATCATTAATTTAACCTCTTTAGACCCACGGTATCATATACGATACTCGCGAAAATTATTTTTTATTTTACACTTTGAGCGCACCGATTCGTTTGGTCCCAGGAGTATCTCCCATGATACCGTCGCAAGACATGCTCAGGAAGTTTTGCGCGCAGTTGCCGGTTGATCCAGCGTTAGCATTTGTTTGTTTACATATGAGTGCATAACGGCAAAACACGTGGTGATGGCTTTTAGCATGAACAAACGTAAGTACAAAATATTTAAAAACTTATATGGTTTTAAATTGTTGTTATAATGTTATTTAATGTTAGTATGCTGTGTAATTGTAAAAATTTTCATGGAAAAGCTATCAATGTCCAAAAATAGTAGTAGTATCACTAACGATACTTTGGGTCTGTGACAATACATATTTTTTGTAATTCCTAATCTACGGAAAGTGGAATTTTATAGACAGAAATGTTTGTTTCAGGCCCTTTGACGGAAAAGAGCTTAATGACCTTGCTGACACATTAGATTTAGATCAATCTGATATTGACGATGATCTTCTTGATGGGGATGATGACGTCGAAGAGGAGTTTACTGCCGACCAAAATTTACAGCAAGAAGATATCTTACATTTCGACGATGGTTTTGATTTCGAGGAGGAATGATATGGAATGGGAAGACTTCGAGGAACAGAATATAGAATCTGGGAACAAAAGAAGAAGCGTCCGATCTATTCCTGACAAGAGATACATACGTCAGGGAAATACACACTTGGTAGAATTCATGAAAAATAAACAAAAATCACGATCTAAGTGCCATTTATCTACTTGTAATAAGTTAACATTTGCCAGATGTAAATCTTGTGGAGTGTATTTATGGTGTAGCATAGAAAGAAATTGTTTTTTAACTTTTCATACGTAATTTCACATTTTTTAAATTTCGTTTATATTATTTTATTTGTATGAGTATAGACCCAAAGTATCATATATGATACATGGTTTTTTCCAAAATTAAATAAAAAAATTTTGAAAACGCATTGATTTTTTGCCTTTGTATGTAGAAACAAGCACATAGCCAAAAAATTAACAATTTAATCGATATGAATTGGCCTTGGGTCTGAAGAGGATAAATATTTATTAAAATATAATGGTCCTAAAATTGTCCCTTGAGGAACACCATATTTAAATAATTTTGAATATCTTTCTTCTCAATCTATTTCAACGTAAGTTGGTCTATCTTTAAGATAGTTTTTAATTAATTCTAATTGCTTTCCTCTAAATCCAATATTTTTAATTTTTTTTTAATAGTAAATTATGGCTAACCGTATCAAAGGCTTTTGCTCAATTCAGAAAAGTACAAATACAAGGTGTTTTATTATCTAATGCATTATATATTTGTTCTGTTAAATAGCATCTTGCGTCGATTTATTTTTTTGAAACCCAAATTGTTTTTTAGAAATAAAATTGTTTTTTTTTTAAATTATTATCAATTTGTATTTTTAAAACTTTTTCAAAAACTTTAGCTAATGAAGATATTAATGTTATAGGTCTATAATTACTAATTTTACTTGAATCTCCATTTTTAAAAATGGTGTTATTACACCAAAGCTTCTGGATGTATACTTGTTTTAAAAATTTTATTTATAAGAAAAGTTAGTGGTCTAGAAATAGTAGTTTTGACAGATTTCAATATTTTTGTGGTTATACCATCGACATCAGGCGTTTTTTTTTTAAATTTTAAACTATCAATTATATTTTCAACTTTTTGATGATTAGTTTCTTCTAAATAAAATGAGTCTATATTGTTTATTGGGAAACAAACTTAGGAAGTAAGTATCACTATAATAAACTATAACATCCAAAGCAAACTTTTATAAACAAGTCATTTATTCATTTGTTTTTAAGTAATCCGCAGAAATGTCACGGATTAATAGAAGATATGGAAGTTTTTCAGAAAAAATCGAGAAGCAAAAAGTTTATATCATAACAACTTTTTGGGCTACCTTATATAATGCAGAATATTTTTAAAACATTCGCCTAAACTACCCAAATAATAATACATCATATAAACATTTTGCCGCAGTTCTTTAGTTTTTATAGGTATAATCTTCCACCGGAGTTTTGTTTACACCACAGTGCATTATAGTTTTTTTCCACCGCAATAGAGATTACCTACTCATAGGGATGGGTAAATTTCACTTTCAGCCTCCTTTGAAATTTCACTTGGAAATTTTCATGAAATTTATGAAATTTTCGCGAAACTCACGCTAATTGAAATTTTCGCGAAATTTATGGAAATTTATTGAAAGTTATGAAACTCACCCAGGCATTAAATTTCAGTGAAATTTTCAGTAAAAATTTCGGTGAAACTTTCACAGTTTCTATTATTGTAAGACTGAATCCCGGGCTTAATTCCTGTACCAAAAATAATAATGTGAAAGCTTCCTCAGATTGACTGCAACAGTAATGGCATTGTCGTAATAGAAAAAACGTACCTTTTCCTTTTAGTCACTTTATTAGTTCAATGAAAAATAAACAAAAATATTCTGATAAAAAAAGAAACAAAAGTAGAATTTAAAATGAGCTACTTTATACTGCATATTCTTCTTTAAAAATGAAGACAAATTATTGGTCGTTTTCTTGATCACTAAATGATTCTGGCCCTAAACTGGAGTCTGTAGCATGTAAAGTTAAATTACTTTCATCACTTTCATCAGTTGATGATATTTCATTTTCCTCCAGATTTTCTGCTGTTTTAACTTTTTTCAAATTAGTAACTGTATGTTGGACAAGCTTCTTCTTTTTGGCAATATTTCCAATATTAGCACTTGAGGCACAAACTCTTTTACTTGTAGTGGGCTGATCGATTCTTCTTTATGTGCCATGCTCATTCGAGCGTAGGCGACCTCTCGCATATACCTGTGATGTGTGCCTTTTTCAGATTTTTCACAGGTATATGGGACCTACAGTTTATCGCCGGTTCCGAACGGCACTATTTGAGAGGTTGTACTAGGCAAATTACTACGTGGTGGTTTGCCATTGCCTTCCACGAGGTGACGACCGAATAAATAAAGATCGATGCATGGTCCCGGGATCGAACCGGGGACCTTCGGCTTAGTAGTCGGACACACTAACCACTGGGCTGCGGTCGCCACATCTGATCGATTAAGTCTTAATTATTATCTAAAAAAGAGTTTAACTGGATATCACAGGTTACAGGACAGGGATACGAACCGTACCTATATCTATGTACAATGTGTCCAACTTGATAACAAAAAAATACAACCCAATATCTTACCTATTAAAACGGTTGCTTGTTTCCTGGTCCTATTTAGGCGATAGTTGTGGGATATAAAGCTAAGTTTAACTGATCTCCCAGTGGTTAATCTGTTTCGTATTTTGCTGTGTACTCTACCAAAAGTACTGAAGCTTCTTTCTGTCGATGCCGAGGACGTGGGCATAGAATGAATTCTTATTGCAACTCTTGCCAGTTCCTGGCAGTTAATGCTACCAACACCCTTCCACCATGTAAGTGGCTCCAAGTTATTGACAGTTTTCCAAATTAGTTTTCACTGAAATTTCACTTTTTATGCTAAGTGAAATATTTCACTTTTGAAATTTTCAAATGCGAAAATTTCATTTGAAATTTTCAAATGGCACATCCCTACCTACTCACAATTTTTTTCATTCTTTTGCAGACCAAATTTAGGAAATCATTATGAAACTTTAAAACTCCAAAGAAACTGCACCTCCAAGGATATTAGAGAGTCTTTTATCAAGCTTTCTAAAAAGGTAGAAGTAACTTACTTTTTTCTATAAATTAAGTTAAGGTAAACAGATTTCAAATTTACTATAATTTTATTGTGTCTACTATCAAATGTGTGACTTTTTAAACTTATGTCTGTTTTCATGTTCCTTACAAACTTGGAATTTTTCAAATGTAAAATGAAAATTACCTACTTTATAAGATATTGAGATGCATATTAGATAACATATTTTTGATACAGAATCACCCAGATGTAAACAAAGATTCTAAAGCCCACAAAGAATTTTTAAAAATTCAAGAAGCCTACAATATTTTAAGCAAGTCACCAGCTCGGAGTAACTATGATTTAAGTTTATCCAATTCATATTGCAGCAATGAAAACACCACTACTAATGTAGGAAGTACACGCTCAAGGAACAGATATGGTAGTAGGAGAGAGTAAGTTAAAGAAACTTAATTATGATTATAGCTACAAAAAAATTGCATTGCTGCTGACTAAAAAAAAATCGTATGTATACTTTTACTGCGTTTTTTAAGTTATCTTGGATCAGCAGATGTGTGGGTACAACAGTCTATTGCTTCCCGTGAACAGCAGATGTTGATACTTAATAGTTCCTTCAAAAATACCTTTTTTTTCGACCACTACACCCTAGTAATAGTTATATTTTTAACTTAATATCAAATATAGTCGGCTTCCACTTAACTAGGCGCATATTATTATGATCTCTGAATCAAATCGGTAGAATCAGAAGTTTCACAAATGTTTCAAAATAGAAAAACCAATATGGCGGTATATGGACAGCTGATTTTCCATAAAATTGAATGTCAATAGGTTAACAATTAATTTAAAACTACCAGTCATAATAAAAATGACGGGTGACGGGTCTCGTTCCAAAATTAATTTCTCAGGGGTGCGTTCGTATTATGCACACGGTCGACACAATAATTTTATATTTAAAAAACCTAATACCTAAAATGATGGTAGAAAATTAGATAAACAATATACAGTAAAACCTCTGACTAGCGACCACCCTCGGCAGGCCCGTATCCAGAAATTCGTTTCGGGGGGGGGGGGGGCAAGGACGAAAATCATTCAAAAATGTGGACTTATTTTAATTAATTTAGAGCAAAGCGAATCACACATTAAAACTTAAATCATTATGTGACGTTTAATCTATTATTATTTATAGTGCAATAAAAAGATGCAGTACAAGGTGTACAGGGTTATCCAACCAAGACTAGACAAGGCGATTTTTTGACTTTTCCTGTACTTTTATAAAAAAACTGAAATAGCCATCTTAAGTCATTTTCTCCCGCGAATTCGAATATCTTCAGCAAAAAACAATTGAACATCAAACAAAAGTACTAGGGGTCACTTTGATATTTTTTAAATGGGATGCCGTATTTTTAATGAGCTTATCCGATTTCTCATATAAATTTTGATCTAAAATGTTGGATTTTTAATTCAAAAACGCCTTTTTTCTTCAGTTTTAAATTCGGAAAATGTTCGGCTACCGTAAGATTAATACCTGATAGATGGATACCCGTTTCACCTGTTCACCCTTTAACCTGCTTTAAAGCGTCCGTCAGTTAGACAAAATAATCAAGTTTCAAATTTCTATATATTTTTCACGAATTAATTACAAATAATGAAATATTCTTTAGAAGAACGGCTAAATGTAATAAAATTATATTACAAAAGTGGAGAGAATGCTCGACAAACACAAAGAACATTTTTTGAGAGTTTCCAGAGACACATTTCAGTGGATACAATTCTCAGAATAATTAAGACCCTATTTGAAGAAAGTAAGACATTGAAAGATAAGCCAAGAAAGATGAAAAGACGGAATATAAGGGATCGAGCTATTGTTCAATATTTTACTATAAATCCGAAGAGTTCTATTCCGCAAGCGGTACGAGAAGTAAGGTATGGTCCAGGGCTCCGGAGAGTAAGCTATGGAACAGTTCACAGAACTTTAAAAAAATGTGGTCTAAAACCATATTGCATCCTTCCCGTTTAATACTTAACACAGCTTCAAAAAGAACTGCGATTTCGATTTGTTGCTTCAATGCTGATGAGAGAGCAAGACGAAGATTACAATTTATATAATAAAATTCTATGGAGTGACGAAGCGTCATTTACAACATCGGGGGTATACAATCGGAAAAATACAAGATACTGGGCAGCAGTTAACCCTCATAGATATGAAATGATAAAGTTTCAAGGTTGGAGCTCACTTAATGTTTGGTGTGGGATGTTAGAAAATCGAATTATTGGACCACTATTTTATCGTGGCTCTTTAACAGGCCAAAGATACCTCCATTTTCTTCATAACGATATCGAGGATTTCTTGGAAAGGTTGCCATTGCAAGCCTACAACAATATCATTTGGCAGCAGGATGGTGCTCCGCCTCATGCAGTTCGAGAAGTGGTAACATACCTAAACGAGCGTTACAATCAGTGGATTGGCCGTAACGGAACAATTCATTGGCCACCAAATAGCCCCGATATCACGCCAATGGATACATTTTTATGGGGTCATTTAAAAAATGTGGTTTATCAACGACCCAACAGAAGTCTGGAGGACATTCAGCAAAAAATTATAAATGAAATTAATAGACTTAACCAGGACCAAAATATTGTAAGAGATTCTTTGGAGAGATTGAAAAGGGGGCATCGGTCATGTTTTGAAAATAATGGAGGACACATAGAACAATTATATTATTGAGATTAAAGTTATTCACTTTAGTTTATAGTTTTTCTAATATGTCATACTTTTTTTATACGTAAGCAATAATAGATTTGCAAAAACTACTAAATTTGTAATTAATTCGTGAAAAATATATAGAAATTTGAAACTTGATTATTTTGTCTAACTGACGGACGCTTTAAAGCAGGTTAAAGGGTGAACAGGTGAAACGGGTATCCATCTATCAGGTATTAATCTTACGGTAGACGAACATTTTCCGAATTTAAAACTGAAGAAAAAAGGCGTTTTTGAATTAAAAATCCAACATTTTAGATCAAAATTTATATGAGAAATCGGATAAGCTCATTAAAAATACGGCATCCCATTTAAAAAAATATCAAAGTGACCCCTAGTACTTTTGTTTGATGTTCAATTGTTTTTTGCTGAAGATATTCGAATTCGCGGGAGAAAATGACTTAAGATGGCTATTTCAGTTTTTTTATAAAAGTACAGGAAAAGTCAAAAAATCGCCTTGTCTAGTCTTGGTTGGATAACCCTGTACAATAAACAAAAAAATTTCATATTTCGGGATTTCGGGGGGCCCGGGCCTTCCCCCCCCCCCTGGATACGTGCTTGACCCTCGGGAATCAAATGTTGGTCGGTAAATAGAGGTGGTTGTTTAATAGAGAAAAATTAAAACATCAGATTTTCATTCAAATTTAATTACACATTGGCTAAAAAATTGGCTAAAAAAAATGTTCCCAATTTAATAGGTTACTTTAAAAATTATCAAGAAAAAGCTACTAAAACCCGCGAGTTATTAAATCCCCAATCTATTACACAGAAAGTCTTGGAAGTTCTTAAACTAAGTTTAAGACCTACACAGAGGATTGTCCATGAAAGTAGTAGAAGTATACCAATGAAGAAAAGGCAAAATAAAATTCTAAGTCTGGTCAAGATAAAATATAAGAAGTACCTAAGCTAACTTTAAGGCCACCATGGACCAGTATTTTATGTGGGGCATTTTTCTAATCGAACTATTTATTACAGAATTCAAAATAGAGGTTGAAAAATAAAAAAAAAATACAGAATAAACACGGCTTCAAAACTCTTCAAATTCTGATTCGTCAAATTCATCTTCAGTACTACTTTCACTATCTTCTGCATTTGAAATAATAAGTGGTTCCACTTGAACATCCAATACTTTTTCTCTGTTCCACCGTCCAGTCCAGGATAATTTTTTTCTGTATGTTCTACAGCTTTCCTCCAGTAGTCTCCCGTAATCTGTGCTAGGGCGTTTTTCCAAACTTCTTCTACCCTATCTGGACTTAGACCATTACCAACATTTTTTTCATAGAACGATTTTGCGCCTGCGGTAACCGCAAAACCTCATGACCGTGTTCTCGCAAAATTTTATCAACGACATATATTTTTTGTTTTTTAATAGTTTTCGCTTTTATTATCAGTTCAAATTTTAATAAATCAGGTGATGGATTCTCATTTTCCTGAACTAACCACGGAAAGACGTCTTTTTTTTTCAGGATAAATTTGGCTGTTTATTTATTACCCGAGAATAATAAAATGCATTGTCTAGTACAATTAGGGATGGTTCATTCAAATTTGGTATCAGCTTTTCTCTAGCCCACTTTTCAAAAAGCTCACAATTCATGTTATCGTGGTAGTCGACGCTCTTTGATTTAGAGGAAAAAATTAAACTCGCTTCCTTTATAAAACCAGTAGATGAGCCAGCATTTAATATAATGTAACGTTTTCCCGAACCACAACCTCTTTTTCGTTTTACTGATTTCACTGAGTCGTCTTGCCATGATTTACACCCACTTCCATTCGAAAATACCCAAGTTTCATCTAAAAAACCTACTTTTCTAAACTTTGATTGATAATTTTAACATATTTTTTCAAAAACTTTACTCGTTCGCTTGCAATTCTTGGTAGTTCTTTCTATAACGAAATCCCAAGTTTTTTTATTAGCGCTGACAATGACCTGAGACCTATTTCTAAAATACCTCGTTCCTTCAAAGCATCTTTCAAAACTGAAAGCGTTATATCAACTTGTGATGCATATAAGTCGTATATTATAACATTCCTTACATCCATTTTTTTACCTTCCTGTAAAATTTCACTCTTCGTTTTCCTTGATCGTCGTTGCGTTTTCTTCATTGGTATACTTCTACTACTTTCATGAACAATCCTCGGCATTGATTTTAAACTTAGTGTTAGTGCTTCCGAGACTTTCTCTTTAATAGACGTGGGATTTAATAACTCACCGATTTCAGTAGCCTTCTCCTGTTCATTTTAAAAATTATCTATTAAATTGAGAACCATTTCTTTCGCCTGAGGATGCAAGAAACTTGCAAACCGATTTATATTCGTCATTTTATGTCACAATATTTTTAATAAATGACAGATTTATCAAAACTAGGGAGCTTATTCACGACATTATGTAATACGGGAGTGTTCTTCAACACATTTTGATACTTACTGAAAATTAGATGTGCTTCTCTCTCCGATTCATAAATGAGGCTTGCCTTTTCAAAATGTTATAAGTGCCATTTTTTGAATTTTACAGGAGAAACAAAAAACTTATTTAACTGGTTAACTTTACCAATATCACACTTGTTTTTTTTTTTTAAATAAAAGTTCATCACATTTTATAAATTTTATCACGGAGTAAATCAAGCAAACGCATATTCGGTTATCAGAAAAAAAATTCAACATTTGTTTAATTCCAAAACGTTGTAAGTTCTAACCTACTTTGCAAGTCAAAACGTTGCAAGTAATAAACCATGGCAACCTGCATGGTTGTATCGAATAAATCTAATATGGCAGATTTCAAGAAAGAAACGAAATTTTGTTTTTTTATTGGGAAACTACAACTTTAATAATCTTGAAACTAAAAAATGTGAAAACTGGAAAAGTTTTGTCACTCTGGATCGCTCCTGTCCAAAAGTTCGGGATAAAATTGTTTTGCTTCCGTTGCCAAGTAAGGAAGCATGGCTTTAATATGTGCAAGTTTTTGTTTTGGAATGCCATGTTTAGTTGGTTGTTCAATGACTTCAATCGTTGCAAAATCATTTACAGTCTTGCCTTTTCGAAGATAGAAGATTGTAAGGCTCCATGAGACTTCCAGATTTCAACTATACCAAACTGATCCTTAGTCAACTTAATTTGAGCAGCTTCAGATATTTTTAATCTGGTTGTATTTAAATTTTCCTTGGCTATAGATTTCCAGTCGTGAAAACCATCAAATACCGCTACAACGAAGGGATTCTTTTGTTTAGCAGTAGCAATGGTACGTACAACATCCATAGGAACTACACATTTACATTTTTTAATGCTTCTCGATACGCCAAAGTCTCGGTCGCATGCTAAGAATGTATGACCTTTTACAGGAAATTTATGTATGATTTCGGTAAAAACTCCTTTTGCCACAATGCCAAATACATAGCTAAAACTATCTGGTTCTTATTTTGTGTCCCGCAGTTATCAGACCACACTATAAATTTCGTTTTCTGCGTGTTGATTTGCTTTGTCAAATAGGTGTAAACACAATGCGCGACTTCCAAAGATCCACGTCCTCCGACAGTTTCAGGCCAAAAGCACATAAATCCATTTTTTATTTTGTAATCATGTATATCCAAGTTGCAGCAAGCTACTTGTCTGGAATAATACATTTCGGAATGTGTAAGTTGTGGAATATACATTTGCTGTTGCATGTCATACGATATATCATAAAAATTGGAGTTTTTGGCATTTTTTGTATCTTCTTGCATCGCTTGAGTAGCTCGCTCATGTTTTCTGTGGTGGATTTCTAAGGCTATTTGAGCATCTTTTCTTTCTGCATTGTCAACTGTATTTGATACTTTTGTACTTAAAGAATCACATGTGGAACAGGTATCTACACGGGGCACTCTAAAGCTTAGGTTAAAGTTTGTTAAAAAAATCTGGTTATACCATTGTCTGGAGACTGGTTTGGTCGGCAAATCCTCACAATAGTGTTCTAGGAAAGCCCTATACATTTTACTGACGTTTAAATCTGGAGATAAATACTTCGATTCTGTTTTGTTTCGATTATAATGTCCAATTATTTCTGACGGAAAAGAGGAAATATGTTCAATGATTTTATTTCTCCACTCTTGCAAATTTTGTGAAGTTCTTGATCCTCCTCTTTTTTCACTGAAGTCCATTTTACCTTCCAGAATTTTTTTACCTAAAAGCTGAACCCTTCTAGGAGTTATCCCGAAGGTATTGCAAAATAGTTTTAAGCAAACTCTGACCTCAGATCCTCCTGGTAGCATAAGAAAATAATGAAAGGTATGTTGTCTTCTACTTTCGCCTGGATGTTCATACAATCCATGTCTGCGTCGTTTTATGAGTTGAGGGTGAATAAATCTTTGCAGGTAAGCCTGTTGCTTTTCATATGAAGCTATTTCATTAAATTGTTTGAACAATGCTATTCTGCATTCTATCCTTAGCGAGGAACAAGAAAGTTTACACTTGCGGTTAATCTAAAATGAAACATTACAATGCAAAAATTTTGTCTAACTAGGCTGACTCTTAGCAGGAATTAGTCGGCCACTGCAAGACTTATATTCTTGGCCACTATTCTTCTTGGTACTTTTTATATTCTTCGCCCATTTTTCAGGTGATCGCACACGTTTTTTATCCCGTTTTTCTACACGCGGTTCAGCCTCCGCCATGATTAATAAACAACTGACTATTGCTTTGGCTGCACTTGCACAAGTTACTAATAACGTTTTGACTAGCGCGTCTACTTAAACACGTGTCTCTATCAAGTTGCATGGATGAGTGTTTGTGGGAGCGTAAAGCTCGGCACTTACAACACACAATCGATGAAAAGTCAATATCAAGCAAAAAGGCACTTACAACGTTTTGGAAAGGCAGGCCTCAAATAACCAATAAGTTAATCGCGTTTATATTACGGATATCTTTATAATACCGTTTTAACCTTGGTTTGAGCAAGACAACACTGTATAAGTTTCCCTATGATAAATTCATAACGCGCCTAGTTAAGTGGAAGCCGACTTTAGGTATACAATATCAGTAATTAAGTACTGCTTTTCATTTCTGTCCTGTTTCTCACGGATTTGGAAACGAACCGAAACTGTACTTAAATGATTTATTCCGGTACTGCTCTAAAGGCGGGAGCAAATTTGTTGATTTGACACGTCGTATTTTAAGACATATCGCCACGTCGTTTCGTTTTTTTACAATTAAGGCCACCCAAAATCAGAGAAATTGTGATAGGGCTAATCTAGATTTGCTGCCAGAAAATAGGTTCCATAATATCTCGAAAACGGCTTATACAAATATCAACAACTTATATATTTTTGAAATCGGAGAAAAAAGTTCCTTCATTTTAAAAAATAATATACACGGTGTTCAATTTAAAAAACCGAAGTTGTGAGTGTTTGACAGCTTTGCGATTTTTATTTGTTTTTGTAGTTAACAAATTCTTGCGATATAAGTGAAGCTTTACAACTTTTACATTTAAACTTATATTCTATCTCTTTTCATAAAGTTGCCACACGCTGTCAAAATATAAGGAACAACCCTGTATACATTTTAGAGAAAAATTGTATTATAATAAACCTGTGTGCAAAGTTTGAATATATTTTATTAAGCCAATCCTAACTTTTTCAATTAAATGTGATGGCAAAATTACGAAATTCTCATAGTTTAGGTAATGCAGCAAACACCAGCAAATAATTTCTATGACGCTATTGTCAAAAATTGACGTAAAGCTGGATATAACGAATAAAGATTATTTCACATTAAAAACACATTTTCGTTTCACCAATCCGGCCATCACACATCCAAAATAAAAGACACCATTTTGTTTTTCTTACTAAGCCTTTAATTCAACATATCACATCTAAGACTACAGATTTTCACAAAAACATTAATTAATTAAATGTTCAAACAACCCTCCATTAACAGCTAAATAACATCATACCCGATCATAAAATTCATTTCTAACATTAGTGAGTTGATATTCAGAAATTCTGTCATATTCTAACGAAATACAGTTTTATTTCAATGCAAGGTGCTAATAACTTGATTGTATCCCTATTTCCTGGCCGGTTCAATTGCAAGTTCGCTGACGAGTGAAAATGTTGGCGACGCGCATCTGTCTACAGGCATACAGATATACTCAATTCCACAAAACGTCATAAGTGAGACCTCTATGCATTTGCTTACTTGTCTTCTCTCTTATAGCCCATGGTATGAACCACATTTTTATCATTACGGAGCGGGGTCAAGAGCACAGCATGAAGAGCAGTCCTATTATGGTGTCAGAGGCATCAACAAGGTGTCAAATGGAACTGTCGCATTTGTTGTTATTATGATAGCTGCTGCATCGTTTATTGGGCAAATGATCGCAATCAAGTAAGAATTTAATTTTTTTTTTATGGAAGTAGTCCATCTCACAGTGGAGTAATATTTTAAGTGAGGAATGAAACACAAAGTCTGCTCCACTAATTTAATAAATAATTTCAGATTAAAATCCCATACATGTTTCAAAGGTATAAACCTTCATCTTCAGTGGGTAATTATTAAGATGTTGTTATTTATGAAGAGACCAATGACATTGTTAAATTTTTTTAAACTAATGTTGCAGAAAAATTTTTTAAGAAAACATGTAACTTTAATTAGGTAACTAATACATATTAAAAATAAAAGTAAAATTAATTAAATACATTTTATTTAATTAATTTTACTTTTATTTCGGCAGCGACATAGTATCTGTCAATAAATGTAGGAATCTGGGATTGTTGATTGATTCTGAGCTGAGATATTCTGACCAAGTTTCATCCTTAATACAGAAAACGTATGGCAAACTGAAACTTTGATACAGCTACCAAACTAAATCGTCTCACAGACTCCCTTGTTTTGTCTCACCTTGGTTACTGCGATATTGTTTACTGGCCTGCCTTACTTCAGAGGGATAGGGATAGTTTGCAGAAACTCCATAATGCTTGTTTAAGATTTAGCTTTTGTGTTCGTAAATTTGACCATACCACTCCCTCGTTGATTGAGTCGGGTGGCTTTCACTAAGGAGAGATTCGAATTGCACTTATTACATCTGGTCTACAAAATTGGGATCAACAAGCTCCCAACTATTTACTAGATAAACTTATTAGACGTTCTGATCTGCACAATCTTTTTACTCGCCATAGAGACTTGTATAGTGTGCTCAGACACACTCATGCATTTTTTCAGCGCTCTTTTAGTTGTATCGCTGTTAACGCGTTCAATTCCTTGTCTGATCACATTAGAGCTGCCCCCAGCACGTCTTCATTCTGTATGAGTGTAAGGAAGTTTTTGCTGGCAAGTCGCCGGTCGCGCTGAAAGTAGCACTGCTTTTTTTAATACCTTTTATTTTGTTTATTATTTTTTTCAATGTAGGTATCATTATTATCTCTACCATTACCCATAATTATTAGTATAGTTCTTCGCAAATTGTATTTATTAATTTCTCTTAAAAAAATATCTGTTTATACCTTTATATCGTTAAACTCTTTAACAATTTCTGAGAACCTTCTCTCCTTCATTAATTCTTCTTTTTTTTTCGCTCTTCATTTGTATAATAATAATATATCATCTATTTAGCCATTAGAATTAGTAATCACTTTCTATACGGTGGTTGTATATGAGCAGCTATAGTTGGATACCGCCATCCACTTTCTAACTTTCTATTGTACTTCTCGTATCTAATTAAATAAAGACATTATTATTATTATGATTTTCTGACAGGTTGCGAGACCTGTCATGCACTCCCTCTACGGGGAACATTCACTCATCCCAGATATTACCGATATCAAAAGGATTGAGCTCTGTGGGGGCCCTTTCCGTGTTATTGGTCCCGTGGGGTTGTTCTTTGATTACCCATATACTTTTTGATCGTTCGGCTTGTTAAAAGTAGCACTGCTTTCTGCATATCCTTGTAGAGATCTTGAGGTACGTCTAGTGTTCTTAGGTTTTCCAAGAGCTTGTTTACCGGCTTGTTTGGGATTACTCCTGTTGTTGAAACAATAATCGGCATGGTTTTGATGCTGTCCATATTCCACTGTGTTCTTATTTGCTCCTGGAGGTCTCGATACTTCGCTATCTTCTCAGCATGCTTCACTAGAAGGTTGTTGTTATTTGGTATAGCTATATCTATCAGAGTCGTTTTCCTGGCCTTCTTGTCTACCACTACAAGGTCCGGTCTGTTGTGGGCCACCGTCTGATCAGTAAGAATAGTCCGATCCCAGTACATCTTATAATGGTTGCTTTCTAAGATTGTCTATGGTGTATATTAATAATATGGGATCTTCTCGTTTTGGACAAGCTGTAGTTTCACCGCTAACTCCTGGTGTAGGATCTTGGCCACTGCATCATGCCTCTCTTTGTATTCTGTTATTATTATTATTATTATTATTAATAAAACACCAATAGAAATATATTTTTTTTATAATTAACTCTGAAAAAAACTATAAATTAATGAACATAAAAAAAAGTTTTTCAAACCTGTTAAATTAATTCTATACAGCGAATTTAAATGTTGCAAAGTTGCCAAAAAGTACCTACTTACCAATAATTATTGTGACAAACTTGACATTCGTTCCTGGTAAATTGTATTACGAGAAAAACATTTAACGCGCTTTAGATACGAAAATTATCGCGCTCATTTGACACAGATATGCGGATGACATTCGAATCGCATAGGTAAATGCTTTGTTTATATAATAAAACAAATCAAGTTTCAGTTGACTGAGCTTGGAAATATTATGATTTTGGAGAGCCCGAAACAGCTCGCACTATAGAATATGATTTTTTTTTCCTTTTTCTTTTTAAAATAAAAGGCTTGTCCAACAAAACAGTTTAATTTTGGTTTTACCACATATCTACAGTATGTCCACGGATAGACATCCCCATAGGACTAATGGACCAAAAATTTCGTTTTTCGACAAAAAGTCATTCTTGATAAAAAGTTCTGCATCTCGAAGAAATGTAGCCTACGAGGAGATTTTTTGATTTTTTTTATACAGGGTACCCAAAAAATAAAAAAACATGAAATACCATCAAGAATAAATTAACTTTACTTATCGTTTTAAAGTAAAATCGCAAATAAAAAAAGGTTTTAAATCATATTCAGTGCTTACATAATAAACGTATTAAACAAAAACATTGCACAACAAAAAGAACTGCATTGCAAAGCAAGAACTATTATTTATTCAAATACGCCTCCCCCGTTTTCGACGCATTGTTCAAATTGCCTTCTAATGTGATCATAACTTCTTCTTACCTCCTCGAGGGAAATCATTTGTACTGACTGTAAAATCCTCTGTTTCAAAATATCAACATTACATTCAATGGGTTGCTGAAAAGTTAATTGCTTTAAACGGCCCCAAAGGTACGCGTCTGAAATCGTGAGGTCAGGACTCCTTGCAGGCCACATAACTGGACCGTACCGGCCAATCCATCGATTTCCAAATTTCATGTTAAGCCACTCTGTAACTTCGCGTGCACAATGCGCTGGGCACCCATCTTGCTGAAAGTACATTTGTCCCCTGTACTGCAATGGCAGCTCATCTAACTTATCCGAAAAAAAGGTTTGTAGCATTTCCATGTATGAATTCCTATTGCACGTGTTCTCAAAAAAAAACGGACCTATTATTCCAAAATACGAAATTCCACACCATACATTAACTTTTTTAAAATATTGGCGATGGGCAGGAATTCTAAATTGGGGATTTTCTGTGCTCCAGTATCGTACGTGCTGGGAAGCCACTGTACCATTTGTTGAAAAAGTCGATTCATCAGTGAATAAAATAAGTTTGTGAAATTGGTTATTTTCATTTAAAATTTTGTCCCCTACCCATAAACAAAAATCCAGTCGTTTCGCATGGTCTCCATCTTCTGCGGTTTGAATGGGTGAAACTTATTTTGTTTTAAAATTATTTGAATTTGACTTTTTTGGACAATAAGCAAATGTTGAGCTCGTTTCCTTAGTGAGACAAGTGGGTTCTCCTCAACAGATTGTAAGACCACAACGGTAGCTGCATCATCCTCATCAAACAGTTTCTTCTTCCTTTTTAAGTTTTCCACCGACCCCGTGTGTTTGAATTTCTTGATTAATTGTCTAATTGCATACGTCGAAACATAAACTCCAGGAAACTTTTCTAAAAACCTTTCTTGTACATAATTGTAAGAGTTTACACCGGTACCATAACACTGGACCAAAAATATTTTTTGTTCAACGGACAGCATATTTCTTTTAATATTTTAAAATGAAATTTTTGACAACTTCATAACATTACAATAATATCATGACGTTTTATCAGATTTTTATAGGATACCTGCATTAGGTGGGATAGGTAAAAAAGGTAAAACTAGAGATTGTTCAGTAAAAATAATACACGTATTAACATAGTAGATGGCGCATCGGGAGTAGAAACACATCGTGCAGACCGTGTCAGTATTTTTGTAAATTGTCTAAGTTTTAAAAGTGTATTTTGCGTAAAATCATATAAAGGTTAACAGTTTGTGAAAATCGTTGTGCGTAAAGTTCAAAATTTTCTAGAAACTTCAATATGAAAAGTTTAAGAAGTAAAAATCAGGTCGGCCAAACTAGTGCTGATGCGCAGGCGCAAACCGTTCTTGTTTCTAAAATGGAAGACATGGAAGCCAACTTTAAAAAAGGTTTGGAGCAACTTCGCAGTGAGTATGTCCAACCAAACGATGATCAGGGAATCGGCGATTTCGCTCGAAAGTTTAAAGAATTTGAAAATAATACGAAGGAATCTCTTGCTCAACTAAAAAAAGAGATTTTCGCCCTTTGCACTGGTGTTGATATTATGCGGAACGAAGTACAAAAGCTTAAAAAACAAAAAAATTTTAATAAGTTGGTTTTTCATGGGATCCCAGAAAAAAATCAACAAAATTTATTACTTGATGACATTTGTGACGTAGTCGCGACGTATTTAAATTTTAACATAACAAAAAACGATATCAGTTCCTGTGCCCGTATCGGTAAATACCGATCAATAACAAACAATCAACCGCAAAATCAAAATAAAATTCGACCAGTTGTAGTCGAGTTTACAACACAGTGGAAACGCGACGAAGTGTTTTACGCGAAAAAAAAGTTTAAAAATACCGGAGTACTAGTGAGCGAAATGCTTATTAAAGACCAATTTGACTTGTTTCTTAAAACCCGGGAAATTTATAAAAACAACGCTTGGACAATTCGGGGTGATATCTTTGTATCTATTAACAACAAAAAGGTGTGCATAAAAAATGCTAATGATTTGCAAAATCTTAAGTAAAAGTTAATGTTTTGATTTTATGTAATAGTATACTGACTATTGTTAGTTTCGTGGACACGGTCCTTATCCTTATCTTTATTTTTCTAAACTTCTATTATATCTGCTACTGTGAATACCTTTTTCTTTTTCTTCACATTTCTGTATCTTATCTACTAAAAGTGTATAAGCGGTTATTGGTACTCTTTATGCAAAAATTTAGAATTGCACATATTAATGTCCGATCCTTAGTTGCTAAGTTGAACGAATTAAGGGAGATTGTATTGGGTGGTGATTATGATGTGGTGGCTGTGACGGAGACCTGGCTGAGCGATGGCGTCGACTCTAAGGAGGTCCAAATTCCTGGAGGAATTTAAGGACCTCCGGCCTATCAGTGTTCTGCCTTGTATGGCGAAAGTTTTGGAGAAGGTGGTAAACGCTCAACTGACTAAACATATTGAAAGTAATAATATCCTGCCCCAAACACAATCGGGATTCCGCGAACATCATAGCTGCGCTACAGCATTGCTTAATGTTAGTGACGATGTTTTTCAGGCTATTGACAATAGTAAAATAACCGTTTTGGCATTGTTGGACTTCTCCAAGGCTTTCGACACTATAAATCATCCCTTATTATTAGCTATTCTGCACCATGTGGGACTGTCTGATGAGGCAGTTGGATTTTTTACCAATTTCTTGTCAAATAGATCTCAATCAGTGCGTGTCGGAGGTATGATATCAAATCCTCTCATAATTAAAAATGGGGTGCCACAGGGCTCGACTCTGTCTCCCCTTTTATATGCTATCTATACATCATCTCTCTCAAACTCATTAAAACAATGTTCAGTTCAATACTATGCTGACGACACGCAGGTATATAAATCATTTAGTAGAACCAATACTGTTGAAAGCTGTAAAATAATAAGTTCTGAACTAAACTCCCTAAATAAATTGTCTTTACAACACTCCCTTACATTAAACCCTAAGAAGTGCTGTGTAATGGTTTTTGGGCGCAAGGCCGACTTGGACTCAGTTAAAAGTGAAATTAAAATTCAGATTGATGACATTATTTTGCCAGTGAAGGAGAATGTGCGTAACTTGGGAGTGATTTTTGACAGTTCTCTAAGATTTAGTGCGCATGTGTCAGGTTGTATACAAAAAGCTTTCATTAGATTAAAATTCTTATACCATATGCGGCACTTCCTATCTCAAAAGGTTAAATCACTTTTGTGCGATTCCCTCGTGCTCTCATTATTTAACCATGGCGACGTTGTCTACGGAAATTGTCTCACTGTAGTCGATAAACGACGAATACAACTTGTTCAGAATTCTTGTTTGAGACTTATTCATGGAGTAAGGAAATATGAACATATCTCCCACAAGCTGGACGAGTCGCACTGGTTGAGTATGGCGGAGAGGAGGGAGCTGCATCAAGCATGCTTTTATCATAAAATTATATCTTTGAAATGTCCTGCATACTTGTATAACCGTATTGTTTTTCGAACTGACGTACATACTTTAAATACCAGATTTAAAGGCAGAATAACGCCCCCGCATCACCACACTGCAATCTTTGAGCGAAGCTTTTCACACAATATTGCTAAGTTCTATAACTCGTTGCCAGATAACTTAAAAATACTTCCGCTCTCTTCCTTTAGGCTGAATTATATTAAACATATATTGAATAGACATTTATGATGAACATACACCCACTGCATCGTGATTGTCACGTTAAATTAAATAAAAAGTTAATTACCAATACACCGCTAGGTTAGGTTAAGATATTTAAGATTAGCTATAGGTTAAGTAGATCAGGGAGGTATTTTAGGATGCCTCATCTGGACTTCGCCTATTTCAGAATAACATATGTAATATGTCTCCCTTCTTTTTGTACTTTTGTAACAGAAAATTTAATATTCTGAAATAAAGACATGTATTATTATTATTATTATTATTATTATATGATGCTGGAGTAGAGAAAATCCCCAACTCAGAATTGAATATGATTTAAAACCTTTTTTTATTTGCGATTTTACTTTAAAACGATAAGTAAAGTTAATTTATTCTTGATGGTATTTCATGTTTTTTTATTTTTTGGGTACCCTGTATAAAAAAATCAAAAAATCTCCTCGTAGGCTACATTTCTTCGAGATGCAGAACTTTTTATCAAGAATGACTTTTTGTCGAAAAACGAAATTTTTGGTCCATTAGTCCTATGGGGATGTCTATCCGTGGACATACTGTATATAGCTACATAGATCTGTGGTTTCACTCCCCTTGTCTCTCTCCCGTGTTATTTAAATTCAACATTTTAGGGGTCGGCCGACCATTGTTCCATCTCTTAAATAACTGTCCTTTTTTATAGTATTTCTATTTACTAGTTTTATCAAAAAATCAACCGTAGCATTATACTCCTTATCTCTAATGCGAGTATCTTCCCTTTTTTTACATTTATTTTTCCAAATCTGCATTGTAGTTTTTGGTAACTTAAGTATTTTTTTTAATGGAATGCCCTGTATATTTTCGGCTAAAATGAAAGATCTTTTTTTTCTGATTTCAAATATACAATACAAGTTGACATTTTGTTCAGCCATTTTTGCGTTATTTAAGTTTACATTTGCATTGAATTTACATTATCTTGATATACGAACCGAGTAAGTTGCACGGATAGTTATTATTTCAATGACAATGTCAATTCAGAAACATTTGTTACTATTGTTTTCATGGCCCACTGTTCAAAAAGTTGTTGTACTCAGTAACCATGGTAACCATGGTCAATAATAAGGCATTGAAATCCATTATTGACCGATCTTCAAGAATCTATTTGAACGCAGGTAACTTGATTTTTTGATTCTACAACATGAATTCATAAACATGAATGTGGTTAGGCAACCAGATAATTATCAATACATATTAGATTATTAGAGATACTTGATGTTGTAAAATATCGATACAATCAACATTTTTTCTGCTTCCATCCTTAATTCTGGAGGTGTACACATAATAATATCACTAACATTTTCTTCGCTCATTTTTTAAAAATACGGAAAACTCGTGAAATCTGATGACATACATGAACAAAAATTGACATTAACAAAGCCACCTGACAAAACAACAAAATATTTTGCCAATTCCAAAGCGCAGGTAACTTGATTAAAAATATACTTATACCTACCTATCATTTTTTATAATTATTAATACTATAAAGATAAATGTCTTATAAAAGTTTGTAGTAGTGGAAAAAATATTATATTAACCACGGTTTAGATAGCTTATAGCCCTCGCGTCTTAAATCCCTCGTCGCTCCGCTCCTCGTGATTTAAACTTGCCGCTCGGGCAATAATAATGGCTGTCTAAACCTTGGTTAATAATATACTATTAAAATTACGCGTAACATAAAGCCATATTATACTGCGAAGAAGAGTACAGCTGCTCTGAATAATAGTACAATATGCCAATACGCGCCCGGTTTACTTGAAAAGTAAAAGAATTTATTTTATGGTTGTTGTAGTTTGCGAGTATGACGTCCGGGCTTCCAAGTGGAGCGATTATTCGCTGGCAGTTTGATAGTCATTAAAATGCAAATTAATGTAGATAAATGATATAACATTTTGTCTGTTGCATGTTTGACACTGGGTCGGCACTGCCGACCCTGCTGCCCCTGAAAAGCCGCCACTGGGCTACGATCAATCCTTTGTTGTTTCATGTTTTCCGAGCCGATAAAATATCTGATAGACAACTGAATAGGAACTATATCATTTATTTCTTTTTTCAGTGCACCCAATGCTAGACCTTGGGATAGTGAGTGTAAAGAAACGTCTGTGAAAAAGTAACACGCAGAGATATTTTATAAAAGTAGATATTATTGAGTATTGTTAGTTTAGACTTTCTTGTAAGTTTTCCCTTTAAATAAATTTTTATTAAAGGGGAAAAATGTAGGGATTTTTTTTAAGGTAATTAATAGTTTTAATAGCACATTCAATTTTAATGTAAGAAAATTGTGTGTTTAGGTGGTGTGACTCGCCATCCTAAAATACCGGGTGATGCATGGCTTAGTTGAACATAGGAAATCCCATGTAAATTTTGAGGTGGCTAAATATTTTCTCCCCTGTACATTTTAGAGAAAAATTGTATTATAATATTTTGAAGAGGCCAATATAATAAACCCATGTGCCAAGTTTGAATCAATTTTAATAAGCCATTTATTTTAATTAAATGTGATGGCAAAACTACGAAATTTTCATAGTTTAGGTAATACGACAAACACCAATTGACGTAATAGATAACAATATAAACTGCTCTTAAACTGTTTCCTGTATAATTCCACTTAATCATAGTTACTTTTTCCTTAATGGAATAGCTCATATTTAGCTTTAATTAGAACGCCTTCAATGAAAATGTTGTCACTGACGCTCCTTTTCGTTTTGTCAATGCCAAATAATAACTTGCTGTATTACCTAAACTATGAAAATTTTGTAATATTGCCATCACATTTAATTGAATAAGTTAGGATTGGCTTATTAAAATTTATTCAAACTTGGTATATGAGTTTATTATAACGGCCTGTTCAAAAAATTTCGATACAATTTTTCTCTAAAATGTACAGGGAAGCCAATATTTAGCCGCCTTAAAATTTACATGGGATTTCCTATGTTCAACTAAGCCATGCATCACCCGGTATATTATTTTTATTGAAAATGGGGATGTCAAATGACCTGGGATATAGCCTGAACCAACGCTTTGGTAGTGTAAGGTGACAATACATATTTATTTTTGTTAAAGCTACTCGTTTACCTTACAAAGAGAAAAGATGTTAAACAAATCACAAGAAACGCAACAAACACTGAACGAAGTCCGGGACTGTGCAAATCGTAACGGAAACGAACTGCAAATTGAGATACTGCGAAGGCATTTTGAAGAGGCAGAGCGGCAGAGGAAAAACTAAGAGAAATGTCGGACTAGTGTAAATATTTTTATTTTTTTGTTTTAGAGAAATTATTTATTTGTAAATAAATTGTTTGATTTTATTTGTATTTATTTAACTTTAGGTCTTAGCTTAATCAGTATAAGCATAAATCAAGGGTTTAGACCATAGTGGACATATTTATTAATATTTAAAAATTTGTAATTACACTACCAAAGTCTTATATGTTTTTCGTTGTAAGGTGGCTTCTGCTTCGTTTGATGACGAGTGAAGATGGCACTGAGTTGACCGTTTTTTTCAAGCACTGGTCAGCATTTTGATTCCAAGCCATCCACTTGTCAAAACAGAGACCCAGGTATTTAATATTAGCACTCCAGTTTATTCTGGAGATTTTGACCAGCGAGCGTGTTGCGGGAATTTTACTTTAGACTTTGCGCAGTAGGTATTAACAATAACAACCTGATTTTTACCTGTTTGTGTTTAGCATTAGTAACTTTTGAGTGTGAGCATAAAAACCGATTTATCTCGAAAACCGCCAGTTTATTTAAAAAATCAATAACCACAAAAGAAAAATAAGAAAGAAAGCTCAAAGGCGAGTTTAATAAAAGAAGGCAATTATAAATCTAAAACGACACGAAATGTACAAAAAAAAAATAAGTGACAGTAACAAGAGTTTTGTATGTCACGTGATGATTGTAAGTATTCTTTTCATAGGCTATGCATTCCAAGAAAACACCAACTTTAATTCCTGATGAGGGAGATTCAGATGAATTATTTCTTTGTCATATTTGCTACAAAGAAGTCGAGAGTGATAATTTGTCAGATTCAGAAATTGATGAACTACACTGGACCACAAAATTAACCGGACTGAAAAAATTTTGCTTCGATTCAATCTTAAATAACTTTTCAGTTTTTTACCAAGTTCGATAATTTTTTGACATGTTGCAGATGCTGTCGTCTTCATCATGTTCTGATATCGTTTTTACGAACAGTATAAATTGATATGTTGACATACAGGGTAGCACAAAAAGTTGCATTTTACGCTTAATTTTTGAACATCCTGTGGAAAAATTTAAGAACTGTTTGATGTTCCTTTGTACGACATTTTTAAGTCCCATCTTTTCTCAACAACTTGTTTTTTAATTCATACTGTGACAGAATGACGTGGTGGTGATAGACTTGGTCTAGAGAACGTGGTAGCGTGGCGACCAAGCCAGTAACATTCCGCACAATTTAATGGAGACGTATCCCTATCTATCCTATAATCTGAATCGGGGCAAAAGCACTCTTGAAGAATCTGGAAGATCAGACGGTGTCTAGCAGTATCTCGAAGTTCTGATATCGTCGGATGTAGCCATTAATTAATATTGTTAGTACCTATTCAGATGCACTTACCAACCTGGACCTCTTCTGAAGCTAACAGTCAGTTGTAGCTGGGAGAAGGATCCCTTACTCCTCTAGTCAGCTGGTCAGCAGGCACACGTATAGTATAACCCGCGTCTGCGAGACTACCGCGAACCGCAGAATCCTCGTTAAGTGAACCTTACAAGTAGTTTGTTTAAGAATTCTTATTAGCCAAATAAAACAACTACTTTTTCAAAACACTTAAAATCTATTTAACAAAGAAAATAAAGTGATATTTTACAGAAAAAGCCTTAATGATATTTACAAAGTAGTATTTAAATCTAGTGAGAAGAGAGGTTTCAAAAGTAAAGCCCAACTAGATCGTTCTTCAGTATTCAAACTGAACAATCGACATGCGTCTACTGATAATCCCCAAAATAAAAGATAATAAATTAATGACAATTAATTTTGAATGTAAAATCCCCAATAAAAATAAAGAATAATTAATGAAAATCAATTATGAATGCAAAATCCCCAATAAAAGAAATAAAGAAATAGAACAGAGTGTTCTACCAGATGGTACAGATCTTACCCCAAAACACTGATTAATAAACAAGAGATTAAATTGAACTTTATAAAATCAAGAAGAGTATCACTTAACACGAGAATTAGTTAGTCGACCAGAAAGCTCGGTACAAATTTCGTAACTGACTTTACTGCGTTCTAGCAAAGAACTTGTAACCTATAGTATACACCCTTTTTCCTCCCAAAATCCCAATCTTCCAACTTTAATCCAATCAAAACTCCCAAAACAAGTAATGGTCGTTCCCGCGTCTCGTACTGATGGTACTTTGACCAATGGCCACCGTATTTAACCCTCCTTGACCATCCCCTTAATATTTAGGCTGTTTGCCGATAGATGGCTCACCTAATCCACGAAAAGTATATAATTGAAAATATTGATTTCCTCTCAAAGAAAATGACTTAAACCTAAAATTTATATAAAACAACAAAGTCTTAATCTAATTATATCTAAAAAGAGCTAGACATGTTAAAAAAAAAACCTACAAGGTCGTTTTTGCTTGTTTCCTGTTTTATTCAGGTGTTACGTAGGAAAAATAAACATATCTCTAGAACTTTTGTACAACGTGTATAGGGCAGATACCGGTTTCCGTCTTCAAGGCGCAACTTGTATCTATTTTTCCTTTTAATTCTAAACTATATGATTCAATTCCCGCGCATTCTTTGTTTTCGATAAACGTTGCATGTAATAGAAAAACATGTGTTGTCCCTCCCCACATAGCAAAAAGATATCCTGTGGATATATGAAATATATTCTCTTTCGGATATGGATATTGAGTGGCACATCCTCCGCAGATTCATAGAACATACATATATATACTACGTATATACATATGAAATGCGTTTGGCCACAAGTCGGACATGCTGAGAAAATGCGTTTCCGGACATTTAGCATATCCTCCGCACATTCACAGAAGATTCGTATGTGTATACCAATGACATACACAGTATATTCGTTTTGCCCAAAATAGGGATTACCCGATTTTTAAATTTTACTTCTAAATTTCTGGTATTTAGACCAAGAATGAAAATGCAGATAAAATAAAAAAATAAATAAATAAAAGTAGAAATCTATGAGCCGGACTCGAACCGACGACACTAGGTTGTAGGGTTAGTAGTAAATCTACTTTTCATTTTTCATCCGAATGCCACAGATTCGCGTATCTAAAATTAAATTATTATTTTACAGATTTCTGCTTGTAGGCAGGTATGATGCCCATTCTTGCTTGGAATTTTCATCGAATAGATTGTAAATGTAAATAGGCTATACTATATACCATTCCAATGGAAACATCACTCAATAGAGCCTTTGGGAAGCTGGCAAATAATAATTTTTCGTGTCAAGGATTTTATTGCGGCTAACTACCGCTACTAAATTTAAGAATCCAGAGTATTTTGCCGACATGGCCACTATGGCCGTCGTATCTCGAAATGTTGGGTCAATCGACGTTTCTAATACTTAATATTGAAGTGTCAGTCTCATATTTGTTTAAATCAAATCAAGTAAACATATTAAAACAGGCTTTATTAGAGCACAATCAAACTCTAGAAAAACAATTACAGACATAATTATTAGTTTTTTAAATTAAGGAGTTACTGCTTTATAACGTCAGTTCCGTTTTTCCTGAAAAGAAAAACATAAATGAATGGCTGAGAAAATATTTACGTTAAAAAAATGTAGATGTCTGAGCACTTTAAAAACAGGTTTCTATTATATTGTTCACTTATTGTTTACAAATTCACATACCAAACTTTATTAAACAATGAACATACTTACTGAACTGTAAGAAAATGAAAAACAAACCACCAAAAAAACTTACACGCCACGACTACGAGACGATCGAGGAGAGCAGAGAAAATGACAAAAACTGAGGTTATGTAATGTCATCCCAAGCGCGAAGTGCGCAGGGCTGCCAAAAGTTGGAGATTTAAATACCAAACTGAGCAATCGCATTGCCCTAAAGAAATTTAGATATTATTTTAAAAATACTAAAGTAGGAAAATCTTTTTAATACTATTTTTAATTTCACTTTGACTTATGATTTTTATACCAATTTCTAGATATGACTTGGATATGCTATGGATATATCCAAACGAACATGATTTTAATCAATTTCTAAATATGACATGGATATGCTATGGATGTACCTAAACGAATGTGAGTTGTGGGCTGTCGATAGCATATTCTCAGGATGTGAATATACTTTTTTTGCTATGTGGGTCTGTAACTACCCTTGTATAGACGGGTATTTCTCAACAAAGAGACATTATTCTTTCAAGATATTTTATGTTTTTAAGTGTCTATAAAGAACATTTCTCCTTTGAATACAAAACGTGACAACCCCTAAAGATATTTTATGAGTATTGACTGTACTCAGGAAATACCGTGACAAATGAATTTTCGTCCGAAAAGAAGTTTATATTTATTACTGAAAAAACGTTCGGTACTTTAGTTTAATATTTAATCTTTCAAAAGATAATAAAACCTTCCTTCAATTACGTACCACATGTTTACGTATTCCCTGGGAAAGTTGTTTACAGCAAAGCAAGCTTTTTTTTTAAAATACAGATGAAATAAAATAAAATATTCTCTGCTGTTACAATGCCGATATCTGGATTATTAAAGGAAAAACATGGGGTTAAAGGAAATAATACAATAAACTTCATTAGCAACAAAAAATTAAAAAATTAATTTGTAAAGTTGGCTTTGGGTTTCTGAATCCAGTTTCCATGGCACCATAGCTTGTCAAGAAGATATTTGTCAACATATTACAGATTTATTAATTGCTGTACTTCTAGCGTTTGTTAAGTTGTAATGAATATTTAGCTCTCAAACCAGAAAAGTTGTAATGAAAATTTATTGTTGTAATTGTAATGAAAATTTATTTAGTCGTTGAGTGCCAATTTCTTACCTTTTGTTGCTTTGCTAGCTCAGGCAGGGCGTGGTAAGTTCGAGTTTAAATTTTAACAGTCCCTTCCAGTATGAAATAAAAACACATTCAGTTCAACTTAACAATTAGTCTATTGACATAAGTATTTGTATGACAAATATTTTTGACAAAAGGAAAATTTTAAAGATAAGTAGTTTGAATGAATTAACTAATTATAGTCTATTTACATAAGTATTTGTATGACAAAGATTTTTGACAAAAGGAAAATTTTAAAGATAAGTAGTTTGAATGAATTAACTAATTATAGTCTATTTACATAAGTATTTGTATGACAAAGATTTTTGACAAAAGGAAAGTTTTAAAGATAAGTAGTTTGAATGAATTAACAATTATTTTTGCAAAGGAAAAATAAAATAATAGTTTCAATGATGATATATCCAATCAGATAAAAAAAAATTAACAAAAGTTAAATAAAGATTTTTGACAGGTTTTTTTTTATTTATTTTATGGTGAATCACACACAAGGCGTCAGTTACCTTTACCCTTTTTCTTCAATGGTGGTTTTCAGATCCCTGTAGAGATATAACCAGTTTATGTCAGAGCTTCGGGTGAAGCTTAGGAATCGACTCTCTACAGGTATAGGAGAGTAGAGCTCAACAGACTTAGGGCCCCTGTCGTGACGTCACGTCAGCTGCGTTGTCCGGCTCCGATAATGAAGTTCCGAAGTTGGGTACCGAGAAAAGACCAGGTGTTAAGACTCACCAAATAAAACCTTATAAATTCCCTTGCTCTGCTTGAAAAGGAATATTTACAGAACCCAAAAAAAAAAAAGAAATATATTTTAATTTTAATTAATTAATTAATGTAATAATAAACTGAATTGTAAAATTGCAGTGATACTTCTTTTCAACAGAACTAGGTTTAAATAAAATGATCAATAACTTGACAATGATAGTAATTTTATAAAATAGATAAAAGCTATAAGAGCATAAAATAAGGTAGTTTTCTGGTGCAAACTATTTCGACAGAACCAGGTTTAAATAAAAATAATTAATCGTAATTTTATAAAAACAGATAGTAGCTATACAATTTATAGAAACACAAAATGAAATTGTGCTCTAGGAGAAAGCCCTGCACAGAACCAGGTTTAGATAAAAATATTCAATGGTAATATTATAAAAAAAAATTGTAGCTATACAAGCATAAAATAAAAAAAAAATAGGTAATGAACCTCTAATATTCAAGATAGGGGTGCCCATGTGCCTATGCACAAAATGGCGACCAGGTAAATCTTTAAAGAAACAATTTATGTCCTTTAAGACAAGATAAGTAGGTAATAGTAATTTTATAAAAAAATATAATAGTGCTCTAGGATAAACTACTGCACAGAACCAGGTTTAGATAAAAATAATCAATAGTAAATTGTGCTCTAGGAGACTTCTGCACAGAACCAGGTTTAGATAAAAATAATCAATAGTAAATTGTGCTCTAGGAGACTTCTGCACAGGCAAGGCAGGTAATAAGTACTAAATTAGCAAGAGATAAATGAAAATTTAAAGAGATATGCAGTGAGATTTCATCATAGAACCCCCGAGACAAATCTTCAGATATTAACACATCAGAAAAAACTCAGTACCCAGTGATCAATCACCAAAGATAGCGTAATGTATAATGGCAACTTAAAACTTATGCTCGGTTCTCTAAATTAGAATTATTGGACAGAAACTACAAAGATGGCATACGCCGACTCTCTAGAGAGCAATTAGTTTCTTTTGCAAAATCTATAAAAAAAATAAAAACCAGGGCAGTGAAGTTTTTCTTTAAGTTGTCCAAAATAAGAAATAGGTAATGAACCTCTAAAATTCAAAACCAAAGATAGGGGTGCCCATGTGCCTATGCACAAAATGGCGACCAGGTAAGCCTTTAAAGAAACAATTTATGTCCTTTAAGACAAGATAAGTAGGTAAAATGATTAATCAATCTTTAGGGTAACATTAAAAGATAATTTTAAAATAAATAAAACAACTGAGCTCGGGGTTCTATGATGACTCAAAAAAAAAATAAAAAAATTAAGAAAGAAGAATTTTAGTACTTGCCTGTGCAAAAGCCTGAACACTAGAGTTCCCAGAAAAATTACCTTTTCGTCCTCCTGCTGAAGAAAAATCCCCTCTACATATCCCTGCGACCTCACTTGAACCAATCAGAGATCACTTTATAGGTCACGCACTCAACACAAAAAAGTCTACACCTTGCTCGATTCGCTCGCGGGTAAAACATCCAGTTAAATTATTAATTCATTAATCAAAAATAATTAATACTCAATCTTCACATTAGATAGACATTTCATTAAATTAAAACAGGTTATGTACATATAAACGTGGTTATAAAACCCACTAAAGGCACGATAAACTGTATAAATTTTAACAGTGCCAAAAAAGAGACGAAAAATGCTAAACATGAATACTTTTAATGTTAGAAAGAGACAGTCATGACCCGGACTAAAAATAAGATCACCCTGGTGGACCAGTGCCATCTTAATTAAAAAGAAATAAAAAAACCGGTACCGCCATATCTACCGTAGCCAGGTTGCAGATACCCTAGTTGAAATTCAATCCTGTATCAACAGGTGGCGATAGTATTACTGAATTTAAAATTTATATTGAGATTTAGAGGTGGTATGGTAAATGTGAATTTTACCGTAACACACCCCCAATAGTCGGCAAAAAAAAAATAAGTTTACTTATTTTTTTTTTTTTAATGTTTCACCGCAAAACGAAGCAAACAAAGCACTCCAGTGTGATTCAGAGATATAGACAATTTTGTCGAGGCAATAATTTTATAGAGGCAGGAAAACAAACAGGCAATAGTTTACGATAAGTTACAAATATTGGGCGCCATGTACAGGGTTATCCAACCAAGACTAGACAAGGCGATTTTTTGACTTTTCCTGTACTTTTATAAAAAAACTGAAATAGCCATCTTAAGTCGTTTTCTCCCGCGAATTCGAATATCTTCAGCAAAAAACAATTGAACATCAAACAAAAGTACTAGGGGTCACTTTGATATTTTTTTAGAACACCCTATATCTTCGAATATTTTTGGATTTAACATAAAATAGCAATTATTTTTTAATAAGTGCATTATAAGTCTAAACCTAATAGTTTCCGAGATATCGACTTTTGAAAAATGACATTTTTCAACTTTGACAGCTTCTAGCTTTCTAACGGTACGCTTTAGAGTAAAACGGCTTACATGTCCCTATCTTACTTTTTTATGATCTTTACAAAAACATGAACTTCCGGTAAAACCGGAAGTACTGTATTTCCGGTTTTTGAGTTACATCCGGTTTAACCGGAAGTTGATGTTTTTGTAAAGATCATAAAAAAGTAAGATAGGGACATGTAAGCCGTTTTACTCTAAAGCGTACCGTTAGAAAGCTAGAAGCTGTCAAAGTTGAAAAATGTCATTTTTCAAAAGTCGATATCTCGGAAACTATTAGGTTTAGACTTATAATGCACTTATTAAAAAATAATTGCTATTTTATGTTAAATCCAAAAATATTCGAAGATATAGGGTGTTCCATTTAAAAAAATATCAAAGTGACCCCTAGTACTTTTGTTTGATGTTCAATTGTTTTTTGCTGAAGATATTCGAATTCGCGGGAGAAAATGACTTAAGATGGCTATTTCATTTTTTTTATAAAAGTACAGGAAAAGTCAAAAAATCGCCTTGTCTAGTCTTGGTTGGATAACCCTGTACATGGCATGTTAGATCGTTCTCTCGACCTTCTGCGTACGGTTTTAGATGAAACTAATGTATCATGAACATCTGCCAATCTTATAGCTAAAACCGGAGCAGAGGCTGTTCGCTCTCGAAGGTCCCGAAGACAAACAAATCGACCTTTAACTGCATTTGTGGCTCTTCGTCTTCCCTGCCCGGGTCTTCTCAAGTAAGAACCACTTTGTCTAAATCTTTGTATCGCATCGGATATCGTACTGCGTGGATGGCCAAGCCTTTCTACGATATACAGAATCGGACGACCATCATCTTGTAAAGCAACGCCTTGTGCCACTTCTTCTGGTCTCATCTTTAATTTACATAAATACACTTATCGTTTACGGCACAAAAACACAAAATAACCAACACTAAGGTAACTACATGTAGCCCTTTTAGGAGCCAATTTCGCACAGAAATTATTTCCAGCATTAGACAATACATAGTTCTTTTTCCAAACATAATCACCCACATGATATTCTACGTCTCTTTTACGTAAGTCATAACGTTCTTTACTTTTTAAATATGATTTATAAAGTTTTTTTCGTACATCCTCATAGATTTGTGGGAGTTCTTGAATAGTTTGTGGATTATGAACTTTGGAAGAAATCTTAGCCCTTACTAACATAGGTAATTTCTTAGGCAAAGATAAAGATAAGTTATTAGGTATAGGTAATTTCTTAGACAGAGATTTAGGTAGAGGTAAAGTTATGGGTAATTTCCCAGATAAAGAGACATTATTATGACAGACATTTGGCATTTGAGACTTGAGGAAATCCTGCTTATGCTGCATGTTGCTTGATTTTAAGAAAGTATTTACAAAAGCAAGCCAGGAATTCCATTCAGAAACATTTAACTTTGGTTTTTGGACTTTTTGTCCTAGCTCGAGTTCAACCAGAACTTGTTTTTACCGATTGTGTCTTATTTATTTGCAGCCTTCTCTTTGTTATATACAGGCCGGAGGCGATGACGCTTCTCGGAACACCCTATTTAGTTTTTCATTAAAAGGCTGTGGTGCATTTAGATGTTTAAAACACTGATGTATCTTTTAGTTTTGTGTGTACTAGAATACACTTTATTTCGACCAGTGTAACATTTGGGTTACAATGATTTATATCTTATCTTTTCTATTTTTTCTAATGGTTAATTTTAGTCTTCCACCTTCCGGGTGCTGTTGTGTGGACGGTTTGCATGGGTTCTCTTGGTAGTATGAGGCAGGGCTTTGAATTTGCTTGTATGAGGTTAGTACACGAGATTCGCCAAGTCACATTTGGTGTAATGCAATGCTAACCTAAGTCCGTTTTCCATCATAGTTTTGTTTTATGCATTTTTATTAAGGATCTTTATTTCATGCAAGCGATTCGGGGTGGCATTCATCTGCTATTGGGGGTGTCCTAGGTTTGCGTATTGCGGAGCAGTTTCTGGGGTTGGGCAACTATTATTAATTATTTTGTACATTTGGAATGTACAGGGTTATCCAACCAAGACTAGACAAGGCGATTTTTTGACTTTTCCTGTACTTTTATAAAAAAACTGAAATAGCCATCTTAAGTCATTTTCTCCCGCGAATTCGAATATCTTCAGCAAAAAACAATTGAACATCAAACAAAAGGACTAGGGGTCACTTTGATATTTTTTTAAATGGGATGCCGTATTTTTAATGAGCTTATCCGATTTCTCATATAAATTTTGATCTAAAATGTTGGATTTTTATTATTTTTATTTTTTTATTTTTTTGGTAGACGAACATTTTCCGAATTTAAAACTGAAGAAAAAAGGCGTGTTTGAATTAAAAATCCAACATTTTAGATCAAAATTTATATGAGAAATCGGATAAGCTCATTAAAAATACGGCATCCCATTTAAAAAAATATCAAAGTGACCCCTAGTACTTTTGTTTGATGTTCAATTGTTTTTTGCTGAAGATATTCGAATTCGCGGGAGAAAATGACTTAAGATGGCTATTTCAGTTTTTTTATAAAAGTACAGGAAAAGTCAAAAAATCGCCTTGTCTAGTCTTGGTTGGATAACCCTGTACCTATATAGCTGGTGTTGTATCCAGGTATAAGCAGCAAGGTGAGAAACCCGTTTTACCCAATTTTGTTGTAATTGGGTTATGTATGGGTGGAGTGTATGAATATATATGTCGTTAACTGTACCTGCATTAGGACCTCTATTAGATGCAGGTCATCGAAGGCAGCGCCTTGAATTTGCTCGAGCTCATGCAGATTGGGACATGAACGACTGGCAAAACGTTCCCTTTACAGACGAGTCTCGTTTTACGCGATATTCACCTGACGGCCGTCAAAGAGTGCGGAGAAGGCCCAGAGAACGATACTCAATGTTGTTTCTCTCCTAGAATGCAATTTCGTGGCGGAGGAGTGATGGTGTGGAACGGCATTTCCTTGGAAGCCCGTACAGACCTCATTACACTTCAGGGGGGTATTAACGGTGATAAATGCATTAGACAGTGCTTAGAAGAACATGTGGTACCATATCCGCATTTTATAGGAGAAAATTTTAATTTAATGCACGACAATGCTCGACCGCACATAGCACAAATAACGAGGCAATATTTGAACGATGTTGGCGTTCAAGCATTGGACTGGCCCTCAAGAAGTCCGGATTTGAACCCTATTGAGCATAATATGTAGGATACACTAGGAAGGATAGTTAGGCAGAACTACGGCGAGTTTCAAACTTTGGGTTTGCGTTAGCACAGGCACTGACAAACGAGTGGCAGCAGATACCCCAAGACGCGGTTGCCGCTTTAATTGAATCTATGCCTGAAAGGATGAGAGCTGTTATTCAGGCTGCTGGAAGAAATACTCGATTTTAATAAAATAATATTGATACCACTATCGCCCATGTATTTTTTAATTTTTTGTTGCTAATGAAGGATTATTGCATTATTTCCTTTAAACCTGTGTTTTTCCTTTAATAATCCAGATATCGGTATGAATCAAGTTGTTGAAAAAATGTGGCACTTAAAAGTGTCGTACAAAGAAACATCAATTAGTTCTTAAATTTTTCCACAGGATGTTCAGGAATTAAGCGTAAAATGCAATTTTTTGTGCTACCGTGTATGACAACATATCCATTTACACTGTTCGTAAAAACGATATCGGAACATGATGAAGACGACAGCATCCGCAACATGTCAAAAAATTATCGAACTTGGTAAAAAAACTTAAAAGTTATTTAAAATTAAATTGAAGCAAAATTTTTTCCGGCCGGTTAATTTTGTGGTCCAGCGTATTTAATATGTATAATGTACACATAAAAAAAAAACTAAATACTGTTGTATGTATTATGTGTAGTTCAGGTTGCAGGTTTTTGTTACATTTGGGCAATAAAACTATAGCATATTATTTTAACATTTTATCTGTTTTATATTTATGTTATATTTACATACAAGGTCCGTCCAATTACTATCTTGCATTTGTCCAATAATCATCAAAATTGTCCAATAACTATACATTTGGGTACATTTTTTTTGTTTGCTAATTTTTTTGTTATTCTGATTTGTTTTTCATATAAACTGAATAGAAATAGATATATAAAGTATTAAATAACATATCAAGAAAAAAAATTATTCTGGAAGATAAAGATATAACAAAAATAATTACTAATAAAGAAAAAGTAATCTTCTGTCCAGTAACTATACGGTTTACCCTATATCAAGAATTTAATGTACTTGAATTTTTTTTAAAGAATTATATTTTTGAAAAATATACAAGCCCACTTTGGAAGAATTCAGCTAAGATTAACCGGAATAAATTGAGCACGTATTTAACATCTAAGATAGACCTTAAAGTATTCTTAGTACGTATATCTATATTTATCACATCACAAATTACACATAACATTTTCTTAACAGGTAAATAAAAATTCTTTATGAATGTAACAGATAATATACAATTCAATAATAAGTAATAAGGAAGCAACTTTAGTCTATACGATACCAATAAATGTTTACTAGTAAAATTCAGGTACAGAACACATTTAACAAGTTTAGTTTTTTGATTAAATTTCAAAACATATTTATCTACCACATATAAAGTATAATACCCCTAAATGTAATTCTTGAAACATATTACAGCTAACTCATACAGGGTTGTGTGTCTCTAATAGGTCTGTACAAAATGTTAGCACAAATTTGTAAACTTACCTTGGTCCAATAGTCCAATAGTTGATTGCTTTCGAAACACACGGCGCCAAAGTACATCTTTTTCGAACAAAAGATGCATTAAAATAACAATTTACTATTTGAAATGTAATGTAGATTTAGATGTATACGAAGTGCTGCTGGTGGAGCCCTTTGCGAGGCACATCAAAACTGTTATCTAATTGGTACCAAGTATCATGCAAATTCTGCTGTTATTAAGATAAATATTTGGAAAAAAGTAAGTAACTAAGTAACAAAAATGCTAACTTTAAAGCCATGTATTTTTGAAATTGTATAAACTTTTGGGCTGATCGTCATATTAATCATTTTCATATGACGTCACAGGGTCGGCGGCCATTTTGCTTGGAGGACAAACAAAGCAAATAAACACAAGCGTTATGGGTTATAAATTCAAGTTTTCTTTACAGATTGCCTGAATCTTGACCCTAATTTGAGATCTCTGTTCGTTGTAGGGTACACTTTGTGGTGCAGAGAATCTTAACTCTGATTTCACTCTTCATATTGGAGACATCCTCGCTGATTTTTAAATACCGCGCTGAGCCTAGGGGTCCTGCTCCCCTGCGCGCCACTCGTCAGGCTCTCCTTCTGCCTTTGCCTATCTATTGCCGAGATCTGCCTTGGTAAAAAAATCATTGATTTTTGAGGGTCAGAACACCTTTAACCATTTGCCATCTAGCCTGAGAACGCTTAATTCCCTAAGAGCTTTTCGTCGCTCGCTGAAAAGCCTACTTATAAGTAAGGCCTATTACACTATGTATGAATTCTATCAGGACAGGCTCTTACTCTGACGTTGGCGTGCTTTTGGTATTTGGGATCCGTGATTTAAATTTAATTTTAGATCAATATATTTTTTTTTTGTAATTTTTGTAATATTTAGTTATTTCGTTTTTATATTTATATTTTATGTTTTTATTTTAGTTTTAACTTGTTTTGTGTGGGTATCGTTCTGGTTCTAATGATTACTATTGCACTATTACCATTTTTCACCTTATAGTAAGTTAGTCCTTTTTGAATTGAATTGTGCTAATTAGTAAAGTACCTTAAATAAAAGTGCCGTCCTTTTGTTCATCCCTATGGGATGAGGGGAAATAGGGACAATGTACAATCTTTTAGAATTCCCGCTGTTCTTCAAAACGCTGGAGAAAACCTTTATCGACTCTCACAAGAACGGCGTGAAATGTGGAGAATAGTTTTAAAAAGGGAGTATGGAAGAATTTGCTCCAGACATTTTAAGTGGTAATATTTGATTTTTGGTATAACGACCTAGTAAAATGATCGGATGTAAACATTTCTAGGAGCTTCAGCAGAATTAGCAAACAAAGGCAACCCTGACTGGATCCCTAATTAAAATATGGGATACTTTTTCCAAAGGAAGCAACTCGGGCCCAAGTTAACAGAAGTGCGAGAGTTCAGAAATGCAAACGAGCAAAGGCGTAATAACATATAGGTTTATTATTGCAAAAAGTAGGTAGTAGTAGGATTAATTATTGTATTATGACGTAGACATAGTGTTGATTTAGGTTGAAGTTTTTTTTTTATTAAGTAATATATTCTTGTAGATAGAACAGCAAATTGAAGCACCTGACGAAGATACTCCGGGAAGCAGTAGTGAGGAAGAAAATGTTGAAAATTATGAACACTGTTGACACATGTTGCTACACGAACTGAATTAAGTATAAATGGTTTATGCAAACCTTCCGAAGAATGTACTAAAAGTACGGTTAAAATATATTATAGTTTGGAGAAGCGGTTAAAAGAATGTGAACTAAATAAAAACTCTATCTATTTATTGTGATTTTTTTATTTATTCATGAATGTTTCTCTCTCTAAGCCAGTACAGGATCTACCAATGAGGTAGCACAAGAAAAGAGTAAAACATTTTCTGGCATCCAATGATATTTTATATAGGTAACATTTTAATTTGTTAAATTATTAATGTGGGTTTTGGTCCCAATGAAATGGTAACAGAGTTATCCAAAACCCAAACCTTATTATAGCTTAATCTTACCTTGGCAACTACAACATAAGCATTGGGACTTAACTTCCTCTGCATTAATATTTTGCACTAAACCAGATTCATAAAATTTGAATGCTTGCAAGCCTTTGTAGGCCTTCAGCTGCTGGCCAGCGTAAAAACTATGTGTTAATATAAGGTAGTTTACCAAGACCATCATTGCTACTTGTGGCAAACAATAAATTTCCATAATCAGTCTCTCCAAGCAAATAAGGATCAATATCACCAATAATTTTAAGTTTTGCATCGTATCTTCAGCTAACATCGCCACTAAGAGTCTTTAAATATTCACTTTTTTCCATGTCTTGAAATTTTAAATTGGACACTACAGAATGTAAACGAAAAATCGAAGCACACACTAGGAAGTATTACGATAGCACAGGGATAGATACTTCTTAGAAATGGCCACAAATGAATGCTAAGATTAATTATTAAATTACACTAAACGCGTCTAAAAAGTCATTAGCATAAACAGTCATGAATCTTTGTTTTTCCTCCAGGTAAGATGACCGACCTGTCAAAGCCACGTGTTTGAAAATGGTCAATTTAAAGTTTAGCAATTTGTGTTAGAATTTTGTAACAGACCAAATTGACACTCCTGTATAATAAAGGGTGTCCATTTGCTATTTCTGGAACGGTGAAGCTGGTCAAGGGAGGAAGTCGTTTAAATTAGGGGAAAAGTTCCTTCATATCATCCTCAGCAAAACTTTGCTTATAATACCACATGATAGAGGATCTCAAAAGAATGTAAAAAGTTCATTGGTCGCAACCTCTTTATTTTTTCTAAGCAGAACAAAAATCTGTACGCTACTGCCGTTTTCCTTTTTGATAACACAGTTATGTAGAAAGTCAAAAGACTTGTTAGCGCGGACACCACTGGTAGAAGTAGAGTAAATCTTTCTGATGAAAAAAATGTGTTTTATTCCTAATTATTAGTACCACCTACTAAAATTCAAAATGATGTCTAAAGCGGTCTCTAAAATAATTAGAAAAAAACGTTTTTTTTATTTTCAACACTCTGTATCTTAAAATTAAAGCGAGACTTATATTGATAGAAGCATTTTACATTCTTTTGATATCCTGTCGTGGGTCATCTGGCACTATGCATTGTAGTTTTTTCAATGTCACCATGTATTTCTATTTTTCTGCGATCGTCCACAAACTGTCATCTTCCTGGCGTGCTATGACGCCACAAAAGTCATTATGCCGGTATTGTTAACTGTTGCTAAGCAATGAGACATATAACGGTACTAGAATATTATATTCCTGGCCTCCCACACACCTCCCACACAGCACACTTCCTTTCAGAAATATCTCTGATATATTTCCAATCTCTCAAAAACATCAACACAACTCAATATTTCTGAAATATTTCAGATTCATTACACCCAAAATGACACAATGGCAGTCGACACTGTCTTTGGAACTTGACGAAACAGATATAGAAAAACCAGCCTGTTCCCCTCACGGGTTCCCCCTATTTTATTTTTTGTTGGTGTGATGTTCAATTAACAATAATTATTATTAAGCATTGTTATTTGTGGGTGAACTGTGCTACTACCAAATAATTATATTATGGATTAAAACTGAGGTAAGTCTCTATTTTAATAATAGGTAATATTAACAATTTTAGGTTGTGAAGGGACAGAAGAAGAATGAAACATTTTTAAATTACAAAAATATTTATAGAATAGTAAAAGATGCAGTAAGGCATCATCTCTCTCCGGGACAGAACTAGAGGTACAAAAAATTGTTGCACTGTGGCTGTCTCAGTGCAAACTTCGTTTGTCCCGTGAATTGTAAGAACTTTGACACATTTTTAAATTACAAAAATATTAATAGAATAGTAAAAGATGCAGTAAGGCATCATCTCCCTCCGGGACAGAACTAGGGGTACAAAAAATTGTTGCAATGTGGCTGTCTCAGTGCAGACTTCGTTTGTCCCGTGAATTTCAAGAACTTTGAATACCTATAGGTATAAAGTTTATAACAAATTTTTTCTAAACTTTTCTGTCTTTATAATGGAATATGTAGTTTTAATACCATAGTGTTTATGTATCAAACATTGATATTTGCAGCGTCCTTGATATATTAGAGATTGGTATTTTTCTACCAGGGATCTATAATATAAAGGTCGATTTGTAAAACTTTTAATTTATACCTACTTAAAATTACAAAAACGTTTTGAAATATTTATGGAATATTTAAAATTTTTCGGAGAAACTAATATGGACTATTTCTAAAACATGATTGTGCTGTGTGGGCTAGGCCGGGAATAAAATATTTCCATAAAGAATTTTCTTTATTCACATCATACTTAAATACATACAATCTTGCAATTTATCCTATTTCATTTTCGATCCCAGAAAGGACAGTATGTGCACCTCGAAGGAAAATCATATTCTCGTCTTTGGACGCTTGCTGATTTGCATCCTCATCTGAGAATACGTCATTTCTCTTACTAGATACACAATATACTATTATTTAAACACTTGATATGATCAAAACTATTATAAGTCAAATATTTTTGCATCAAAATAAATAGTATGTTTATTTCTATTTTTAAGTAGGTATAGGTGAATAAGTCAACAAGAATTACTGTTTTTTTTTTTATATTTTAGGGGCTATATTAAAGAAAATTAATTATTTACAAAATAATAAATTTATATTTATAACTTAAATGGCACATAGAAAATACAAAAACGCAATTTTTGGTTTATGCAATTTTAGATGATATTACGTTTCCGGATCTAGAAATTATTTGACGAGTCCGTTAAGACGTGAATTGGTTTCAAAAATACACATTTTTTTAAAATGAAACTGACGCTTAGCTTTTATTGTACAGGGTATTTCAGAAGTATGGTACCTAACCTTAAGGGGCGATTTTTCATGATAGTCTAAGAGAAAAATGTCATATGAACATGTGACCGGAGTTGCCCCGTTTTTTATATAAAGCGATAAAAATAATTTTTTTTATGATTTTTTTAAATATCCTTTTCCCGATTTTATTGAAATTTGGTACCGTTACTCATAATGATAAGGGGCTTAATTAGCCCTGACTAGATAAATTTATTAAGTTCAGTGGCGTCCCGGGGGGCACCTTAACGAATATTATTGACAAGAAAATGTACGCCACTGACTTTTCCTAATTTTAATTATTTTTTTTCGGATTTACGAACTGATAATATAACTTTTTAGTACCTAGAATTGTTTTCGTATCTTGCTTCGTTTTCGAGAGAAAAAATAAAAACCACTTTATTGCATGTATAGAATATCATAAGGAATCACCCCTTTAAGTTGCGTACCGTACTTCTGAAACACCCTGTATAAAAGATAAGCTGATATTTTTTATCGACTCTCCTACCTTATCACTTACAATGTGGACACCCCGTATCAAATAATTCAATTTGTATATTTGTTTATAAAAATGTTTATGTTGATTTTTAAATCCAATTTAAAGTTGACACAATACCTACCTATATTAATGTATTTAAATTTTTAAGAATTGTTTACGTTGTTCCCTTCCTATATAAGAAATATTCTACATAATACAGGGTGTCCGGAAATATCGATGATACATATTAAGGGATATATAAAAAAATGTAAAAAAAAGTTCATATTAACATAGGCTCGCCAATGCTTCCATACTGAGCTACATGCCCTCCGTTGCTTCGTATGGAAACATTGGCAGAACAATGTTAATATCAACTTGTTTTCCTATTTTTTTCATGTAGAATCACACCCTAAAATTTTTCATCGTCATTTCCGGACACCCTGTATATTAATATTCATCCAAATATAAAATACGTTTTCTGGTATGGTGGGAAATTAATAAATTAAAAAATAAGCGTTTTATATTTTTTGGACGTACACAGTAACTGCTTCATGTGGTGCCTCAGGTTTGAAAACTACTTGTCCATTTTCCCTGTAGGTCGCATATTTACAAGAGTAATGAAGCTCGAATCCCAGTTTCTTTAAAGCCAGAGCTGTAAAGTGGCTTGTACAGTCTACTGTCATGAAACCACATCCTAGTTCTCTTGCCATCTCCCTGTAAAACGAAATAACGTAAACTTTATTATAGTTATTTATGTACCAAGGGCGTTTTAGTACCTTAACCCTTAAGCTACACGGAAAGTGGAAGAGTACTAGCGTAGCGGAGGGTTATACCGGGTGTTGCATCGTCGAGCGGGACATAGGAAATCCCATGTAATTTTAAATGGGGTCAATTATTGGCTTCCCTAATTATTTTAGAGAAAAATTCTATTTAGGTTTATTAAGGAGCACTAAACCCACATTCAAAAGAATAACTTTAGATATTTTTGATGAGCCCGTTTACGGGTTATCGCCGATTTCTTTTTAACTATTTCTCCTTTTTATGGCCCCGTATTTGCGGGCACCAGTCAAGG
Organism: Polydrusus tereticollis; assembly: GCA_963920685.1. Lineage (NCBI taxonomy): Eukaryota > Metazoa > Arthropoda > Insecta > Coleoptera > Curculionidae > Polydrusus > Polydrusus tereticollis. The sequence continues at coordinate 98,905,762 of OY987331.1, forward strand.
TAAAAGATGACTGTCAAATAAAGTTGTCATTTTGAAATGTGTGCTTTATTGTTATAAAAACTCGTACATCGAAAATATTAAAGGTGTATTTATGAGTACAAATTAATCTGAATAAAACTAAAATAAAGTATCCAATTACAAGGTTAATTATGACATTTTACATGTTTCAATATTTTACTAATTAATAGGTAGGTACTATTAAATTGTTAGAACTTTAGGATTTAAGAAGATGTTCAAATATTCCTCCATTGACTGCTAGACAATAACCGAGGCGATCATAAAATTCTCTTCTTACATTCGCTAGTTGGTAAACTGAAATTCTATTGCATTCGGCAGAAATAGCATTTTTTAACTCGTCTAGATTTGGGTATTTTTTATCTTTGTATATCCTGTTTTTTAAATGGCCCCAGAGAAAGAAATCATTTGGCGATAAATCAGGAGACCTGGCTGGCCAATTTACTGTATGATTTAAGCCAATAACATTTCCATTAAAAGCACGATTTAAATATTCCCGGACAGCCAGGGTACTATGTGCCGGGCAGCCATCCCTTTGGGACCAAACTTCCTAATTTTCCCTGGCGGCATCATGGTAAAATATGATCTTCAAGTAGGTAGTTCCAAAAAAGATTCTGCATTTAAATTTCGTGTGAACAATAATGACCCGATAATATTTTCTCCGAAAATCCCAGCCCATACATTAACTTTTTGTGAATATTGCGTCCTTGTTTCCACAAACCTGTGTTGGTTTTCTTTGCTCCAATATCGATAATTTTGAACATTGGGTTCATTGTTTAAGGTAAATGTGCATTCGTCAGTGAAACAAATGTTTTTTAAAAATTCCCTATCCATGTTTACTCTTTCCATCATACCAAAACAAAACTCCTGTCGTCGTATTTCGTCCCTATCTCTTAGCTCTTGGTGCTTTTCATATTTGTATGAATAATATTTATGTCGTTTCAAAGCTCGTAACGCTGTGGTGTGATCTAATCCTATGTCATCTTCAAGTTTCCTTGTGCTGATCTTCCCATCATTTTCTTTCACGCACAATAAAACTTGCAAGTCCCTATCATTTCTTGCATCTCTTCTTTGTTCCTGCCTTTCTTCACATCTGCAGTTATTTATTACAGTACCTTTTGTCTCAAATTTCTTGATAGTCCTTTCGACTGTAGATTTTGCAGGTATCGGTCTATTCGGATACAGAGCAGCAAACATGTCTGACACATTTTGATAACTTTTCCTTGATAATACCATTTAATCATCAATATTTTTTCTTCAGAAGTGTAATTCATGGCTAATATTTTCGATGTACGAGTTTTTATAACAATAAAGCACACATTTCAAAATGACAACTTTATTTGACAGTCATCTTTTACCTTGACTGGTGCCCGCAAATACGGGGCCATAAAAAGGAGAAATAGTTAAAAAGAAATCGGCGATAACCCGTAAACGGGCTCATCAAAAATATCTAAAGTTATTCTTTTGAATGTGGGGTTTAGTGCTCTTTAATAAACCTAAATAGAATTTTTCTCTAAAATAATTAGGGAAGCCAATAATTGACCCCATTTAAAATTACATGGGATTTCCTATGTCCCGCTCGACGATGCAACACCCGGTATAGTGGAAAGCATCACGTCGAAAAACCGAATAGCAAAAAGGCAAAAATGATAGCTAGCTCTGTTACCGAAAAAGAAAATATGTTAATTAATGTTGAAATGGAGCAGGAATCCGCATGCACATCGAGAAACTTAGCAATCTAGTCGCAAAATTTCATAGTTGGTCCAGCTTCTTTCTCAGGAAAATTCAAAAGTTGTACATTTAACATAGGAAAAATAGAATAATATTATGTAATGTAATGTATTGTTAAAAATAAATATAAATTTTGTTCAATATTTTCTCTAATAATAATTACCGGACATTACGAAAATCACCGGGCATTATGAACTTTATCGCCCGCTATTATTTCCTATGATATTATGATGATGTTTATAGCAACCGTTTCTAAGGTATTGTAAGTAAGTAATTGATAGATGAAAAACAAAGTAAAGTAAAGTAAAGTAAAGTATATATATTACGTCAGGAATTACACAGTAATTTTACGATCGTCAACAACTCTGGTTTTTTTACATAAAATGTGCCAGCACACATACCTTTAAAATCCTAAACTAAAAATGTAAACATATGCAATAACACTAACTTAAAATTAACATACATATTAAAACCTGTTAAAGTTAACACACTATACAAGTTGATGTAGTAAAAACTCGTCTATACTATAAAAAGCATTAATCAACAAAAATGTCCTTATTTTTACCTTGAACCGTCTAAGAGGCAGATCTCTCAATCAATAATAAATATAAATAAAATAAAATAATTTTTACATTCAGCAATAAAACCACTCAAATCAAATGGTGAATTAAACTAATGTATTCATATTCCTATTTATTTCACTCATAGACTAAACCAAAACAACGTTCGAAGCGTGATCGTCGATCCGCAGGTGGACAGCGCGGTCCTTCGTCAATTCGGAGGAGACGGCTCGTGCTCAGCGGCACAATCCAATACAATAGAGCTACAATCACGAGTATAGTGCGTATGTGAGATAAATGGACTTGACAGTTAACCTTAAGCAGTGGCGCAGCCAGAAATTTCGTTCGGGGGGAGCCGGTTACAATTCCTTGCGCCTCTTTGGGCCGCAGCCGAAAAATTTTTTGGGTGCCACGCCCTTTTTTGGGTAAAATACGTATGATTGACGAGAGCGACAGCCCCCTAAAACTTCTGCAATAATACGCCGCTGGCCCTAACTAAATATTTATGAAAAAAAAAAATTAGAGATTTCATTTTAATTAGTAAAAATCCAATATGGCCGCTCGAACCCGGCCTGTGATTGGCCAAATTTGTTATGCGTCTATGCTATGCGCTTATGTAAAGTTGTGTGCGAAGCCCTTTATTATTACGGAAATAGGAAATAGGTAGGCGGATCAGCGCTGCCAGACTTGGCGTATGAAATTATCGTGCAGCGTTGCCATAATTATCGGATTTTTCAGAACAATATGTCACAATTCGCCTAAATCCTTTTATCGTTAATTATCGGATTCCTACCTATTAAGAATATAAAGGTACAGTAGTTTGCAAGTCTTGGTGATCTCGGGGGGGGGGGGGCCCTTGGCTGCGCCACTGACCTTAAGGAACGTATGCAGAGGCATGGCAGAATCAGAGAGTGGCTTTATGCTTGTATGCAAGATAACATTAATATTATTATGAAAATAATGTTCTGAAATAGCCTGTATTTTGAGGAATGAAGCATTTTATTTTTTCTTCCCGTAGAGTTTTTACTTTTAGTTATCATATGCTTAATATCATTTGGTAGCATATTAAACATTTTAGGTGCGTAGTAAGCGATAAACCTTTGACAGAAACAATCCTGAAATAGGTAAGTAGGTATTTGAAAAGATACCGACTAGGAGTGTCAATCCATACGCACTGACAAAAATGGATTTACCGAAGTCGTGGGTTGCAGAATTAGAGCTACTTTAACGCACGTTTCTATGTTATTCAAACTGAGCCTACGAATTATCACAAATTATTTAAAAATGCTACAATAACTCAGCTTCTTTTGTCTCGCCTCAACACAGAAATATCAACATTTTAAACACATTTGGGATTACCACAATCCTTCATTTTGTAACCATTTTATGAGTTACCTGAACTCAGTTTCTGGATTGGGAAAACTTACTAACTGATTTTATAGTGCCGTTTTGACCCAGGCATGCATTATTTTAACTCATTACCATATGTAAATTATTTTGAGTTGAAATAAGTCATAAGGAGTGCTCTATAAAAACCCATGTCGAGGGTAAATTACCGATCAAAAAGTCACGGAAAGTTCCGACTTCGCGCTCGTGCCAATTTAGCGTGGTAACTTCATCCCATTGTTATTAGTACCTCGTGCACGTCGCGTCGCGTCGTCATGGACTACATAACTGGACTTGCTATCCGCGCAATCGTTGATCGGAGGGATCTTTTTTTATTTTTGTTCAGAGTTTGTTCTCATACAGGTGCGTGATAATGAGAATACTACAACTTTAGGACAGATTAAATCTATAGTCGTTAAGTAAGCTAGAACAACTGAAAGGTCCAGTTTTGATAGCTCGAATCGTGAGTTAATCTAGCCCGAGTAGTAACGCATCACAATTCCCATATTGGTCTCTGGCAGTTTAAACAATGAATTGCTGCAGCCCACGTCGTATGTGTTCGTCAAACGCAGTTACGATTAGCTAAGCTAGCTAGCTAAAACAACCCATCTTCAGGGCTATTATAACTTATGAACAGTAATTTGATGCAATTTCTTCGATTTAGTTGCCGTAATTTAGAGGTCTGAGCAGTCCCCTATTAGCAACATGCGTCGGTCTAAGGTAAATTATATTTGAGTTATGTCAACTCGATATTTCGCTCAGTGCGGGGTATCTTAATGCCGGGACTTTCGAGTTTTGGAATGTCTAATCCCGGGATCCCGCTATTAATCCCGAAAAAAAAATTAACATGAAGCTAAAATGCAGAAATTAGTTAAAATTCATCAGAATTAAAAATACAGTAAAATCTCTCAATAGCGACCACCCTCAGAGAAACAAATGTTGGCGGGTTAACAGGTGTGGCCGGTTAAAAGAGAAAAATTACAACAACTGGTCTGTATTTTACAGTATTTGTTTATTAATAAGTATCTACATATATATGTAAATAGTTGTAAATATTTTTGTTTAAATTTATCAGCACATGTACAAGACTGCTTTAAAGTGGGGGGGGGGGGAGGGGGGGGTAGGCGTTAAAAAATTGTATTTTTAACACGTTTGTAGAAAAAAATACATTTAAAAAGATAACAATGGTCTTATAGTATGTTGCTTAATGCGAGAGAGTAATAAATCATTATTGAACTAATAAAACCCAGTGATCTTCGCCGTATTCCATAAGTGTAATCCAAATATTATTATTGTACCTGTCAGTCTGTTGTACAGTCAACAATATACAGACATGTGCATCAGGATAAACGCGGCCCCATCAGGTCACCAAAGAGAAGTACAGCAAGGAGAGAAACTAATAAATGAGAATGAAAAGACTGCCATCAGAAGAATCATACACTCGTTTTACTAAAAAAAAAGAAATACCTAAGTACCTTGGACAAAATAATGTCTGAAAAGAAAAAGGATGATTTCATTCCATCCATGAGTAAGAAGAAACTGTGGAAAACTTTAAAGGAAATGAATATTTGTTACGAAAAAGCTTAAAACAGAAAATCACTTTTAATGGAGAAAGACGAAATCATCTGCTGGCGACGACGATATAACAGTCAGGCAGTCTTGAGGGGAAAACAGGAATATCTGTTATATGGACAAAACTTGGTTAAATGAAAGATATACCGTTGTTAAAATATGGCAGGATAAACATATAAAAAGCGCGAAGCAAGCTTTTATGGAAGGATGATCCACTGGAATAAAAGCACCCTCGGGAAAAGGTGAAAGATTAATAATTACTCACATTGGTAGCAAAACTGGATTTGTCGATGGTGGCTTACTAGCATTTAAATCAAAACGGACTTAAGACTATCATGAAGACATGAACGCTGATGTCTTTAAAGAATACTTCCAGCCGATGCTAGAACTTATTCTTTCTGGGTCTGTTATAGTCATGGATAATGCCAGCTACCATTTAAGAAAATCCGAAGAAATATCAACGTCTTCTTGGAAAAAAGATGACATCATTCACTGGCTTACTGTAAATAAGAAGCCATTCCATAAAGATATGCTAAAAAAGGAGCTACTGGAGATTGTAAATTTGAATAAACCTCTTTTTATGAAATTTATTGTCGACGAAATCGCTTCAATACGAAATATAACGGTATTTCGTCGTCCGCCATATCACTGTGAATTGAACCCCATAGAATTGGTGTGGGCGCAAGTAAAAGGGTTTGTAGAAAGGCATAACACCACTTTTAAAATGAGAGACGTTGGAAACAAACCTCTTGTAAGAGGGAATAAAGACAGTGGATTATGAAAAATGAAGTAAGTGCGTCGAACATGTAATTGAAATAGAAGTAAAAATTCGGGAAGTTGATAACATGCTAGAAAACACTGTAGAGCCCCTTATTATTTCTCTGGACCCCAACGACGATAGTTCATCCGACTACTCGGAACTTGATGACTAAAATTTAAAAATTAAGTTGTTGTATTGACATAAATTTTTTATTAATAAATAAATAATAATAATATATAAAATAATAAATATTAATATTTATTCCAATCTATCTATGTTCATATGATTCTTACTTCCATATACGTTTTTATCTACTTAATATTAGAATAATTAATATCTCTCTATAATTATAAACAAATATATTTATTATTATACTTATTATTCTAATAAACTTTCTGTAGTAACACCGTTGTCACATTACTTTCATTCACCAAACTCGTCTTTCTATTCGAGGTGTGTAGGCCTTAAATATCTGAAATAGGGAGTTTTTAAAAATCATTGCAATTTACCTGAAATTTACAATGCAACCTTTAAGTTGTCCACCCTGCTTAATGGGTCCTGTCATTACAATTTTACATTTTATTACTCTCTCGCATTAAGCTACAACTGTTTTCCCTTCGAACCTGTCTAACTGCCTTGCGCCTTTTATATGTTTATCCTGCCATATTTTACTAACGGTATGTCCTTCATTTAACCAAGTTTCATCCATATAATAGATATTTCTGTTTTCCCTTCGAAACTGTCTTCAAATATCGTCGTCGCCAGCAGATGATTTCGTCTTTCTCTAATAAAAGTGATTTTCTGTTTTGAATTTTTGCGTACCAAAAATTCATTTCCTTCCAAAGTTTTCCATAGGTAGGTATTTCTTTTTTTTTAAGTAAAACTAGTGTATGATTCTTCTGATGGCAGTCTTTTCATCCTCATTTATTACAATTTCTTTTCTTCCTGTACTTCTCTTTGGTGACCTGATGGGGCCGCGTTTATCCTCGTGCACAAGCCCGGTATATTGTTGACTGTCCGACTCCAGTCATTTTCGAACACATTTCAACTATTTTTGTAACTCCGAATGTTTGAGTTTTGGTGGCGATTTTTTTTATTCTTAGAAAGCGCAGTTTTACTAATCCGTTTCTTAACAACAAATTCAGAAACACTGAACATTTCAAATTTTTGAAACAGTGAGGCACAGGTAGGTAAACTACTTGACAGCCATGAACAAAATTGAACCGGCATTCCGCATGCTCTCATTTAGTTAGGAGCCCCTCATGCCATACAGTGCTACCGCCCAGGACTTCCCATGATGTTGTATTGAGTTATTCCAAACGTGTGAAGTTCTCCTGTTGATCTACACTTACGGAATCCATACTGGCGGTTACTAATAATGTTGAAGCCTTCCAGGTACTTTAATAGTTTTTCGTTGAGAGCCTTCTCCATGACTTTTGATATAACCGAAAGCAATGAGACTGGACGATAGTTGTTTGGCAAGGTCTTCTTGCCTTTTTTGGGTATAGGCTGGACTCGCGCAGTTTTCCAGCAAGAAGGAAATATTCCTTTTTTGTTTTGTAAGAAAAGCTAAAAAGCCTACAAAATACCGGTGTCAATTCGTCAGCGCATGTCCTAATTACGATGACCGGAATATCGTCAGGACCAAAAGCTTTTTTGTTGTCAAGACTCCTCAAGATTCGTTTAACATGGTGCATTCTCGATTCTACAGGGGAAATGTTCGGTGGAGTTGTTCCCTTAAAATCAACCGTTGAATATAAAGAGAATAGGTCTGCCAGTAAGTTTGCTTTCTCCTGTGCTTTGGCCGCAATGGTGCTATCAGAACGTGTTAGAGGTGGAATGGTTGACTTGGTGAAATTCTGACTGCCGGTCTTAGTTACCGACCAGAATGATCTTGAGCCGTTAGGACATTCAAGAAGTTTGTCTTTGATCCTCTGGTTGTGCGCTTCTATGCTTTGGTTTATCGTTTGCTTGCATTGGTTTCGAGCGTTAAAAAAGATGGTACGATTTTCGGCGGTAGGGTTTTGACGCCATTGTCGGGAGCTGGATTTCACGAAAATCATTAATGATTTTGCGACGACAAAATCTCGGAAAGTACCATTCGCTTAATAAGGCTAATTTCATCTATTGATATTTATGTAAATTATAATAATACCGTATGTTGCTGGATGGAAATCATTTTTTTTACGTAGGTATAAATGATGCGGTAGGTAAATAGGGGATAAAAGTACCGTAGACGCCATGTCAGCTTTTTAGTTTCGAAAATATTCCTACGCGTTTCGATCAGAAGATCATCCTCAGGGCAAACGGTAGGTCAGGTTAGCACGAAAATATCAACATCAGACAATATAACACGCACATATATTAGTTATTGATTAAAACTTACTGCTCTTATTTATCCCCAGGCGGCACAAAGAGCTCTATTAGATGTTCTGGAGAAATCCTTTAAAGAATATGTGACGCCTTTTTAAATTTCTCTGAGGGGTCGTTAAGAAAGCTCAATCTGCTCCAAATGTCCGCCACATAGATAATCTAGTTTCGATCTTATAGAAGTCCCGATGCGAATTTCTTATTTAAAACGCAACAAGGGTGTGTCTGAGAAGTGCTTTTAATAATATCTTTCAAATATCTCAGAAGTCCCGATGTGAATTTCTTAATTTGATCCCAACAGGGAATACTCTGGAAAGCGTTTATTAGTATTCATTATTCTATCTTTAAGACATCTTGTAGAAGTATATATGCGAATTTCTCATTTTGATCACAACAGGGGACAGTCTGGAAAGTCTTTATTAGTATTTATTATACCATCTTTAAGACATCTTATAGAAACCTATAAGCGAATTTGGTTGCCGATGACTGCCAGTGATTGCTGATAACTGCCAGTCATTGCCGATTACTACCTGGACATTTGTACACCAACTGCCATAGTGAGACACCTCTCGGTTGTCCCTAACAATTCGCAGGTGGTTATGAAAGTTATACCTTAAGTTATTTTTGTAAAACTCGTGTGTTGTATAGGATATGAATGTAAACAAAGAGGACCTTGCTTACGATATTTATTAGCCCTGTAGACATTACACGGTATAGGCATATCTAAAATTGCCAAACACTTCAAAATCTTGTGTTTTGAAACACTTCCGGTGCTGAGCAAATTTCCTAACCCTTGAAAAACAGTAATATTAGAGCATTTTTGTACAACATCCACTAAAAATCTAAACTTTAGTTAGTCTACAGAATCTATACGTCTGATTAGCTTTAATTTAAGACATTCTTGTAAGCCTAATAGTGGTTGCTGATTTTCAGCACCGAGAACAATGAATGACATTTTTTCTTGCATATCCATAATGGAACAAATGAAATTTACCTCGCCTACACTTTCAATTTTAAATTTAGAGTCACCATATGACACTAATGACACATTTGATTTATTTATTTTCTAAAACTTCTAAAGTGCTTACATCGGCTCCTATATCAAGTTTGAACATGACTGGCTTACCACTTACCAGTACCTCCTTTGACCACATTGCCTCCTGGCTATCTCCTCCTAGTTTCTTTTTCTTGCCCACTGAACTTACATAGAGCTCATATCCCCTAGATTCACTTGAACTTTCGAACTCACTTTCACTTTTGTCCGCTTTGTGTCCCAATTTTTGCAGTTCATGTACTTCTTTCTTCGAATATCTCCTTTTGTTCTTATCTCCAATGTCTTTGTGCGTATTTTTCTATTTCTTCTCGCTCTTCCCCTGGCACTTCGCACACGTTTTTCCCCAAGCTGAGCAATTCTTTTTCTGATGTGTATATCCACAAAAGCGACAGTTTTGTTGGTTTTCCTGCTTACTTTTTCTTTAGTAATTTCTAGACTTAACCTTGCTAACGTTTGCTTCACTTTGTAGGATTTTGGACTGATCCTTTCTTATTTCGATGGCTCAACACATATTTACAGCTTTGTCAAGTGTCAACTTCGCCTCCCTTAGTAACTTTTCCTGCGTAGACTTGTAAATCCCCATGACAATACCGTCACGAACCAACTCATCTTGGTTAGCATACTCTGTAGTCTTTACAGCTTTTCTTATTTCTGTGACAAGCAAATCGAATAACTGGCCCTCTTTTTGTACAATGTGTTAAACACAAAACGGTCAAAAATAACGTTTTTCTTCGGTGAGCAATAAAATATTTTTAAAACTTCTGTTTGACTTTTTCTAGCGTCACTTGTTCGTTTCCTTCCATTTGAAGGTATTATAAAGCTCTAGCCCGTCATCACCTATTAAGTTCAAGATTACTGCTATTTTTTTCTCTTCTAGTTTTGTACTAAGCCCTGTTACTGTAAAAAAATAATCTATTTTCTGGTTAATTTTCTGATATATTGCCATCAGGCTGCATTGCTTCTGGTTTGAACAAGCCTTCCATGCTCAAGTCGGAATTTTACCACTTTTCCAGATCTTGTCTCAAAACTAACCTGACAACATGTAAAACTCATGTGTTGTATAGGATATGAACCTAAACAAACAGGATCTTGCTTTAAATATTTATTAGCCTTGTAGACATAACACAAAATTCAACCAATGTTACAACCATCTGCTATCAAACAACACTAACCTCTATTGTCCTTGCCGGCTAGACATCACACCACCCCACGTTTACACATATCTATATTAACACAGGCCATAATAAAGGCCTAACATCTTACACAATTTTAAAGAAAACTCGAGGCAATTTCATGGTGAACCTAAATTGCCCTGGGTAAGTTATCTCTGAGAGATGTCTTTGTGGCTATAAAAGGGATAGTCGCAACGGGATCTCTCGCAGAGAACCCCGGGCAGATTTGTAGCGAACTGTTGTCGCTAAGAAGTCCTAGGTAAGCTGTCTCTGAGAGTTCTCTCTGTGGCAATGAAAGGGATAGTTACAAAAAGTTATCTCGATGACAACATCAGGTAGTTCTTTAGAGAACTAAATTGTTGTCGCCAAGAAGTTCAGGGTAAGTATTCTCTGAGAGGTTGCTGTGTAGCTGTGAAAGCGAAAGTTAATATTAGGTTGTCTCAAAGAGAACTCTAAGCAGTAAGTAAGTAAGTAGTGCATTTAAATCTTTCGTAGACTACATGTTTAAGAAATCTTTTTAAGGAAATATCGGCTAGTTACTGCCTTACGTTGTACTGGCTATGTCACAATACAATATCGCATCTGAGCCTAACTAGAATATCTCAAGAATTGCTTTAATCACTCTGTGTTACCATGTACGTTCTGGAGAGCAGTTACGACTTTACAATTTAGTCAAAAAAATATATAAATATTATCAGTCTCAGGCACACATCACGCAAGTTCTTAAAAAACGTTTTTTTTTTAGATCTTTCCAAGTCTATTTTCCCAGTTCATTACTCTTTACAAAAGACCAAACCTACATTCGAGTCAGGAATGGCGATTTCTCAGCAAAGGAAAATCCTTATTATTTTCCTGTCGCACTGTCAAAAGCGAGGATTTCCAATTAAGCAGAATGTCACAGAAAAACATTTTATAAAAAGACTTTTCATGAAATCTTTCTAAAACTTGAACTTTTACGCCAAAAGGAACAAAGTTGAATGCAAAGTAGGCACATTAAGAAGGAGTATTTAAATTGGTAATGGAATAAGTAAGTTTGTTCAAAATCTCAGTGGCGTAGATTCTATTTTTTAACTTTAATTTAATGTCGTGCCAAAGGAAAATATACGTTAAGAGCTGAATTAATAATAAAACTAAACGGATAATATTTGATTATCCAACTGAAATTATTCATATATGTATTTTATTGATTTTCTACCTAAAAAAAATTTAAGCTTGGATATTGTTGGCGGAAAAAATATTTCTACTCTATTTCTTAATGGCTGATAACACAGCGAAGTGTCATTAGTTCTAGAACCGCAATAAACCATATAGGCGTGACGATAACAGGTACCTGGTCTTAAATTACACAGGTACCTTATTTCACCGTAGAATATTTTCAACGTATTATTGAAAGCTTGGGGTCCATTATAAAAATGGCGAATAATTATTGTTTGGTAAGGGTGTGATTGACGTAAAAGTAAAGACAATCGTTTTAAATATACTTGATGCACTTCTTAGGGAAAGAAAATCTGGAATGGTAGCCCCTCTGAAAAGTAAAAAGAAAAGTTGATCATTTCTATTTTAGTGTGGAGATCCCAACATTGAATAAAATTTTTAATGTTATAAGAGATGAAGATAATAATTTACCCAACATAGGAAGAAAAAATTATGGCGAATATTAAATAAAATTTTTTTTTTGGGAAAAACACAACCGATCAATCTGACTGGATATACATTTAATATGCTACAGCTTTTAATCATTTTTCTTTCTTTTAAACAAATCATAGGCATGAAATTAGCAAGTACCAACCCTTAACTGCCTCTCTTTGCCAGGTGTAAGAACTTAAAACGGAACAACGAACCTTTTCCCAGGTACTCAAAAATTCAGGTACGGGCGAGGAATTTTGGGGTTTATTCGACATTCGACTTAGAATATTTCGTGCAAAAAGTTTAACGCTGAGACATGGAAAATTATTTTAAACGTTTTGAAGTATTTTCCAAATGAAAGAGAAAATAGCCTTCAGCCAATTTCAGCTGTGAAATGCACTTCAGCAGCCTGTAAGATTAGTGAGAAAACTGTAGCCAGGATCCGAAAGGAATATATAACAGGAACCTCTCCCAGGGTAATTGGTTTAAAACTTATTCGCATATGAATACAGTGGATGGCGTATTAGACATTTATGGGCCAAGAAATTATGCGATTTATTTATTTATTTCAATTATAAAGTAATAAAAAAACATGTAGGTAGTCATAATATTCAATTTCCTTTTTAGGCTAATAAAGAAAAGCGTGCCCCAAAAACAAGGGATTTAACTGAGGCAAGAAAAACTTAAATAAGGAACGTACTTTACAATATGATTGTCACGCATAAGTACGTCACACGCAAAAGCTAAAAGAGGAATTGCATGCCAAACAAATTATTGACCTAAGCAACTCCACATTAGGCCATTTGTTAAAGCATTTAGGATTTAAATTTAAAAGGACAGTGGCAAGCGCTACATTATGGAGAAACCGGATATTGTTTCAAAACGTATGAAATTTTTGAGACAATAAACAGAAAACTAGTTATCAAAAAGATATTGGCAGGTACTCTATACCTGCCAATATCTTTTTGAGAGGGAAGAATTAATTTACGAAAATTCTGTCATAGTTTTAGATAATGCCATCTCTCATTCAACGCTTTTGGATAAACTACCTACGATTTCTGGGAAAAAAAGGGATATTAGAAATTAACTGAAATATTCATAACTATAGACTATCATAAAATATTCCTCCAAATAAGACCTTGTAGTCAAAACTCTCTTTACCCTCCTCCGAAACTGCATGTAATGCAATCGTCTGTATTTCGTGTTCAAATGGTTATAGACCTTGAAGCTTTCATATATAAGAGATTTTCTAAAGGGTTAGTCTGGGTATAGGGTGGCGCAGATTCTGGTCCATATTTAATCTCGTATTATGAAATCAATCAGGGATAAGAATATAATATTATTTGTGTATAAGACACACTGTTTCTAGGATAAACAATGATACTACTGTCAGTATTCCTTGTGCAATAAACAGCGGTCTGCACCCGGCACATTTTGTATGGGTGTCAGGAAGATTTTGCTGGCGAGTCGCCGGTCGCGCTGAGAGTAGCACTGCTTTTTAATACCTTTACTTTGTTTATTATTTTTCTTAATGTAGGTACTCATTATTATTTCTACCATTGCCCATAATTAGTATAGTTCTTCGCAAATTGTATCTATTTATATCTCTTAAAAAAATATCTGTTTATACCTTTATGTCTTTAAACTCTTTAACAATTTCTGAGAACCTTCTCTTTTTTATTCATTCTTCTTTTTTTTTCTCTTTTGATTTGTATAATAATATGTATAATCTATTTAGCCATTATAATTAGTTATCACTTTCTACAGGGTGGTTGTATATGAGCAGCTATAGTTGGATACCGCCACCCACTTTCTAACTTTCTATTGTATTTCTCGTATTTAATTTAATAAAGGCATTATTATTATTATTATTATAAACTGTGTGGCTCTTTTTTGCAAAACAAAATTGAATTAAATAATTCCTTGTTGCAATAACCCCCAAAAAGCTATACCGTACCCAAGATGCGATTCAAACAGTGAGAAATACACCATCCTTGCCGTCACCGTTCCTAAGTCGTTCGACACCACAACCCTAATGGCAAAGCAACTATTTTAGAAGCCAGCTTAGAACTCAGTCATAAAATGTGTTCTCCAAATTTAGGTTTGTTGTCTATCAAAGGGCCCAAGAACTTAGTAAGTGATTTATTTTCGATATGTTGACTGTTTATATATAAGTCATTTAAATTAAAACCAAAAGTAAGTATATTCGTTTTAGTGATGTTTAAGCTTAGAGAATTAGCATCACATCAACCCTTAATCATCGGCAAATCTGCTAGGTTATCTTCCTCTTAAGAACGTCATCTGTTTCCGCGCGCCACAAAGAACTGGTGTCGTCGGCGAAGAGAGTGAACTCAGCTCGAATATTCAGCATTGTAAGGTTATTTATATATAGTAAAAAAAGGACCGGTCCTAGCACGGATCGCTCCTCCACAACATAGTGACATACCAAGGGTGTCGAACTCTCACCGCCAACTCTCACCACCTGCACCTTTTCCTATTGGCGTATTTCTCTGAACTGGCGAACAAAAAAATGAAAGGTTCAACAATGTGGTCACATTATTCTATGATAAGGTCAATGCTAAATATCAGGCAAGGGATAGAGACATAAGCAAGTTTTTGAAGTTACGTGCTTATTTAAAGAAGCAAAATGAGGGCTACACTCCCAAAAAAGCTAAAGTATTCACCAGGGAACAATTTAAAAATTTTCTATCTGAAGCTCCTTATCAAAAGTATTTGGGAATTAAGGTAAATTTAGATATTACGTCAAAGAATACAAGCTTTTTTATGAAATATATTATGGTATTTTTAGATTGTACTTGTTATTGGTATTTCTGGTGCATGCCGATGTGAAGAAATTGTAAAAATGACCGTTGATGACATACAAGACTTAAGAGCTGCCATTCATATAAGAATTCCTGATAGTAAAATTAGAAAACCGCGATCGTTTACTATTGTTGGGAAACAATATTTAAGCATATATAAAAAATATTCATCATTACGCCCAGAAGGCACGAATTAAAAAAGATTATTTTTAATATTTGTAAATGTTTTCGCATGGTAATGGGAATTCATAAGATTAGTACTGTTCCTAAGGAAGCTGCAGTTTTCTTAAAACTACCCAATTCCACAGAATGTACCGGTCTCTGTTTAAGGAGAACTTCAGCTACACTGCTTGTAGATGCAGGTGCAGACATTACGTATTTAAAGCGCCACGGGAGATAGAAATCCAGTAATGTAGCTGAAGGGTACATTGAGGAATCGATGACCAACAAGAAAGATATTGCAAAAAATAATGTACAACCTCATTTTACTGAACCAATCCCTATTAACATTGACATAAATTCAACAGCAAGTGGTTCCACGGAGGGTTTAACGCTAGAAAATACAAAAACAAGTCAGGATCGCAACATCGCAACACCTTGTGTTAATTTTTCTGGGGTCACAATAAATAACTGTACTTTTAATCTGATGTTTAATAAATAGTTCATTGTTGTATTTTTAAAAATAAATAAAGTATACGAATATCCAATATTTCTTGTATTTCTCAACATTATTGATTTATGACACAAACAAAAAATTAGTAGAAAAATGTCAAGTTTATTGACGTTTGAAGAAAAATATTTTTATCCTAATTGTAATGATTTTCCATTTTTATTATCCTGTTATTATTGCCGGCGCCTTTGTCGCCAACAACGATATCATCCTTTCTTTTTACTCAATTTCGAGAGCAAAAATCCAGGCGAACCGCGTAAAATCGTGGAAAATCAAACTCGTGGAGTCGTATTTTCTCCAGACCCTGCGTAACCTTGAACTACTAAAATTCAATTTTCGTATAATAAAATCATTTATTTTGAACCTGAAAGCGAGAAATCTTTCACGTTGTCCCTTTACTAAAAAGAGTTTGGCTGTGACATGAAAGTATTGTGGTAGGGTTCCCTAAGAAAACCAATTAAAATATTCGTCGTATGATCTTCAATATAATTATTGTCAATTATTATTTAAACAAAAAAATATAACAGCTTTTTTTGACCCAGGCCCTTTTCAAAATAAACTAAAGAAACAACAATTTATGGTCTGTCTTCAAACATTTTTGACATCATTCGCATAAGAATAAAGGACCAATAATATACAGGGTAAAAAACGGTCTGCGATTTTTTTCTGAAAAATGAAATTTATTTCATGTTTTGTGGTAAAATTGGATAATTTGTTTCATATTTTAAATAGAGCCATATGAGTATGCAAATAAACAAATAATGAATGAATGAATAAATGCAGGTAAATTATGGTCCGTACCTACTTAAAAATGTCTTAACGTAATTTCATTATTAAAGTAATAGTTTGGTGATTTTAAATCGATTTTTACTTGATTCAAAATGAGAGGGTTAATCCCATAAAACAAATTATGTTCTAAAGACTGTATACAAGTCTTGCACAAATTCATTTAAAATTCAGGTATTTACTTTTTAAAAACGCTCGGACACGTCAATTAGTACTTTTGTTTGCGCATTTTTTAACGTAAAATGTTTTTATACAGGGTGTCGCACGTATGAGGTATGAGGTCATCAATAAATGTGTTTAAAATAAATTTTCAAACGTCAATATTTCGGAAACCGTGATTTCCAGAGGTGTTAAGTGTTCATCATAGAATTCAAAATTGATATAATATACAGGGTGTTCCATTAAAAAAAATCCTTGATGACCTCATACCTCATACGTGCGACACCCTGTATAAAAACATTTTACGTTAAAAAATGCGCAAACAAAAGTACTAATTGACGTGTCCGAGCGTTTTTAAAAAAAGTAAGCCCCTGAATTTTAAATGAATTTGTGCAAGACTTTATGGACGCAGTGTATGGCCACTTTAGTTAGTTTTAAGCTTAGTAATTATTCTTACTTCGTGTGTAATATAGCGTTTGTTTAATCGTGTGTGCGTCACGGAAAATATATGCGAGCCCAATGTATCTCAGGAGATAATCCCGTCGAAAAGCGGAAAACACTTCTCTGTGGAAACTAAGGAAGTTATAAACAATATTTATTCAACTCTCATTGAACGTGCGGTCAGCAAGCAAGCAGCGTTAGAAGAAACGGCCACATTAACAAAAATTTCAACATCAACTGTATGGAAAATTGTGAATAATCCCATTTTAGCGAGGAAAAAAAGAACCGATACTGGCATTTTCTCGAAGGTAGATGAAAGTGAGCAAGATATAATACGGCGTAAACATGTTTACAGGTATACGAGGAACAAAGCGTGCCTACATTAGATAATTTAATTAAGAGGCTTGAAAAAGATGAAACCGGCGTTAAATGTGGCAGAACAACGCTATGGAAGTGTATTCAACACATGGGTTTTAGATTTAAAAAAATTAACAAAAGACAAGTTTTAATGGAATCCAGTAGAATTTGGGAATGGCGATCCAAATATCTACAAAAAATTAGGATTTACAGAGATCAGTAAAGGCCGATTATTTACTTGAATGAAACCTGGTTCGACACATATGGTACCCCGGAAAATGGTTGGGTTGACTCAAGCGGCAAGTGTAAAATAAACGCGCCATCAAAAAGAGGTAAACGAATTACGATTTGTACGATTTGGCATGCTGGATCTAAAGACCAATGTATCTCAGGAGATAATCCCGTCGAAAATCACAAAACACTTTTCTGTGGAAACTAAGGAAGTTATAAACAATGTTTATTCAACTCTCATTGAACGTGCGGTCAGCAAGCAAGCAGCGTTAGAAGAAACGTCCACATTAACAAAAATTTCAACATCAACTGTATGGAAAATTGTGAATAATCCCATTTTAGCGAGGAAAAAAAGAACCGATACTGGCATTTTCTCGAAGGTAGATGAAAGTGATCAAGATATAATACGGCGTAAACATGTTTACAGGTATACGAGGAACAAAGCGTGCCTACATTAGATAATTTAATTAAGAGGCTTGAAAAAGATGAAACCGACGTTAAATGTGGCAGAACAACGTTATGGAAGTGTATCCAACACATGGGTTTTAGATTTAAAAAAATTAACAAAAGACAAGTTTTAATGGAATACAGTAGAATGCGGGAATGGCGATCCGAATATCTACAAAAAATTAGGATTTACAGAGATCAGTAAAGACCGACTATTTACTTGAATGAAACCTGGTTTGATACATATGATACCCCGGAAAAGGGTAGGGTTGACTCAAGCGGCAAGTGTAAAACAAGCGCGCCATCAAAAAGAGGCAAACGAATTACGATTTTGCATGCTGGATCTAAAGACGGATGGATTCCAAATGGACTTTCTCTGGCTGCAAAAAACATTAAAGATTCTTCACTGGATTACCATGAGGACACCACTGTTAATTTGTTTGAAGATTGGTTTAAAAACAAGCTAATTCCAAATATACCCCCGAATAGCGTAATTGTAATGGACAACGCAAGCTACCATACTAGGCAGTTGACCAAGACTCCCTCCTCAAATGACACAAAAGCAACAATCCAAAACTACATGTATGATAATGACATTTATTTTTAGGAAGATTACACCAAAAGTCAATTAATTGAGGTTTTACAAAGTTTAAAACTACAAAAGTAATACTTCTGTGACAATTTTGCAAAGAATCTAAGGCATACAATTTTAAGGCTTCTACCATGCCACTACCACTGTATATTTAATCCCATCGAATAGTTATTATAAGTACCGAATAATTTGTATATTCTTGTAATTATAAATATAATTTTTAATAATAAAATAACTTGTAATTTCACATTTAAACATAAATAAAATATTATTTAATGTCTTACTTATTTTTATTACAAACCATGATTAAATTCTAAGCAAAATACGGACCTGTTCGGCCATGTTTCAATTTTACAGCTGGCTCGGGTCTTTCCTAATTGGGATCAATTAGTCACTTTCTTATATCTCTGAACAGACTTTACGGTCAAAACATAATTTTATTCTGCTACAAAAAGTTGCAAATTTTTCAAAACAGAATTTTATGAATAATACCAGACGCACCAAGACATACACCTACAAGCGTACTGCACAATGACATGCAGATGGACACACTAAACCAGTTTTCCCATAAAATACGTACAAAATATTACGCACGGACATAGGTATCGGACATACGTATCGGACTATATGTTCAAGTGTTCAAAATGTGCGCCGTATATCGAACACCAAGCATTTTAGGATTAGGGTTATATGAACTTTTCGACTTAAAATTGGTGTAGGAATCGCCGATTAAAATAAGTACGTAACATTAAGAAACACCCTGTGTATTAAAAAAAGTTGATTAAAAAATCAATAATGAATGAAAATTTGGCATGGGTTGTCATATCTTAAATTAAAACTAATTTAATCTTTTAAAGGATAAAGAAAAAAAATATTCAAGGAAATTGAAAAGTTTACAAAACTCAGTAAACTATAAAATTTGGTATGTTACGGACCCCGTATAATATACCCAATTGCGTAGAAGTTTAAATTCTCTTATTTAGTCAATGGTTTTAAATGCCCAGGTTATGGATACTCGAAAAGTACTTTTTACCAAAAAAAATATGTTTTTGTTTTATTTTTTTTAAATACGCCTATTTTAAGAATACAGAGTGGCAAAAAAGTCGCGCATAATGCCTGTAACTTTTGAATTACCTCGTATACGAAAAAGTGACCTTTATGAAAGTTGTTCAGTAAATTATTCCCCACATTTCTGCCTGCATGAATTTTTCTGTGAATTCTGGTTTAGTTACCATAGAGACTAACTTACTTTTTTTAAATGGAACACCCTGCACATGATTGTATATTTGGATTCTACTGGAAAAACTCTGAAAACTATCTATCTGCAAGTTTTTCCGAGATAATGCAGCTCAAAAATGAAAAACTTCCTAATTATAATTATTCCTACCTAATACCCACCAGTTGAGTCAAGGTGTTTTCATGACAGCGACCTAAGAGGTGTCAATTTTGAGTTCCTGTTTAATTTTCTGTTGTCTGATTTCTAATTTGTTTACACTATGGTTCATCTGAATGAGAAACAACGACTTGAAATTTTAATAATAAGCGGTTACGGAAATATGAAGAGATCGCAAGATCAGGTTTGTCAACTTTTCAATGAATTATATCTAAATTGTCCTTCAATAAATCAGTGTTAGGGAAGCCGCTAGATTAGGTTGACCTAAAACAGCAACCGAGGGAGACAAAGTTTTGGATATCATGCTCTCAATATATGAAAATCCAACACAATCATCCAGGCCAATGGCAATGGATTTTAATGTGTCTCATCAGTCAGTGAAAAATTTGTTCAAGCAGGAGATGTTGCATCCCTACAAGATAAAGTTGGTGCACGAGTTAAACGAGGACGATTTTGATAGAAGAGCTGAATTTTGTAAGCTGATGATGGAAATATGCATTAACGATAATAACTTCGCAACAAATATCATTTTCTCGGATGAAGCTACTTTCCATTTAAATGACATTGTTAATATACACAATTATCGTTATTGGTCTGCTGAGAATATTCACTGGTTCCAGGAAGGTCATACTCAGAGGCCCGTAAAAGTTAATGTTTGGGCGGGTGTAGTTGGTAGAGATATTGTGGGACCTTTTTCCATAGATGGTAATTTGAATGACAAAAAATATCTGAACCTTCTCAGGAATCACATAATTCCTTCTTGCAGAATGGTTTTACCTGGTCTAAATAATGGCATAAACAAACAGGTATGGTTCCAGCAAGATGGAGCACCTGCGTATTATGCGGCAAATGTTAGACAATACATAAGTAAACAATTTCCAGGACGCTGGATAGGCAGAAGAGTTGCTATTAACTGGCCAGCGCGATCCCCGGACTAAACCCCGCTCGACTTATTTTTGTGGGGACACTTAAAGAACAAAGTCTACGTTAACCGTCTAAATGACTTAGAATCTTTAAAAGTCAGAATTAATGCTAAAATTCGGGCCATTCCAGAGGACTTCCTTCTAAACGTTGTAGACGGGTGCAGGGATCGACTGGAGCTCTGCTTAGCAGAAAATGGTGGTCATTTTGAACACCTGATCCACTGAAAAGGTTTCTCTTGTTTATTATTCCGATGTTAAGTTGCTCAATTTTCTAGGCTATTTATTTTGTTATTATAAAGTTTGTTGTAATTTTAAATAAACAAAAATTTGAAAAACAAGAAATTCAGAGCTTTTCCAGTAGAGTCCAAATATGCAATCATAAGAAGGGTGTTCCATTTAAAGAAAGTAAGTTGGTCTCTATGGCAACCAAACCAGAAATGACAGAAAAAGTTAATGCAGATAGAAATGTGCGCAATAATTCACTGAACAACTTTCATAAAGGTCACTTTTTCGTATACGAGGTAATTCAAAAGTTACAGGCATTATGCGCGACTTTTTTGCCACCCTGTATATTGAATTAACTAACAAGACAACACGAATATAAACACTAGAAATATCTACAAACGAAACAAGATCAATGATCCATATGCCATATGCTTATAGGCGGTTTACCTACTTTTTTAATTATTTCATTGTTATTTTTATTCGTAGGCATTTGTGTTTGTATGCAGTCGGGCTTAATATAATACAAACATCTAATATAAGAGTACATTAAGCGTCAAGCTTTAATGCCATTTTTTCACTAACCATTAAATCCAGCTAATCTATAATCTGAGGACATTATAAGCCATATTTAATTCGTTTTGTTTCATAATTATAACATTAGCTGTGAAACGCGAATAGCAAATAACGATATAAAAGTATTTATCGTTGCAGCTCTTATTATCGAAAATCCAATTTGCAGAAAGAGAACATTTTCCACTTTGAACTTTACAGTAAGTACTAATAATTTTTCCTAGATAAAATGAAAATGTCAGGAGTTTTCGAAACGCATTACTTTATTTCTAATCTGCTTGGTTATTAGTATAACTGTACGCTATAGCACGGTTAAAATCGAAGAAATAGTTCATGCTTTCAGTGGAGTCAAAGTAATTTAAATAAAACAATGCAGTCTTCCTCCACAATTTAATAATACTTGTAAAAACAAAATAGATAGTTTCCTACATGTTTCGAACGCTTCAGTGTTCATCCTCACGGGATCCTAAAAGACCAGTTAATAATAATAAAGGTTTAAGTGGGACTTACTTAACATCGAGTTGAGTGAAACTGTTATACTTAAATTATATTTTAACATATTAATTATTGTATTACGATTCAAATATAATTGAAGTTTTAATTAGTGAAGAAACATTATGGATGAAAGATAATAAATTGAGTTATAACATTATTGGAGGAGAAAAGATTTTTTATTTCTAAAGGTTTTTTTTAAACTTTTTATATAAAGATTAAGAAATATCAATACTTGATTGTTGAGTAAATTTTTTTTTTGGGTTTACTAACATGTGATGTGGGTCTATTTTAGAAAAATAATGCAGTTTTTTCATTGGAGGTTATCCTTACTACATCATCAACCACACAACGCAATAGAACATCATGGGGAGTCCCGGGCGGTAGCACTGGACATTTTCAAGGCCTTTGATCGAGTATGGCATGAGGGGCTCCTAACCAAAGTGAGAGCATGCGGAATGCCGGTTCAATTTTCTTCATGGTTGTCAAGCTTTCTTAGAGACCGTTCTCTGCGAGTGGCGATGGATGGATCTCTTTCAGACACATTTAACATTAACGCCGGAGTCCCTCAAGGTTCTATATTGTTGCCCACCCTCTTTTTACTGTACATTAACGATCTTTTGGAGTAAACTAAAAATCCCATATATAGCTTCGTTGATGACAGCACACTTGTTTCATCTTCTACTTTGGATGCTCGGACATCATCTGCCAATGCACATCTCTATATTCTGTCTTGGGGTGACAGTAACCAAGTAGAATTTAATGCTAAAAAAACCCAGAAGGCAAATGTTAAAGTTGTAGAACCGGATATAGTCATATCGGGACACTCGATTCGCCTTGCCTCATCAATTCATTTATTGGGCGTCAATTTGGATAGTCATATGTCTTGGCATAGTCACGTTGCGGCCATTGCTAAGGCAGCCTCGCAGAAACTTGGAGTACTTTTCCGAACTAAGAACCTCTATAAATTCCACATGTAGCAACATATAATGCACGTACATTATTGTCAGATGAAAGACTGATTGAGCTGGAGATGAAACTGGATAAAGTAAAGTGGAATATAGTTGGATTGTGCGAGGTGAGAAGACGAGGCGAAAAATACACAAGCCTAAAATTTGAACATGGCTTCTACCATGTAGGCGAGAACGACAGCTCGATAGGAGGAACTGGCTTCTTGATACACCGACACCACTGCAAGTATATCGTGTCCATAAAGGCAGTGTCCACAAGAGTTATATACATGGTCCTCAAGCTGAACGCAAGATACAGCATAAAAGTGATACAAGTGTATGCACCAACGACAGGCCATACTGATGAAGAAATTGAAAGGTTCTACGACGATATTACACTGGCCATTGAAGAGGACTTTAATGCTAAAATGGGACCGAAGGCCAATGAAGCCGAGATTTCGGTAGGAAACTTTGGGCTTGAGGACAGAAATGAACGCGGGGAGACATTGCTGGGTTTTTTGTTGCAAAATAATCTATTTCAAATGAATAGCTTTTTCAAGAAAAGGCCAAACAGAAGATGGTCACGGGAAAGTGCAGACGGCCGCACCGGAAATGAAATAGATTAAAAGTCTAGTAACATTAATATTTCATATAAAACTAACAATAACTTGAGCATGATAATTAAAAACAATAAGGATAAAACAGCGAAAGATAACAAAAGTGGAGTTTAAAAATTAAATTGTGGTTCTTGTGAAAAATCATATATTGGTCAAACTGGTCGGTCTTTTAAAACTAGAATTAAAGATCACTTTGATTCTTTTACCAAAAATAATAAACATTCCACGTACGCGGATCATTTAATAACAGAAAATCATAATTTTGATAAAGACTATGACATATTACATCTGGAACCAAAAGGATTAAAATTAAATCTCTTTGAATCCTTGGAAATTAACAAACTGAAAAATTCCCCACATTTATTAAATGATAAACAAGATATTTATACCTCTCCTTTGTTAAATTTAAAGCTTTGTCGTTAGGACGTCTAGTTATTATTGTCAATATAATAATTAATACCTTAATGTTTACCTTAGGTTTTTCTATCGCTACCTTTAGTTAGACCTATATATTAAGATATCTGTTTTTAATACCTTACATCTGAAGAAGCCGCTGTGACGGTGAAACACGTGTCATGTTGACATATTAAAGTGAAAATCATAAAACAATTAGTGTTTTCTTTCATATGCTAAATAGATTAGGTATATAATAACCGACAAAAAACAAATAGTCAAGGACGTGTCAGTCCTGAACAAGCTAACAACGGGAAGTGACCATACAACGGTAAGAGCAAAAATAATAATCAACAGCGGCAAGGAAAGGAATAGAATGGTCAAAAAGGGCGCCAACAGAGCTTGGGCAAGCCCGCCGGACATAGCAGGGTTCTAGCAGAGCATTACGGGCTTACTGGAAAGATCCCCAAGAAGACATAATCAGCCTGAATAATGCGATAATTGCAGCCGTACAAGAGAGTCAAAACACAGTACTGTCCAAAAACCAAAAAGGACGAGAAGATCAGTCAAGGCAACTGACAGCTGATGCAAGAGAGATTAAGGGATATGAGAAGTCGAAAATCGGTCACCAGCGTAGAAATGAAAGAAATGAACAAGCAAGAAAAGATATCAGAACTTAAAAGTAAAAACGTAATCGAACAAACTATAGAGAATAACAAAGGCATGAAAGTTCTGCGAAGAAGTCTGGGAATCGGAAGAAGTGAAATAACGAAAATTAGAAATAAACGAAGAAATATAACAGCAAACAGGGAAAAAATACTGAAGGTTGAGGAGGACTTTTATCGGCTGCTGTATAGAAGCCAGAGGGAGGAAAATGTAAATGTGGATTAATAACCTAACCTGACATGCTATCAGTAAGAAAAGGCATTGTAAATCAAAGCTCCGAGGAACTACCCGATATCTCCTTAGAAGAAATTGAATTTGCTTTACGGAGGACCAAAAACAACAAAGACAGACAGAAGACTCTGTGGTCGCAGATGCAATTAAAATCGGAGGCTCCTGCTTGCTCAGAAAAATAAGGGCCCTATTTAACCTCTGTTTAAACAACAGCACAATACCGGCTAAATGGTACAACGCTACTGTGATACTATTACCCAAAAAAGGAGATATAACTGAGCTATAGAACTACAGACCAATAAGCCTTCTAAATCACCTATACAAACTCTTTACAAAAATAGTAATAACTAGACTAGAGAATAAACTAGACTTCTACCAGCCGCTGGAGCAGGCGTGCTTCCGGACTGGTTTTGGAACCAATGACCATCTCCAACTCGTGAGGGTACTAATTGAAAAGTCTATAGAGTACAATAGACCGCTAGCTCTGGCTTTTGTAGACTTCCATAAAGCCTTCGATACGGTTGAGCTATACACCGTTCTGGAATTACTACAAGAATGTCGCGTCAATTATCGTTACACAAAGTTAATCTACAACATCTACAAAAACGTTACCATGGTAGTAAAGCTACACGAGAATACTGAACATATCCCAATTGGTAGAGGGGTAAGGTAGGGAGACACGATGTCTCCAAAACTTTTCACTGCAGTTCTGGAATGCGCATTCAAGAAGCTCAACTGGGAGGAAAAAGGCATAAATATAGACGGCAGGAGACTTACAAACCTGCGCCTTGTGGATGACATAGTGCTGGCGGCCGATAATCTGGGGAACGTTGGGGTGATGATGCAGGAACTCCAACAGGTGTGCGCTGGAAACATTACAGTGGGGGACAAAGAGGTAGAATTGGTAGATAAGTATACATACCTAGGCCACAAAATTCGAGTTTCCAGAGACAACTAAACATGTGAACCAAAAAGAGAAGAACAAACTTAGCATATGCAGCATTTGGAAAACTCAGAGACGTATTTAAAGGCGACCTACCAATATGTCTAAAAAGAAAGGTTTTTAATCAGTGCGTGTTACCGGTCATGACCTATGGAGCCAAGACACTAACCCTGACCACCGCATCTGCCAACAGACTCAAAACAACACAGCGCAAAATGGAGAGATCAATGTTGGGCGTGTCGCTGAGGGACCATGTTAAAAACGATGACATACGCCGAAGAACTGGTGTCACTGACGTGGTTGCACGTTGTGCCAGACTCAAATGGAACTGGGCTGGACACTTGGCTCGAACGACAGACGGAAGGTGGACAAAAAGGCTGCTGGAGTGGAGACCTCGAGCTGGCAAACGAAGCAGAGGAAGACTCCCAACGCGCTGGACAAATGATATAAAAAGAGTCACGACCAACTGGATCCAGACTGCTCAGGGCAGAATAGAGTGGACAGTGAAAGGAGAGGCCTATGTTCAGCAGTGGACGCAAGGAGACTAGTTGATGATTGATGATGATAAACCTCTATACGCCCCAACAATTATTGATCCTCTATAAAATAAAACCCAAACTCGACCATCGCTGGAGTACTGTTCGCATATTTGGGGCTCTGCTCCTTAACATACCCTGAGATTGTTAGATTCCATTCAAAAAAGAGCCATTCGCTTAATCGGTGACCATGATCTGACGAGCAACCTGAAAAGCCTTGAGGATCGAAGGCAGATTGGCGACTTGAGTCTATTTTACAAATATTTTCATAACAAGTGCTCAACTGAGGTTACCCGCTTGACTCCATCCAGAGCGGTGCATGGTAAAAATATACGACGAGCCACTGCCAACGTGAATCTCGTTTCCTGCTTTCAATTTCTCCATCGTGTGTTTTTATATTAGATATTTATTAATGTATGAAAAAAAAATGTTTTCCATTGATAATAGCTACCTGGCTATCTTCTCTCTTTTATATTGTTGTTGTGTAATATATCAAAATACCATTAAAAATAAATGTACAGTAGATTATAATAAAAATAAAAATTATTTAGAAAAAACTCTTCGTAAAATTCTTGAAAATTAAATGCGGTTCGGATACATACCTCAATGAAACCACCAGTGATAATTATGAATATTACTAAACCTTTTATTTTTTATTAGTTTCCAACATGTATTCCAGAAAAAATAGTGATTGTACTAATTTTATAAACGCAATTCCTTAAAACGAAATAAATAAGTAACTTTTAATTGGCTTATCAGAAAATAATAATATTTGGTGTGCGAGTTCATCATGCAAGGACCTTTAAAAAAGTTTTGATGTAAAATGAATAGAGAAGCCAATATATGAGGGTAGCAAAGTTTACAAGGGATTTCTTGGCCAGTCTGGCGGTGCACCACCCGGTATATACAGGGTTATGATAAAGAAACGGATCAGCCTTTTATATGGAAAACCGCCCACCTAATCAAAAATTGCTCGGACCCGTCAAATTAATTTTTTTGAAAAAGATATTGTACATGGTAGATCATAAAAGTGCGACATGTGTCAACTTTAATTTTTTTTAATAAACATTGTATATTTTTACATTTTTATATTCTACAATCAATTCTAGACATTTTTCATTAATTATCTTCAGCCGTTTACGAAATATTAACACTTTAATGCTGGTATGCACCATTGGTAATGTTTCTCGACATAGCAACAATCTGAACTCCAGTCACAATCTTTTGACTATGACAATTTCTTATTTAAGTTTGAGACGTCAAAAAATGACAGTGCATGTTAATCAAATTTGAATTTTGCTCTGCTGATATTTCATCAAAATGCGCCTCACTGAAGATGAGCGCATTGAAATTTTGATTATGTTGGGTTGTGGAGATAAAAGTAGAAGTCATAGGGAAGTCCGTGATATGTTTAATGAAAAACCGCCCGCCTATTGGCCAATCAACAGTGTCTAGGGTAGCAAGTAAGTGGAGAACTTTCCGTACTATATAAGATAGTGTTAAAAGTGGTCGTCCTGGTATATCCGAGGAGAAAAAAATAAACATATTATTATCACTACAGGAAGATTCTCATAGCTCAAGCACACAACTTGGACGGGACTACGATATTCACCAAACCACCGTATCTAAATTTGTACAAAAAGAGAAGTTTCATCCATACAAACCAGTATTTGTACAAGAGTTATTGGACGATGATCCTGATAGGCGAGACCAATTTTGTGAAATAATGATTGAGCTAACAGATAATAACGCAAGATTTGTCCAAAGAATTTGTTTTTTAGATGCAGCTACGTTTTGTTTAAATGGTCAGGTTAATAGACAAAACTACAGATACTGGGCACAGGAAAATGCTCACTGGTTCATAGAAAATCACAACCAGTATAACGAAAAGGTTAATGTTTGGGCGGGCATTGCTGAAAATAGGATAATCGGACCATTTTTTTTTATGAGAGTCTCACTGGAGAAAGATATCTAAATTTCCTTCAAAATGATCTGGTTCCAGCTCTTGCCACTCTATTTCCAAATGATAATGATCCTGATTTACCAAGTTTAACCTTATGATTTTAACAGGATGGTGTTCCCCGCATTATGCTGTTCATATAAGGGAGTACTTAAATACAATTTTTCCGGGGCGGTGGATAGGTAGACGGGGGTCAATAGAGAGTGGCCACCCAGATCGCCTGATCTTAATCCACTGGACTTTTTTTTATGGGGCTACGTCAAAAATTTAGTTTATAAATCTAAACTCATCTCGGTAGATACAATGAAGGAGTCTATTCGACGAGTAATAAGAGAAATATCTCCACAAGTAGTACTAAATGTACCTACAACAGGAATTTCTAGATCGATTGATCTACTGCAGAACAGTTGGTGGAGGACATTTTCAACATCTTATAAAATAGTTTCTTTTCATTCTTTGTTGTTTGTTTATTTTATTTTAAAATTGTTAATAAATTTAAAATTGTTAATATTTCGTAAATGGCTGAAGATAAGTATAGGGCATGATTAATGAAAAATGTCTAGAATTGATTGTAGAATATAAAAATGTGAAAATATACAATATGTTTCATTAAAAAAATTAAAGTTAACACATGTAGCACTTTTATGATCCACCCTGTACAATATCTTTTTTCAAAAAAAAAAAAATGCATTTCAAAAAAGTAAGTTGGACGGGTCTGAGCGATTTTTGATTAGATTAATTATAAAAGGCTGATCCGTTTCTTTGTCATAACCCTGTATATAATCTTGTTAGTAAAGTTATGATGTTAATAGCCAACACATTTTTGCGTCAATATTACGAGTGTAGGTAATTTTCCAACATGCCAAAACTCCTAAAATTAGTTCCCTGACATAAAACGGCAATATAGTTAGAAACGCTGTACGGATAAGTAAAACCTAATATCCAAAATTGAATTTTAGATCAGTAGATCAAGGACTTAAGGGATGTTTTCAATTATTAAGGCCAGACAAGGGTAATGGGAACGATAAACTACATATAGGAATTTAAAACCTTCGGTGGCGTCGTTGGGTGAATAGCTGTTTCTTTTGATAAACATTCTTAACTGTGTCTTTAATATACTTTAAATATAACAGAAACTACACATTAGACATTCATAAAGGCAACAAGAGATTTGCACGTTACTTTTATTTTCTCGGTATTCATACTGACAATTATTCTGATATCACATATCCCAGCTATTCTTTATTCTCGGATATCATCAGCGTATAAATCTGAGATGATTTAGTCGCCTGTTCCATTTTTTTGTAAGTCACACGTCAGGAAAGTACCTAAGGGACTCGCAGACTTCAGTCACTCGCCCCACGGCTTGTACAGGAAACTGTCAGCTTCGTTTCATATCAGTGCTTTTCCGCCTTGCATATTTGACGTTTCTTTTTTTTTTTGATATAATAAATCATATATTTTCGTAGTTATTCTGGAAGTAAGTGTTCAAAATTCAATTTCTCTCATTACTCTTTCTCACGTTAGTTTTAGGGCATTGTGAAACGTCCCTGTTGTAAAACATAATATTATTATAATACTTTGCTTGAACTATAATAAAAGGAAATCCCAGTTATAAATAATTTTATAACATTAAATAATTTTAAACTCTAATAGCCTTTGGCATGCGATATTTATTTTTATGGTAGGTAGGTACCTATTATGACCAGAGGGTTAAACTTTCTATAGAGGGACAATACAGAGATCCACCCGGACAGTCGGGGAAAACAGTTGAACTCGTACACTCGCCAACTACGGCACATCTTTCATAAGTTTTTTTATTTACTTTTTCGCCCTGCACTACGAGATACAGATATTTAACAGCTATTTTTTACGTTATACTTACTGTACAATCTACACCACTATTTATAGTGTTTCCTTTTTTTACAACTACAAATTCATTTTTTTTATTAAGAACTACATTTTTTAAAACAAGTACTAATGTCGCGACCGAAGCAACCTTTCGACAGGTACTCTGTAACAAACTAGTTTAGCTACCTTTATTGTTTTTAACATTAACCTTTATACCATCGTGGGCAAATTGAAGATGTTATATATAAATATTTTATTTACTGTTACTAAAATAAGTGTTTTCACTAATTGTCCATCGCCCCTGCACCTATGGAGATACAATTTGCAACCAAGCGAACAAAGTTGCTGGTCCTTCGAAATCGAAGATTGCTGCTGGGCATTCCCCACCAGTAAGGGATGGGGATAAATAATTATTAGAGGTACAGGACAGGAAACTAACCTGAACTAACCAAAACTGATACAGGAGACATAAAAATCACCAAGCCACTTAAAAAATTCTTCTGTACCTACTGCAGGTGGTTTTGCGACGTAAATATAACTGATTCCGTTTGTAAAGATATTCAGTTAATTATTATCACTAGAAAATGGCTACTTACCTAGTTTTATTCATTAATTCTTTGGCGATTCCCTGCCCTCTAAATGCTCCGTTTACTGAAAGAATTTTGACGGTTATAGCCTTATCACAGTCCGAAAATCTAGCAAATACATCCGATTCGTGGGCTACATAATCCAGCAATCTAGCAATTTTTCCAAATTTTGGGTCTGTTACGTCTGAGCCATGGTCATCGTGTTCTAAATATCCTAAAAAGAAGAGTGGCATTAAATAGCGGAGATCTCAAAAATGGTTGATGCTTTCATACACATACCTCGTTCCAAAATGGAATTTAAACAGACACCTATAATTTTTCCATTGTATACTGCTTTTAAATTCAATCCATTGTCAATATCATGCAGAGAAAAGTCTTCTAGGTCTTGACATATGGGACGTTCGTCACTAATTAAACCTAAAATTTAGTTTCGAATTACATACTGATTACCACCTTAGAGCCCTAGAATAAATTCCTATGCAACAGAACACAGGAAAAAGCGAACGTGAGAAAACTCTCCTTTTCGTTCTACAAAATTCTCAAGGGGTCGCCACCATAATCGGATTCTATCTTATTTTTTATCAAGGGCGTTCCTATAAAAAAGAATAATAAAGGGTGGTTCAGAAGCACTGTACGTAACTTAAGGGGGTAATTTCTTAATTGGCCCTAACTATATTAAATTTATTAAGTCCAGTGGCGTTCCGAGGAATACCTTAACGAATAGTATTAACAAAAAAGTATGTATTATTAGCTGCTTAACCCGAAAACAATATAAAATTTTTAAACAAGCCAGTCGCGCACATTTTTATTGTCAATATTATTCGTTAGACTGCCCCCCGGGATGCCACTGGAACTCAAAATTATCATCTAATTAGTGCTAACTAACGACCCACCGGCACCGGTGCGATGCTCTAACAGAATCAGGGGTTGACAGCTACATCCGCCGTTGGATTTGGAACAGCGCCACAAAGTCTTCAACGCTGGGCCTCGAAATGTGGCCGGCAAATTAACCAAGAAAAACGGAGCTAGTTCTATTCACACGCAGAAGGGTGATCGACAACTTCAGGCCCCCAGTCCTGGACAACAGTACATTGGTGCTGAAAGAAAGAGCAAAGTATCTGGAGCTGATACTTGACTCCAAGCTAAGCTGGGGCATGAACTTACAAGAACGAATCAAAAAGGCGTCAGTTACGTTCTATGCCTGCAATAAAGCCATCGGTAAAAAGTGGGGATTGAAACCCCATATAGTACACTGAATTTATACGGCCATTGTAAGATATACAGGGTGTTTCAGAATAAGATGCTGATCCTTAACGGTGTGAATCCTTAGGTGATTTTAAGAAGAAAAGTTCAAATTAACACATATCCTTAACCTATCAACTTTCGAACTACAGGGCGTTACAGTTTTAAGAAAAAATTGTTTTTCTATCATAACTTTAACAACTTTCTAGCTATTTCTATGAATTTTTCACACATGCCCTCTAAGAATCAATAGCCATTTTTTGGTGTAGAAATTTTTTAAAATTTTCTAGCCAGTGGCGTCCTGAAAGGGTTTGGACTAGACATTTTGGAAAAATATTATGTACGCCACTGCTATTTCTAAAGATAAAAATTATTTTTAAAATACTCATTTATTTTAGGCCAAATTTAATATCTTGCCTTTTTATCGTCCGACAAACAGTTTCCGACAAAAAAAATAAAAAGCATTAAATGCGCATTCGCTATGTGCCTATGGTTTATTTTTTAACATTAAATTAAAACAACTAACATCAAAAAACATGTGAACAAGAATGCATGCTTCAGCTCTTCTCCTCATTGAGTCTCGTACCCTTTGAAAAATTCCTGGAGTATTCCTGATAGTGTCGAAACAAACTATTATGCGGTTTCTCAACTCCTCTTCAGTATTTATTGGGATGCTGTAAACCAACGTTTTCAGATGTCCCCACAGGAAGAAATCTAGACTGTTTAGATCAGGAGATCTAGGTGGCTACGATTGTGTTCCTCTGCGCCCTATCCATCGATTACTATAATGTTGATTTAAAAACTCTCGTGCTAAGAGAGTGAAATCGTTCGTGCATAAACCACATACTACGATGTCGGGTTAACATAGGGACGTCGTCTAGCAAATTTGGTAAAGTGTGTTCAAGAAATTGGCGATAATTGATTCCGTTCAATCTGGCTGGTAAAAAATAAGGCCCAATGAAATAAACAGCAATAATTCCAACCCAAACATTTACAGAAAATTGCTCTTGGTGGTGGGATTCCGTAATGGCATGTGGGTTTTCTTCTGTCCAGAAGTGATTGTTATGAAAATTTTGTATGGCGTTCCTGGAAAAATTAGCTTCGTCCGTGTACAAAATTCTGGCATCAAATTGGGGATTTTCGGTAACCATTTGAATAAACCATTGGCAGAAATTGATGCGTAATGGAAAATCCCTAGGAGGTAGGGCCTGGACCCGTTGAATATGGTACGGATATAACAAATAACTTTGAAGAATTCTCTAGACTAGGACATGAGTAATATTTAAAATAGGGTAAAGAGAGGAGAGATGGACCACATTTTAGGAATATCAAAATAAAACGTTATTAAAGCCTATATACTAACCTATAACATTGGTAAAATATAAAGTAATGCTTCTACTTTAAACTTAAACTAAAATAGTTTAAAAACCCATAACAAAAATAAAATGGTAACAATATTAATAAATGGCTACACTGGACCGACACTCCTCCAAGTAGGAGGATAGATGGACTGACTGCACACCTTTTTGTTTTTTCTTTGAGACATTCGTACCAACAAACTTGGCATATGGATTCAAAGCTGGTACAACCTTCATGGAGCCATCTCTTGCATATAATGCATTGAATCCAGTCTTCTTTTTTTTAGTTTTTCTGTAGTCTTCGCTGCAACCAACGCACTCATTTTCAAAATCCTTCAGATCTTCACCTTCTTCTGAATCATCAATTGGACAACCTTCTTCTGATTCTGAAGAAGAACCAACTATTTTTCTCTTTTTCTTAGCTTGTTGTTTTTTTTTGTTTGGCCTGTACTGTTTTGTTGCCAATACCTTTTTGGTGCATTTGTCAGAGGATAGAACCCCACTTATTTGACGACGAGCTTTTTTAATTGCAGGTGTAATTACTGGCACTGGAGAAACCGCATCTAATATTTTTCCGGGAGTTAGATCTGATGTAGAAACTTGTTTCTCTGGAGTATTTTTTTGTAAGTTTTGCAACCCAGATGTGCCTGGCTGTGGCGAAGAATTCCTTTCGTTAACTCTTGGATATTCAATACTTTTGCCCCTTTCAGCTGGTTCTAGATCATTCATGAGAAATGCGTAATCTGGAATCATATGTAGGTTAAAAGGCATTATCCCAGTAGCATTAAAACTTGATAACGCATTCTGCACAGTAGCAGATTTTCCCCATGCCGCACCCAATAGTTTTCCAAAATTCAGCCTTGTTAATTTTCGATTTGGTTTATTTTTATAAAATACCTGCATGCCTCATAGTAGTTCCATTTCAAAGCTTTAAAAAAACACCTATCTAAAGGTTGTAACATTTGTGTTGTATGGGGCGGCAGGCAAAAAAGTATGATGTTATGTTCCTCGGCAAATTGAAGGGTCTCAAGGTTTGAGGTATGAGAAAAATGTCCATCGAATATAAGCAAGACAGTTCCCGCCGGTTTTTTAGGATAAAAGTGATTTTTTAACCAGTCTAAAAATATATGTGAGTTAACATATGCAGACTTTTCCGACATTTTTATTCGAGAACCATATTAGGCATTTGGCTAAAACACAAAAATATATGGTCAAATACCTGGTTCATCTCTCCTCCTTATGAATGGTCCATCTCACCTTTTCTGGGAGGAGAGATGGACCACGCGATTGCTTGTAAGAGAATTCATTTATCGGCAATAATTTAGGTTAGGAATAAAAAGCAGACAACTTTTAGCTATTTTATCACCAAATTTTGTAATATAACTTACCTGGTTTATAACAAACTCTATCCCAAATATTTAGAAATAAATTTTTCACACTGACAAAATTAAAAATATCAAATAATTTCTTTAAAATGCAAAAAAACAAATAACACGTGCATGCTTCTAAGCCTTAAATGGTTGACTGAACTGTACTCCCGCGGAAAACATCGACGTTGCCGTATTTAACAGTGCAACTCATGCGGTCCGTCACTCCTCCTGGCCCATCTCTCCTCTCTTTACCCTATTCCAAATTTTTCTGGTACTTATATTAGGGTTTTGTTCCACTAAATTTAAAACAGCTTCTTTGGTTTCCGGTGTTCGTGTAGTTTGGTGTGCCCCTTTTAAGTAGTTTTTTGTTTCAAAAGATCCCGTTTCACATAACTTTCTGTGAGTTCCTGAAATCGTTCGTGCATTCGGAACTATTCTATTTGGATAACGCTCTTGGTATAATTGTCTGGCTTCGAATGCATTGCCGTCAGCAAGCCCGTACAGGTAATGCATATCCGCAAACTCGACATTTGTAAAATTTACCATGATACTTATACGTTTAAAAAGTATTACGTTTTTAAACTTTAAGTTAAGTGAAAAGCCGTGTACACAAATAAATAGCTGTCAAAACTATTTGGCATTAAATATTTCGTTATTGTCATTGTTTCCTTAACAAAGTTCATAGCCTACTTGTCAGAAACCATGGGCACATAGCGAATGCGCATTTAATGCTTTTTATTTTTTGTGTCGGAAACTGTTTGTCGGACGATAAAAAGGCAAGACATTAAATTTGGCCTAAAATGAATGAGTATTTTAAAAATAATTTTTGTCTTGAAAAAAAGCAGTGACGTACATAATATTTTTCCAAAATGTGTAGTCCAAACCCTTTCAGGACGCCACTGGTTAAAAAATTTTAAAATTTTTCTACACCAAAAAAATGGCTATTGATGCTTAGAGGGCATGTGTGAAAAATTCATATAAAATAGCTAGAAAGTTGTTAAAGTTATGATAGGAAAACGATTTTTCAAGATTCACACCGTTAAGGATCAGCATCTTATTCTCAAACACCCTGTATACTAACCTCCGGGGTCCTGATCTGGTGAACTGCTTCGGAAAAAGCAGTACACTTAAAGAAACTAATAAAGATACAACGAGCAGGTTGTTTAAGAGTAAGTAAGTAGTGCCCTTCACTCCACACCGACGGCGGCTTTAGAAGTGATGTTACATCTGCTACCCGTGGACATTTATGGAAAAAGTATGGCTGCAAAAAGTGCTTTACGACT
Source organism: Polydrusus tereticollis (assembly GCA_963920685.1). Lineage (NCBI taxonomy): Eukaryota > Metazoa > Arthropoda > Insecta > Coleoptera > Curculionidae > Polydrusus > Polydrusus tereticollis. The sequence continues at coordinate 98,942,103 of OY987331.1, forward strand.
AAAAGAGTCGAAATGCTGGAACGACACCCAACTACTACGGACATATCCAGTCCAAAATTTGCAAGAGTCGACTGATTACATCGTCCCACTAACAGACTTCGGACGTATCACAATGAACAACACTGCCAAATTTCAGCAAAATCTATATGAACTTTTCTACTTGAATTTGGTTCAGGAATTACGGCCTATCATTAGGCCAGTTGGTTTAAACCAGTGCCAAAAAACTCAGATACACACACACACATTAAGTAACAGCCGTATAACGTAGTCGATAAATAAATAAATAACGATGCCATTGTCACCCGGTATAAGATTTTAAAATCAGAAAAATCCTTTTGGACTATCGACGTTTACAATCAACCCATCATTAGGATTGTATAAAAGACGGTTTCAAAAATCTTTGTTGATTCCTTAAATAAGCGATTAATTTAAGCATTCTTGTGCTGCACTTTGCTTTCATCTTGAACTAACCTGAAGATTTGTTCAGGGGTTCATCTCTGAAAAAAAACTCTCTTAAAAAATTAAGAATATCCTCCTTGTCCTCTACTGTGGCAGGTACCATGTCATATTCTTTCGGACTGATTGGAGTAGTCGGAGTAATGGGAGGTGTCATAATGTCGTCGATAGACTAAAAAAAAATAATAAGTGTTAGATAAGATAAGTAAGAACAGTATACAGGTGCATAACGATTTAACAGCATATGGTTTTATAGGTACATTAATTTTAGTTAAGAATAGTTTAAGTGAGCGTGATAAAATTTAAGTTATTGCTAACAAACCAAAATATTAATATACACTATTGGACAAAAATAGAGCAACAAAGTGCTTTTATTTCTTTGAATTTAAAAAATTGATTATATGATTGTGATCCCCAGCTAATTTTAATGAAATATTATCCCCGCAATATTAGTAATATTTCACAATATTTTGGTACACTTTAAATAAAATGATGGTAGAGAAATATTTATAATTATAAAAATCGACGAAATGAAGTGCGACAAAAGTAAAGCAACAAATTGTGTCAACAGTATTTTATTTGACATATTACGATAAAAAACATTAAACACATTTAATAATTACAATAGCTAAAAGTATTATGTTAATAGTTAATAGAATATCCATTATGTTTTATTACTTGCCGACAACGTCGCGGCATTGAGGCAATCAGTTTTTGAACAGTATTTTCGGAAAGGTTTGTCCAAACTTCATTGATTTTATTTACCAATGATTGTTTATTTGGAAATAATTGTGTACAAATTCCACGTTCAACTTCTTTCCATAGATTTCCAATGGGGTTAAGGTCTGGGGATTGTGCCGGCCACTGCAAAACCCGAACGTTATTTTCTTGAAACCACTCTTGAACAATTCGTGAAGAGTGTTTTGGATCGTTATCCTGTTGAAAAATAAAACGCAACGGCATTTCCCACTCTGCATAAGGCAACATTACATTTTGCATTATAACTATATAAACAAATCGATCCATGGTGTCATTAATGAAGTTTAAAGGACCCGCCCCATTCCATGAGAAATAACCTCATAGAAAAACACTGCCTTTGCCATGCTTAACTGTGGGTGTAACGTATTTAGGATTAAACCTTGTATTGATTGGCCGTCTTACACGCTTCATTCCATCAGAATTGAAAATTTTATAACGCGTTTCATCGCTAAATAAAACTTTTTTCCACTTGTCTACTGTCCAATTTAAATGTCGACGTGCAAATTCATGCCTAGCCACTCTATTTCTTGCCGAAATAAGGGGCTTTTTAGCCGGGCGTCTACTAAATAACTTTGTTTCTACCAACCTTCTTTGAACTGTCCGTGGACTAACCACAATTTCAATAATTCTAGGTGCAGTCATCCAAGGATCGTTTTGAGAAATTCTTTTAATGCGTCTGTCTGTCCAAATTGTTGTTTTTCTCGGCCTTCCCGATTTCGGAAGATCCTCTAAATGTCCCTTTTGAATGTAACTTGAAATTATTTTGGATACGCTGTATCTTGGTAAAACAAACCGTCTTGAAATTGTGGCTTGTATTGTACCTTCCAAGTGTGCATTCACTACTCTCTGCTTCAATTTTTTCGAAATTGGAATACCTCTTGGCATGATTAATACAGCACAGAAATATTAATTAAACATAAAATAAACTCTGCAAAAATAAGTTAAACTTTACTTTCACTAAAACCTTTCTTTTTTAGGAAAATATTAAAATGTTGCTTTACTTTTGACGCATTACAATACTGTATTTGAAACTTTACGTCAATATCAGTTCATTTGTTTTGATTGTTGGAAAAAGCTGTTGCCGCCGATAACAGCAGCCTACTTCGATATTTAAGACACAATGTATTTAAATACGATATCATGCATTTAATATTATAAAATCGAGATTTCTTTCATTTTTCGAAAATGTTGCTCTACTTTTGTGCGATAGTGTAGGTAGCAATTATCATGTAAAAATGTTTAGAAATTCTAAACAATAGTTTTACTTATATGCTTGAATGCATTTTCGCGGTGTTTTAAATAATTATAATTATTTGAAATGCTTTATATTATTCAGTAAACTGATTTATTGCTGTATGTAAATTATATTGTGTATGCTGCGGTAAATGAGAGAGATATATCAATACGAAGTGCATTGTTAATAGAAGCATTATTTTTACTAAACAACGATAATTAATAGATTCCTTATGACGTGTTCTATTAAAAATGATATATGTCGAAATATCCGGGATCTAATATTTAGTAATTTATTTATGTTTAAAGTCCTTTAATTTTAATGTTTAAAAAAAATTATATATGACGTTCATTTAGTGGTAATTCTTTGATATCCTACAAGCTATCAAAGATAAGGGACCACTTTAAAAAAATTAGCTGGTTATTAGTCATTAAAAAGCAATACAATTTAAACTTAAAGATTTTATTTATTATTATACAGGGTGTCCCGGAAAATGTGGGAAGTCCCTCGGATTCAGATAGAACGTGAAAAAATAATATAACAAGTCCCTATACAATTTTTTCTTACAGGCCCTCCCAACTAAGATATGTGCCCCTGAAGGACCCCGCTGGAAGTCGGTTTTTCTTGAGTAACTTCCAGAGTACTTAATATAATTTAATAAAAATCTAATGCGATGGACACTAGTAAAAACCTCTTAAAATAGTGCCCTTGAAACATATTTAGCTTTTTTAGTTTACCAGGGGCGGACTAAGCTTGACAACTTAATGCTTAAATTTTTAACACCCTGTATGATAAAGACTTTAAAAAAAATAAATGTAGATAGCTTGCACCTGAGACTAAAAAAAGTCTCGTGAAGAGAAACAAGAACTTTGGGATAAAATTAATCTATGGTGGATTTTAAAATCAGTTTACCAATTTTAAAGTTACGAGGCATTAAACAAAATCTAAAATTTAGTTTTCAATTGTTGTTCAGTTTATTTATAACAACGCAAAATAGTAACTGATCTGTAAATTAACAACACGACAAACGATATTCTCTTAAACATTCATGATTTGTTATTCAGCTTTTATCACTCCTCTGCTAATCCCTATAAAAAACTCAAATCCTTAAACAGAATTGCTTTGTCACCAATGCCAATTAATTTAATGAAAAAAAATCTAATTATTATTTATGGTAATTAAATGATATCAATATGATTTAATCAGGATCTTGTATAGAAATCCGGTCAGCTGTGTGCCACTGGTTTATGTTCGTGTAGGATAATATAACTGGATATTTCGATATAGATTCCTAGAGGATACTACGATGATTAATAGTTTGGTAAACAATAATAAGTGGAGGTAGGTATCCTAGTCTAAAAGTGTAGTTTTAAGTGTTCTAATTTTGTTTCTTTAAAAAACTAAGCGAACAGTAGAGTAAATGAAACAATTTGCTGCTTACTTATACAGTGCGCGTCTAAAGTCCCCCCCCCCCCCCCCCCTCCCACGCCTGCTAACAACAAAGGTGAGAATAACGAAATTTTGGTACGTTTAATAATAACTAAAATACAACTATTTTAGTATAAATTCTGGACTCAGTTTTTTAAGATGGCGACAGGGCGCCATTTTGAATAAAATTTTTAAATGGCAGATGGGGGTCGAGTGATACCTCGTTGGAAAGGTATTTTCAATATATGAACGATTCCCAAGTTTGAAAAGATTTTATCGACTAATATAAAAATGGCGGCCACTTTTGTTAATCTAGGTTAATTTGATTTTTAAGCAATAGTAAAGGAACCCACGGGCTGCTAGGCGATATTTTTAGTATTTTATAACAATAAAAAAACTAGCAAAATTACAACACTACTTAAGATGCTCAAAATGGTCACCACTTACTTTTTGGCACATGTATAGCCTATCGTGAAATTCGTCGCGAACATTATGAAAAATTTCTTGACGAATTGATGCGCACACTTAAATTATTCTCTGGCACAAATCGTCCAATGACTGCGGCTGAGTAATGAATACTTTAGACTTAATAAATCCCCACAAAAAAGAGTCCATAAGAGTTAAGTCCGGTGAGCGAGAAGGCCATTCGACAGCACCACGACGACCAATCCAGCGCCCGGGATAGTGCTGATCAAGGTAGTTCCTAACATCTCTACTATTATGCGGCCGAACTCCGTGTTGTTGAAATATTATAGGCACATCAACAAATTCATCAGGATTTTCCTCAACAAACTCCAGAATCAAATGTTTTACGGTATTTTTAATTATATCCAGATACATCGGTCCAGTTAAATTTCCCTGGATAAAAAGTAGCCCAAAAATATGGTTTCCCAAAATACCTGCCCAAACGTTCAGTTTCTGGGAGAACTGGGTATTACATTCCCTGTAAATATGAGGATTTACATCGCTCCAATACCGAACATTTTGACGGTTAACTTTTCCGTTTAGAAAGAAAGTACACTCATCACTAAAACAAATACATTGAAGGTAATTTGGGTAATGGTTCAATATTGCACCCATTAATTCACAAAACTCTAGTCTACGATCCGGATCATCTTCTGTTAACTCGTGTAACATTTTCAATTTGTAGGGATGAAATTTAGAACGTTTCAATACTCTCTAAACACTTTTAGTACTAACTTCGCATTCTGCTGCTACAAGCGATGTCGGCTGCATTGGATTAACAATCATTTCAGCCACTATCTCAATCTGTTTTTCTTCTTCTAATGAGGGCCGTCCACTTCTTTTAGAATTTCCAACACTTCCAGTTGTTTGGAACTTTTGAATTATTTCCCGCAAATATTTCCTTGAAATTGGACGATCAGAAAAACGTTCATCAAAGCATGATAGCTACGTTGCGCCTCCCCAAAAATCAAAATTGCCTCTATTTTATCTTCCATTGGACGAACATTTTAAATCAATTAAATAATTGACTTTAACGACCACATAATATAAGCTACACGACTTACTGACAAATACTTATTTGACAGGTCAAAACAAAACAGTTTTTTGTGAAGAGGCAAATCCTATTTTGCATTCCAATTAAAAAAAAATGTGATCTATTGTTATGAAATGGCAGCTACGAAACCTACCCACTTCTTCTCCTGTCTTCGAGGGCGTGGAACACAAAAAAATTACCCTTCTTTTTACCCCCCATAACCCCCGCAAACGGGCACAAAAGCAACTCTTTTGCCCCGCTTTCTAGTGGATATGAGTGTTTGGAGGGGTATGATTGGGATTGTTTAGAAAGGGTTTAGAGACATGGAAAGGGTTATGAGAGGTTAGTTTCCTTGGCCCTTGGCCCAAGGGTTGTTATAGCCCTGACCCTTATCATTGCCCTTTCCTTGTCTCTAAACTCTCATGAAAATCTCTATCATTCCCTCCAAACACGCATTACACGAAAAAATTGCAATAAAGTGTGGTTTCGGGGGTAAAAAAGGTTTTGACTATCTTTTTGGTTTTCTCCACCCTCGAAAACAAGGGAGAGGGGAAGTAAGTTTCATAGCTGCAGCTAATATTCATCAAAATGCGGCAAGATCTCAACTCATTCACAGTTTTATTGCTTAAAAATCAAATTTAACCCACATTGGCAAAAGTGCCATATTGAAATTAATCGATAAAATCTTTTCAAACTTGAGGATCGTTCATAGATTGAAAATACCTTTCCAACGAGGTATCACTCGACTCCATCTGCCATTTAAAATTTTTTGTTCTAAATGGCGCCCAGTCGCTATCTTTGAAAACTAAGTCCAGAATTTATACTAAAAAAGTAGTATTTTAGCTATTATTAAACGTACCAAAATTTTATTATTCTCATATTTGTTAATCAAAAGTTAACAGGGGACAGAGGATCGAATCATCGAAAAAAATAAACACCTTTTCATTTGACATTTCATATTTGTCACCTGCGAGATAAAATCTGGAGAGAGGGTAAATGTCAAAAATGTTTTAAAATATGTCCCCCAACCTCTCTATTGGCGTCCTAAAATTTGAATAAAATATTTCCGGCCGTTTTTCGGATTTTGCAGTGTAAGGCTTTAAAATCCTCACCATTTATTATATCATAGGAAAAAAAAATTGTTGTCAAAATTCTTGATTGTTATGGGAGTTTCTTGCTAAGCAATTTCGTAAATTACATTTTTTATGACAAAACTATGAACCGCGAAAAATGTCATGCACGAAAATAGCAGAATAAAAATAAAAACAAAAGAAACATTTGCCAGACACATTTTTTTATCGAATTATATTCGACATATTCACGAAAAAAACGAACAATAAACAGTAAAGCATAATATTTATTTTATATTTTTTTAAATGTTTAGTTTGGCAGTGATTGATTACCTAAATTAACAAAATTTTGTTGATGGAAACCATTATGTTGGATTTGTTAAGGTGGGTCCAGTTATCTATTTTGCCACTAGAAAACAGTTCGCACTCATTATATTTTATAAGCTTTTTAATTGTTGTTAAATCATTTATTTGGGCCCACTCAAATTCCGCCGCGACCTATACAGGTAAAGTCCGTCTATCTATCTTACAAACTCATTATAAATGCTAATATCTTACTGTCATAATAACCTATTGCGTGAGGTGTAAAATTCTGCCACCTGATCTGGGGACTCCAGGTACGGATCTATTTAAAGACTATTATATTATTAATTAGGATAAAATAAAATAGGTTTATTTTAGTTACTTAAATATGCTGATTTTTGGTTTTAAAATTCAGTTAGATGTTTGTATTGGTTTAGACAAGAAGTTATTTGTTGCCAATTAAACGTGATATCTAAGAATGTTTCGTGCGTGAGAAGAAACCAGTATGCCAAGTGGATCTACGGGTCGCGATAAAGACCAATTAAAGCGTGATATTTTATCCGTTGACAAACAAGAAGTAATCTTCGACGTTTACACCACCCTTCTTGAACGTGGTTTTTCAAAATTTGGTGCAGTGAAGGAAGCGGCAGCTCTGACACGCAGGCCAGTGAGCACAGTGTGGTTTGTTGTAAATAAACCTATAGTGACGAGAAGAAAGAGGAAAGACTTTTTTACTTTTAAGAAACTGGACGCAACCGATGTCGATATAATTTGTAAAAAATGTATGTCATGTACAGGGAACAAATGATCCCCACTTTAAAACCCCCATTGCAAAGATTAAAAAAAGATGATACAGGAATAGGGTGTTGTCGTGAGACTATAAGGAAATGTATTTTAAGAAACGGTTTTAAAATGAAAAAAAAAATTAACAAACGACAAGTAATTATGGAATCGGCCCGGTTAAAAGATAGAGGATGGAATACCTAATTGCAGTCTATGGATATAGACAGGATGGAAGGGATATTATTTATTTGGACGAGACGTAGTATGACACCACGAAGTTCCAGATAAAGGTTGGGCAGATTTATTGGGTCAATGCAGAACCAAAGCTCCATCAAACAAATGTAAGCGTATAACAATAATTCGTGCTGGGACAAAAATCGGATTTATACCAAATGCTTTGGCCCTATCAGCCAAAAATATAAAGGACTCCCTTGTTGATTACCACAATGATACTACGGCAGAACTATTTGAATACTGGTTTAAAAACAAATTATTACCAAATATACCACCAAATAGTGTGATAGTGATGGATAATGCGAGCTACCACAGTCGTAGGTTAAATAAAGTTCCGTGTTCCAGCGACACAAAAGCTACCATCCAGGACTATATGATGAAAATAATATATATTTTGAGGAAAATTACACAAAAAAGCAATTGCTCGAAATTTTAAAATTATTTTCAATAAAGAAGCAATAATTATTGTGACACTTTGGTGGCAGAAATGCGTCATACCGTGTTAAGACTTTCTTCTTATCATTGCATGTTCAACCCAATTGAACATATATGGCACCAGCTGAAAGCATCGGTAAGGAGGAATAATGTTTCGCCTACCTTAAATTCTTCTGTGACAGCTTTAGTATGGTCAAAGATGCAAAATATTCCAAACAAAAGCTGGGAAAATTGTGTAGCGCATGTTAAAAAAGTAGAAAAATCATACGTAAATATAGATCTGTTGCCCAGAGAATGAATTATTGTGAACTTGGATGACGACAGTGACAATGAAACTGACTTGGGTTAAAATGTAATAACTATTTTTCTGACTATTTTACTTACCATTTTATTATTATTACTTATTATTAAATTACGTTTAAAATATGTTTTTGCGTTTTCTTTCTAACATAAAAATCAGCACGACACTTTTGTTGCATACAGGTAGATAAAAAAAAAATTCCACGTTTTATATGCAGGGTGTTCATTTGAAAACTTCCCACCACGGATTTATCGAAAACCACTGATTAAAAGAAAAAACGCCGAAACACGTCAAACGATTTGCCAAAGGGGACAACTTTTTAACCAAAAACTACTTCACCCCCTTTTACCCTCTGCCCCCCGGGTCATCCCCTTAAAAATTTTAAATAACAAGGGGTATCAAGTAATAGCTTGTTTGAAAGGTCTTTCAAAGTGCTTTATTTTGACGTTTGATTTTTTAAAATCGGTTGATTCGTTTTCGAGAAAAGTAGAAAAATCTTTATTTATCTTAATTTGTTCAGATAGAAAAAAAAACACACGAAAATATCACTTTCTATTTCAATAAGTGTTCAAAATGTTGCCCGTTATTGGCCAAACAATGATATAGGCGATGTTCAAATTCCTGACGGACATTTTCAAAAACATGTTGTGGGAGACCATGGCAGCTTTCGATGATGCGTTGACGAAGTTCATCCAAACTTTCAGGTTGGGGAGTGAACACAATAGATTTCAAATGGCCCCATAGAAAAAAGTCTAATGGCGTCAAGTCAGGAGACCTAGCAGGCAATTCTATAGGCCCTCTTCGCCCTATCCATTTATCTGGAAACTCGTCGTCTAGCCATTGCCGAACTGAAAGAACATAGTGAGGAGGAGCGCCGTCTTGCTGAAAATATATTTCAGCCTCATCAAGTATAGGGTTTCCATCGTCTTCGATTTGGTTTTCAATGATTTCAGTGATAAGCGGATTGATGGTATTTTCCAACATATCTAAATAAATGCCTCCATTTAAATTCCCATTAATAAACAATGGCCCAATCACTTTGTTTCCTAAAATGTCTGCCCATACATTAATTTTTTGGGGGTACTGAGTATGCCCTTCTACAAAAGCATGAGGATTTTCATTGCTCCAATACCTGCAGTTATGCTTATTAACAAATCCATTTAGATAAAATGTGCATTCATCACTGAAGCAGATATTTTTTACATGAATGGTATTATCATTAATCGCTGGGGTCATTTGTTCACAAAACTCAACTCGCCTATCGAAATCATCTTCGGTTAACTCTTGCAATATTTTCATTTTGAATGGACGAAATTTATGTAATTTAGTAACTGTGTGTACAGAGCCTAATGAAATACCAGTCGCATCAACAATTTTGCGTAATGAAGTATTAGGATTTATGCCAAAATGACCCAAAACTTCAACTTGAGCGGCTCCATCCAAAACTCTACGATGATTTCGTTTTTTTATTTGCAACAGATCCAGTTTGAGTAAATTTAGTAACAAGGTCCAAAACATACCTATGCGAAGTTATCTTTTCCGGATGTCTGGCGTTAAATGTGACGGCAGTTTGCCGAGCACATTGATTTTGGGCACCATAAATTAGAATCATTTCCACTCTTTCGGCTAGTGTGTAAACCATTTTGGAAGTAAAATCTGAATCAATAAATTAATTTTCACTATCCCAAGATTGTCACAAAGGTAACTGATAGCAAATTAAATTCTTTCTTTTCCTTAGCAACTATAAAAAAAGTCGGGTTGTTATTTGGTTGCTGCCACGTCTAATCTTCCGAATTGCTGTTTATGTTGGTTTTTGAACACTTATTGAAATAAAAAGTGATATTTTCGTGTGTTTTTTTTTCTATCTGAACAAATTAAGACAAATAAAGATTTTTCTACTTTTCTCGAAAACGAATCGACCGATTTTAAAAAATCAAACGTCAAAATAAAGCACTTTGAAAGACCTTTCAAACAAGCTATTACTTGATACCCCTTGTTATTTAAAATTTTTAAGGGGATGACCTCGGGGGGCAGAGGGTAAAAGGGGGTGAAGTAGTTTTTGGTTAAGAAGTTGTCCCCTTTGGCAAATGTTTTTGCGTGTCTCGGCGTTTTTTCTTTTAATCAGTGGTTTTCGATAAATCCGTGGTGGGAAGTTTTCAAATGAACACCCTGTATATTATTATCCTAAAGTAGCGCAACCTTCTATTCTATCAGCAACGAGTGCGTCCCTGCTTTCATTCGATCACCCGCTGGGCCTTATCGGCATTAGGGATTAGCATTTATAATGAGTTTGCAAGATAGATAGACGGACTTTACTAAAATATTGTCACGAACTCCCTATAAACATCTCGTAAGGCATTAGGCAATAATATTAAAATGAGGACTTAATGAAAATCTGATTATTTACAGGTATTGATAGTATTGTTAAATAAGGGGGGTACTACACATTTTATACCATTTATCTTAGTCTTCCGGTGAAGAATGGATGTTGAAATATGTGAAATGCTTAGTAAGCGCGGAAAGAGAATTTTGGTTGTTTCAAATTATAAATATTACTTTGGAGGAACTGTAAAGTGAACAGGTGAGGAATGTTGGCAACTCTATGTCCTCAATGGAGTGTTCTCCGAGCTTTCCGAAGAGCACAATCACGAGTGCGACAGTATTAAAGTGTTAAACCGACAAACAATAAGCAATAGCATAAAACGGAAGGCTGTTGATGATCTATATTCAAGACTAAAACACTGGGGGATTTCAGGCGAGCTGAAACACTACAGAATTTGACATCAAAAGATATGCAGTTTATTATCAACTTCAACAGAGCAAAACTGCAAACTCTGCCAAAGCTGCCCAGAAGTAGTGCTGAGGTCAATGAGTTTTAAGGTCTGTAAAACTACTTTAGTAGAAAACTTTATTTTTCATAATGATGAAATGACCGGAATCATTATTTTTTCATGTGTTACCGATTTAACTGTGATGTTTGAAAATGAAGCTAATGTTTATATGGATGGTACATGTGAATACTGCACAAAATATATTTATCAACTGTTTACTTTGCATGTTTATAAAAATTCTATTTATGTACCTGTTGTCTTGTGTTTATTAAGAAATAAGGACAAAAATACATATACAAATTTGTTAATTAAAAATTAATTTTTTAAGATTTTTGTATCGTGTTTAAGCCTTGTATGTCAATTCCTCTTTTTCTTCTTCTCCTTTCTCTCTCCCTCTCACTTGCGCCTGGGTCGGTCGTTGCCTCGCTGAACCAAAATCAAAATATTAATCTACATCTTTAGGTAATAACAATTTATACCGATATTACCTCTAGTATCTAATTAAATTGGGGCTATACTACACAGGCACAGCAGTGGCGGCTCAACAATAGGGTCAAATGGCCATTGACCTCCCAAAAATAATAAGTCAAAAAGACAGTTTAAAAACTCTAAATTTAAAACCATCCATTCCATCCCAAAATATCCTAAAAAAATATCTTGAACATCTGAAATCTTCAATTTTCATGCTAGAACATCTTAAATGTCGCTCATATTATACCCCGGTCAAAACTTAATTTTGCCAAATATGGCCTGCTTGTTTACATTTAAAATTCTATTTACATAGCGGCCGGTGATTTCTGAGAGCGAGAAAGAATCATAGGGCAAATCAACGGGTTAAATAGAGAGAAACTGCGACCCTGGGCCATTGACCGAGATCACTTGTTCCACGCGGTGGTCTAACCTCCGACCTATGCACCGATGCAGCCGACACCGAGTGATATCCTGACGTATATCGATAATTAATCTATAAAATTGGCTTTTCTATTTTCAGTCTTTCGGAAATTTTCGGGGGTTTGTGTGGTGCTTTATGTTTATGTTGACGATTTTTTTCGAGCGTGATAATATTAAAATAACGGAATGTAATTTCGGGAAATGCACAGTATATGTGTGCCATGTGATACCGGTTTTATATAATCGCTGTATAGTCCATTTTATCTCTTAAAACTAACATTATTTCATGTATTCATTGATTGTTAAATTGATAAATATAAATTTGGTTTGAATTTGAATTTCAATTTGAATTTGAATCGGTCTTAAAGAAATTTGTAGAAATTACGACCGTGGTTTCAACCCCCTGAGTATTGTAATTGACTATGAAGTCGGAATCCAGGTCAGTTTTTAGCGAAAGCGAAATTATTTGATGCTAGTTTCATCTATCCCAGTCATGGTGGAAAAGATTCAGTATCTCTTGTAAGAGAATATAAAAGCGAACAGTCAGAAATTGGAAAGTAGCTAAAATATCTCTTTGGCTTGATGTTTTTGCCACCTCACCAGGTTGGCGAATGTTTCGTGGAAGATTTCATGTCTTGCATGCCTAAAGACAAAAGGCTAGAAGAGTTAGCAGACTATTTCACCGAAACATATATTGATAACGATTCTCTTTTTCTACCATACATCTGAGCAATACAATCCGCAAGTATTTTAAGAACTACAAATACTTGCGAATCTTTCCATTCGAAGTTCAGACAGTATTGTGAGATATCTCACCCGAACATTCATAAATTTCTGGTGTTTCTAGGTTGCTCAGGTAAAGCCTGTCCAGAGATATAAGAAAGTTACGCTTTGCCTTTGAATGGGATTATTCCATGGTGGCCATAAACAAACAATGAATGAATGAATAAATGCAGGTAAATTATGGTCCGTACTTAAAAATGTCTTAAAGTAAACTGCAAATCCGGAAGACGTAATTTCATTATTAAAGTAATAGTTTGGTGATTTTAAATCGACTTTTACCTGATTCAGAATGAGATGGTTAATCCCATAAAACAAATTATGTTCTAAAGACTGTATATATAGCCACTCTGGTTAGTTTTAGGCTTAGTAGTTATTCTTACTTCGTGTGTAATACAGCGATTGTTTAATCGTGTATGAGTCATGGAAAATATGTGCGAGCCCAATGTATCTCAGGAGATAATCCCGTCGAAACGCAGAAAACACTTTTCTGTGGAAACTACGGAAGTTATAAACAATGTTTATTCAACTCTCATTGAACATGCGGTCAGCAAGCAAGCAGCGTTAGAAGAAACGGCCACACTAACAAAGATTCCAGCATCAACTGTGTGGAAAATTGTGAATAATCCCATTTTAGCGAGAAAAAAAGAACCGATACTGGCATTTTCTCGAAGGTAGATGGAAGTGATCAAGATATAATACGGCGTAAAATTTACAAGTTATACGAGGAACAAAGCGTGCCTACATTAGATAATTTAATTAAGAGGCTTAAAAAAGATGAAACCGGCGTTAAATGTGGTAGAACAACGTTATGGAAGTGTATCCAACACATGAGTTTTAGATTTGAAAAAATTAACAAAAGGCAAGTTTTAATGGAATCCAGTAGAATTCGGGAATGGCGATCCAAATATCTACAAAAAATTAGGATCTACAGAGATCAGTAAAGGCCGATTATTTACTTGGATGAAATCTGGTTCGACACATATGATACTCCGGAAAATGGTTGGGTTGACTCAAGCGACAAGTGTAAAACAAGCGCGCCATCAAAAAGAGGTAAACGAATTACGATTTGGCATGCTGGATCTAAAGACAGATGGATTCCAAATGGAATTTCTCTATCTGCAAAAAAACATTACAGATTCCTCTCTGGATTACCACCGCTGATTTATTTGAAGATTGGTTTAAAAACAAGCTAATTCCAAATATACCTCCGAATAGCGTAACTGTAATGGACAATGCAAGCTTTCATAGTAGGCAGTTGACCAAGACTCCCTCCTCAAATGACACAAAAGCAAGAATCCAAAAGTACATGTATGATAATGACATTTATTTTCAGGAAGGTTACACCAAAAGGCAATTAATTGAGGTTTTACAAAGTTTAAAACTACAAAAGGAATACTTTTTTTTTTTTTTTTATGATAAGGCACAGCACTATAGGATAAATCCTTTATGGCGCTCTAGGAGCGGTGCGTGTGCGCAGGAAACGATTCACGTTGGTCTTGAATCTTTGGAGACTATACTCGTTGGGGAAGACGATCTCAGGGAGGTCGTTCCAGAGTGATGACGTTCTCCAGATGAAAGAATTTTGAAACAGTGTCGTTCGAGGGACACTAAGCTGAACCACGTACTGGTGGGCTGCAGTGGCTCGTCGTGTATTTCTACCATGCACCGCTCTGGGTGGTATTAAGCGGGCAACCTTAGTTGAACACTTGCCATGAAAATATTTGTAAAATAGACTCAAGTCGCCAACCTGCCTTCGATGTTCAAGGCTTTCCAGGTTGTTTGTCAGACTATGGTCACCGATCAAGCGAATGGCTCTTCTTTGAATGGAATCTAGCAATCTCAGGGTATGTTTAGGAGCAGAGCCCCAAATATGCGAACAGTACTCCAGCGATGGTCGAATTTGGGCTTTATAGAGCATCAAAAGTTGTTGGGGTGTATAGAGGTTCTTTGTTCGGAAAAGTACTCCAAGCTTCTGCGAGGCTGCCTTAGCAATGGCCGCAACGTGGCCATGCCAAGACATATGACTATCCAAATTAACGCCCAATAAATGAATTGATGAAGCCAATAAGGGAATTGAGTGTCCCGCCATAACTATATCCGGTTCTTCAACATTAATTTTTTAGAAAAAACTGCCGCCTGGGTCTTTTTAGCGTTAAATTCTACTTCGTTACTGTCACCCCAAGACAAAGTTTCTTCCAGGTCTTTGTTGAGATGTGAGACCTCTTGCTGCCTATAGAGATGTGCATTAGCAGCCGATGTCCGAGCATCCAAAGTAAAAGTTGAAATAAGTGTGCTGTCATCAGCGAAGCTATATATAGGATTTTTAGTTTTTTCCAAAAGATCGTTAATGTATAGTAAGAAAAGGGTGGGCGACAATATAGAACCTTGAGGGACTCCGGCGTTGATGTTAAATGTGTCTGAAAGAAATCCGTCCATCGCCACTCGCAGAGAACGGTCTTTAAGAAAGCTCGACAGCCATGAACAAAATTGAACCGGCATTCCGTATGCTCTCACTTTAGTTAGGAGCCCCTCATGCCATACTCGGTCAAAAGCCTTGGAAATGTCCAGTGCTACCGCCCGGGACTCTCCATGGTGTTCTATTGCGTTGTTCCAAACATGAGTAACATAAGCGAGAAGGTCTCCTGTTGATCTAGACTTACGGAATCCATACTGGCGGTCACTAATAATGTTGAAGCCTTCCAGGTATTTTAGTAATTTTTCGTTGATAGCCTTCTCCATAACTTTTGATATAACCGAGAGCAATGCGACTGGACGATAGTTGTTTGGCAAAGTCTTCTTGCCTTTTTTGGGTATGGGCTGGACTCTCGCAGTTTTCCAGCAAGATATTCCTTTTTTGTAGGATAAGTTAAAAAGCCTACAAAATACCGGCGTCAGTTCGTCAGCGCATTTCTTAATTACAATGACTGGAATATCGTCAGGACCAGAAGCCTTTTTAGTGTCGAGACTCCCCAAGATTCGCTAACATGGCGGTGGCGAAAGACAATCTCGGGCATTCTCGATTCTACAGGGGTAATGTTCGGTGGAGTACTTCCCTGAAAATTTACCGTTGAATGTGAAGAGAATAGTTCCGCCAGTAAGTTTGCTTTTTCCTGTGCTTTGGTCGCAATGGTGCCATCAGAACGTGTTAGAGGTGGAATAGTTGACTTGGTAAAGTTCTGACTGACGGCCCTAGCTACCGACCAAAATGATTTTGAGCCGCTAGGACATTCAAGAAGTTTGTCTCTGATCCTCTGGTTGTGTGCTTCTTTGCTTTGGTTTATCGTTTGCTTGCATTGGTTTCGAGCGTTAACAAAGATGGTACGATTTTCGGCGGTAGGATTTTTACGCCATTGTCAGTAGAAATAATTTTTTGATTTAACAGCTCGTTCGCAATTTTTGGTAAACCAAGGCTTGCCGTTAGAAGGGCACTTTTTTGAGAAAGGGATGAAGGCTTCCATACCAGTAAGGATAACCTCCGATATTTCTGTTGCACAGATGGATGGATCATCAGAGGTAAAACAAACGTCCCGCCAAGGAAAGGTTCGAAAATGGTCCCTTAGGTCCTCCCACTTAGCTGATGTATAATGCCATATCTTGCGTGGTTTAGGAGGCTCTTTAGCACTAATTGGTAGTTTGTTCAGTGCCGAAATAAGGTTGTGGTCAGACATTCCCAACGGCGGCTTCACGGTGACAGTGTACAAGTCGGGGTTTGAAGTTAAGAAAAGATCCAACAAACTAGCAAAATCACCATCTCGGTCTGGAATCCGAGTTGGTTCACCCACCAGCTGGGTGAGGCCAGAGCTGATGGCAAAG
Organism: Polydrusus tereticollis; assembly: GCA_963920685.1. NCBI lineage: Eukaryota > Metazoa > Arthropoda > Insecta > Coleoptera > Curculionidae > Polydrusus > Polydrusus tereticollis. The sequence continues at coordinate 98,958,922 of OY987331.1, forward strand.
GATTCGGCTTCACGACCTTGTTCGTCAGTCATGTTTGAGTATTTGAGCCAGTTGACATTATGAATGTTGAAGTCGCCAAAGATGACAACTTCGGAATTGGGATGGTGGGTTTGCAAAAAGTCGATAGTATTAGCAAGAGAGGAGAACAAGTCTCTATAATGGGTATCGCTTGGCGGCCGGTAAAGGCAGCAGATGAATTTAGTAATTCTCTGCGTTGATATTTTAAACCACATTACATCAAAGTCGTTAGGCTCGAGTGTCTCCTCTCGTTGACAAGAAATAGCACTCCGGACAAAGAGACAAAGGCCCGAATTCCGCCTAAATCGGTGACGAAAGTCGTACCCAGGATATAAATAGCTGACCATACTAATCAATGATCTGACTTTGGTTTCGGTTAGTGCAAGTACATGAGGTTTGGTAGATTGTAGATGTTGATGGACTGCATTGATGTTGGAGTTCAGTCCTCTTATATTGCAGAAGTCAATTTGGAAGTTGCTAATCTCGGGTCTTTTAACAACTCCAGTTTTCACACCATTTCCATTTAGAATATTGTTCGAAGGACCCGCATGGCTACTGGACATGGTGGATGATTGGATAATCTCGCTTGATAAGGCGCCAGGACCCGCCCCCACCCGGGGATCCGATCGGGGGGCGTTTTTAACTGCGGAATATATTGATCTTGGAACCATCATCACAGCATTTTTTGTATATTTCCCACCCTGGATAATCTGTGATAATTATGCAAAGAATCTAAGGTATACAGTTTTAAGGCTTCTACCATACCACTGTATATTTAATCCCATCGAACATGTTTGGCATCAACTAAAATCTGCCATTCGTCGTAACAATGTTTGCCTTACTATTAACTCCAGTGTACCTGAGCTTATAGAAACTGAAGTTTTTAACATCCCTTCACAAAGTTGGGCAAATTCTGTTACACATGTTGAAAAGGTGGAAAAATCCTATATCCATATAAACAATGTAGCACAAATAATAATTAGAACAGATGATGATAGCGATAGTGATATTGATATATTAAGTGAATAATTATTATAAGTACCAAATAATTTATATATTTTTGTAATCATAAATATAATTTTTAATAATAAAATAACTTTAAACATAAATAAAATATTATTTAATGTCTTACTTATTTTTATTACAAACCATGATTAAATTCTAAGCAAAATACGGACCTGTTCGGCCATATTTAAATTTTAAAGCTGGCCCGGGTCTTTCCTAATAGGGATCAGTTAGTCACTTCCTTATATCTCTGAACAGACTTTACATAAAATATTTTCGGCGGAATTCGTGATTTAAAATGGTTCTGCGGGGGCATTCGTGTGGACCGATTTATTTGCACACCCTACATTGTAAAAAAAAAAAGTTAATTTCTGATACGAGTTTTTACGCTTTAGCTGGTAGTAGGCTTAAGAAGCTACTAACTATTTTACGACTTTCCTGTTGCAATTGTTGCCCTTATTTTAATGAGTATTATAATTTAAAAAAATTATTTATCGACTTATAATACACATCCAGGTGATATGTACGCCAACAATAGATTGTACTTCATTAATAAAACAAAATTACATACACATTTAATCGTTTACATAAAAGTGACAGTGTCCGGACATTTTTATGATAAATAATTCAAGAAGTAATTATTATTATTTAAATACGACTCGCTTATAAGTTTTTATTACTAACAGTGGACACTTAAACGCATTTTTTTATAGTTCTATATATGCACGTTTTTATTAGATATAAGTCAAAGTAGTTTAGTAATTAAAATACTGTACGATAATACAGCAATTATAATAGTAATAAAGAAATTCAATAGATTTATTTTGGTAAGAATTCACCAAATTTAATAGCACTTGTAAATTACACCCGTTTACTGCCAATTTGCAACTGTAATGTAAAAGGCAGTTTTTTGTTAATTTTTGGTCTCTAAATGCGAAAATGATGGTAAAAACTTCCTAACACGTAAGTTTTTGAGTTGCTTTTTTTTCAGCAAATATTAATTTTAGTCACATTATTTTAAAAAGTAAATTGTAATATACCAGAGCGCGGCGTTGCCAAATTGACGTTTCCCCTAAGTTAGGGAAATTGTGCACATCTTGCAACACCGCGTGAGGGTGTTTAGGGATGACACCTCACTTACGAAGTCTCAGCCCTCTAGGGCTTAAAATAACGGAAGTACCCATTTAAACCCAATTCCAAATTTCATTCTGCCCCATCGCCGAATCTACTTATAGATGACTCCTGTATATGAGAATTATGCCATCGCTTCTCGAACTTCCGATACCCGATATTTCTAGAAAATACCAGAGGTAGTACGGAACGGCTATAAAAGCAGCTGGCCGGCCGTCGGATCATCAGTATTGGTTTAGCACGAGTAGTGGTCATTATTAGATAGAGGAGCGAAGTAAGCGAAGAAGTCAATAGTAAAAGCCTCATATTAGTGTTATCTTTGTGTTGAATAAAGTTAGTTGACGCATGTAAACGTAATATCACATCTGTGAACCGACGCACGCGACAGTACAAAAATGTCTAAAGTACAGAAACATGACTGTGTTAACCCCGCGGATAGTTTGTGCTAAATATATGCTCAGTTTACCCCTAAATCGCAGAAAAGGACAATTAACAAACCGACCAAAGTATTTTGGATGTGTTGTTGGCGGGACTGGGCTCCACACATATGTTGTCAAACCGGTGCAGCAAATCTAAGTAACTGGATTAATGGCAAACGCTCTTTTATGCCTGGTGCAGTTTCAATGATTTGGCGAGAACCGACAAAGACTGTTCCAGTTGCATGACAAAAGTTTTTGGGGTTTCAAGAAAGAGCAAACATAATATTGAATATCCGAGTATTCCCTCAGCAATAAAACCCGTTCTTTATGGAGAAGGTTTACTAGTTCCAGCACCCCCGGCAACTTGGAAGGAAGATATAGAAATGTATGATGATAAGGCAGAACCCGATAATGTATCAGACAAGGACGATTCTTATTTTCCCAAAAGTGAAGGAAGAGCACCCCACTTGTCCAAAGAGCACGCCGAAGTATTAGGTTCCAGATTATAACAATAGAATTTACTAGTCACTGGAACCAAAGTTACAATATTTAGGAACCGTAACCAGGAGCTATCCTCGTTTTTAACTATGCATGATAAAATAAGTGTTTGTGTTAATTCAAGTAGTGTAATGGAAAACTTGGGATTTGCACATAATCCGGATGAATGGCGCTTGTTCACGGATTCTTCTAGAATAAGTTTAAAAGCAGTTTTGCTTCATAATGGCAACAGAAGACCCTCTAATCCTCTGGCATATGTAGCTGATATGAAGGAAACATAAAAAATATACCTCTTGGTGACCCCAAAAAGTTTTGTTACCTCCTTTACACATTAAACTGGGATTGATGAAAAATGTCGTTAAAGCATTAAATAAAGAAGGAGAATGCGTTTAATTACCTTAAACAAATTTTTCCTAAACTAAGTGATGCTAAGCTTAAAGGAGGAATATTTGTTGGACCACAACTTAGAAAAATACTAAGAGATCAACAGTTTGATCAAAAACTAAGTGATGTGGATTTAGCTGGATGGAGTTCTTTTAAAAGAATTGTTCCAGAGTTTTTAGAAAACAAAAAAGTAGAAAACTACGAAAAACTTGTAGAAGAACTTGAAAGCTACTGCAAAAAAAATTTAAGGACATACAGAAAAAGTATATACAGGGCTGCCCAGAAGTCCGGAATAAAATTAATATAGCCTTAACCTGTAACTTTTGGGCATAATGTTCCGACACGTCAATTTAGTTTTATATATGCTCACATTTTAACCTTATTCGTTTGTTTTTTTATAGACATTTGTCAAAGATATGACGACATCGATATTTTTTTTCAAATGGAAACATATATATTCTCTGGGCTACATGCCCCAACGAGCGCTGAATTAAATAGCATAATTTGGCGTATTGTGCCTAACACAGTTAGTACAAAATACAAACTCAGATTGCAGAAACTACCGGGAAAGAAAAGAATGAATCTTTATTTCCAATGATAGGTTGCTACGCTGCTGCTACCTGTAGACCGGTTTCGAACTCTTTGGTTCTCGTCAGTACAGGGCAAGCATCACAAGCGAGCACACCTACCATTGGAAAATCGAGACAACCTATAGCCACAATATTGTTCTGCCTAGGCAGTACAATACAGGTGGCGCCATCCTCCAGAAGTTTCTAGCAATCTGATGTGAAAGATACCGTATGGTACTATAAACACATAAATAGTAAAAGAATACTACTTGGCAAGTGGTAATCACAATATGACATATAAATATGTATACATGTGAGAACTTTGTTCTCTAGCCACTTGCTGCTCAGCTTCATTCTTTTCTTTCCCGGTAGTTTCTGCAATCTGAGTTTGTATTTTGTACTAACTGTGTTAGGCACAATACGCCAAATTATGCTATTTAATTCAGCGCTCGTTGGGGCATGTAGCCCAGAGAATAGCTGTTTTAGCGTAATTTGGTTAATCCTTATTGTATATGGAAACGTATAGCTTGTGATACATCATTTGAAAGCTAATATGCTCATAAATTTTGACGCGATTCTGTCAAGCTATTTCAAAATGGCGACTGTTAAAAGTTTTAAAAAAATCCCTATTTAAATAAACGGAAATGATAAATCATTGAAGTTTTTTTTACCTTTCAAGGTAAGTACTCAGTGGCGTATTTAGGATTGTGACACGGGGGGGGGTCCATTTATTTTTCTTAAAAAAATGCGCTGCAGGCAAAATTTTTTTAGGTGCCACGCCCTTTTTTGGACTGTCTAAACTTACAAATTTTACGTTTTGATAGCCCGGCTCAAAAAAAAACGTAGAAATAAAGCAATTTTTAAATATAAATGCCAATATTTGCATTTGAAATATTAGTTTTTTGCAGGTATGTATAACGGTATACTATTTTACTCACCTGAATTAGAAAACACGGAACAAAAAATAAAATTCAACAATTATTAAACTAAAAGACTGTGAAAATCCCCAAACATCTGGAAAATTTGAAATAATGTTTCATGTTATTTATTGCAAATAAATGAATGTGAATTTCAGTTTTCTTTTCTACTGAGTCCACGGGGGGGGGGTCCAGACCCCCTGGACCCCCCCCCTAAATACGCCACTGTAAGTACTCTTCATTGTTTCACGTTCTGACATTTTGTGACATATTGAATATTTGAAGCGCATACTCAGCGGCCCCAGAAAGTAAATGTATGGCAGGTATCATTAATAACCGAATTTTAGGGCCATTCGTTTTGGAAGGAAACCTCACAGCTGAACGGTATCTGGATTTCTTAACCTTCGAGTTGAGGCCTGCTCTAGCTGTAATTTTTCCCAACGAAGTAGATCCAGATATACCTACTTAATGAAACAATTTGGTTTCAGCAAGATGGTGCTCCCCCGCATATTGGTGTCAATGTGAGAAGATATTTAGATCAGATATTTCCAGGTCGCTGGATTGGACGACGTGGTATAATTGAATGGCCACCGAGGTCCCCAGACTTAACGCCTCTAGACTATTTTCTTTGGGGATATTTAAAAGAAAAAGTTTACCAAAATAGGCCAAATAATATTGAAGATTTGAAAAACAAAATTAGATTGGAGACACATAACATATCGGCTGAAGCCATTTGAAATTCCGTCGACGGATTTTACCATCGTCTGGGAGCATGCCAAGTAGAGGGTGGAGGACATTTTCAGCATTTGCCACGTTAAACCACCTTTTTGTTGTGTTTTGTTTTGCTTCGTTACATTTTTATTTTTTTTGACAAAATAAATAACAAATAAACCATAACTATTGTTAAGTCACAATGTCACAAAATGTCAGAACGTGAAACAATAAAGATTTGTTACCTTGAAAGGTAAAAAAAACATCAACGATTTATCATTTTCGCTTATTTAAATAGGGATATTTTTAAAACTTTTAACAGTCGCCATTTTGAAATAGCTTGACAGAATCGCGTCAGAATTTATGAGCATACTGTACGAGATATTAGCTTTCAAATGATGTATCACAAGCTGTATGTTTCCATTTAAAAAAAGATCGATGTCGTCATATCTTTGACAAATGTCTATAAAAAAACAAACGAATAACGTCAAAATATGAGCATATATAAAACTAAATTGACGTGTTCGAGCATTTTCCCCAAAAGTTACAGGTTAAGGCTATATTAATTTTATTCCGGACTTCTGGGCAGTCCTGTATATTATGTACATTGAAAATGAAGGAAAGCACGTGGAGCAGTACTTATAAATGAAAAAAAAAAATATTTTTAATTTTTTTAAACTGCTGTTATTTGTAAACTTGATATATTTTATTTTCAACCAAATTTGTTGTTCCTACGTTTGCGTAATTATCTAAAATGTGTACAAACCCAAAAATCTTCCAAGTATTTATTAAATGGCTCAAGAGTATAAATCTATAAAAACTATGACAATAAATTAGTTATTAGAAACTTTATATTAATTTAGGCTAAATTAATGAAGAAAAAGGGCATATGTGGCATATATTCGTATTCAGAAAAGGTATGTCATTTTAAATCTTTAATAATATACAGGGTTTTCCATTTTAAAAAAAGTAAGTTATGTCAATAGTTTTGATCTTTGACATTTTTTAAAATGTTTGACTTAAGGGCAAGTAAGTACTTTACAGTCATGTAAAAGTGGGACAAATTAAAATCAAGGTACCTACAAAGAAAAAATGAAAACAGCAAAAATAAGTATTTTTGTTTTTTAAAATGTCCTTTAGGCGCTACTAAAAAATTTATTCCATAACCTAAACTTCATTTATTTCTGTCGATCTGTACTACCGACCATTGCATGTGCATGGATGCTCCATTAAAAAAAACTATATTTGATAAACCAAAACCATTTCAGGCACGCTGTATAATTCCAAAGAACTTTAAATTATAGACCGATAACTCTTTTTAAGAAATATTAAAAAGTTCAGTTATTTAGATCACATCGAATCCAGCGTTGAGAGGGGCCACCCTATAGTATTTGAGGTAAATGATTTATAGATGCTAATATGTTTTCTGAATTCTAAACAAAATAATTAAATATCTGTAGTTAAATTAAAAGAAATAAACTCGTTTGCATTTATTTGTTACCATTATTTTGCTGTATTATCGTATATTATTTTGATTACTAAACCACTTTAACTTATATCTAATAAAAATCTGCAAATATAAACTTATAAAAAATGCGTCTAAGTATCCACTGTTCAATAAAAAAATAATAGTATTTAAATAATAATAATTACTTCTTGAGTTATTTGTCATAAAAAAGTCTCGACCCTGTCACCAGTGGCGTTAAAACCGCCCCCGCAGGCCACGCATTGCGAGGAGGCGCAGCAAAGCCAGGGGCGCCCTCAAGTCCCTTAATGAAAATAATAAATCAAATGAAAATCGACCAAAATAATACTTTCATTATCACAATACTAAAGTTAAAAATAAACAATAATGAATGAGAAATAATGTAATATGAGTCGATATAAAATAAGGGTAACGTACTATTATACGTCAATAACAGTATAAGATATTGGTACAACGACGATTCCTTCGGCTCTATCTGACATAATTTTTTGTAAAACCCGTAACATTATTGAAAAAGGTGGGAATGCGTAAAATTTTAGATATTTCCAAGAAATTGTAAAAGCGTCAACCGCACAGCTATCTGGATCTTTAAACCAAGAAATAAACTTTTCGCATTTTGTGTTATTTCTAGAAGCAAATAAATCAATATTAGGATATTTAAATTTGCTAACAATTTCTTTGAATGCTTTTGGATTTAATTCCCATTCCGTTTCTACTGGTAATCTACGAGACTCAAAATCCGCAATATCATTATTTTTTGAGCTAATATAAGAAGCTACAATAAATAGGTTACGCTGTTCACACCATTGCCATATTCCTCTCGAAAGAGAGTTTAATTCAGGAAATTGAATACTTCTCATACGATTAATATAGGCAATAGCAGTGGTATTATCAATTCTGCACAGAATATTGCAATTTGAAAGACTGTTTGCAAAACGACGTAATCCAAAAAATGCAGCTACAGTACTAAATAATTTATATGGAATTCTTGTTTATTTGTATTCCAGTAACCATGACATCGTTCTTTATTGCAAGATATGCCCCACCCCCTTCTGGAAGCATCTGAAAAAATTTCTATTTTAAAAACATTTGGGCTAATGGATTTTGCTGGAAACTTGTTTGTTTTCCACCAATTAAAATCCTGAGACAAAGAGTTAGAAATAGGAAGTAAAGCATTAAAATTACCTTTAGATTTTTGTAAAGCTAAAAATTTTTCTCTTTCCGAAAGCTTAGTATAAAGAAAACCATATGGAAATACCGTACAAACGGAGTTTAGTGTCCCTATGTATTTAGCAAATTCCCGAATCTTACATTTCTTAATTTTGGAAAATTTTTGAGACAAGGTAATAATTCTCTTTTTCTTTTCTTGAGGCAAAGAAACTGTCATATTTTTTGAATTGTATATAAAACCTAAATATTTGCATTCCTGACTAGGAGCGAGCTGACATTTCGAGTAATTTATAATAAAACCTAATGATTCCAATAAACTAATTGTTTGTAAAATATTATTTGTACAATCTGGTACGGAGGCACCTAAAAGAAGGAAATCATCTAGGTATAACACTGACTGCATTCCTTTTTGTCTAAGATAGCTTACAACAGGTTTCATTATTTTAGTAAAAACAAAAGGGGCACAGCTCAAACCAAAAGGTACACATTTAAATTCGTAAAAATTTCCTTTAAATTGAAATCGGAGATATTTCCTATATGACTGAGCAACTGAAACGAGCAAATATGCATCCTTGAGATCCAAGGTTGCGAAAAAAAAATCATTTTTAATAAGCCGCGTTACCGTTTTATGCTCTTCTAGCTTGAAATGATAATTTGAGACATATTTGTTTAGAGATTTTAGATTTAAAATCTACATATGTTTTATTTACGGAAACGAGACAAATATAATGAATGAGAAATAATGTAATATGAGTAGATATAAAATAAGGGTAACGTACTAAATCATAATTAACAATTTTAATAATTTAATAATATACGCCAATAACAGTATAAGATAAAAGCTTGTTGTCATGTTTAAATGAATGTCGCGCACATTCACACAAAAACATCTAATTTCAAAGAGAACATACTGCTATTTTTATAAAAATATGTTTACATTGAAAATAATAAACAATACGAACTCGATTCAGCCTAAATATACGTTAGTATTAAAAAATATAATTAAACCAATTATAAAATATATATAAAATAAATCTAGTAGTTTTACAGAAATTTTTACAATTCTCGCGACAGTTCGTCTTACTTTGATGTTATCGATACTATTTCCTTGATTGGAACTGGAAGAGTTCGAGCGACGATGCGTACAGACGGGTCACTTGGTTTAATTGCATTTTTTAAGAACGTTTCTTTGTGCAGTGCAGGGTACGTACTGTTTGTTTAATTTATTCATGGAATATGGAACAACTACTTCGAGAGTGAAATTTTTCAGACGAAGTTATTAAATCATTTTGAATTTAAAAAAACCTTATATGAGTTTTGAAACATACTTTTTGTTTCTTTTACGATAGGGTATTAATATCTTAAATATACAGCTAATTTTAATAAGAATCAAATTATTACGGGTATAACCATATTCGATTTGATATTGACTAATTATTACAACAAAACATTGGCTCTGACTCTAAGTATACGTTCATTAACACTGAGATTAATTTAATTTCAGACCTTACATATATTAAAACTGATTTGATGTCAAATTTCTATTCAAGTCGAGGATATATTATATCTGATAACTATTACATATCTATTATCATTTCAACTTAACAGCATAATAAAACTGACTACATATATGAAATATTACAGTAAATAAAAATTTTGAGAATTTTAATATGTGATTAAGTTATGCTTGCTCCTATTCATGCTTACGTTAGTTTCATAATAAAACTATTAGTTTCACCTTGATACTATATTTCTTGTGTGTTAAGACAGGTGCAAAATAGCAAGGCGCTTTCAAAATTTTGCGGGGAGGCGTACATGCCCTTAGTTACGCCACTGCCTGTCACTTTTATGTAAACGAATAAAGTACAATCCATTGTCGGCGTTCATATCATTTGAATATGTATTATAAGTCGGTAAGTAATTTCTTAAAATTATAATACTCGATTAAATAAACTAACCCGCTTAACCTAGACAACAAAAATTCTTGTCCAAAATATTATTACTACTTTCTTTATGTAAATCATGTTTCCATAAAATTTGCATTTTTTACAGGCTTACTGTGTTTATTAGATGGAAGTATTTCATGGTGATTTTTGCTCCAAAATCGCAATACTTAATGCTAATTATACCTAAATAATTTCGTAATCAATAATCAATATTATTTCTTTATATTTTTTTGTTGGTGGTAGCTATAATTTTCTTTGGTGGTACTTAAAAAATTTGAATTAACGAACGGGGGAATGTCATATCGTTGGGCGAGTCATTTTTTTTCTTTTATGCTAAGGAACAGCACTAAAGGATCAATCCTTTATGGCACTCTGCGAGCGGTGCGTGTGCGCAGGAAACGATTCCCGTTGGTCTTGAATCTTTGGAGATTATACTCGTTGGGGAACATGGCCTCAGGGAGGTCTTTCCAGAGTGATGACGTTCTCCAGATGAAAGAATTTTTAAACAGTGTCATTCGAGGGACACTAAGCTGAACCACATACGGGCGGGCTGCAGTGGCTCGTCGTGTATTTTTATTATGCACCGCTCTGGGTGAAATCAAGCGGGCTACCTCAGTTGAGCACTTGCCATGAAAATATTTGTGAAATTGACTCAAGTCGCTAACCTGCCTTCGATGTTCAAGGCTTTTCAGATTGTTTGTCAGATCATGGTCACCGATCAAGCAAATGGCTCTTCTTTGAATGGAATCTAGCAATCTCTGGGTATGTTTAAGAGCAGAGCCCCAAATATGCGAACAGTACTTCAGCGATGGTCGAATTTAGGCTTTATAGAGCATCAAAAGTTGTTGGGGTGTATAGAGGTTCTTAGTTCGAAAAAGTACTCCAAGCTTCTGCGAGGCTGCCTTAGCAATGGCAGCAACGTGACTATGCCAAGACATATGACTATCCAAATTGACGCCCAATAAATGAATTAATGAAGCCAAAGAACCGAGTGGCCCGCCATGACTATATCCGGTTCTTCAACATTAACTTTTTTAGAAAAAACTGCCGCCTGGGATTTCTTAGAGTTTAATTCTCCTTGGTTACTGTCACCCCAAGACAGAATTTCTTCCAGGTCTTTGTTGAGATGTGAGACCTCTTGCTGCCTATAGAAATGTGTAATCAGAAAAATAAAATTATAAATCCAGAACTTGCCGAGTGTAAAAAAAGATTAGATGCTCTATTAACACTAAGTAAGAAAAATATTAATTACTCACATGCCTACAAACAGACTAAAAAAGAATATGATAGCATTCTGAAAAACAATCGAATTAAAACCTATGAAAATAGAATTAAATACTCAGATAATAAAATGAAATGCATGTGGACTATCAACAAAGAAATCAATGGTAAAATGTCACATAATAATGAGGTAAGATTGGAGGGAATAGCTGATGTGATAGCCAATAAATATAATGAATTTTTTGTCTCTATAATACCAAATATTTTGAAAAATCTAAAATCTTTACCATATATCGGTAATATGCTGGGCAACAATCAATCAATGTTTTTGGCATGTGTTAATGTTGGGGAAATTTGTGAGTTGGCTGGGCAGATCAAGAATAAACATAGCAGCGGCATAGATGAAATATCGACAAGCATTATAAAGAGCTCTATTATCGTTGTAAAAAAATACTATGTTATTTAATAAATGGATCATTTAAAAATGGTATATTTCCAACCAATTTGAAAATGGCTTTGATCAAACCTTTATATAAAAAGGGAGATCCTCAAAAAATGGACAGCTATAATAGGCCTATAAGTCTTTTGCCTGGGTTTTCTAAATTATTTGAGCTGGCTATGTCCAAGAGGTTGATCAGATTCATGAGTGACTGTAACTTGTTTAATAGTAGCCAGCGCGGCTTCTTAAAAGAAAAATCCACGCAAACAGCTCAGTTTTGAAATGTTTTGAAAGTGGTGAAGTCGCTCTTGGAATATTTCTAGATTTATCTAAAGCCTATGACTGTCTGGACAGGGAAATATTGGTGAAAAAAATGGAAATGTATGGGATAAGAGGGCATGCATTGAAGTGGCTGACATCTTATCTTCATGAAAGGAATCAAATAGTGGGTATAAATAAAAGCGGCCAATTACATAAATCGAAAATATTAAATAATAACCACGGAATAGCCCAAGGTAGCATACTCGGACCTATTATGTTTGTAATATTTGTTAACGACCTTTATTCTGTAGCAGACAGACCCTGTCAAACTATAATTAGTTATGCGGATGATACCAACCTACTAATAGGAAATAAAACTATGTGTCAACTCCTAATAGATAGTAAAAATCTCCTTACCTCAGTCTCTAATTGGTTCACAGAAAATAAATTAATTCTTAACACTGATAAAACAAATATTATATTTTTTAAAACAAAACAATCAAAAATGCAGAATATTAACAACTTAGACTTAATAGGTAATAGAGTATCTGTGTCTGAAAATACAAAGTTTCTAGGATTATATATTAACGAAAATTTAGACTGGCCAGTCCATATAAGTCAGTTACAAAAAAAAACTGTCGTCTGTCTGCTATGGGATCAGGGTGGTGGGTAAATATATGAACGAGAAAACTTTGAAAATAATGTATTATGCCAATTTCGAATCAATTTTAAAATACGGGATAATTTTTTGGGGTAGTGATGGAAACATTCAATCAACATTTGTTGCACAAAAGCGTCTTATACGGATTGTTAAAAAACTGGAGGTTAGTCAGTCATATAGAACGGTATTCAAACAAATGGGAATAATGACTGTGTATGCACTATACATTTTTGAATATCTTATGTTTTTATACAGAAATAAAACGTTATTTGAACAACTTGGTGATCACAGTTACAATACTAGAGCTGAGTATCTCTCTTATCCCATGCATCGCCTTCAACTAAGTGAAAAAAGCCCAGAATATATGAGTATTAAGTGTTATAATAGGTTACCTTCACAAATAAAAAGAATAACAAGTCAAAGGGCATTTAAAACTGAAATTAAAAAAATGTTGATTAACTTAGAACCTTATGGCATGGATGACTATTTTAACACGTAAAATATGAGGTATTGAATAGTGAATAATGAATTTATTGCTGTAGCCATACTACTGTATATTTGTGACGTCATTTCTTTTTGTTGTATTTCAACCAAATTTGAAATAAAGATTATTATTATTATTATTATTATTGGCAGCCGATGTCCGAGCATCCAAAGTAAAAGATGAAACAAGTGTGCTGTCATCAGCGAAGCTATATATAGGATTTTTAGTTCTTTCCAAAAGATCGTTAATGTAGAGTAAGAAAAGGGTGGGCGACAATATAGAACCTTGAGGGACTTCGGCGTTGATGTTAAATGTGTCTGAAAGAAATCTGTCCATCGCCACTCGCAGAGAACGGTCTTTAAGAAAGCTCGACAGCCATGAACAAAATTGAACCGGCATTCCGTATGCTCTCACTTTAGTTAGGAGCCCCTCATGCCATACTCGGTCAAAAGCCCCGGAAATGTCCAGTGCTACCGCCCGGGACTCTCCATGATGTTCTATTGCGTTGTTCCAAACGTGAGTAATGTGTTGATGATGATAGTTTTTTGGTAAGGTTTTTTTTGGGTATGGGCTGGACTCGCGCAGGTTTCCAGCAAGAAGGAAATATTGCTTTATTGTAAGATAAGTTAAAAAGTCTACAAAATACCGGTGTCAATTCGTCACCGCATGTCTTAATTACGATGACTGGATATCGCCAGGACCAGAAGCTTTTTGGAGTCATGATCATCTCGCTCGTGCTTGCCGTTGCAGCTCAAGGATTTTCTGGTTTTGACTAACCCATGCACGTTCCTACTTTTATAATAGCCAACCAACCTGAACTTACAATCTGTTATCATACCCGAGTTGAGTTGAAAACAGACCGATGGGCGGAACCATTATTCTTATCAAGAAAAATATTATTACACAAGCTGTGCCGGGCATATTAAACTATAACCATATTGAAGGTATATTCATTAAAGTAAAAATCAAACATGGGTGGGTGAAATTGGCTTCTGTTTACTGCAGTCCCACGGTCAAATATGGTGGAGGTTGTTTGGCAAAGATTTTTGATAGCAATGACGCGGTTATCATAGGGGGAGACCTCAAGGCCAAAGAATACGGGACTGATTTCACAGCCGGCTGTTCTGTCGCTAGTGGAGTATGGCAATCCGGCGGAAAAGGTAACAAGGATCAGAACAAATTGTTAAAAATGTACACCGATCCTAAAGAAAAAGTTGAACTGTTGTCTGACAGTCTAACCAAGCAATTCAGTGAGTTTGCAACTGCGAACCCCACACAGGATGCGCGGGTCACTAGAACTATCCAGTAGGCCAACAAGGGCGCCTCGGTCAATAGTTGCTAAACCGTTGAACTTATGAGAACATTCTCTTAATAAAAACTTTTGGCGTTTCATCTCTACAATCAAAAAAATATTTTTAAGTATACAGGGTGTTTCAAAAGAGAGTAATATCAAAAATTAATTAATTAATTTTGTTAAATGGAACACCCTACATTTTTATGTGGCGTATGAAGCCCCGATGGGTTCTGAGCTCAACTTTTAATTTGTATGTGGATCGAATGCAGCGTTGCCAACTTATAAATAAAACAATAAAAATTGAGTCAAAAACATACTTTTTTTAAACTATTAACTCAAAAATGGATATCAATTCATCGTACATGCGTTTAAAAAATATTTATCTTCACTTAGTCCCAGTAATGTTATAGTCAGGGTTGAAAAAATCATGATTTTTTTGAAAAACATCAAAAACCGCGATTTTTGATTTTTTCGATTTTTAAAATTTTTTTTTCTATTTTTATTTTTATCTATTTTTTCCTATAAATAAGTTTAATAGAAGAATATTTTTTGTGTTTTTATGTTTTTGATTTTATTCCCACCGTTCTTCAAATTTTAATGAAGATAGTTCCTGTCGAAAAACGCTCAGAGCTGCAAATTCCTGTCAGAACAAGAAACCCCTTCACTATTTATATAAAGATGCGTCCGCCCTAACTCATACGTAAGTCGCCACAAAATATACCCATTATTCAAAAAGAGTTCTTCATAATAAGACAATTACTTTGTGCTGCTGCTTCTTCCGCATCAGCCGAGAGAATTTTCTTAACATTTGGTTTAGTCCATTCCAAACTCAGAAATCGACTAGGAACAGAAAAAGTTGAAAAATTAGTTTTTTTGTACAAGCACTACAATTAACTAAAAGAAACATTATTGAGGTAACTGTATCATTACTTTTTTGATATAATAAACCATCAATTAAAACTGAAAGTTTTTATTTTCTCTTAATTATAACTTATGATTTTAATCATGATTTAAATTGAAAAAAAATCAAGTGATTTAAATCGCGATTTAAATCATTTTAACAACATAACAAATCCTTTTAACCCCGGTTATAGTAGCTTGCACTATGCTTGCAGCAGTTTTAATACGGCGTCATAGCGTTACCATGGGAACCCGATGATACGATCAAACAGCTGACGACCATTTTACAATGTGTAAACGGGCGCACTTGGATTATTAAACCCCCTAGAGACATAATATAATTGGTATTGATATTAGGGCAACATTTTATATTTTTTTTTTTTGGTGAAGTACCGATTTACTTACTTCGCCCGGCAGGTAATGTCAGCAACCCAGAGACGAAATTTACTTTTTATCCCGGTTGGGCGCCACTGATAACACAGACGATGATAAATGATTACTATTTGCATGAATGTACCTTTTCGGAGCCCCAAGTTTGTACTGTGTCCCCTTAATTACATATGAACGAATATTAAAAATATGTTATGCAAACTTAAATAAATTAACAGCCGTCTATTGTATCCCATTTGTTGCATAAACTGCAAGATGGTATACTCTGCTATGAACAGTAGCGTGTGTGAAAATGAACTCGAAGAAATTAAGGCTTTATTCTACTAAAGTTTTAAGTGACATTTACTGGGCTGATGATAAAAAACATAATAATAATAATTATGAACCTATATTGCTATCAGACCGCCACTGATGTAACCATTGACGCGACGGTAAAGCTTCGTTTACACTTGGCAAGTTTACCGGCGTAAAGTACTTTCCGCCACTAAGGCCCAATTGTATAGGTTGGGATTAACTTAAAAGTGGAGGTTAATCCAGGAGTTAGCTGTAAAATGTATTGTATAACCAGAGGTTACCTCCGACCCTAGAATTAACCCTCAACTCGTGGATTGGGTATGAGTTAACTCGCAATCTTGGGATATGTTTGTTTCTGAACCTATTTTACCATTTGATTGAATCTCGATTGCTGCGTAATTATAGAGTAACCCTATATGGATGTTTTCGATGATGTAAACTATCTTCTCTCAGATGACGAAGAACATTCGGAGATTATTAACGTAGTTGAGAATGTGCGAAGATCTCGGGTTTTTAAACCTCGGATATGGACTATGGGATAGATTTAGAATTCATTGCAAATTTTAGAATATGGTACCAAATCACCAAAGATATTAATGTCTTATTATTACATTATAACTAAAATGTCTTTGATATCAATGCTGACGACATCAAAAGCCTTTTGCAGGTCAACAACCACTGCAACAATCAACAATTATTATCAAGTACTACCGATATGTGGTCCATGAAGTCCGAGATTGCACTAAGCGTGCTGCTGTTCTTAACGAATCCATACTGAAACTGATCAATCTCGACATATTCTTCTACAAAGCTGTCATCCTTTTTTTAATTATTCTTTCTAATATTTTTGAAAATACACTAATGACTGTTATTGGCCTGTGTCCCTTTTACTAGTTTTAAAGACTGAAGTTACTTTGCTTATTTTTAGTTCTTCAGGATAAACACCTTCTTCATTAATTTGTTAATGTTGCGAAAGTATTTGAGATATTATTTTTTAAATTTAATTAATCCCTAACAGTAACTCCATCGTGCCCTGGGGCTGAGCCTTTTTTCAGCTTAGATGTGACTTCGCTAATCTCTTGTCCGCTTGTTAATTCCACCTACATGGTATTTTTGCACTCTATTTCCTGAAATGTCCGGTTGCTCTGCGCAGTCCGGATCTCAGTATCAAGTTCATCCAATATGGGTATGAGTTAACTCTAATTTTTAACATAGGTATTATTATCTTCTCTCAGAAGACGAAGAAGATTTGGGGATTATTAACGTAGTTTAGAATCTGCGAAGATCTCGGGTTCTTAGGCCTCGCATTGAGAATATGGATTATGAGATAGATCTAGAATTCATTGCAAAGTTTAGAATATCAGAACCTTCTGTAGGAGTGCTAATTTAAGTGATTGACTAACGCCTGAAAAGAAAAATGTGATGCCAATTCAACAAAGACATTAATGTCTTTGCAACTTACAAATCAAAAAATACTAAATACAAATAAAGTTGCAAAGTTAGGTTACTTTTAAACGACATGAATATGACAATTAGCAAATGAGATGTGAAAACAGACAGCAATTTTGATATTCCCATCGCTCTGAAGTGAGCAGTTTTATGGATTAACCCCATCCTATACAATTGCAACAAAAACCTCCCTTATATTACCTTTAGCTTTAATTTGAGGGCAAATTTTCTGTAGTAATATATTAAGGGATAGGGAAATTATCGAAAATCATTCCGAAGATTTTTTGCCGTGGAAATCGCTCGAGGGCTTGCCCGAGAGCGATTTCCTAATGGCAAAAAATCTGAGAATGATTTTCTGATTATTTCCCAATCCCGAAATGTATTTTGAAGATTATTTACCAAATAAAAAACTAACGATTTCTGACGGGTGAGATTTTCACTTTTGACAAGGGTGATTTTCACCGGAGAGCGGGAGATTATCGCTGGATTTCTGACGGGTGAGATTTTCACTTTTGACAAGGGTGATTTTCACCGGAGAGCGAAGATTATCGCTGAATAATCAGGTGAAAATCAACCCGCTTTTATAATGGATGAGGTAAATAATCATATTAATTCTATAGTTAATTTCAACTTATACAATTGGGCCTAAACATGCCAGGTCTAAGCTGCAGGAAAGTACTTGCTACTTGTCGGCGAGTGACTTGCTGATTATAGAACTGGCTAGTTTACATTTACATAAAGTTTAACGAACACACGCATAAGTTAGAACGAGATAACGTATTTAGTAGTTATTTGTAATATACCTCAGTGGCGGCTCGTCGTATAAAGCAACTGAGGCCGGGCCTCACATGTAAAATTAATAAATTATTTATTTAAATATAAAACGTTTTTTAACTAATCTCCAATCATTAAAAGTATCAACACAATAGAACATTAAATTACCATCAAAGTTCAACATATTATCTTTTAAATTTAGCGCGCACCCGTCCAACATTAATTTTAAAAACTGAAATCGTTGCCCGACCGCATAAAAAGAAAATTGTAATCCCAAAAACTTGAGCTGCCTTTACGTCACAAATCGCTTATAAAACGCTATGCTCTCCAACCCGGCACCTCCACCGCTTTAATCGCGCACAACAGGAAAAATAGCCAAATTTTGCAGGCGAGTGAGGCCCACTTATTTGGCCCTATATAGTATTATTTTTACAGTAGCTTGCAATGGCTTGCATGTTGCCAAATTTTGATTGAACAGGGACACTTATTGACTTATTTACTTATTATTTAAATGTTTTATTTTTCAAAACATAAAAAAATAAGTCAGAAATGATTGATAAATGTTTTCATTGTTCTATAAGATATTATTAATAAATATGCAATTAAATCCCAATAACAAAAAAGTAAAAAACAGATAAAAATTAAAGATTACAGGTGGGTGCCTAGTGCCTATTTGAAACTTGGCAATGTTTTATTGTTAACAGGCTCATATATTTTTTCTTCTCGTAGGATCAGGTGTCGGCTTATTAGGTTTAATTAGATCGTTGGAAAAGCCCTTTGCCGTTAGGTTACGAGTTACGACGCGTGCCAATCGTTTGTGATTGTTAAACTATCGTGATTTTAGATTTTCGAGGCGGGTCTGCGGGTTAAAGTACTGACTGGCATAAGTCCATTAGCTTTTATGGTGTTAATGTAAACATATAGATGCTTAGAATTTAAATAGGGCATAAGTTTTAGATATTTTGAAGTGTACCGTTAGAAACGGCAGTTTTTGTTAAACATTCGTCGGGTACGCCTTAAGATTTGTATTTGTCGATGTTTGAGCCTATTCGTACATAAATAAGTTGATTATTAAACTATATCACTAATATATTTCGTTATTTCTGTAGTAGTTCTTACAAGAGCAAAATAGAGACACAATAGCGGATGCACTGAGAGAAATTGACCCTGACCTTGCAAATTGAATATTTTTCTCGTGAAACCTAGTATTTCAAAATAATTATATTGCTGGTTGAATTCCTAACTATTCATTTTAAGCCAATGACCTTGAAATCGCGAAAAATTTTCGTCTGCGGCGCTATTTTCTGGCCTCTCCCCCTTATACACCCACGAGCCGCCACTGATATACCTAAGTGTTAAAAATACATTTCTGAGGCACGCATTTGAAAGTTTGCAGAATGACCGAAGCGAAGCAATGAAAAGTAATAACACAGTAACAAATTAAAATATTATAATGTTTAATAAATTGGAAGCAGATAGATATTAATAGTGTTGGAGAAAGGTTCAGTTGTCTAGTTGCTTAATTTAATAACAAAAACAAGTATAAATTCAAAGTAAAGAAAGTGCGGCAACACCGCTGTCTGCAATCTTTTAATTTCTCTTCGGTGCATCAAAACTACAAATTCACATGGAAACAAGAAAAGGCTGTTAACTACAGTCAGGTTCTAAAACGTATTAAACGACTTAAACGAAGTGTTTATAGCGTACGTGATGTAAACAAAGGATTTATTGTTATGCAACCAGATACACTAACGTGTTAATTGAAACGGTATGACGGGATGTTACTGTATGTACGAAACGGATGATATATCGAAAATACGACTTAACATGTTTTGACAAAAGAGATCTGTAACAGCTCACGTGGGGAGCAGATGGTTTCCCTCGCGATTTACGCGAATTTTTTTGTGTTTTCGTGGTACTCAAGCCAAGTAATTAAGTCGGTCAGTTCGCGGTGTTATCGCGAAGATATACTAATGTGATTAGTATATCCAGACTTAAGTAGAGTTCCGTATCGTCTCCTCGCGGCAGTTTTGCGCGGGTTTAGTTGACTTTATTCAAGCCATGAAATCGTTTGGAAAATCCGCGGTATTATATCCCGAAGGTGTAACTAATGTGATTATTACACCCCAAACTCAAGTTCCGTTTTATCTGTTGAAGTAACGTGGTCAATTCGCAATGAATGCCCGAAGGTAAAATAACGTAGTTATTATACCACGACACGAGTCCTGTTTATCTATTGTAAAAAGCAGTCTCAAGTTTATACGACAAATTATTATCGAAGGTTTAAGAATACAGTAGTGCATCCCGATATTATTGTTTGTTTAGTGATGTAATGTTAGTGATGTAAAAATGTATAGCTGTTTTAACGCAGTAAGTAGTTACCATACTAAGTTGTAAAAGTAAAAATCATTTGCTGACACGCAGAACGGATGTGAAGATGAGTAAATAAAATACCAGACGTAAATAGATATATTTTGTGTGAGAAAAAGCCTTTTATTTCAACTGACATATTTTGAACCACGCAACCTATGGAAGTACGGTAAACAATTTATGTTTGGCGCAAGCAAATAAAGGCGGCGCCAACAAATAGCATCGTATATAAATTCATTGTAGTTAACATTTGTCAATAGAACCTAACAACCATGGTTGGCTTAAGCTGGATTCATAGTTGCCATAACGTAAGAATTAAAACGTAACCAAAGAGTAACCCAACTAATAGAGAACAACGGCCAGACACAATCGCAAACACGTAAAGGTATACGATTCTTCTTTTCATACGTCATTTTACGTAAAGAAATAAGTACGGGAGCTCCTTTAAATAAGAATTACGGCACCGACGCGCAAAAACCTTGACCGACGCGTACCGACCACACACAAGTGAAAATGACAGCCTGCCATTGGTATCTTCTGATTGGCCAGGTCTAGACAATCGATCCGGCAAATTTGATCTTCGGTACCTCTCGCAACTATTCGGGAGGACTCGGCCCTACACGTCTTGGTTCATGTCACGTATACGGGGTCCGTGAAGAACCGTCACTCTACGTGACACGCAAACGTGCGGAATATGATGCGTATCGAAATTTGCAGACTGAGCATGCGCACGTAAATGTTTACGTGTTACTTTTGCTGCTTGCGGGGTTGCCGTTGTTCTCTAATAATTGGTTAGGTTACTCTTTGACGTAACGTTAAAGCCGTAAGAAAATAAACATGTGATTAGCAACGGATTACAAATTGTTTAATTTTATTTCTTACGATACGGCTTCGGTCGAAATCGATGGTACTCGTACAAATCCGTTATATCCGTCCATAAATTTGGAATGTTCTTCTATTTAATTACGTTCTTGCTAATAAATAAGAACACAATATTGATCCAACTATAATTATGTTTTCAACAGAATTCAGGTTAGTTGAATCAACCAACAAATTGTTTTACCAAATATCACACTTAAACTACGAATTCGTAACAAGGTTCTTTAGCTATTTGGAACTATGAATAAGTACGTCGTTACGGCTTACGTCTCGCGTCTTATCGACTATCGATTACGTCTAACGTCTTACGTTACGGTAACTCTGAGCGCACCTTTAGTATTTTTTGACGTTTACTTTTAAAATTAAACATTTCACTTTTAACTTTAAGGCACTAGTGCAAAATTACATTTATAGCACGTTTGTATAAAAAATCTTTTCAAGCAATTAAGTACCTACAAGAAATATGATTTAAAAACATTGACATGAATATACAGAAAATCACTTTTAAAAAAAAAAGACACAAAACAAAACAACAAGGGTGAACGCAGCTTAAGAAATCGGAATAAGAAGAGAAGCAAGGTATGAGTGCATTTCATCTCCGTTGCTGTTTAATTTTTATCCGGAAGCATATTTTAACGAGATGATTTTAGAAGTTACTGCTAGTCTCAAGTTCGTATATTTTGGTATATTTACATTCTATATTTAACTCCGGGTTCACGTTTCATGTACACATTTTGCCCAATGCTATTTCATGCATGGATTCTTGTCTGAGCCTACGTTTTACTTTTATTGTTTACTATTTCATCAGCTAATGTTTTATTTTATATTTGCCCCATTGTTTCTTTTTCTGTGCTTTTTGACTTGCCTTGTATTATTCATTTTTTATAAGTACACCCACTACCACCTAAGTTATCTTTGTTGTTATTATATCTTCCAATTTTTTGGTTTTTACTAAAGTCATTCTTCTCGCCTAAGGTAATTCATCTCTGTAACTTGTATCTTACTTTTTTATGTTTTTTAATACCTATGACTCACAGCTAAAGCCACCGTATAGGTCGGTTATCTGAGGCCAAAGGTTAACATGGGTCTGTAGATGGTTTCAAAAGACTTGTCGTTCGTTTTATTCAGGATTTCCTTCCGACTAACCAGATTTGCATTGGATAATTCTTGCGCTTTTTTCTATTTCTTATCATTGTCTTTCATTTCTGCTCCAAAATATCTAATATTTCACTTGTTCTATATTTACATTACTGATTTGTATTATGATATGAACGATAAATGGATAGTTAAAAAAATTATAAAAAAACTATTTTTTTTTAAACTTTGACATCCTGTACATCAAAAACTCCGGACACATGTTCAATGAACTTTTTCTCTTAAAACATCATGAGGAATCATCCTCTTAAGCTACGTACCGTACTTCTGAAACAACCTACCTAAGCTTTTATTGTAAACGGTTACTGAGTCATATTTAATTAAATTGTATAAAACCAGTAAGTACCAGTTTAACTTAATTTTCAGGTGTGTTTATTTTTTTGATAATTTGTAAATAAAAGTAATTAATTCATTTGTCTAAAAATTTAACCTAGATTTGGTTAGATATGGGTTTTTCAGTCCAAGCCCTCTTGGATGGAAATAATTTTTGCTCACACGGTACTATATTTTTAGAATTTTAAATATTATTTATTTATTGTCAAAAACATTTTATTTCAATAATATTGACTACACTTGGCACGAAGCCACCAATGAACAAAATAGTATAAAATATGATGACTGCCAATTCAATGAAATGAAAATATCTGCTTTACTCGTGTTTATTATGTTATACTTCGTTCAAACTGCCAGAAGGTTCAAATTAGAAATTTGAATAAATAAATTATTCGACTCGTCGTTTCTAAATCGTAAAAAATGTCAAAACATTAGATTATTTTAAATTTAACTGGGAATTGCTGCTTATAATAGTGTGACTTTTGAATAAATTATAAGTATTTTCATTAATATGCCAGCCTTTATACAGGGTACAAAAAAGCCTGGAATATCTATTATAAATATTCCTTATAATCAATTTTCTTGCGCCAGACATCAGTCTTTTGCTCTTGTTTTTTGTTGTAGGTATCTTGTCGATAACAATCTTGAAAGGTTTTGATTTCGAATTTTTTATTTGATTTTCTTCTCATCTTCTTCTATTTTGGTCTTACATGTTTACGTAGGTACACTATATGTAAGTACAGGTGTTATTATTGTCTTGTAGATCAACGTTTTCGCCTTGACGCTCATTTTGTTTCTTTTGTCCAATAATGAATAGACTGCAGTTAATTGACCTTGTGCCTTTGTAAGTCTCTCTGTAACGTTGTCGTTTCACAATAATTTCCTGTCAAACGTGAGGCCAAGATATTTAATCTTATTCCTCCAATTAATTTGTGCATTGCTCACTCTTACTCTTGTTTGGGGTAGTTTTGTGATCGTTTTTAAAAGTAAATTGCTTGGGCCTTACCATCATTAGGACAAAGTTTCAAAGAGTCCACTCATCTCTGAAGGAGATTGATATGGCGTTGCAAACAAAGGACTACAACCCAGGGCAGCTTCGAGGTTGCAGTAATCGCAGTATCATCAGCGAACAAATACAATTGGGTGCGCGGATCCCGCGGGATATCACTAGCATAAATATTGTATAGTAGAGAGGCCAGTGGCGACCCCTGTGGCACTCCCGCCTTAGCGTTTCTGACGCTTGAAATTGTATTTTCTGATGATACCGCGAATGTCCTCGGTATGAAATCAAAACTATTATCAAATAATTCAGTATACCCAATCTTATCATCTTTAATATGAGACTATTATTCTAAACTTTATCGAATGCCTTAGAATCGTCGAAAAATACTGCCCCTGTTGATTTGTGGTCGTTAAATCCTCTCAGTATGTTAATCGCTAGTCGCGTTGTTTGGCGCACCGTGCAATGAACAGCTTGAAATCCAAACTGCTCCGGTGGTAAAATATTGTTATTTAATATAAAATCGGTTATCCGATTTAGTACTAGTTTTTCAACAATCTTGCCAAGACACAATAATAAACTTATCGGTGTATAACTGACTGCTAACCTTAAATCTTTACCTGTCTTAGTACAACTTTTCCCCTTTTCCAAGTATCGTGGAAGCAACCTCTTTTGAGTATAGCCTGGGCTATGTTTACTTCATCCAAAACTGGATTTTCTGGCAAAAGCTGCGTCCCTAATATCGTCGAAACTGGTCGCTTTTTTTGCTTTAATATAATGTAAAGCAGACCGAACTTCCTCAGATGTTACTTGCGAAATGTTACCTTCGCGATGATCCATGGTTCTGTATACTTGAATGGTCCTGACGATTCGCGCGTCCCTTTCCAAATCGTTACTGGGAAATTCACTGAATTGTTCGCAGAGACTGTCTGCAAGCAGTTCAGTCGTTTCCTCTGGATTTGTGAGTATCTGGCCTGTATTTGGATTTCTGATGAAGGACATGGGTTTCTTTCCTCCTTTAATTAAGGAGCGAGTGAATTCGTATACTGTGTTATCCTCGATTTTTAATCCTTTAATTTTATCAGAACAAATTCTAGATTCTCTTGCATTTAATGCTGTTCTAATGGCTAGAGTCATCTGATTCGCCTGCGTTTTTATGCGCGGATCGCCAGTCCTGTATGTTTGCTTCAGCATTCTATTTTATTTTTGATCATCTGAGTAATTTCGGGTTCTATAGCGCCCCGTTTACAAAATCTAGACGTTTTCGTTTTTATTCATTTTTATGTTTTTTATAAATATTTCCAAAACGATTGAATTCACTTTTATTTTCCGAAGAAAGTTGTTAAAAGTTGTTAAAAGTGGCATATGTTGGAAAGATAAAAACATTTCTGTAACCATACAGATTTGGGCATAAAGAACATTAACTTTTATTTTAAATTGAACGTTCTGTATATTTTTGAAGACTCGACCACAGAACAATAAAGGGTTAGGACTCGACTAAGTTCCTTTATAGATAAATTTAATGATATCGAGGTTGCTGGGTTTATCTGTCACACTAATAAACCCTGTCAAGTTACAGAAATGGGGTTTTTCGTCCATCGTATGACGTTTTAAACCAGTGGTTCCCAACTTTTTTTGTTTCGTAGACCACTTGCCATGTTTTCGGTTTTGGATAGACCTCCTGCTTACCTAATATTGAATTTTTGCAAATTTATCAAGTTCAAATGTGTTTTTGAGAGCTGGTATAGTGCTACCCTCTTTTAAAGATTTAAATTTCTGTTTGTATGTGTATTTGTGTAAACTGTATTGAAGTGTAGTGTGAAAAACTTTAGAAAACACATGTTAAGTTTTCTACATTTATTAATTAAATTCTAATTAAAACGAACCCAATTAAAAATTAGTATCTGTTACATAAAATTTTTGACATTCGGCATCAATTTAGTTAGGTTTAATCTTAAATCTCCTCGGTTAGTGATGTCTATTTTATTTCTTTTTTTTTTTGTTAGGAGATTGGCAACTGCGCTGAAACCTCTTCCCAGTAGGTTTTCCTGAATAGAGGGCATTTAAATGTTGAACGTAGGTTGAAACGTCATCTTCCTGGCAGTTTGTCTGTGACAAATTGGGAAACTGGAAAAATTCGCTTCGTCCAATATTTTGCTTTATTAGCTTAGCTCTGCCAAGAAACGCTGAAATGATGGACTTTGTTTTAATCAAATTTAGGCTGTCACCTTGTAACTGCAAGTTAACCTTATTAAATTTAGCAAACAAATCTATTAAATAACCTATATCTGGTTTCCACTTGATCAAATTTTCTTTTAAAATTGGATCTCTCGCATCCAAAAACTCTAAAACAGTCTCAAAAAGTGCAACAAATCTGGTCAAACATATACCTCTCGACAGCCAGCGTACTTCAGTGTGAAGGACTAATTGATGAAAATGACTGCGCAAGTAAATGCCTATTTAACTCGTTGCTTCGGATTCGGCTTGCAGCGTTAATGACTAATTAAAAAAATTCATGCAATCTACTACTCGGATTTTTAGCGACTAAATGTAATCGATGAATGATGTCAGTGTATTGCTAATACCCCGGGTACATTTTGTTTTAAATGGCTTAAAAATCCACGATACCGCCCAACCATGGCATGTGCTCCACCTGTTGCTACTGACATTGTATTTGATAAGGGGATTGCTTTTTCCATGAAGTAGTCCCTCAAAACATTAAATATTGATTCGCCTTTAGTGTCGGTTGTCAAAGTTCTCGCGAAGAGTATTTCTTCGTGGATTTCTTGATCCATAGTAAAACGAACATATGCCAATAATAATGCTTCACCAGGTAAAGTTAACTCGTCCAGCTGAATAGAGAATTAAGCAACAAATCTATCTATGTATGTGGATTATTGCATTTATTGCTTAAATGAGATCTACTATCGTGGACCCCCATTTACATGTAATAGACCTCCAATTTTTTTTTCGCTGATATGGACCCCTTGCAAGTCGTCGTCGACCCCTGGGGGTCAATATAGACCACGTTGGGAATCACTGTTCTAAACTATATCGATGCGCCAATTTCAAAAAAGATGTTTTTTTTCCCCGGAAAATGTCAACAGTAAATTTTTCGGTCTTTTTTCAGAGCTAATTTAGGTTAGTTTTCATTTATTTTAACAAAGTAGTGTATAGAGTAAAACCTCTGCTTGCGACCGCCTCAATAAAGTGACGACCAGCGTTTAACAACCAGTTATGAATTCCCCATAGTTGAGAATGGAAATCTCGTTATTTTATGCTCCTCCTTACCGACCCATCTGTTAAACGACCGCGGACATTCATCATCGGAATTTTTAGTAAACATTAATGCTAAAAACACCCTCCATTAGGGGCAGTAAAACCCGACCCGACAATTCTTAAGAAATATAAATAGAAATAAAGGTCTGTCTTTACCACCAAATACCTTTATTTGCCCCTCTAGGGTAGAAAACAAAATACATGAAATGATGAAGAATTAAAATAAATTTCTTAACATTGTTGTACTAGTTTCGACTTTAGGGAAAGTCATCTTCAGCAACTAATCATTTAAGAAATTTTGTTATAAAAAGTAGTTAAAACAGTTGGGAAAACAATGGGTGATTCAACAATAAAATACAATGAAATGCAGATTATGCAACCATTGGAATAGACAGCAGCTTATTATAAGGACGAAGTATCTCTATGCAATGGTAGGAGATGATTTAAACGCAAGTAGGATAAAAGACCCTAATCATAATACAGTGATTTAAGAATGTTGAAATTAGAACATGTTGTAAAAGAAGAAATTCATTCCTAATTTAAAATGAAACTGACTTAGTGAGGGGACATGTATATTGTTGTGGTGGATTAGATTTTATGTAAATTAAATTAAATGAAATTGCTTCTCCTTAAAATTGTCAAAACAAAACTATGTCATTTCTGGTAAAAAATTTGGGAATACATCTGAAACGAGAAAATTTCTAATTTTAGAAAATTTTTTTTTTTGGAAACCAATAAAATATATCTAATCACATTACTTAACGGTTTGTTATATATGTTATAATATTAATGTTATTGATTATGTACTCACCAAGTGGTCATTATTCACATGTTATATTATAAAATAAAATAAAATTTCTTTTAGTAAATTCAAAACATCGTATTAATGTAGGGAATTCTTAGTTTTGATTTTCGTCCTGTTACCAGGTGAAGAAATCATTTGGTGAATTAACTTTATCATTAAAAATAGTCGAATGGCGTTGCAAAATGGTGAGTACCTAGAATTGGTACTACTAGGTACACGTTTAATTTTCTTTTTTATGCTTTTTTTAAAAATCATGTTTCCGGTAATCAACTGTCAAGTCCAATGGTGGCAAATTTAAACAGGAATCTACAAAATTTCTTAAATGATTAGTTGCTGAAGATGACTTTCCCTAAAGTCGAAACTAGTACAACAATGTTAAGAAATTTATTTTAATTCTTCATCATTTCATGTATTTTCCATAACCCTTGTTTTCTACCCTAGAGGGGCAAATAAAGTTATTTGGTGGTAAAGACAGACCTTTATTTCTATTTACAATCTCGCCACAGAACATGGACTACTTCTTAAATTAAGAAATATACTTACATACACTAATTACTTTATTGCAGGCGGATCCACTTAATTTGCTTTAAAGGCTGATACGTCGGGTGTTAATATTAGTTTTTTTTTAAACAGTTTTTGTATATTTTGGGACTAGCGTGAATATTTAAAGATGGCGGAAAAAGGAAATGTCCTTCTTTAAGCGATAAAATTGAAATAATCGAGGAAAGTAAAAAAACTGGTTTAAGTAGCAGGAAATTGGCTGAAAAATTTAAAGTGGGTATGACCCAAGTGACTATGTTGCTTCAATATAAAGCAGAAGTTAGAAATTCGTCTCAAAAAGGTGGCAACGGTGAACAAAAAAGAAAATTTCCCAAAACTGGCAGTGGACCAAGTTGTTTTTAACTGTTTTGTGAGGCGCGAAACAAGCACTTACCAATATCCGGGTCCATAATACAAGCAAAAGCTTCGAATTCGCTCAATGTCTAGGACTAGATAACTTCAAGGTATCAAATTGACCGTTAAAAAAATTCCGTCGTCGGCACGAGAAAATGTATGGCTAATCAGCCGATGTCAATATCGAAGACTTCGAAGAAGAAGATAATGTTCAGGCCGCACAACTGTTTCCTAACATTAAGGACAAATTTGTGAACTTGGAACAATTTGCTTCAATTGATAAAGATTTGCTAATAGAAAGTGCAGAATTGACTATCATCGAGTGTATTGAAGAGATCCAAGAAACGGATGAAACTACTCCCCACCCTGAGGCAGAGGAAGAGGAACTTAAACTTGCTCCAGTGTCGAAAATATCAAGCCTATCTGAAGCCTGCACAAGTTTGAGAGACTTTGTAATAATACTAACAATTTTGTCAAGTTTACAAATATTTCTCAGTTGCTATTAAAACGTGAATCTGAATTTTATAAAAATAAAATAAAAAATATGAAGTAATCATTAATTTCTGATCATTTTAGAAATAAGAATTTTAGAGAAAACATACAGTACATTTCATAATATACAAGGTGGCAAAAAAGTCGCGCATAATGCCGGTAACTTTTGAATTACTTCATATACGAAAAAGTGACCTTTATGAAAGTTATTCGGTAAATTATTCCCCACATTTCTACCCGCATGAATTTGTTCTGTCATTTTTGGTTTGGTTGCCATAGAGACCAACTTACTTTTTTTTAAATGGAACACCCTGCATATTTGGATTCTACTGGGAAAACTATGAATTATTTGTATTTCAAATTTTTATTTATTTAAAATTGCAACAAACTTTATAATAACAAAATAAATAGCCTAGAAAATTACTTAACATCGGAATAATGAACAAGTTTAGTGAAACCTTGTCAGTGGATCAGGTGTCCAAAATGCCCACCATTTTCTGCTAAGCAGGGCGCCAGTTGATTCCTGAACCCGACTGCAACGTTTAAAAGGAAGTCCTCTGAAATGGCCCGAATTTCAGCACTAATTCTGACTTTTAAAGATTCTAAGTCATTAAAACAGTTAACGTAGACTTTGTTCTTTAAGTGTCCCCACAAAAAGAAGTCGAGCGGGGTTAAGTCCGGGAATCGCGCTGCCCAGTCAATAGCACTTCTTCTGCCTATCCAATGTCCTGGAAATTGTTCGTTTATGTAATGTCTAACATTTGCCGCATAATGCGCAGCTGCTCCATCTTACTGGAAACATACCTGTTCGTTTATGCCATTATTTGCACCCGGTAAAACCATTCTGCAAAAAGGAATTATGTGATTCCTGAGGAGGTCCAGATATTTTTCGCCATTCAAATTAGCATCTATGAAAAAAGGTCCCACAATATCTCTACCAGCAATACCCGCCCAAAAATTAACTTTTTCGGGCCTCTGAGTATGACCTTCCTAGATCCAGTGGGTATTCCGAGCAGACCAATAACGATAATTGTGTCTATTAACAATGCCATTTAAATGGAAAGTATCTTCATCCAAGAAAATGATATTTGTTGCGAAGTTATTATCGTTATTGCATATTTCCATCATCAGCACACAAAATTCAGCTCTTCTATCAAAATCGTCCTTATTTAACTTGTGCACCAACTTTATTTTGTAGGGATTCAACTTCTCCTGCTTAAACAAATTTGTCACTGACTAATGAGACACATTAAAATCCATTGCCATTGGTCTGGCCTGGATGATTGTGTTGGATTTTCATGTATTGAGAGCATGATATTTAAAGCTTTGTCTGCCCCGGTTGCTGTTATAGGTCGACCTGATCTAGCGGCTTCCCTAACACTGCCTGTTTCTCGAAACTTCATTACTACTCGACACACCGCTGACTGATTTATTGGAGGCCTATTTGGATATAACTCATTTAAAAGTTGACAAACCTGATCCTGCGATATCTTTATATTGCCGTAACCGCTCATTATTAAAATTTCAACTCGTTGTTTCCCATTCAGATGAACCATAGTATAAACAAATTAGAAATCAGACACAACAGAAAAATTAAACAGGAACTCAATATTGACACCTTTTAGGTCGCTGTCATGAAAACACCTTCACTCAACTGGTGTGTATTAGGTAGGAATAATTCAGAATTATAATTAGGAAGTTTTCCATTATTGGGCTGTCGTTATCTCGAAAACGCTTACAGATAGGTGAAAATTTGAAATACAAAAAATTCAGAGTTTTCCTAGTAGAATTCAAATATGCAATCATATGCAGGGTGTTCCATTTAAAAAAGTAAGTTAGTCTCTATGGCAACCAAAGCAGAAATGACAGAAAAATTTCATGCAGGTAGAAATGTGGGGAATAATTTACTGAGCAACTTTCGTAAAGGTCACTTTGTCGTAATTCAAAAGTTACAGGCATTATGCGCGACTTTTTTTTGCTATTGTGTATATGTTAGTTTGTACGTGCAGCATGTACATATTGGTAAATTGGCTACATCTCACTTAATTTTATTGCTGATAAATTTAAACAAGAAAATTTAAAATTATTTATTAATGAAGCAAAAGTTAGATTATATACAAAATTTTTAAATGACATTTTGTACTGAGTTTTGAACGGTATTAACAAAAAACTTGTTGTAATATAGCTATTAATATAACGAGATTATTATGCGATTTATAATAGTCGAGGACATTGCTAGGTGACGAGGCGACAGCCGAGTCACCCGCAATGTCCGAGACGGTGTTAAATCGCTAATAATCGAGTTATATTCAAAGCTTTATCGTATCATTGACAACGGCGATGCGAAAATAAAAACAAGGTGTTTTGTCATTTCATTTTGGCATTTCAAAAAGTCATCATTAAAATCATGCAAGATTTTGATATTCCTGACGATATAATAGCTGCAGCCAACATTATAAGGTTGAACTTGCTTCCGGACAAATCTAAAATCCATTATGAAAAAGAATATCGGCAGTTTTGTGAGTGGCGAAATAACGTACATGTTCAAGGTGCAGAAGAAACGGTATTGCTGGCGTATTTCGCAAAACTCTCTGAGGAATACTCTGCCTCATCCTTATGGCCGAAATATTCCATGTTACGAGCGACTTTAGAACTGAAGGAAAGTGTGGAAATCGACAAATACGGCGCCTTAATACGTTTCATCAAGAAGAAAAATGTTGGATATAGAGCAAAAAAATCAAAAGTTTTTACAAGAGAACAAGTCAACGGATTTGTGTGTTCTGCCTCAGACGAGAAGTTTTTAATGATGAAAGTGGCTTTTTTAATTGGAATTGGAGGAGCCTGTCGAACTAATGAATTAGCGAAGATGACCACGGAAGATGTTGACGTTTTAGAGGACAAGCTGATTGTTACTATTCCCGACTCAAAAACCCACAAGAAACGTATTTTCGCTGTGATATTTGACGGCGAAGTCAATCCTGTGCTTTTATTTAAAAAGTACGCAATGTTAAGGCCAGACCATGTCACTCACCAAAGATTGTTTGTATCATATAGAAGAGGGAAATGTACGGTACAGCCCTGCGGCATTCATTTCTTCTCTAAAATACCTCAAAAAATAGCTGAGTATCTCTCACTTGAAAATCCTAATTTGTATACTGGTCACAGCGTTAGAAGATCTTCGGCAAATTTTCTTGTTAATGCTGGAGGAGATATATTAGACCTACAAGAACTTGGTGGATGGGAATCGGCGAAGGTTGCTAGAGGGTATTTAGAAGAAAGTGTGACCAAGAAAGTTTCCATTGCTTGCAAAATTCAAATCGGCGATGTTTCCGGCAGTGGATTAGGCACTGGGGAACCGCACGAAATCGAAAGGAGTGCTTTCTCGGTCATTAATCAGTCTTCAGACTTCAGAGGGCATACCTAAGATCGTGGACGTTAAAGACAAAGGTGTATCCATCAAATTTGAAAACTGTCAAAATATTGTTTTACATGTTCATGAAAAATAGTTCTAATATTATTTGGTATCTAACGTATTATGCTTTCGTAACTAACGTATTAAATTATGGTAACTAATGTATTATGAGTAACTAAGGTTTTATGTAGGTTTTAGTACGTTTATGATGTTAATAATTATTAATAAAGATATCATATAAAAATTACTTAATCCTCAATGATACGATAAATTAATTTAATGGGATTACACTTCTTTCCGACATTTTTTCTATGAGCTTTGAACTTACGGGTCTTTCTGATTAAGACGACGTTATGTAGATACTTATTAGTAAACAAACACTGTAAAATTTACCAGGATGCCAAGTTGTGGTTTCAAAAAAATAGGTTAATCTTAAATCATGAAAAAACCAACATTCTCGTTTTTAAAACTAAGTAGTAAAGTAGTAAGTAGAAAAGAAACTCCCGAAATTGTGGAGCTAGATGAAGATCCACTATCTGTGGAAAGAAATACAAAATTTCTAGGTATTCACATTGACGAGTTTTTGGACTGGTCACATCATGTAGATTACCTAAATGATAAATTAAATAAAATATGGTATTGTCTACGTATAATAACCAAGTATTTAGGTATGGAATTATATTTTGGGGGACAAATTTGAAATTACAAACAATATTTGTTATTCAGAAGCGAATATTAAGAATAGTATATAGGATGTCATATTTGCAGTCATGTCGAGGTATTTTTAAATCTAAAAATATGTTAACTATTTACGCACTATACATTTACGAGACCATTGCATTTTTTTATAAAAACAAAAATAAATTTATTACATTTACGCATCATAGTTATAATACAAGAACACAAGATATAAATTATCCAATTCATAGGTTGAATTTGTCAGAGAAAAATCTATATTACATGTGCATTAAAATGTATAATAAATTAAAAGCAGAAATTAAAGATTCCCCAAATGAACGTTTATTTAAGAAAAGATTAAAAGACTTTCTGGTAGATTTAGAGCCATACTCTGTAAATGATTACTTGGAGGATTGAGAAATAGTAAATATGTTTAGTTTAAGAAGGTTGTATTTACTATTTTTGTTTTTGTTTGTTTTTGACGACATTTCATTTTATTTTGTTAGTTCTTAGTACCTATCAATGTAATTTTTTTGAAATAAAGATGAATAAATGCAGACCAGTTGTTTTAATTTTCCTCAATTAATCGACCACCCCTGTTAACTGACCAACATTTAATTCCCCGAGGGTGGTCGCTATCAAGAGATTTTACTATATTAATATTAATGTTAATAGATAAAATACAAATGATTTTTGGCTTTTACTTTCAAAATGTGACACTTCACTTTTAACAGTAGTGCCTTACAGTAATATTTTTAAGGCTTCTGGAGAGCGTTAAAAATTGCATTTTTAACGCGTTTGTAGGAAAAGATGTTTATTCTTTTTGTTTCACGATTTTTAGTTTTTACACTCTTGCCCTTTTAAAAACTTTATTTGTTTACCAATGAGATCCACTTAACAATTTTTCTAATAGCTGAAATGTTCGCCCATACTTAGACTTCTCGTACAAATAAACTGCTTATTAGCACCATTTTCAATTAGCTGTTACTTTTTTAACAGTAGACTTTATTTGATGCCTTTTACACTGCGCAAAAGCTCATTTAATCTATAATCTAGATTATGCAGAAGAACACAATTTGTCGGAAAAGTAAGAAATTTTATATCATACTGGGTGTAAAATAAAGCTGTGCAAAAAATACAGAAGTTTGTTGTCCGCTATTTTGTTAAAAAAAAAATTGTCTCCCATGATGAATGGTTAGTAACCTAATGTCAATATCTCCAGACGTTCTCGCCAGTTTCTTTATTTAGACCCTTTAGCATTTCATACAGTATCTTACCCAAAGAACTGGCGAAAACGTCTGGAGATATTGATATTAGCTCACTCACTGTCTATAATGGAAGACAATAATTTTTTTTAAAACGAAATGGCGGACAATGAAACTTTTGCAATTTTTGCACGGTTTATTTAAAAATTTCTAACTTTTGCGATAAATTGTGTTCTTATGCATAATCTAGACCAAATGAGCTTTTGCGCAATGCAAATCACTTAAAAAAAAAGTAACAGCTAACTGAAAATGGTGGTAAAAATTGTCTTTGCCGATATTTTTGTTGGCCAGTTTATGTAAACATATTTGAAACTTTGGTCGTTTGAACTAATACTCAGATATTTCAATAAAATTAAGATATTTTCTCTTAAAGAGCGTTAAACTGAAGATGTCCCCAGATGTCACCGCAGACGTTAAAACCTTGTTATGATTCTACCTAGTGTAAAAAGTAATTGTTAACAAAATCCCGGGTTCATAAACTACCGTGACGCGGTATAAATTTCCCATTTTTACATAAACGCATCAGTCTTAAAACTTCTAGGCTTTTATAAACAATAAAGCAGAGAGAGTTATTGCAATGACCTTGCCGGATGTTATTTATGGAACCCACTTATGATGAACAAAATTTACCCGTGTTAATTAATACAAGTCCTTTCAGTCAGAATATCTTGCAAAAAGTTAAAAACAACTAAATAAAAAACGAGTTCCTCCCTCCAAGGTCTCAAAAACTAAACAGTTCCAAATATGTGTAAGAACCTTTATCCATAGAATTATTTTAAAACTACATGCTAAAGAATATGGAACAAGCAGAGTACTATAGTTTATTTCTCAAAGTGAGAGAGTAATAAATCATTAATGAACTATAAAACCCAGTGGTCATATACCATTCGAAGTTGCAACAATAGTTGAAATTTGTTCGAATATGACTAGATTCGGACACTTAACAATATCGGGTGTTTCTCAAAAGACGCTCACCCCTATAACTTTTTTGTATTTATAGATATTAAAATGAAATTTTGGAATTGTGCATAAGAGATGAGTCTGCATTTATTGGCATAATTTTTGATTTGTTAGCACTTCCGGTTTAACCGGAAGTGACCTTGACTTTGGTATTTTAAACGGGTCCCTCTGCATATTTTTACTTATTTGGATTCAGCATAATATTCTGAGTAAAATGACATTCCACTTGTCATTTTTTGACGTGTTATAACATTTTTATTCTCATTTTTTTGTATTGAATCAAGAGGGCCATGAATCAATTAAATAGGTTAATTTATAGTCAAGTAGTTTACGAAAAATAAAATTATGTCATATTAATTTTAAATCTTGGACAAGATAATGTCTGAACGGAAAAAGAATTATTTCAATCCACCCATGGGTGAGAAGAAACTATTAAAAACTTTGAAGGAAATGAATTTTTGTTATGAAAAATTTCAAAACAGAAAATCACTTTTAATAGAGAAAGACGAAATCATCTGCTAGCGACGACGATATTTGAGGGCAGTTAGACGGTTTCGAAGACAACACAGGAATAACTATTATATGGACGAAACTTGGTTAAATGAAGGTTATACCGTTGGCAAAATACGGCAGGATAAACACATCAAAAGCGCGAGATAAGCTTTCATGGAAGGATGGTCCACTGGAATAAAAGCACAATCTATTAAAGGTAAAAAAAATATTTAATATTTATAAAAAAAAAATCTACTATGAACAATACAACAACTTAATTTTTAAATTTTAGTCATTATATTCCGAACAGTCCGACGGACTATCGTTGTTGGGGTCCAGAGAAATAATAAGGATCTCTACAGTGTTTTCTAGCATGTTATCAGCTTCCCACATTCTTTCTTCTATTTCAATCACATGTTCGACGCACTTACTCCGTTTTTCACAATCCACTGTCTTTATTCCCTCTTGCAAGAGGTTTCCAACGTCTCTCATTTTAGAAGTGGTGTTATGCCTTGCTACAAACCCTTTTACTTGCGCCTACACCAATTCTATGGGGTTTAATTCACAGTTATATGGCGGAAGACGAAGTACCGTTACATTTAGTTTTAAAGCGATTTCGTCGACAACAAGTTTCGTACAAAGAGGTTTATTTAACTTCACAATCTCCAGTAGCTCAGGTTAGTTCAGGTTAGTTTAGGTTAGTTCAGGTTTTTCAGCACATTTTTATGAAATGGCTTCTTATTTACAGTAAGTCAATGAATAATGTAATTTTTTTCCATTTGTTTTTTTTTGGATTTTCTTTAGTGGTAGCTGGCATTATCTATGACTATAACAGACCGAGGAGAAATAAGGTCTAGCATTTGTTGGAAGTATTCTTTGTTCATGCCTTCATGATAGTCTCCGGTCCGTTTTGATTTAAATGCCAGTAAGCCGCCATCAACAAATCCATTTTTGTTGCCAATGTGAGTAATTATTAATCTTTTACCTTTTCCCGAGGGTACTTTTATTCCAGTGGACGATCCATCCATGAAAGCTTGCCTCACGCTTTTTATATGTTTATCCTGCCATATTTTGCCAACGGTATAACCTTCATTTAAACAAGTTTCGTCCATATAATAGTTATTCCTTTTTTCCCTTCGAAACTGTCTAACTGTCCTCAAATATCGTAGTCGCCAGCAGATTATTTCGTCTTTCTTTATTAAAAGTGATTTTCTGTTTTGAATCTTTTCATAACAAAAATTTATTTCCTTTAAAGTTTTCCATAGTTTCTTCTTACCCATGGGTGGAATGAAATAATCCTTTTTCATTTCAGACATTATTTTATCCAAGGTAATTATTTCTTTTTTTAAGTAAAACGAGGGTATGTTTCTTCTGATGGCAGTCTTTTCATCCTCATTTATTATATTTTCTTTTCTTCCTGTACTTCTCTTTGGTGACCTGATGGAGCCGCGTTTATCCCCGTGCACAAGTCGGTATATTGTTGACTGTCCGACTCCAGTCATATTCGAACACATTTCAACTATTTTTACAACTCCGAATGTTATATGAAATAATAGTTGGACTACGCCTATAGAATACGACGAAGACCACTGGGTTTAATAGTTCAATAATGATTTATTACTCTCTCACATTAAGCAATAGAGTATAACTAGAACTTCAGTTTGACGTAAAATATCAAAATTTATTTCTAAGATGTAAATTATTCTAAGCTTACTAACGTGAACTATCAATTCAACTGAAGCCTTCGACACTCTAAGGTTCAAGTGTATAGGTTAGAATTAATATGATGATTTACCTTCAAATTAAATGTAATAGTATATTATTAACCAAGGTTTAGACAGCCATCATTATTGCCCGAGCGGCAAGTTTAAATCACGAGGAGCGGAGCGACGAGGGATTTAAGACGCGAGGGCTATAAGCTGTCTAAACCGTGGTTAATATAATATTTTTTCCACTACTACAAACTTTTATAAGACATTTATCTTTGTAGTATTAATAATTATAAAAAATGATAGGTAGGTATAAGTATATTTTTGGCTTGGAAAAAAAATTGGAGCTTTGGAATTGACAAAATATTTTGTTGTTTTGTCAGGTGGCTTTGTTAATGTCAATTTTTGTTCATTTATGTCATCAGATTTCACGAATTTTCCGTTTTTTTTAAAAATGAGCGAAGGAAATGTTAGTGATATTATTATGTGGACACCTCCAGAATTAAGGATGGAAGAAGAAAAAATGTTGATTGTATCGATATTTTACAATATCAAGTAATCTAATATGTATTGATAATTATCTGGTTGCCTAACCACATTCATGTTTATGAATTCATGTTGTAGAATCAAAAAATCCAGTTACCTGCCTTCAAATAGATTCTTGAAGATCGGTCAATAATGGATTTCAATGTCTTATTATTGACCATGGCCAATAATAACTTATAAGGTAAAGAAAAACGATTTCTAACGTTAATAATCGGTCAATAATGGCGATGTTATAGGTTAGTAGTGGAAAAAGTTAATTATTAAAGGTTTTTGTTGCAATTGTATAGGATAAGGTTATTCCATAAAACTGCTAACTTCAGAGGGATGAGAATATCAAAATTGCTTTCTGTTTTTACATTTAGTTTGTCATGTCCATGTCATTTATAACTAACCTAACTTTGCAACTTTTTTTTTATTTAATACTTTTTGATTTGTGAGTTGCAAAGGCATTTATTGTCAGTGCTTGATGATTTGATACCACGTTTTTCATTGCAGACGTTGGTTAATCGCTTGAATTAGCATTTCTAACCTTGCAATGGATTCTGGATCTATCCAACAGTCCATATTCTCAATACAAAGCCTAAAAACCCGAAATGTTCGCACATTCTAACTAATCTACTACGTTAATAATCTCCAAATCTTTTTGGTCATCTGAAAGAAGACAATTTAAAATATCGAGAAAATCCATAGAGGTTTACTATATAATTACGCAGCACAAAAACCGATGCCCGTCATCAATCTGCTGATAATTGTAAATCCGTAAAAAAACACGAGGAAATTAAATTTGAGCAGAAAGTATTAAAACTTTATGGGTGGTTTTCAGTATCTTTTAAGATCCTGATTTAATTTTGAAAAAAAAATTAAAAATTCGAGCTTAGTTCAACTGACTTTTTTCTTTTAGGTAACTCAGTCAAATATGCCAGAATGGTTAAGAAAGTGCTCGAGTGTTATGAAAATAAAAGTTAAAAGGGTTTTAAATAGAAAATAAACAAATTTTTAACATGACCGTCGCATACTTATTTTTGTTTTTCTAAGTGCTAGCTGTCATTTAACGTCGGTTTCGACCTGTTTTTTATTTAATACACTTTATTATACTGGCAAACTGTGAATCCAAAAAGAATCTAAAGGAATTAGGCGTAATATAATGCCACCAGCAAGTTTAATAGTAATTTTTAGAATATGAGTATAATATAATATCATATTATTCTACCATGACTAATAAGATAAATTAAAAAGTCCGAAAACAGTTTTTTGGTTAGTGCCATATGGTAACTCTTTAATAAACCACTAAAATATGCCAGATTTTACCAATTTAGAAGTAAGGAGCTACGATAAAAGTATGCGACGGTCATGTTTTTGCTACGACGGTCATGTTTTTGTTGCGACGGCCATGTTTTTAATACGACGGTCATGGGGTTGGAGTTGTTATTATGTACACATTTTATGGAACTAAAAGTTTTATTCTAGAAATAAGTTGCAGGAACTTGTAGATACTTATTTATATACATACATTAGAAGTTAAGCATTAATTTCTTAACAAACGATACATTACTAAATTTAAAAAGTCTACTAGTTATTTTTTCTGGAGATTGCAGTTTGCACAGAATACCATTTTTATTAATAACGTCAACATCTGGCTTTGTTGGCCATAAAAAAAATTGACCAGAACGGTTCATATATTTTATTGTTATCTCATCATTATCAGCCTTGGTTACCAATCCTGGATACCATATGTCATTGTAAATGGCTGCCACCCATTCACTTGACTCGATATTTTTAATCACTACATTACATACATGTATTTTTTCCTCCATTTTTTAGCCGCTTTAACAGTCTTTTTTAAATCAGTCTCTT
The DNA here is from genome assembly GCA_963920685.1 of Polydrusus tereticollis. Taxonomy (NCBI): domain Eukaryota; kingdom Metazoa; phylum Arthropoda; class Insecta; order Coleoptera; family Curculionidae; genus Polydrusus; species Polydrusus tereticollis. The sequence goes on from OY987331.1 coordinate 98,999,466, forward strand.
TTTTCTGCAAAGCTCTCCAGGTTTTTGATCTGCTGGCAACAACTTTTTTTCGACCCTATTCTTTTCTAGTAGGAGTTTCTGTAGATTGTTTTAAATTCAATTCTCTTGTTAGCATTTTCTCCTTTTTTTCGAGCGTAATATTTTTTATTTGCTACGCTCTATTGTTTTCTTTGCTTCCGTTGCTTTCTTGGAGTTTTTTCAGCAATACTTTTCATTTTTCCACTCTCTCTTCTTTTTCTACTTCTTTCTCTCTCGTAAGCCTTCATCCTCTCATAAGCTTCTGGATCTGCCTGAATTCTTTGTCTCTCAATCCGTTTAGCTTCTGTTTTTTTATCTCGTATAATTTTAGCATTCAGGTCACTAGTAGCTTTGGTTTGCTTTGGTTTATTCTTTTTCTTCACTTTATCGGGTGTTCGATCACTAGTATATTTAGGTTTATTTTGTGTATTATTTTTCTCTTCTTTTTTGGTTATTATATTACTTTGTACCGGTGGAGTATTTTTAGACTTATTCGGCGAAATGCTAGGTGACATATTAGCATTTTGTAATTCTCTCTTCAGACAATGTGGTTCTTTTTTTGGTTGGTTTCTTTAATTTTTCTTGCTTCGGTTCTCTCTGAATTTTTGTTTTGTTTTTCTTAGCAATTTTTAATTCGGCTCGCTTTTTTAAAGCACTTTCCTTCATTTCTTTTAGCTTTATCCGCAATGCTTCGTATTTTTTAAAATTTGACGAGGAAACTGTAGAGTCCATAATTCTGTTAAAAAAAGAAACATATATTTAGCTGATCTTTTCGAAATTCATTAATTTTGGTAAAAATATTGTCAGAAAGTTATATAAAGCCCTATAAAATCTTAATACAATGATATTAAATACACTAAATTACAAAAAATCACATGACCGTCGCACGTTTAACATGACCGTCGCATTTCAAATTTAATAACCCTACGACGGTCATGAGATCGACGGTCATGTGATTTCACTCATTTTTATTTACTTAAAATTGAACCTATCTCCATGTTGTGAATTTTGGGTTAGAATTTCCACCGGTAAATAACAGACACCAAAAAAACAAAGCGAGCAACTTTATTACTATGCTATGTTGTTTTTTATCACTATAGACCGTCATGTTAATAGAAAAAATACGAAAAACTTCAACTCAACTTTTTTATATCAAAATACACGAAAAGAACTGTAAATAATATCGCGAACCGAACTGCACAAGTAACTGTCACCATTTGCAATAATAAAATATTTTAATTCACACATGCAGTGCCATATAGCGGCGAAAAGACAACCTAAAAAGTCCTTCTACGGTCATGTGAAGAAAACGTCGGGACAGCGTTCAATAATTTATTTTTAGTCCAAACAGTAACAATAATGGCTATTCAAGACAATTTCATAACACTCATTTACTTGGCGACTTAAAAGTTAAAATATATTTTTAGAAGTTCGCAAATATTGGATTTTGCTCCAGGGACATACGACGGTCATGTGAAACAGGAGTTTCAAACCCCAAATTAAAATATAAATTCATAAGATATTGCACTTTTATTATTAATAAATCGATAAAAAAATGCCTGTCTAGTCAAATGTAAAAAAAAATTATGGCTATTAAAAAGGATTTAGTTTTAAGACCCCGGGGACATGGTATCTTAAAAGTTACTGAAAACCACCCTTATGCGATATTGAATTTACTACAAACTTAAAGTATTCTTCTTTGATACGAACCCACTTATAGAAAATATTTTGTTTATTGAAGTTTATAAAAATTAATATAATTTGAATTTTATTGGCCGATGTTGTTCGTGGTTCCGTGTTGCTGTCCGTCTATTTTTTAACAAAAACTCTAGATATTCTCATAAATAGCATTAAAAAACTGTTCTATTAGGAGAAACAAAAGTGCACATACATATTTCTGTGGATTACGTTGTTTACTATTTGTGAAAAATGCCGAAGCATTTAAATAACCAGTGCAAAGAGCTAATAGCTATTTTCAGGAAGAACTTAACAACAATGGCCCATTGTTACCCTTAACAGCAGTACAGAGAAGTAAATTTAAAGAGTCTGTTAAGGTCCAGATGTTTTATTTCTACTTTACTACCTTTTAGCGTATTACAGCTGCCCTAAATTTAAATATCTCCACTGTAAGCGCAATTTCAGCAAAAGTTAAGGAAAATAAATTATTAGAATCACCTTAGAACAAACGTTCTAATTCAAAGAGAGTTGTAAATGTGTGAAGATTGGATATAAGTTCTATCCGTTACACTATTTATGGAATGTACGAAACAAGTAAATTGTATTATTCAAAACTAATGTTTTACATTGGTTATGCTTAAACTGTAACTTGTTTTTAGAACATCATGTAACTTTGACAACTTTAAGTAAGAAATTGAAAGACAGACAACTGTTTGATGGCTGTCTTAACTCTTTAAGAAGCCTCTTGAAAGAAATAGGCTTCGGATGGAAAAAAGATGAACCGAGGCAAGAGCTTATGGAACTTTCCCATGTAGCTTTCAAACGACTGATATTTTTGAAAGAATATATGAAAGAAAAAGAAGGAGCCTTGTACCAATTCGTTTTTCTGGATGAAACATGGATTTTTCAGAATGGTACCATTGGTCGATCTTGGCAAGATGAAAATAAAAGAAGTGTTAGATCTACTAAAGTTGATGGTAAAAGGTATTTTGCAGTAAACAAATATATAAACTATGGGAAATATATATTTATCTTGTGTTTATGAAAAAAACACTGTGTAATTCCCACACTCGGTTATTTTGGTTACAAGCTGGCAACACTGTCGATAACTGACGTCACTCGAAAGGTATGACGTGCATCGGTTTTGTTTTGTAAAGAGAATATGTTAAAAATACGCCATTTTTATCCCAAGATTTCGAGTTAACTCATACCCAATTCACGAGTTTAGGGTTAATCCTAGGGTCGGAGGTAACTGTGCGGACTCACGTTTGTAACAATGAGGTACACAAAACTTTAACCTGTATCTCCCCAAGTCGACTGGTTCAAACTTGTTGAAAAATTGGAAAATAAAATCCGTTTTAAATTTTACTGCATTATTTCTTTATTAAACGACTAATAACATTCCTCCTCTCTTCACCCTAGCATGGGCTACAATATTACTAACCAGACATGTTAGGTAAACCACTTTTGTAAACACTTAACAACTTTTCACAACTTTTTAACGTGATGACTTTATCCACTCACGGAGCGACGATCTAATCTCTTTATTAATTAATTCCACCTGACACTTTAACACTTTTAACTACTTTTTAACGTAAAGGCTTTCCCCCTTCACGGAGCGGCAATTCAATCTCTTTAGATTCTCGCATGACACTTTAACACTTTTAACTACTTTTTAACGTGAATGATTTTCTCTCCACAAAGCGGGTGAACTATCTCGTTAGAATTCCACCTGACACTGCTTTGTTTACATTTTAGAACATATATTAACCCTATCCAAAAACATTGACCAATCAAATGTAAACACGTCAAAACCAAAATGGCAACGTCCATCCATTAGGCCACTATCGATCGGCCAATCAGAATCTTTGCTTGTTACTTCGCACGTGGGTGCTAATATTATTTGATAGTTTTAGAGAATATTATTTAGATTTTAAATAGCAGACAGTCTTTGTTTACATTATATAATTTAATTTGAACGTATATTATTTGTATGACGATGCCACCACTTTGATATGCGGTGTTGCCATTTATATTGCCTTTGAAATTAATGTATTTTTTTTTCTATTTATTGCATTTGGTGATTGAAGAAAAACATAGTACTTTAGCACGAATGCGACGTTGCCGCTTGGCTTAGTAATACATTACATTATATCCCCTAAGATTAATTTCAACCTTGTTACTTTATTTTCCTACTGGGTCACGACAGAAATATGAAGTGTGTCCCAAACAGTAACCTCTGATTATACAATGGATTTTATTACTAACTCCTGGATTAACCTCCACTTTTGAGTTAATCCCAACCTATACAATTGGGCCTAAACAAAGGGGAATGAACTTCACCATATAAGTTATCCTAGCCTGATAATGACAATGGAAGTCCAAAACAAGATGTGTAGTTTTAACTGTTCTAATTTTGTTTATTCAAAAATTCGTACCTACGTAACGAGTAGAATAAATATAACTATTTTCTGCTTACTTAAGTAGTTATTGACGCAGGACCTTTGCATCTGACATGTCAAATTCGTCACCAGCCCGATAAAATCTCGAAGAGGGGTTAAATGTGAAAAATATTTTAAAATATGTACTCAACCTCCCTATTGGTGTCCAAATATTTAAATAAAACATTTCCAGTCGTTTGTCGGATTTGGCATCCGGGGCGGCGGAAGACCAGTTGTGTATGTTTAGAGCTCAACACGCGTAAAAATGTGAGATTCAACACAGGAAATTTTTACGCTATATCCGAAAAAAAGCTTACTTTAAGGACTTTATCGCAATAAAAACATGAATTTGTGAAAAAATGTAACCGAAAAAACTTTTTCTGTATAACCTTTACATATGCAATTTTTTTCTATAATTTGAATTCCAAAGAGGACCAAGATTCATTAGGGGGGGGGGGGGGGCTCGAATAGTACGAATCTTGGCTTGAAAAACTCAACACCCGCTTTGAAAACGTTCCGCCGCCCCTGATTGTAACACATTAAAATCCTTACCTTCTATAATTATATCATTTATTTTGACAATGATCTAAGGATTTTCCTGTTCTTCTGTAAATTATTATTGACATCTTTAACACCTTTGTGATATATTTGACCGCATAATTGAGCGGAAAGTTTAAATATTTACAAAAATAATATGGTAGACTAAAAAACCAATATACACATCGACGAAGGTTACACATTTTTGCAATTATAAACGTAAACATAAACACCTTATTAAGTTCTGTACATAGATAAATGGTTTCCGGAGTAAAAAAATAATATTTTCGTATTATCATATAATATCATGAGAGAAAAATTGTTATGTCCAAGCAAATTCGTGAATGAACTTTTTCGCGTCAAAAATATTATGAACGAAACTGTCAGATTGCAACAAACTTCACCAAAAACAAGAGAAACATTTTGCAAGAAAAACGAATAATAAATACAAAATAGTATATTGTTTTATTAGGAGTAAAAACAATACTTTTTATGACGAGTCTGAAAGTTTGCCCGACGAACAAACAAGTTTTGTACCGAGAGAAGTACAGGGTCTTCCAACGAGGACTGAACAGGGGCTCATTTTTAAGCTTCCTTGTATTTAAAGAAAAATCCAAAATAGCCAATCGATGTACTTTTTCCTGCAGAATTCAAAAATGAAACCAAAAATTTATTTGAACCAGAACCAAAAGAGTTACGCTATGGATAAGGTGTTTTTTAAATGGAACATAGCTTTTTTTATACGATTTTTGGAACGAGTGATTTTTTTTTTGTCCGTTCTGATTAAAATATTAAATATTGTGACAGCTACTTTTATTAAATTTTAATGTTTTATCCAGTATAATTTAACTTTAACCTCTTTGAAACATACACTAGGCAATAAAGGTATAATCACCTTTGAATCCTTCAAAGTCAAAAAATTTGACAAATTTACTATAATATTGCCGAAATGAAATATTCATTAGATGAGAGATTGCAGATTGTTATCTTGTTCTACAAATCTGCAATCTCTCATCTAATGAATATTTCATTTCGGCAATATTATAGTAAATTTGTCAAATTTTTTGACTTTGACGGATTCAAAGGTGATTATACTTTTATTACCTAGTGTATGATTCAAACAGGTTAAAGTTAAATTATACTGGATAAAACATTAAAATTTAATAAAAATAGCTGTCACAATATTTAATATTTCAATCAGAACGGACAAAAAAAAATCACTCGTTCCAAAAATCGTATAAAAAAAGCTATGTTCCATTTAAAAAACACCTTATCCATAGCGTAACTCTTTTGTTTCTGGTTCAAATAAATGTTTGGTTTCATTTTTGAATTCTGCAGGAAAAAGTACATCGATTGGCTATTTTGGATTTTTCTTTAAATACAAGGAAGCTCAAAAATGAGCCCCTGTTCAGTCCTCGTTGGAAGACCCTGTACAATCTCCGTACATTGGTTGTTATTATAAAAGGAAAAATTTCCTTCGTCTTCAAATTATTATTTTCTTTTATAATTTGAAATATGAGACTACAGAATGATTAACATTCGTTAAGAATTTTAGGACCCAAGTCCTTTTATAGAAAATAGTTAAATCCATTAGAGCTTTTATATTGTTTTCGGTTGTCTTAATATTTTCTGCAATCAGACCATGAAATTTCTGTGACACCTTAATAAAATCCGCAAATCTAGTGTCAAGGGTTTAATTAAATGTGTCAAGAGCCACATAAAATATTTTAACCTTAAAAATTTCTTCCGGATCGCGATGTGCATAATCTTCTTGAATTTCATCGTAATTTTTTTTTTGCTTAACGTATCATATTTTGTTGCAGTTTTTAGCGCATCTACGTACAATCGTAGAAATGTGTGCTCATCTCTAAGAGCTTTTAGCTCATTTTCAGTAGTTCTTACTAGACCGACTGCTGTGTTTAAATTTAAATCAGATTTTTGCATATAGTTAGAAAAGGCATACATTTCTGTCAACACATCTTTTTTTTTCAAAAACATAAAAGGAACTTAAATTCAAATGTTTTCATGATGTTTAACATCCTTGAAGCCTCTGCCATATGTTTTGCTATAGCGTTGGTAAGTTCTTCGGAAGTTATATATTGTAAGGTTGCTTCTACAGCTTGAATATTTTGATATAGAGAATCAACATCCCTTTTTTAATGTAAGTTTTCTGTTATCCTCTGTTAATTGCCTTTGAATATTTTCGAATAATATTAAACGAGGAAAACTTTCGGTTATATACACGTAGACTTGTTCCAGTGTTCCGAAAAAGAGTTTAATCTCTGGACAGCAATTAACTATATCCACCAAAGCCCAATTTAGGTTATGAGGACAGCAGTGGATATATGGGTCATTCTTAATATATTGGAAGAAATTGAGAGTAATTTTTAAAATAATTAAATTACACTAAATATTTAATTCCTTTAAGTAACTTTGTTAAGATTAAGCTACCGTTTGCAGAATTTCTAGTGGTCAAGCTAAATTTAAAATATTTTGCCTATAAAATCGAAAAATAGATTCTTACAGTCCACGGACATGATATGGTTTACCACGGACGTGACATATTGCTTTTGTTATGATATATTTATAAAAAATATACCTGTTTAAAAATTGTTTCATCCTGGATTGGCTGTAAGCTAATTTTAAAATATTGTTAATCAACAATACTGTTTCCATAGCTAACCCCAGGTAGAACATAATAATTGAAATACTGTATACGGCTTAGGTTAATGAATAATTACACCAACTTAATTTATAGAAGATTTATTTAAATAAGTCCTTTAACCAAAATTGCCATACACTGGAATCAACTAAAACTAAAACTCAGAAACTATCCAATTAAAAAATACTTCTTAAATGGTTATTAACAAAATGCCTTAAGAAAATAAAAAATAATCTTTTGAAAAGCATTGCCTGATTATTAAAACAAGTTAACAAAATAACTTAAATCGTTCATAAAGACGTATTAATCTTTTTTCTCAGAATACTTAGGAGGTCCTAAAATCATTTTAAGGTCTGGTTCATCTATGATTGCAATTTCTTCTATCTTGGGAAACTCCAAACGATTTATAACAAGTTTTCTTCATAAACTTTACTGTATACTCTTTATTTGGATCGACAGATAAAATACGAGCAACATAGTGGCGACAAATTTTCTTTCCTGACAATTTAACAACAATAAACATGTTTTCATGATATTTATGATTTAAGAATTTTGAGAGCGGAATGTAATTGCTAGATTCACTATTGGATCCGTATACATCTTCATAGTGCAATCGTTGGGACGAAATCACAGGTTCGGGAACACAATTGTCTGTCGGATATTGCAAAGAATTTTCGTAAGTTTGGTCATAACTATAACTAATGCTTCCTAAGTGATAATGCTGGCAGACTGTTAGACATTCTAAACAACTTAATCTTCTAACGAATACTGTTAGCTTATTTTTTTTCTGGCCCGTCCCATACTCATTTTCATAGCTTGTCTTCTTTTTTCCAACTGTCGGCTACTGTTTTACTTAGTTTTGACCATATTAAAGTCTAAAATAAAGTAAACTATTTTTTAACAATATAAAAGAATATTAAATATAGACGAGATCACATCCGTGGATCTTTTGTCATGTCCGTGGACAACAAGAATCCACGGACGTGATGTCTACGGACGTGACGAAAAACACGTGGGTAACGTTTTAGAGACTCGATTTTTGAGGTTAGAAAATGCTTCGACTGTAAAATTTTAACAATTTTGTGTCTTTTATTTATAGCAGTCTCCTAAAACCTAAATCTATTGTCATACTTACTTTTTAAGGGTCCACAGATGTGACGAGAGAAGTCGACGAAACAAATTTTACCAAATAAATCACGTTTATTAGTCAAAATGCATAATAAAATAAATTCTTGCATACGTTTATCAAGTAGCTTGGCTTTATAACTGCTTCGCCACCTGAAAAACATTTCTGAATTTTTAATATACGCGCGAATTTTTGAAATTATAAAACTGATCCACCGACGTGACGAAGATTTTGTGACACATTTTAAAATGTGTAAATGAATAAATAGATACACTATTTTGTTTATGTTTTAGGACAAGTAAGGAAACATAAGTATAGTTTCGTTTAGGTACAAAACATTATCATTACTTCAATTATTCAATTTAAGAAAACAAATTTAAGAATCTTTAGAAAGGTTGTGACTGTCCACGGACATGACAAATCATGATCTGTGGATAAGAAAAAAATGCGAAAAATTAAATTTTTAAAACTTGTGATAATTAAAATGATTTTAAAATAGTGTAATTTCATTAATTAATTTTTAGAAAACTAAGAAAACTATTTCTTTGTAATAAAACTTTAGTGTGACCCATTTTCTGTCTGTTTAATAAGAATAACCCATATAGTGCTTCTGGCACTTGTTGCTAAATTCTGGTTAGCAATCCAAAAATGCTATCGAACATAGTGCTAGCCCTATCATTTTTCTTTTTCTCTCATTACGAAAAGTAGCCCCAGACATTTTTTTACGCTAGGGTCATTGTTCATGTTTTCACTTAGTACCAATCCGAATGCAAACACCAACAATACAAAATGCCGCCGCCTACTAGAATTCGAAGCATGAAGTCAACTGTTCCAAAAAGAGAGCAAATATTTCTGTTTCTATTTTGGGGAATTTAACATGCTCGGTCTAGGGACGGCACGACGCCAGGGGCGGGGATGGGGGAGCGATCGCCCCCCTGGTTCAGTATACGCTACGCCACTGATCCTACCGTTGGTAGCGACTGCGCTATATTTAATACACTTGTTTGTTTGTTGTACCACTTGGTCAAATTGTTATGTATAGTTGTCAATATTTATTATTTAAAGGTATGCTGTGTTCTAATTAAATAAAGTATATCATGATTATCGAAAGGTAAAAATCATTCATTAGAATTTATTAACTAGAATGGATAAACCTCTAGGATCTGAAAGATTTGATACTGATTAGAACTCCCCCAAAGCTGCTCCAGAATAATTGATCCTTTGGAAAGTAACATATTATTATGACAATTTCATATCATCAAGCAAAAATATGGTAAACTTCAACTTTTAGTAAATTTTATCATGAATTCATAATATTATATATTGTTATAACTTCCTTTCATTATCCTAAAATACATTAACTTTAATTCAGAATTTTCGCGCATCCAACTTTTCCGTCCGCGCGAAAATTTGAATTGAAAGTTATAAAATTTCAATTTTCGTGCGTGCCCCATCACTACTACATTTAGTTCTTCAACCAGTCGCGCGTGGCGCTATTAGGGGACCAATTTAGTATGTTAAGTTGCCTATCTATCCCTCCCATAAGCGCATCTCCCTTGTCTATGTTTGATGTTTGGCACTTGCATTAAAGTAATTTATGAGTTACACAAGTTTGGCTAGTGTTTGTGAGATTTTATAAGTTCTTTGTCGATGCTTTGTGTTTTGAAACATATTTAAGGAATAGAGACATTTCTGTCCCTCATCTGCAGAGTTTTTTTTATCAAGATTCCGTTTATCGTTTATTTTAAAGACTTCTAAATAGTGCTTGTTCATACAGCAAAATATCAAAACAGAAAAAAAAATAAGAGATTGTTAAATTTTATGTTATTTTTATGTAAATATCGTTTTGCACGTGCGTCGAAATATAACCTTTTATCTTTTGACAGATTTTCTGTTGCCTTACCTATTTATTTAATTTATTTGTTGTTTTGATTAGACACTGTATAAATAAACGATTTGATAAGATTTGTTAATATTTTGGCGCTGATTAAACAATAATTATTAAAAAGTAAGGTATTGGATCTGCTTATTTTATTTTAATGTGATGTCTGTATGATTGTTTATAAGGTTGAAAAATTTTTATACGGTGAAATATTCCAATAGAGAAATGAGAACTAATAAGGACAAGAACTGCTGAAAAGTTACAAAAGTTTTGTTCAACTGTAAATAATACTTTTTTCCAGTGTACGTTTTAAATTATTGGTATTTTGCCAGTGTACCAATTAGGAGAAACGTCAATGTCATCAATACGTCGGTAAAAATCTGGCGACACGATCATCAAAGGGGCCGACGCGACGGTAGGACGGCTTTTGTGTCTCTTCTGTTTTGTTCTGGTGTAGTCCAATTATTATTAAATTATATATTATTATTTTATAAAAATTCAAAACAGAAAATCACTTTTAATAGAGAAATACGAAATCATCTGCTGTGTACGATGATATTTGAGGGCAGTTAGATAGTTTCGAAGGAAAAACAAGAATATCTATTGCATGGACGAAACTTGGTTAAATAAAGGATATACCGTTGGTAAAATATGGCAGGATAAACATATAAAAAGCGCGAGGCAAGCTTTCATGGAAGGATGGTCCACTGGAATAAAAGCATGCATTGGCTTACTTGCTTACTGTAAATAAGAAGCCATTTCACAAAGATATGCTGAAAAGAAGCTACTGGAGATTGTAAAGTTGAATAAACCTCTTTGTACGAAATTTGTTGTCGACAAAATCGCTTTAAAATCAAATATAACGGTGCTTCGCCTTTCGCCATATCACTGTGAATTAAACCCCATAAAACTGGTGTGGGCGCAAGTAAAAGGGTTTGTAGCAAGGCATACCACCACTTTCAAAATCAGAGACGTCGGAAACCTCTTGCAAAAGGGAATAAAGACAGAGTGGATTGTGAAAAATGAAGTAAGTGCGTCGAACATGTGATTGAAATAGAAGAAAGAATGTGGGAAGCTGATAACATGTTAGAAAACACTTATTATTTCTCTGGACCCCAACGACGATATAGTCTGTGCGTTTTAAGAAGTCCGCTAAGCCATAAAACCTCTTGAGCATTATGTCGGTGGCTCTCAAACAATAAATTATATTGAAGGTAATTTTGGATGTTGATGAATTACATTTTCTAAATAAAATAATTTAAAGTAAATAAAAAATTAGTTTAGGTAAAGAAAAATAATAATTTTTTAGCTTTTGTAGTATTCAGACAAATTAGTTTTACGAATTCTTTTTTATAAAGTTTTGGTTCTAAAAAGAACCGATTTTGTAGTCTTGCGACAGAACGTACCTACTTGTAGATAGGTACTACTAAAAGTAGTCTTCCTCTGCATTTGAAATTTCACCCATGCTTTCAGACTCATCAGAATCAACATCATCGTCATCATCATCATTATTCGTAATAATTAACGGTCTTACTTCGTCTATAACCTGTTCTGTCTCATAAGATTCAAACATAATTTTTTCTGTGTGTTAAATGCATTTCCGCCATTCTTCTTTGCCCGCTTGGCTAAGCGCCTCCTCCCATAACTTTATAACGCTAGGCTTACCGATATTTTTACAGGCATGTTTGTCATAATAGTTCTTGCTAATACCCCATACCAATTCAATTGCGTTGTAATAACAATGGTAGGGCGAACCCTTTTATATGGTCTGTCCAAATCCTCTTCACTCTTTTTTCGAAGTCTTCTTAAGGTCTTCTCTGAAATGCCGCAAGCATCAGACGTTCGTTTTTGCACTGCCAAAACAGACTCTAACGGGCCCGAGTTATCTTTTTCTAAAGTAAAATAACGTTCCACTTGTAATACCAAACGGCGTTCACCTGGAGATAAATGCCTTCTAGGCGATGTGCCACCTTGCTGAACATTTTCCATAACTTTGCTTAATAACTGATTTTAATTCACACACAATGAGAAACAAACTAAAAGTGAGAAGCACAACTACTTATTTAAAATAAAGTAAACATACCATCCCGCACTTCAGCAAATTTTAATTATTTCTTGGAAAATAGTAATTATTATGAAGATTTAATTATAATAATCCCAAAATAATGTCATTATCGGAAAAGTATATACCTGACAAAATCTTTAACATATTTAACCATCCCGCACTTGAGCAAATTTTAATTGGTTCTTGGAAAATAGCGATTATTATATAGATTTAACTATAATAATAGCAAAATAATTTAATTATCTATTTAATTATTATTTATGCTCAACGCGTAATTCTAAGATAATTTTGTTTTGAAACCGCTGATTTCGCCCAGTAATAGAATACAGTAAACCAGTGGGATGTTCGGTGTGATCAAGTATAGCGAAGGTGCGAAGATATTGTAACTTAACCGACTTACTGTTTTAAAAGCGATAACATCCCTTGGTGATTTAATCCGATATCGGACTTCTTAAAACGCACAGACTTTACTTCATCATACTACTAGGAACGAAAAATTAAGTTGTTCTATTGTACATCGTAGATTTTTTTTATAAATATTAATATTTATTTTAATTTATCTATTTTCATATTATTCTAACTTTCATATAAGTTTTTATCTACTTAATATAAGAATACTTAATATCTTAATTATCTGCCTGTCTCTATAATTATAATCAAGTATCATTATTATTATACTATTTTCTAATAAACTACCTGAAGTAACGCCTGTGTCACCTTACTTTCATTCACCAAACTCGTCTTTCTTTTATATGCAAATTAGGGTGATACTAATTTAGGACCGATTCGTGGTGTGTAGGTCTGAAATACGGAATTTTTAAAAACTCAATCATTGCAATTTACCTAAAATTTACAATGCAACCTTTAAGTTGTCCGCCCTGCTTAATGGTTCCTGTCATTGCAAATTTACATTTTATTACTCTCTGATATTAAGCAACAGAGTGTGGTTATAGAAGCAAGATCTGTCATTTCATATTATATCTTTTTAATAAAAGAAAAACTTTCTTAAGTAGACATACAGGGTCTCCCAGCTCTATTTATACCCGAAATAACTTCTTCTCTGTTAATGATATAAGAAAAATTTCAAGAGAAATTGGTTTAAAAAACTACATTAACGTGGAGTACATTTATGTATACAGGGTGCCTGAAAAGTACAATCTTTAATATCATCTTTACTTTTTTAAATTGGACACCCTATATTTTATATCAAATATTGATTCTTCAATCAATTCTCTATCAAAAATCTATACTATGTTCTATGCCTAATGATGTCCGTCTTCGACATAATGGTAAAATTAAATAAACTAGTATTAAAACTTTAAAAGTGGAAGGTTAGGTAAACAATAATTACCTACATTGTAAAATAAATTTTGACGTTAATAATTTAATAATATAAATTTTTAGCTAGAAGCTTAGAACGCAAAGTACAATTTTTTATTTTTTTATAACTATGTCGTCACTTTTTACTGTTAATCTGAGGTGAGCGCAAGAAAGAATCGCGGGATGCACAACAGTTATACAGGGAACGGTTTCCAGATTGTGCAACACCATCGCAATGCATTTTTGTAAATGTGGCAAGAAAAATGCGAACTGGTTCTTTCCCCAGGCCGAGGGGCTCATAACATGGTCAATCAGTAAGAAACGAAACTAACACAACAAATCTCCTTGCACTCATAGTAATAAACACTCATGTGTCAGTAAGAGAGAGGCATCTCAGAGGAAAGGAAAAAAAAGGTATTAGCAAGACAAGAGATTTTTTTTTCGTCTTCTTTTGACCTTGAGCATAGCTCATTTAGCCACAGCAGGTTATATTATTGTTATAATAATATAATTAGAATATGATTTACAATACGAGTATGCCATCAGACTTTTGGTTTGCACGGGACAGTCAAGATCACTTAAAAAGGAAAACACATACAGGGTGTTCATTTAAAAACTTCCCACCACGGATTTATCGAAAACCACTGATTAAAAGAAAAAACGCCGAGACACGTCAAAAGATTTGCCAAAGGGGACAATTTCTTAACCAAAAACTACTTCACCCCCTTTTACCCTCTGCCCCCCGGGGTCATACCCTTAAAAATTTTAAATGACAAGGGGTACCAAGTAAAGGCTTGTTTGAAAGGTCTTTCAAAATGCTTTATTTTGACGTTTGATTTTTTAAAATCGGTTGATTCGTTTTCGAGAAAAGTAGAAAAATCTTTATTTATCTTAATTTGTTCAGATAGAAAAAAAAAACACACGAAAATATCACTTTTTATTTCAATAAGTGTTCAAAAACCAACATAAACAGCAATTCGGAAGATTAGACGTGGCAGCAACCAAATAACAACCCGACTTTTTTTCAGCCATCTATTTATAAACAGAGATAACATGGGCGAACTGTATTTATTCTTATACCTGTTTAGTTTTTTATAGTTGCTAAGGAAAAGAAAGAATTTAATTTGCTGTCAGTTACCTTTGTGACAATCTTGGGATAGTGAAAATTAATTTATTGATTCAGATTTACTTCCAAAATGGTTTACACACTAGCCGAAAGAGTGGAAATGATTCTTATTTATGGTGCCCAAAATCAATGTGCTCGGCAAACTGCCGTCACATTTAATGCCAGACATCCGGAAAAGATAACTTCGCATAGGTATGTTTTGGACCTTGTTACTAAATTTACTCAAACTGGATCTGTTGCAAATAAAAAACGTAATCATCGTAGAGTTTTGGATGAAGCCGCTCAATTTGAAGTTTTGGGTCATTTTGGCATAGATCCTAATACTTCATTACGCAAAATTGTTGGTGCGACTGGTATTTCATTAGGCTCTGTACACACAGTTACTAAATTACATAAGTTTCATCCATTCAAAATGAAAATATTGCAAGAGTTAACCGAAGATGATTTCGATAGGCGAGTTGAGTTTTGTGAACAAATGACTGCAGCGATTAATGATAATACCATTCATGTAAAGAATATCTGCTTCAGTGATGAATGCACATTTTATCTAAATGGATTTGTTGATAAGCATAACTGCAGGTATTGGAGCAATGAAAATCCTCATGCTTTTGTAGAAGGGCATACTTAGTACCCCCAAAAAATTAATGTATGGGCAGGCATTTTAGGAAACAAAGTGATTGGGCCATTATTTATTAATGGGAATTTAAATGGAGGCATTTATTTAGATATGATGGAAAATACCATCAATCCGCTTATCACAGAAACCATTAAAACCCAAATCGAAGACGATGGAAACCCTATACTTGTGAGATGGCGCTCGTCCTCACTATGTTCTTCCGGTTCGGCAATGGCTAGACGACGAGTTTCCAGATAAATAGATAGGGCGAAGAGGGCCTATAAAATGGCCTGCTAGGTCTCCTGACTTGACGCCATTAGACTTTTTTCTATGGGGCCATTTGAAATCTATTGTGTTCACTCCCCAACCTGAAAGTTTGGATGAACTTCGTCAACGCATCATCGAAAGCTGCCATGATCTCCCACAACATGTTTTTGAAAATGTCCGTCAGGAATTTGAACATCGCCTATATCATTGTTTGGCCAATAACGGGCAACATTTTGAACACTTATTGAAATAAAAAGTGATATTTTCGTGTGTTTTTTTTTCTATCTGAACAAATTAAGATAAATAAAGATTTTTCTAATTTTCTCGAAAACGAATTGACCGATTTTAAAAAATCAAATGTCAAAATAAAGCACTTCGAAAGACCTTTCAAACAAGCTATTACTTGATACCCCTTGTTATTTAAAATTTTTAAGGGAATGACCCCGGGGGGCAGAGGGTAAAAGGGGGTGAAGTAGTTTTTGGTTAAAAAGTTGTCCCCTTTGGCAAATCTTTTAACGTGTCTCGGCGTTTTTACTTTTAATCAGTGGTTTTCGATAAGTCCGTGGTGGGAAGTTTTCAAATGAACACCCTGTATAAGCATAACCCATGACTGTTTAGGGGATTTTTAGGTATTGTTAATTAATAAATATATTTTCTATAACTGTGCTTATATTAGCCATCTACCTTAGAGAGGTGAAGGTGAGAGGCAAGAAATTATTCTTGGTGAGTTTTGACCAAAGGAAGTCTGTGGCTGTTGTGTTAAGGTTGCAGTTTAAAACCTTGTGATAGATTGATTACACTGGGGAACAAATTTCAACTTTTTTTTTGTTTCCTGTACAGAACCTATTTTTTTTCTATTGAACTACACCCAAGTAACTAAAAAATACCTATTAAAGATTTTAGTTAGCTCGCAAAAAAAATCTGAAAAATTTGTTACTAAATTTTAATTTATAGGCATTTACATTGAACATACTAACAATATATTGTTGGTTCAATAATAGCAATTAAATAGCACATTTTTGTCAGTGAGTCTAAAGTTTAGAAATTCATTTTACGCTTATTAGCCTGTCTTTTGAAAGCAGCCATGGCGGCATCTCTCGTAATAGTCCAACAGTAGTCGGCTAACATCACAGTTTCATTTTCCCTGATACTTTCTTTCCATGTTTGAAATGTCCTGGTGGAACCTCTCATCGTGCTCGTTACTTACAGCACCACAATTTTCCAAAAAGTAATCCAGATGAGAATCCAGGAAATGAATTTTCAACGACATATTATACCCTAGGCTTTGGCAACATAAAAGAAGTTGGGTAACCAGATCTTTATAGCTTTCTGCTTTTATGTTTCCCAAAAAATTTGTTGCAACCATTTTAAAGGCATTCTAAGCGTCTTCTTCCTAGCCTTCAAGTATGGAATCTCATTGCGCATCTCCGAAAAGTTTTCTAATCTGGGGACCAACAAATATTCCCTCTTCAATTTTAGTGTCACTGATTCTAGGGAACTTTTCTTTTAAATAACTAAAAGCATGGCATTTTTTGTCCATGGCCTTCACAAAATTTTTCATAATTCCCAATTTTATATGAAGTGGCGGTAGTAAAATCTTTTCTGAGGGAACTAATGGCGCGCTGGCTACATCTTTCTTTCCAGTCTCAAAAGACTCTCTCGGTGGTCAAATTTTCTTTATGTAGTGATCCGATCGTGCTCGACTATCCCATTCGCAGAGGAAGCAGCAATATTTCGTGCAAAATCGCCACAAGTTTTAAATCCCCGCAAATTTGCCAATTATATTTTTCATATTGTATGGTCTCCAGTAACAATTTCAAATTGCTATACGTTTCTTTCATGTGGACTGCATGAACAATTGGAACTGAAGGCAACTTATTTTCATTATGGAGTAACAAAGCTATAACAATTACTTTTGAGGAATCAACGAAAAGTCTCCAGTCGTTTGGATCATAGTCGAGATTTAAAGCTGTTATTAATCCCTCAATGTCCCTACAGGCTACCAAATTATTTTCCATGTTAAAAAATGGTGTTACGTTTTTCTGACAGCTTCGGTACACAGAAACTTTTACTTCATCTTGAAGTAACTTTGATTGTCGCAATCAAGAGGCCAATAGTTCGGATTTTTTTCTTAGGCAATTCCAAATCCCTTATAAGGTCACTTAATTCACTTTAACTTATTTTGTGAGGCTTTTTACTGGGAAGTTCAGAGACAAAATCGGAGTATTGCGAGGTTGATGGGCCGGCGATATTTTCCAGTACATTACCGTTTGAATCTATTGGATCATCATCAGAATCAAGGCTATATTCCTGAGGTGGATTAGGTACTGGCAACTCGTCACTATGAGGCACCGGGCGTATGGCGGATTGTAAATTAGGATATCGTATCGCAGACCTTTTTTTCTCCGAAAAGCCTTTTTTGATGGGAGGTGTGAAATAAAAGTAACAGTCAGTAACGTGATCTCTCGGTTCTCGCCAGATCATAGGAACAGCAAAGAATATCTTACGGTTTTTTCCACTTAGCCGCCGCGAATGTTGGACGCACATTTGTAGCAGCATATATGGGGAGCCCAATTTTTATCCTGGCCTCCAATTTTACAGCCAAAATACAAGTGGTAATCCTTTTGTATTAAAGGGCTAAGTGTACGTTTTTATTTCACAAAAGTCACTTCACCACATATATAACAAAAATGATCCGGCTTATTTAGACAAACTCGCGACATGTTGCTCAAAACTCTCGAGTTTCTCATATACGAACAGCTCTTAATCAACTGGTGGTTAAAATACAACTAACTGACAATTTAGGATTTATTTTATATCTATTTAAACCCCTTATAAAGTACACCTGGAATAATAAATCCAGGTACTTCTCATTTAATAGTCGAATTTTCCCATACATTACGGGCAGGTAGGTAATTATCATAATTAGCATGGATCTATAAAACCGGAGCCAACTGAGACTTTTGCAAGACAGATTGTTAGTTAGTATACCTAATAAAATAGGTAAGATTTTGCTATTTTGGTGTCGGAAACATTTTTGCTGTTCTCCAGTGTTATCACAAGAGCAGTGTAGTGTTTCATTTAGTTTTAGTCTACAGAAATGCTTATTGCAGTTGCCATGTCCGTATCAAAAATATGATGTAAAACAAGGTGTAGATAGCTGCATTCCTTTTGTTAGTGGATTGATTGATTGAGTTTTAAATGAATTTTTTATTATTTAGTACGTAATTCTGATACATTGTCTTCCATGATGTCAGCAGATCTGCCCTTAGTAAGGTGACTAAATATAAGTAAGTATATAAAAAAGAAAACTCTGAATTGTTTGAAAATTATAGACCAATTAGTTTGCTTCCGGGGTTTTCAAAGCTTCTTGAGTTGGTATTGCATGAGAGAATTTTGTGTTTTATGAAAAATAAAAGGGAAAGTCTACTCAAACAGCTATTTTCGAACTAATTAAAACCGTGTTGCAATATTTAGATGATGGATGCTTAGATGTTCAAGGACCAATAACTATTTAGATAGGGACATATTGAAAAGGAAATTAAACCTGTATGGTACTAGGGGTAATGCTCTTAAGTTGTTACAATCTTATTTAAATGAGAGAGTTCAGTATGTAAATGTTGTAAAGGAAAAGGATAGGGTTATAGGTAGGTTACAGCCCTTAAGATCACAGCACGGAATTACACAAGGAGGTATACTGTGGTCCCTTATTCTTGTTATCTTTGTAAACGATTTGATTAATTAAGCGGATCCTTCTAAAAGTATTTTAAAATGTGCCGATGATACATCTATGTTAACAGGAAAAAACAATATTCCTGATTTATTGGAGAATGGCGCAATATTCTTTAATGAAGTGAAACTATGGTTTAGACAAAATGGTTTGTCGCTGAATGAGAAATAAACTGATAGTATCTTATTTAGAATCAAGCTATCAAAACTGCCCTTTTCCGAACGGACAAGGTTCTTGGGGCTTACATTAATGAATATTTAGACTGGTCATACCATATTAACACTATTTCTGGAAAACTAAATTCCATATGTTATGCTATAAGACTAACCAGTTAATACCTACGTGAATGGGAAGACGCTTAAAATATTTTATTTCGCCAATTTTCAGTCTGTTCTTAGTTACGGAATCATTTTTTGGGGTGCACAAAGCCAAATTCAGGATTATCAAAAAAAATGAAGTAGGTACCTGGAAACTTGTAGAACGTCGTTTAAAAATAACGGGATCTTAACGGTATATGGCCTATACATTTACGAATGTTTATTATTTTTATTTAAAAACAGACAGCTGTTTAGTACGTCATCTGAACCCAAAATGTAAATTACCCTAGGATCGTTTAGACTTAAGTGGGGAAAGTCCGCATTATATGTGTTTAAAATTATTTAATAAGCTTCCTAATACCTTAAAAACAATACAGACTGAGAAGAAGTTCAAGAAAAAAATTTGTAGATTGACGTGGAACCATATAATGTGGATGAGTTTTTAGATATGTAAGGCTAAGTGTTGGGTAGTTTTTGCAGTTTAATTTTATGATTTAATAATTTATTAGTATAGAACAGTAACTTTGTAATTGACGCAATTTCAGTGGCTTGTATATAACGAGTGATTTTTAATTATTTTGCTCAAGGGAGGCCATGCATTTTAAAAGCATCATGGCCGTACTGCGTAGATAAGATGACATGATTGTTTTATGACATTTACGTCTTATTTGAATTTGTGTATTTGTAAAGTTTAAAAATTGGAGAAATTTTGTAATTTTTGCAGTTATTTGAAGGTAGGTTACTGTTGCTTTAACTAATATTTCTCCGGGGAGTCGTCTTTTGACTATTATAAAGTGCTATTTGCAGGATATGATTTAATTTTTTATTTTTTTTTATTTTTCAGCGTATCAAGTTTTGGTGAAGCTTTGTTGCCGGATTGAAAGTTCTACAGTAAAAATGTTTAGTGAAGCACAAAAAATTTTTATTGTTGAAAGTTTTTTTAGAAATGGAAACAAAATAGGCGGTGTGTGGAATTACTCTATGCATGACTGCTTTGATGAATTTCGAACCGAGTTTCCTGATGTTGCGGTGACCTTTCATAATTTTCGTACTGGGTCACAATACCTAATTGATACATTTCGTCAGACTGGTTCTGTTCAACATAAAAAAGGGGCTGGAAGACCAACGAAACGATCGAATGAGGTTATTGAAGAAGCGCGACAAATTATGGAAAATAATCCTTCAACTTCTATTAGGCATTTATCTCAACAAATTCAGCAAACGGATTTATGCTACAGTACATGTCAAACACTTTTTAAAAAGGATCTGCATCTATACCCTTATCGTGTTACGGCTATTCATGAACTCCTTCACAATGACGTTCCCCAAAGACTTAATTTTTGTGAATGGTTTTTAAACAATTTTCAAGAAGAAAATAGTGGTGCTTTTGAAAAAACATTTTTTACCGATGAGGCTTATTTTTATTTATCAGGCTATGTTAATTCACAAAATATGCGAATGTGGAATACGCAAAATCCGCATGTTTTTGTAGAAAGACCTCTTCATCCTCAAAAAGTTGGTGTGTGGGCAGCAATTAGTTCTAGAAGAATAGTAGGCCCAATTTACTTTGATGGCACAATTACAGCTGAGAGATATCGGATCGACATTCTGACAACATTTATTAATGAGCTTCACGATGATGAATTGCGGGAAGGTTACTTCCAACAAGATGGCGCTACACCTCATGTAACCAGAGAAAATTTAAACTTTTTAAGTGAATTTTTTGAAAACAGAGTTATAAGCCGAAATACGCAACAAATATGGCCACCTCGTTCCTGCGATTTAACACCCTGCGATTTCTTCTTGTGGCCTTTTATAAAAAACTCCATTTATCGAACACCAATTAAGGATATAAATGATCTTAAACGAAGGATTTCAGAAAAAATTGCCGAAATTAATAATTCTCCAAACGTAGTGGTTAATGTGTCTCTGAGGGTAAGAAGAAACATCAGAAGGTGTCTAGAAGTAGGAGGCGGCCATATAAAGTAGGCTTTCAAAGTAAGATAGCTCAGGATTTTATATTACATACCGTCAAAAAACATTATTTTAGGTTTTCAACGTGACAACGCTGCTTTCTTGCAAATTCGCCCTATGATTTAATCTACGCGCTACTGCTACACTATGTATACTGGGTCACAGCCGCCCTTGAGCAAAATAATTAATAATCACTCATGTCATGTGAGATTTAAATAAATAAATCACTCAAACAATTATTTTGTATTGCATTGTGGTTTTTTAATTGTCAGTAAATTAATTTTTGATGAATATTTAAAAGCTCCATGGTGTAAATATATATTTTATTTTTAAACAATTTATCTTTAAAACTATCTTCAGCTTGAGTCATAACATAAAAGCAAAACATCACATATTTTCTTTCACAAAAAAAAACAGTATAGCAGATACAAAGAAATTTAATTTTAAAACTGGTCTAATTTGGAATTTTTAAATGGCATGCACAAGAATAAGACAAAAAAGTTTTGTATCTAAATATCTGCTTTTTTACAATTTTAGGAAGAAACGGTGTTTAAGTATGTCTCGTTGATAGAGGTCTATAAGTTTTCCCAATTACATCCCAGCACAACAATTTAATTACAAAATAAAATTCACAAATTTCGGGCGCCATGCCTGAAGGAAACACATCTAAAAATTTAGTTTCTATGGCAGTTATAACCGGAGATTATTTTCATTATTATTATTCCCAATGCAAATATAATATATGTCAGGGCCGCAGAGGCGTTTACACAGTAAGACCACTTAGGCATATTAAGATCAGTACGACACTGAATTGTAATAAAATATAAATTTAATAAAGAATAATTATTTCTAGATAGTATCTCTTTAGTAAAACACGATTACACCACTAAAGCATATCAAGTCTGATACTTTCAGGTAATATCATAAACGAAGTGCAATAATAAGCATAAGAAAAGGGGAGCTGACGATCCGCCGCGAACCTGCTCGACAATTAAGAGAAAAACACTTTTTGTCCCAAAATTAACACATTGCGTGGATAGCGCTCTATACGGACTACCTTGCTTTTTCGTCCACTCTCGGTTTCCCGTAATGTGTTCCCAAACACCGATTACCTAATTTTTAAAAGCTATACATTTTGTCTATAACTAATGTCTCTACTTTAACACGTCAAGGCGCAGAGACTATGTTGCAGGCTCATAAGGGTCTGTTTGTGTAGCCAAACAGAGACGTAGACGAACTTTTCATAGGCGGCGCCGACATATACAAATATTATTGCTATGCAATCTTACCTTATCTTGTGTAATGATTTATTAACTGACGGACGAAAAGATACAAAATAGCATTAGACAAAGGTTTTGTATAGTTTAAAAAAATTATTTACTTTTTTGAAATTCCAGTAGATATTTGGTGTCTATACATATAGATATTTTAATAGAGAACAATCATGCAATCACTTTAGGTTAGTTCAGGTAACTCCCATTAGTTTGACAAAAGTATAATAATATAAAAATAATAAAAACTTATTTTCTTTATAATTTCGTGCAGTTAAGTTAATATTATTTAATTTTATGTTAATTTAATGATAGCGAGACAATATAGATTTGTTTTATAATTTCGAGTATTTTAAGATTGCTCTAGTTCCGGCCACCTACAGTTTAACTTCTAATACTGAGGAGATAATAGCTTTGTTTTGTACAGAAATAAGTTTATTAAAAAATATTTTTGGTAAAAATGGCAAGAACTCTTCGAATTCCTTCTTATAGGATATTTTAAATTGTTTATTTATTCAGTCTTTAATTTTCTATAAGACTGACGAAAATATATGTAATCATACAAATTGTTTAGTTGGATAAAATATTTTAAGATAGTAGTACCTAATAGCAACGGTTATACAGGGTGTTACTTAATGATAGGGCATAATTGCAAGGACCTATTCCTGAACCAAATTCAAGTAGAAACGTTCATATTAACATGTGCCCTAAAAAGTCTGGTTTTCAAGATACAGGGTGTCAAAGTTTAAAAAAAAATCGTTTTTTTATTAATATCTCAAAGTTCCTTTTGCCGATCTTGGTGAAATTTGGCAGTGTTGTTCGTTGCGATAAGATTATTTAATTTAATTTAAATTTTCTGGGTTTAACGTTTAAAGTGAGTTCTTATTTAATGTTAATACGTAATATGCACAAAACAGCAATATTAACGCACCACTAAAAATTTCCAACAACTTTGATGTTATAAATCTTCTATATCTATTGCCCGATTTAAATGATTTTTTTTGCACATGGTAGGTTTATCCTTTAGGAATATTACTGTACTCGCAATTTTTGTTAGGAAGTTAATTTTCATGGTATACCGGATGTAACAAACATGTTGTTTTTTTCCCAAAATTTGAAACACTCTGTGGAATATTCTAGGATTCGTACAATATTGCATAGTAATTCTAATGTGAGACACGTATTTTCTCAACGTTTTGTTTTTCGGTTCAATTAGTTGTGTTCAATATTAATGAAGATAGACACTTTTTTAAATCAGCTTGTTTTTTAATCATAAATCACACTTTTATGGATACCTTGATTAACAAACATAAGTAGGCTATGTGAGCAAATGTCAAAGTAATTGTCAGCAGGGTTTGTATTTTGAAAATTGTTTCAATTTGATTTAAGTATTGTTTGAAATTGAGTAAGTTATTAAATTTTGATTTTTCGCTGTTGGGTGAAAATGGAGCGCGTTACAAGAAATTTGACCCCTGACGAGTGTGTTCAAGCAGTGACTTTACATGGCGAAGGAATGAGCTACCATGCCATTGGTTTGAGGTTAAGAGTTACCCATACTACAATATCCCGTGTTGTTCAACGCTTCAGAGAAACCAATGACTACCATAAACGTCCTGGGCAAGGCAGGCCTCGAGACACTACAGTGGCTCAAGATCGTTTCATTAGATTACGTGCTTTAAGAGAACGATTTCCCACGTCGAGAAATATTTTAATCTAACTTAGTGCCGTTCATAACATCTAACCGAGAATTGATACTGTGACGAGACGTCTTACCGAGCACAACTTGCATATTAGAGTACCAGCGACAGGCCCAGCATCAAACGCAGATCACCGTAGAGCTAGATTACAATTCTGGAAAAAAACTGGACTATTGAGGACTGGGGGCATGTTTTGTTTACGGACCAATCTAGGTTTTGCCTGTATAGCTCCGATCGACGTCTAAGAGTGATTCGACGACCAAACGAGCGGTATGCCCAATGCAGCATACGTGAAACAACTTTATTTAATGGAGGCTCACTGATGGTTTGGGAATGAATTTCCTTAACAGCGCGGACAGATCTTGTTCCTCTACGTGGAGGTTCGTTAAACAGCGAAAGGTATATTTCTGATATTTTATCTGAGCACGTTGTACCTTTTAATTCTCATATCGGCAATAACTTTTTGTTAATGCACGACAATGCGAGACCACACGTAGCGCGTATTTTTAACTGAATATTTGCAAATATTTGTAAATATTCAGATTCTCCATTGGCCATCGCGTAGTCCAGATCTTAACCCAATCGAGCATATGTGAGACGTTATTGGCAGAAAATTAAGACGTCGTCAGCCTCCCTCAGCAACCTTGCAAGACATAGAAAGGATAGTTGTTGAAATGTGGAATAAAATTGAACAAAATCAAATTGAAAACCTAATTATGAGTATGCCACGCCGATGTGCAGCCGTTATTAGAAGTAGAGGCGGAAACGCACGCTACTAATTAATCTTTATTTTGATAACATAATTATTAATCTGTTTATTTGTTATTTTTTGTTAGTGCCATTTTTTTAAACTTCTTATGATTTTCTAATAGATATGTATACTGAAATATAAAATCGTCTATCTTCATTAATATTAAACGCAACTAATTGAACCAAAAAGCAAAGCGTTGAAAAAGCACGTGGCTCACGTTAGAATTACTATGCAATATTGTACGAATCCTAGAATATTCCACAGGGTGTTTCGAATTTTGGGAAAAAACACAACATGTTTGTTACACCCAGTATACCATGAAAATTAACTTCCTAACACAAATTGCGAGCACAGAAATATTCCTAAAGGATTCACCTATCATGTGCAAAAATAATCATTTAAATCGGACAATAGGTTTAGAAGATATATAACATCAAAATTGTTGGAAATTTTTAGTGGCGCGTTAATATTGATGTTCAGTGTATGTATCTACTTAACGAATTATATTTTCTATATCTTTCCCTTCTAATTTATTAAAAAGCCTTCAGAATAAATGACTGTACCGGGTGTCCCACTAAGAATGGCTGTCGGCCGTATCTCAGAAAATGTTAGTCGTATGGCTTGCGGAAAAAAAATATATTGGGTAAAGTGGTCATGAGAGATTGCTGGAAATTATTTTCAAGTTTCTCAGACTGGCGCTAGAGGGTGCAACAGTAACGGTAAATATGAAACACGAAGTTTCCTCAAAATTCGCCTAGTTAAGGTACCTATCCCGAAAATAACATTTTTATATATTTCGAAGATTCATTAATAAAATTCACCTATAGAACGTGTTCGTCACTTTTCAAATAAAGTGGTGGAGGAAGGTTGAACATTATTTGTAATAAATGCTGATAACTCCGGTTTGGCTTAACATAATTTAGTAAACTTAGTTTTGTTAAAAAGGGTCTTTCTCACTCTATATATCATCTTATGAACTACGGCAATATGTGTTTTACACTAGGCGCTGGAAACTGTGCACGCGTGTCACCTTTCATTATTATGTTAAAATTTTTATCGTGCCATTCGTGCCAACAGTGTTGTGTCATATTTGATTTTCAAAATGCCTCTATTACTTGAAGAAGCGGTTGACATCATTGCGGTGTATTTTGAATGTTTGGGAAATGCAACAATTGCTGAACGGGTTTACGCAGTACGATACCCGCAAAGGCACCGATACGACAGTAGAATGTTTACTCGTTTGGCTAGCCGTTTTCGTACTGCTGGAAGTATTCATCGCCCTGTATATCGCAGACACCGCCGAGGTCGAACCGAGGAAAACATTGTAAATGTTTTGGCATATGTGGAATTTAATCCACAATTTAGTATTAGATTAATTGTTAGAGACTTGGGCGTTACTCGCTCTACTGTACATAGGATTTTATTAGAAGAAAGGTAAGTAATTATATCTATATGTTACAACTCCTAAATAGTTTAGAATAATGCCAATATTTCTCTTAATAGTTTTCAAGGCAATGTAATAGGTATTTTGTTTTTCTTTAGGCTACATCCCTACGATATTTTACTCCACCAGGCTTTCACCCCGCAAGATTATGATAGAAGATTCGATCATTGCTATTGGTTGTTCAATATGATATTGGAAGATAGAAATCTCCTCTCCAGAATTTTGTGGACTGATGAAGCTACTTTCCATAGTAATGGAGGAGTAAACCGCCATAATATGCATTTTCGGTCTTTGGATATTCCTCATTGGATGCGGGAGGTGCATCATCAAGCAAGATGGAGTGTCAATGTCTGGTGCGGCATTTTGGGTGGCAGAATAATTGGACCGTTTGTATTTAATGAGTCGCTTACTGGGCAAAGATATTTACATTATTTAAATTACGAACTCCCAATTCTTCTCGAAGATGTGCCCTTGGATATTCGCAGAAATATGGTTTTCCAACACGATGAATGTCCTGCACATTTCGCGGCAAACGTTCGTCAATTTCAGACACATTTCCTGCAAGGTGGATAGGAAGAGGGAGTATATTTTCGTGGCCTGCCAGGTAATAGTATAGGATATATTGTGATACTGTTAATGAAAGTATTAATTTCTATTTTAGATCCCCTGACTTAACATGCCTAGATTTTTATCTATGGGGGAGATTGAAGGATCTTGTTTTCGTTACCAGACCCACCACAAGGGGAAACATGATAGAAAGGATAATGGACAGCAGCCGCCGTATCCCTATGACAGAGTTGGAAACTGCAGTATTATCAACCAGGGAGAGATTGGAGTCGTGTATACAGAACGATGGGCGACAATTTGAACATTTAGGGCGCCACTGAGAATTATTGTCGTAACGATATATTTGCTTGAAACATATGTACCTTCATATTTTGTTTTTCCAAGGCCTATTAGACTCTTAAAAAAACCTTTACAATGGCAACTTGAAAATAAAATCATAATGTTTCGTAATTATGATTATTGTTGTTGATGTCTCCGGATTAAAAATAGATATTAATTAACTTGCGGTTTTCGCTGACTTCTTAGACTTTTAATCATGCTTGTAATCAGGTAAAATTGAATATACCTACTATTATATTTACAATTATTATGGAAAAAACGCGCAATGTTTGTGAAGTTGTAAGACAGCGCCCCCTAGCGCCTAGTGTAAAACACATATTGCCGTAGTTCATAAGATGATATATAAAGTGAGAAAAGCCCTTTTTAACAAAACTAAGTTTACTAAATTATGTTAAGCCAGACCGGAGTTATCAGCATTTATTACAAATAATGTTCAACCTTCCCCCACCACTTTATTTGAAAAGTGACGAACACGTTCTATAGGTGAATTTTATGAATAATTCTTCGAAATTTACAAAAATGTTATTTTCGGGATACCTTAACTAGGCGACTTTTGAGGAAACTTCGTGATTCATATTTACCGTTACTGTTGCGCCCTCTAGCGCCAGTCTGAGAAACTTGAAAATAATTTCCAGCAATTTCTCATGACTTTCCTTAATATATTTTTTTTCCGCAAGCCATACGTCTAACACTTTCTGAGATACGGCCGACAGCCATTCTTAGTGGGACACCCAGTACTTACTTAATATAGTAAAAAATTCTATTCTTTCACATAAACCCCGTGGTAATACTCTATACTTTATGTACGTAAGTATAGAGTATAGAGAGTGTTATTAGATTTGCCCCATTGGTGCGGGGCAAGTGTGATATAACGGCACGTTTTTAAAAAATATGTAAAAAAGTAAAAATAAACATTTTATTTGGGAGAAAACTTGCACATGCTAGGAGAGCATACCATAGAGCATGCCACATTTGTTTGTGATTTTTCCTGGATTCAATATTTTGAATATCGTTGACTGAAATGCCACTATTAGCAAAGTATAACGCATTTACCCCAGCTCACCTTATCTTACTTTGTTTTCGAGAAAAATAATTGCCGACAGGCAACGATATGGCTTCTATTTTTTTTCTTGAAAACGAAGTAAGATACAAAAAAATATCAAGAGACAAAAAATTTTTAAACGAGTCAGTGGCGTACATTTTTTTGTCAATATTATTCGTGAGACTGCCCGCCGGGACGCCACTGGAACACATAATTATTATTTAGTCAGTGCTAACTTCGCGTCTTATTACAACGAGCAACACTGCCAAATTTCATCAAGATCGGCCAAAGGATCTTTGAGATATTAATAAAATAACTTTTTAGGACACATGACTTTTCTACTTGAATTTTGTTCAGGAATGTGCCCTTGGAAGTACGGCCTATCATTAAGTAACACCCTGTATACATATTATTATGTTAACAATGTTTAGAAATTACCTCATATCGAGAAAATTTAAATCTCTCGATCTCAGGTCTGGTCCTGGACAGGAAACTTCTTTGCATTTGTACAGCCATTGTTGCTTATTTGTTTTAAAACTTGAAAAACTGTCTTCAACCTTTTAATTAATTTGAAACAATTTAATTAACACCCTGTTGTCTTTTAAAATCGTTCGGACCACAACAGAAAAATCACTGACACCACGGTTTTCACGCGTTGAGAATCCTTACAAATAATTCACGTCGCGTCGTGCTTTTAGGTTCATAGAAAACCGGCAGTTTTCCGGTCTAATTCTGATTTGCGAGCGTCCGTATTTCTCAATCTTTTATATACCGCGGCGTTCCGCGCTTAGATTTTAGTACGCATGCTTTTTTGGATTCCCTTTTGGTAAAACCTTTTTGTTGTTTTCGTTTACGTCTTCCGAAAGTTTTGTTGGTAATGTTGACTTGATGGCCATGGTCACTTTTTGGCCAAGGATTTTTAACCGATCGGAAATAATGAATCGTGTGTAAATGACCGCGCGTAATGCAGTAGTCGCCAAACGTTGATATACGAAATCTCCTATTAAGTTAGTTTATCTTAAATATACAATATACAGGGTGTTCGGTCGTTGGGTCAAATTTTTAGCAGGTGTCATTTTACAGTGCTAAAAACTGATTTTTTAAATACTCTTTAAAAAACGTACTGTACATTTCTTTCGACAAAATTAGCCGTTTTCGACGAATATACACGTTAATAAAATAATTAATCAGAATACCACAATAAAACAGCAGTCGTTTTTATTTCATTAACAATGTGTTATTAATAATAAATAATAATTTTAAACACTCTTTATTTCAAAATTACATTATATAGTGAGCTCAAAAAGGTTGGAATAAATTCGTTTAAAATTCAGGTGATTATTTTCTGAAAAATCGCTTGGACATATCGATTATTATTTTTAATTGCGAATTTTTTGTCATAAGAAATGTGTATACATGTTGTCTCAAGAAGAACATATACCCTCAACATTAATTTTTTTAAATAGAACACCCTGTATATTATATTATTTTAAAATTCTACGATACATTCTAAACACTTTTTGTATAACATACCATATCTCCAAAACAACGGTTTTCGATATATTGACATTTTTTCTGGTACGAAAACTACAATTAAAAATGAACTCTTTACATCTATTTAGTCTATAATATTTACATAGACTATATTCAATTTTATTTTAATAAATGTTGAAATTGACCGCCACCAACTTCCTGGCGATATGCAAGTCGTTCTTTGAATTCTTCCAAAACGTTATGGATTACCTGGGGCTCTATTAATCTAACCTCATGCCTTATTCGAGCTTTAAGTTCATCAATATTGTTAGGTCTGCTAATGTATACTTTAGATTTTAAATAGCCCCACAGAAAAAAATCTAGCGGGGTTAAATCTGGTGACTTTGCCGGCCATTCTATTGGACCCCGTCGACCAATCCACTTACCAGGAAAGACTGTATCCAAGTACTCACGCACCGGGCGTGTGTAATGGGCTGGTGCTCCGTCTTGCTGGTACCATAAGTTATTGTTGGGAATGTCTGGCTCATCTGGATTTGGATAGAGTACAGCAAGTGCCGGTATTAACTCAAATTCTAAAAATTCTAGATACAGTTCGCCATTTAACGTACCATCAAAAAAGAAGGGACCTAAAATCCGGTTATCAACAATTCCAGCCCAAACATTCACTTTTTGCGGGTATGGTATGTGGGACTCCATGATCCAGTGCGGATTTTCCTTAGCCCAATATCGACAGTTTTGGCGATTCACATGCCCATTTAAAGTAAACGTTGCTTCATTAGAGAACACAATTATTTTTAAAATTTGAGCATCTTCAATGTATCTGTTCATCATTAGTTCGCAAAATTATATTCTTCTATCCGGGTCATCTTCATTAAGTTCATGAACCAACTGTACCCTATAGGGATGCCATTTATTTTTGTGTAAATAATTCAATACGGTTGCTTGACAAATATTATTTTCCGTGGCAATACCGCGAGTAACACTATGGGGGGTTTCTTGGACAACTATTATAAGAGGACATTTAACTGCACATCTTCTGAAATCCTAGGTCGACCTTGAATATAATTGTCTCTAACATGCCCCAAATCCCTATATTTTTTTACAATTTTACTAACAACAGATTGAGATATTGGTGCTCGGTTTGGGTACTTATTGTTAAATAACTCACACACTTCTGTTTGGGTTCGCATCCTATCTCCATAGCCAAGCATCATTAGTACCTCTATCCTATCTTTTTCACTTAACCGCGCCATTTTTACAGAATTACTTGAAGTTAGATAGATCTACACAATTTGAAGAATTTTTGACAAGAAGTAAATGCCTGTGTTAAAATAAATTAATTCAGGTAACAGGTTACAATAATAATAAAGAAATGCGTAATTAAAACTGAAAATCCACGGATCTCAGCATTTTTTCAGAAA
Organism: Polydrusus tereticollis; assembly: GCA_963920685.1. Classification (NCBI taxonomy): domain Eukaryota; kingdom Metazoa; phylum Arthropoda; class Insecta; order Coleoptera; family Curculionidae; genus Polydrusus; species Polydrusus tereticollis. The sequence continues at coordinate 99,031,250 of OY987331.1, forward strand.
AACCGTTGATTTTGGAGATATGGTATGTTATACAAAAAGTATTTAGAATGTATCGTACAATTTAAAAATAATATAATATACAGCGTGTTCTATTTAAAAAAAAAATAATGTTGACGGTAGGTATATGTTCTTCTTCAGACAACCTGTATACACATTTCTTATGTCAAAAAATTCGCAATTAAAAATAATAATCGATATGTCCAAGCGTTTTCCCAGAAAATAATCACCTGAATTTTAAACGAATTTATTCCAACCTTTTTGAGCTCACTGTAAAACATAAAATGAAATAGTGTCAGATATTCTAGGCAGAACCAACGAACATTAACAAGTTCGTTGGCAGAACTTACGCTAGAGATTTGAGATTTTTACAAAATACTCCTTGATATTATACGGTTTAATGTCTTTCAGTAATTTAAATACGTTTATTTTTACTTTTTTAATGTTGTCACAAGTTTTGATGTATCTTGAAAGACTATTGTATAGTTTAATACAGTTATAATAAGCACCACTTTCGTACAATGTCAGCTTATGTTTAGGGAAAGTATAATTTATCGTTCTTGTTGGATATTTATTTTGTGATTCACTGTATCTAAACAAGGACCTGCTTTTAAAAAAGAATAAAACACATTGCTGGATGTAAACTGCAGGGACAGTAAGAAGATAGTTCTCTTTAAATTTACCCCTACAACTTTCTCTGATATTAAGACCCAATATTGTTCTTACTGCTCTTTTTTGACATGAGCCGCTCAGAGGAAAAGTGGTATAAGTCAGGGGTTTTTCATTTTTGAGTTATATCATTATTCTGGTTACTAGAAGTGTACTACATCCAGTAGAAAAGTGGTATAAGTCAGAGTTTAATAACGGCTGAAAAATAGGTGTCTAACGTTATTCCTCTCAACATTTTTCCATGCGTTTGCTGGAATAGTGGTATAAGTCAAGGCGCGCGCCGTTTCCGACCGCGCTGCGTGTGATTCCCCTGCCTTTAAACTTGCCGTTTAAACTTGTTTGTTTTAGTGTGTATAAGCACTAGCAAAAATAATTAACAGTTTTTCGAGTTTGCCAGTTGTGTTTTGTTTAAATAATAGCCATGAGTGATTCGGATGATAACAACATAGGCGAAAACCGTATGGATAAAGACACAAATCGTGTACCGAAGGGAAGGAAACGGGTACGTCGCAATAGTGAACATAAAAAAACCAAAGCTAAAACGCAGAGGAATTCCGGCAAGGAGTATGTTACGCGTAAAGGCATTATTATTGCAAACACTTTTGAAAACATAACGTGTGGCTGTACAAAAAAGTGTAATAAATATTTTAGTGAAGAGGAAAGAAACAGCTTGTTCTCGCGTTTTTGGAGTATGGGCGATTTTTCTCGGCAACGCTCATCGAACTCTGTATTTTTATATTCACATTCTTTTGTTACAATAAAGATAATGTTTGAAAATAAGTATGGTGTTTATCATTTTTAATTACTATTAAAAAATTAAACTTTACTAAAATTTTAAAACAGGGAACAATAGGCAGATAAAAAAGATAAAAAACAATAGAGAAAAATGGTTTAATTTTTTTTTTAATATGATAGTTCAGGTGAAAATAATATCAGTACACGTATAACTTCTTTCAATAAGAAAAGAAAAATACAGATTAAAGCTATTTTTATGTCATTGCTCCAATAGCTTTGTGAAGTTAGACCAGCTTGTACGTGGAACAGTGATATAACTCAGTGAGTTATACCACTTTTCCGCTAATTTTTGGAGATTGCTTAGTGGAAAAATGGTATTGCGCATTAAAATCTAATTAAACTCATTATAATCTTCACAAATGGTTATCATGTGAAATTTTAATACATGTTTATGACGAATACGTGAAAAATGTCTTGAAAAGTATAAAACTGATTTTAAAATTCGCCCCGACGCAAAACATCAATTTTTTAAATATTTACTTTAATGCAGTTATACCACTTTTCCTCTGAACGGCTCACATATAAACAATCGTTCAACGTCTCTACATTTCCCATATAAAATAATTCCGAATCTGACGTGTGATTCGAAAATTTTCATAGTAGACCATTTTACATGATTGCCTATCCATATATCTAACTAAAATGCGTAAAGTGTAACATACCCTATTCAGTTTACCAAGAACATATTCTACATGATGGTCCCATGATAGAGTACTATCCAAGACCATTCCCAAAAATGTTTTCGTCTTTGACAGTTGTAGTTGATCATTATTTACAACGATATGTTTTGCATGCATTTGTTTCTGATCTATTTAACATACGCTTATTTTTGGCAAACCACTCATTTGCTCCCATCATTATTCGTTTAGTTCTTATATTAATACTTGGCAGACTCGGAGCCACTATAAGGAAATTGGAATCATCCGCATAATTTGTTAAAGTACCGTTATTGTCGATATAAATTAGTTCTGTAGTTCTGTTATTGAGTACATAAGGGTAGAAGCATAAAAATGACTGAACAGAAACAACATATGGTTCATGCAAAACAATTTACAATGCACGTCATCAATCAGCTGATAATTGTAAATCCGTAAGAAAACATAAAAAAAAAATATTAAAACTTTATGCGATATCGAATTTACTACAAACTTTAAGTATTCTTCTTTGATACGAACACACTTATAGCAAATATTTTGTTTATTTAAGCTTGTAAAAATTAATATATTTTGAATTTTATTGGCCGACAGTTGGCAACACATCGGTGGCGCCGGCTCATTCGTTGGCCTGTTTTGACGTTTCGTGCGAAACTAACCTTAATTGTTGTGTGACTTCGTTCTTATAATTTCTACTTTTTCAACAAAAATTCCAGATCTTTTTAGAAATAGCATTAAAAACTGTTCTATTAAGAGAAACAAAAGTGAATATACATATATATCTCTGTTGATTACGTTGTTTACTATTTGTGAAAAATGCCTAATGCTAATAGCTTCTTTTATAAGCTATTTTCAGGAAGAACTTAACAACAATGGCCCATTGTTACTCTTGACAGCAGTTAGAGAAGTACATTTGAAGAGTATATTAAGGTCTATATATTTTATAAAATAAACGTTCTTATTCAAAGAGAGCTGTAAATATGCCAAGATTGGATATAAGTTTTATCCGTGACACTATTTATGGAATGCACAAAACAAGTAAGTCGTATTATTCAAAAACTAATGTATTACATGGGTTATGCTTAAACTGTAACTTTTTTTTTAGAACATCATGTAACTTTGACAACTTTATGTAAGAAATTAAAAGACAGACAACTGTTTGATGGCTGTCTTAACTCTTCAAGAAGCCTCTTAAAAGAAATAGGCTTCGGATGGAAAAAAGATGAACCGAGGCAAGGGCTTATGGAACGTTCCCATGTAGCTTTCAAACTACTAATATTTTTGAAAGAATATATAAAAGAAAAAGAAGCAGCCTTGTACCAATTCGGTTTTTGGAAGAAACATGGATTTTCAGAATGGCACCATTGGTCGATCTTGGCAAGATGAAAATATAAGCAGTGTTAGATCTACTAAAGTTGAGGGAGCAGAGGCAATTTTTTCTTCTAAAACTAAGCCGAGTGACTACCATGGAGAGATGAATCAGCAAAATACTCTTGATGTTTGGAAAAATTCAATTTGGCACACACAAAGCGAGATATTAAAATGGTATAAAAGAGAACATGTATTAGATAGACTGAACATTTAACCCATTATTATTGAAGTAAATAAAACGAGTGATTCAAGTGATTTAGAGGATGATTCTAGATCCATCCTTGCATTATTATTTTTATTATTCAAATAGCCAAAGCATATATAAAAAGTAACAATAAAATTACATGACTATTCCAATATAATTTAGGTATATATTATCATCCTGGAAGATTTCACAAATAAAGTAAATAAATTTTTGTTTATTTTTGTAAATTTATCTTGTTTTTATGAAAACAACAAAACCACTGTAATTCTCTCACTCGGTTATTTTGGTTACAAGCTGGCAACACTCCCGATAACTGACGTCACTCAAATGGTATGACGTGCATTGGAAATTGTTTTGTAAAGAGTATACTAGAGTAGTGCACATAGTCTTGCATCTCGCCGCGCATCTCGCCGTAACTCGATGAACAAACTTATTTGTTTTTAGCAGGAAGCCGCCTGAAACTAGCTCCGCGATTGGTACGTTCCTTCGGCGCCATTCCTTCGTCGCCGCGCCGTAGGTCGATGGCAGTCTTTTAATATTTTTACGTCAGAGTGACAGTAACAGTGATATTCCAAAAAGAGAAATCGGAGATGGAATGTGCACCCAGTAAATAAAGAACGCACTAAACTTGGTGAATTCTATCACTTGTACTAAATTAATTAAAAATTACCAACACAGGCCTAATATATTTATTTTTATATATTGTATATTGTGATGTCTCACCTATAACGAACCTGGGATGCCACAATTAATTTTCAATTAAAAAGCGAGAGGTTAGGCAAAAAAGTTGCCCCGTAGGGTCGCCGGAGGAAAACCGCCCTATGAGCGAAAAATTTTTCAGTGCCACTCTCCTTTTTGTTAATGAATCTTGCTTTTCAAGTCGAAAAAATAATAATAGTTAAAAATATTAATATTTTTATTTTACGGTAGGTACTTAACTTTGTGAAAATACAAATAAAGCTGAAGAAAATCGGCGGAAAAACGTTATTCTTTGGCCTCCGTGTCTTTGACAAATAAATAAAAACTAGGTATAGGCTTAAAGAATTCTGATCACAACTAATTAGAAAGATTTTAAGCTGCTTCCTTCTTGACCAAGAATATTTTTCCATATTGATCTAAAAATTTAACAAATTCTGGGCTTGCCTCCAACGATTTTATTGTTAGACAATTTATTTCTTGTCTCCCCGCTCTAAAGGTCAAACTGAAAATTATCTCGCTCATCGCATTACAGTGAGGAAGAAAAAAAACATACGAATTGGATGGAGAATTATTTGTTTCAAATTATAGCCCATCAGTTCATCAATTTTAAAATCTGTAAAACCTTCAGGTAGCTTCTCCAAAAAAGATTAACGTTTTCCAAATTCTTTAAATAATAAATCGACATTTTTATAATTTCTACTAGCTAACCAACCTCTTTAGAAATTTTCAGAAAAGCTTTAAGTTTTGGGTCAGACCCTAAATCTATCGCACTCAAATATTTACATTAAATTTGTTGTTGTTTTTAACATCAATTATTGTTTGACTCGACTAATTGACTCATTGTATTATTTTACAGTAGAGTGCGTGTAGCAGAGATGATAAAGTAGCAAATGTCTGATTTACTACATAATTTACTTTAATTATTGCTACATTAATGCGCGGCGATGCTCGGTATTGTTTATTAATCGCCGCGGCGAGATGAACTACTCCACTATGTTTTTACACTAAGACTTAAGCAATGGAGGATTACTCCTATCGTGAATATGCTGACATGTATCTAAATTATGGACAAGCACTCGGCAATTTTGTGAAGGCGGAAATAATTTATTCTGATTTCGAAAATCGAAATCGAGGTGTACCGCACTGAAGAACTATTGAAAGGTTGATCGTAGCATAAGCCAAACAGATAAAAAGAAAAGTGAAATGAAAAAAGTAGCTAAACTTTTGCTAATCCATTTTAGGAAGTTTTTGCCGCATTGTCGTGGAAAGGGCCTCCAAGAAGAGCATGAAACCGTCACTTAGAGGAGGATGAGATTGCTGAAAATTCCTCAAATAGTGTAAGAAAACTGTCGATCCAAGTGCATGCGACAAAGTGGGTTGGCCATGAGACCCTTCGAAAACAACTGATACATCCTTATCACGTCCAAAGGGTACATGCCATGTCTCCCGCTGATTATCCTGCAATTTATCACGCAAGGTGGTTTTTGCAACGATTTAGGCAATCATAATTTTACTAGTATTGTTCTGTGTCACGGACTAAGCCGGCTTCACCCGAGACGGAGTAATAAATAAAATTGCCATAATTTGCTTATTGATAAAGTACCAATTATTATTTATTATTATTGGGAATCATCTCATTGGACCGTTCTTTATAGAAGGCAGATTAACTAGTGCCATGTATTTGCAATTTTTGCAACAAAACTTAAAGGTTTATTAGAAAACGTACCCTTAGGAATTAGAAATCGGATGCGGTATATGCACGACGGTGCACCGCCCCATTTCAGCAATTTAGTTCGTCAGAACTTATCAAATACTTTTGGTAATCGACATGGGCCTACGTTATGGCCATCGAGGTCGCCCGACATGACTCCATTGGATTTTTCTTCATGGGAAAATTCAAAGAGGCTTTTATATTCGACGCCAGTTGACACCATGGAAGATCTGAGAGAATAATACACCATTTCAACGAAATTCGAGACAATCCTGAAATGTCGTTTCAAGTACAACGAGAAAACATCCGGTGGCTAAGGAAATGTATAGAGGTACAGGCGCCCATTTCGAAAATCTCCTGAAGTAAACAGGAAGAAGCCAATCTTTCATATTTTTAACATTGTGGCGTTTAAGTGATTTCCAAAATGTCAACCCTTTCAATGGGTTCTTTATGCGGCACACCTCGATTTGAAAATGTATCAGAATAAATTATTCTTGCAACCAGACAATTGCCGAGTGCTTGTCCATAAGTGCATATGCATATTAGTGGGATGTAATAATGACAAATTTTATTATTTTAATGCGAATTATTAGTTATGTTGTTATTCGATTAGCTACTGTGTTTAAATAATTATGTTAATAAACTTGATTTTTAAATAAATTTCAAGGGTCAATGCTTACACCTGTTATACAAAAAATGTATTTTCTTCGAATACGGCTAATTTTATCGAAACAAATGTAGAGTACCCTTTATAAGGAGATGTGAGTATTTAAAAAATCAGTTTTCACCTCTATAAAATGGCACCTGTCGAAATTTAGTCCAACGAGTGTGGTGGCAAGTTCGTTCCTGGCTTCCCAGACGATGTAATACATCTACTGTAGTATGGCTTTATGGGTCTTTATGGTCTACATAAAATATTAAAATTTTATTAAATTGTACAGGGTTAGGCATTTGGTATCACCTATTTTCAAAAATCTGTTATAAGACCAAAAAACATTTTATTGAAACAAAATTATGAAAAATAACAATATTAATATGTGCAATTTATGTTTTAAAAATAACATCCTTTAAATGACTTCCTTGACTATCTATACATTTTTGTAATCGGGATCTAAAATTTTGCATAACTCGTTCCAACAATTCTGCTCCAATATTATTTATTTCTTCCAAAATACGTATTTTAAGTTCTTGGACGGTATTGGGACGCCTTTCATAAACCTTTTCCTTTAGATATCCCCAGAGGAAAAAATCAGGAGCCGTCAAATCGGGGGAATTAGCTGGCCACGTTATGTCACCAAATTTTGATATCAAGCGACCGGGGAACATTTCTTGCAACAAAATCCGAGTTTGTCGTGCTGTATGTGCGGTAGCCCCATCTTGTTGGAACCAAATATGATTTTGTCCTAGTCTTCGCAATTCGGGCCGTAAAAATACCCGTAACATGTTAACGTAACGTTCGGCATTTATTGTAACAGTTCTGTTGTTTTCTTCAAAAAAATATGGCCCAATGATACCAAAAATTGAAACACCACACCATACGGTGACTTTTTCATCATGGAGGGGTCGTTCATGAAGCTGTTGCGGATTTACGTCGGACCAATAACGATAATTTTGCTTATTCACATATCCGCTTAAATGGAAGTGCGCTTCGTCTGACATCATCAAGAAATTTAACAGGTTTTCATCATTTTCTAAAATTTGTAAAAATTGTCTACAGAAAGCAATACGAATTGGTTTGTCTGCTTCTTTTAACTTATGAGCAACTTGGATTTTGTATGGGTGGAAGTGCAAATCAGAATGCAGAATTCTTCGCCATGTCCTGTTAGAAATGCGCAACGCAAGTGACTGCCTTGATGCAGATCGATTCGGACTTCTTGTCACAGCTTGTCTTACCCGTTCAATATTTTCGGGTGTTCTGACTGTACGTATACCTCCACGAAAATTTGATGCAACATTCCCTCTAACTTCAAAATCTCTTACCCACCTCATTATGGTTTGGCGTGTTGGAATTCTTCCGTGTCTTTCCACATTAAATTCGCGACGAAAATTTCTTTGCACTTGCACAACTGAAATAGTTAATATGAATTGTTTTACGACATAAATTCGTTGATTTATCGGAAATTTGTCCATGACAAATTAAATTGAAACTGTTGACATATAGGAATGTGTCACTAAAATTGTCAAAATCAAATTATTATTTCCACAGCGCACTATGATAAATAGATGAAACCAGATGCCTAACCCAGTACATGTCGGCTAAAAAGTTAGACCCGAAAAGGTAAGTCGCTGGGTACCCTTTGGGGCTTTGTATCTCCGTTAAGGGGAACTTTAGGATTTTTTTCTATGACAAATTGGGGTGATTTTGACCTCCTCTATACGCCCCCGAGAATATGCCATACATTTACTATGGACAGAGAATAATAAAATTTGAAAATTTAAAAATTTGTATAGAATTTCCTATGTTCCGTCTAGCGGTGCAACACCTGGTATGTTAGCTTGACGGCCATGGCCACTTTTTGGTAAAGTATTTTACACCCATCCGAAAACATGTTTTATGTAAGAGACCGCGCGCAAATGCCGTCGTCGTCAAACCATGAAATACGGAATCCCCAAAATTATATTAACATAATTATATAATTTTTAATTGGTAACCGTTAGCGTTGATTGGAAGACAGTCTTTCAATCAACGCCATTAGCTTTTGCTGATAATGCTTAAATATCTAGCGGAATTAATTGATTCATATTTAGCGGCCTGTGCTAAAATTACTTTACAAATTTTAATGAAATTTGCCAGACGAAAGGCTTTGTTGTTAAATCGTACACAGCGTGTCCAGAAAAGTTCTAGACATATGGGAATTTTCTTTATTGTTGATTTTACGAAAAAAAGTTATTGTTTATAAAAATTTTGTTGACATATTAAAACTTAATATATTATGTACAGGGCGGCAAAAAGATATAGAAACACAGAATTACGTTAAGAGGGAAGTACCTTCAATTTTTATTTTAGAGCAAATTGTTATAAGGAAACTTTACTAAGGACTACAAAATGTGGTCGGATACAATTTTTCGTTGAAATATTTCAATTTACAGGGTACCATCAAAAAGCCTTTGGAATATATTTTTTTATTTTATTTCTTTAACAGATACCTGCAACAATTTTGCAAAAACTATGTGCAATACTATAGTAACGAATGTTAGTCAAAAAACTTTTACTATTTTTCGACATATTAACAAGAGTTTTTCGTTAGTTTCGTCATGGTTGTAAAGTTAACGCTGCTATTAGGAAAGCCGCACTCATATTTAATACTAGACACGCTGACAAAATGTTATGTAGCGCCACTATGGCAAACGTAATGAATAAATTTAAAGCTACTGGTTCCGATGAAAATGTATTTAAGAAACAACGCAACAAATGTAGAATTTAAAGGTTGCTTCACTTCGTCAAATTCATCCCCAGACGCGTTTCGCCGTAAAACGGCTCGTCAGTGAGGTTATAGAATCCGACGAAAGCAAGCAACACTGAGAGCCTACTTGACCCTGAAAAGTCGATGAAGAATAGCAGATGTAGCTTTCGTCGGATTCTATAACCTCACTGACGAGCCGTCATGCGGCAAAACGCGTCTGGGGATGAATCCGACGAAGGGAAGCAACCTTTAAATTCTACAATTGTTGGTACTCGGTCCGTTAATAGAACTGGCTCTTAATGCTGCGCACCTGCGACTTCTGCAATAATGACCGGCTCGTCTGGTCATTCCAGGAGTTTCCTTCTCCGTTTCCGACTGATTCTTGTCGGACGGCCCAGATGTTGCATTTGATTGCCAAGAGGTGTCGCTCGAAAGCTACATCTGCCATTCTCCAACACAACAAATCGTCCACAACAGAAGAAAAGCAACTCAATGTAATGCAAGCGGTTATCGAAGACCCGAAAATTTCTTTAAGAAAATTGTCAAAAACCATTCCGGTTGACGTCAAAAAGTCTACTGCTAGCAATATTTTAAAAATAAATAAATTTCATCCATATAAACCGAAATACATTCACACGCTTCTTCCTAGAGATTTTGAATCCAGTTTCCTATTTTGCGCGTGGTTCCAAGGCGAGTGTGAAGTTGATCCTTTTTTTGCAAGAAAAATATTATTTACAGATGAAACCATGTTTACTTCCAATGGCGTGGTATGCTCCCAAAATTGTCGGTGGTGAAGTGACAACAATCCAAATTTTATAATCGAATGCCGTAGTCAATATTCATTTAAAACCAGTGTTTGGTGTGGCATCTCTAATGATCGGATCGGCGAATCATACTTTTCCGACAAAATATAAATGCTGCCATTTACCTGGACTTCTTAAGGAACCAGTTGTCTCAATTTCTTGACGAACTGCCACTACTGACGTTCAAATATTCCTGGGCCAGCCAGGTCGCCTGACATCACACTTCTGGACTTCTTTTTATGGGGCCGATTAAAAGAAATGGTGTATGGGCATAGACGTTTTCAGGATAATGACCATCTTGAAGCAATAATAACAAACTGTGTCCAAGAAATCACTCCCAATATGATACGGGCGACAGTAAGAGAAATTACAAGGCGTACTATAGATTGCATGGAAAAAGAAGGGGGGCATGTGAAGACATAATTTTTCACTTCAAGCTATCTGTTTTTAGATCACTTTATCATGTTATTGCTAAAATATTGTTTATTATTCACATTCACAATTTATTTTTGCTCTAAGGAAATTAAATGTTTTTAATATTCCTCATAGGTAGATAGGTTGATTTTAGAACATGAAATAATCTCGCATTATTTTTTTACATAATTGGGTTCCAACAAGAGGTAATGAATGCTCAACGTGTTTTTGATGGTAAACTAAATTATTTCAACGAAAAATTGTATCTAACCGCGTTTTGTAGTCCTTAGTAAAGTTTTCTTATCACAATTTGCTCTAAAATAAAAATTGAGGGTACTTCCCTCTTAACGTAATTCTGTGTTTCTATATTTTTTTGCCGCCCTGTACATGATATCTTAAGTTTTGATATGTCAATATTATTTGCGCATCAAGCAGAACTTTTTATAAAGATTAATTTTTTTTCGTAAAATCAACAGTAAAGAAAATTCCCATATGTCTACAACTTTTCTGGACACGCTGTATATTTCGCAACTTTTTCAACTGCTACCTTTTAAAACTGTATTAGCTTAAATCACAGGGTTTTTAAATATTATCCTCGAGTATAGTTAGTTGTGGTCTGCGCCTGCAAGTAATTGCATACACCTTAATATTACAGAGGTCAAGACTGTTTATTTGTACGTTTGGTCCAGTTAATCCTAGGAACACCTAACCGATATTAAAGTTTTTTACTTGTTACTTAATTACTTAGACCTTCCTAAGTAACACACGTTAAATACAGGGTCATGTAATGCCTATATCATGGCATGCATGAATATAATAAATTTCAATGCTTAGATAAGTACAACACAAAGACAAAGTTTTAGTGCATTTCTTAGTCAGTAATCATAGAGATGTTAGCTTGTTAAAGCCCCTATACAGGGTGTTTATTAAACATAGGGCAAAAATTGAAGGGGTTATTCCCTGGACTATTCTAAGAATATTTTGCCCTTCGATAATTTTTGAAAAGCTACTTAGTCTCGAAGACACCGCCCAAGTAGCACAAAATATTGGCTAAACATTGTTTCTATATTGGCACAATATCGATTTATTTCTATTGGTACATTAATATTGTGCCAATATTGGTTTAATATTTTGTTTTATTTTATAAATGTAATCTTGGTAACCAATATTATGGCAATATCGGTTTCTTAGTTTTCGCCAATATTGAAATTTATCAATGTCGGTCCATGATTGGTATTTACAATATTTTATTGGTACATTGACCCTATACAGGGTGTCTGTAAAAGGTCTTTACAAAAACCTACCACATATTCTTCAGACCAAAATTAGCCGATTTAAGTAAACTTATCTTAGTACAAAGTTGCTTAGTTTGGGCGCTAGACGGCACTGAAGTGACAATTGTTAAATCGTTTTTCTGGATTAATTCAAAAACTACTCATACTATTTTACCGAAATTTGGTACGTTGGCATAGCTTTATGGGACAAAAAAACCCATGTCACAATTCTGATTAATATCAGTCCATGGGCGTAGAACCTGGGTTCTTTACTAATTGCTTGTTTCAGATTTCTATGCCAAGAGGGGTTTGGGCACAAAATTCAGATGAAGCAACTCATTTGCTACAAAAAAGTTACTGATAAGACTCGATTCCTCTGACTGTTTTCGAGAAATTTGCATTTTATTACTTAATACGTATTAGTTTTTACAAAAAAAGAAAAAATAACTAAATCATAAACAGAAATAAATAGAAATATCATAAAAATTGCTCAAAATGTCCACCATTTTCATGAATACAAAGGTTTATACATCGAAGAAAATTAAAACACACTCTTTGCAGAACTTGTTCATCGCCCTTAAGAATATTTATTGCATCTTGAATACGTTGCCATAGTTGTTCTGCGTTATCTAGAGTTGTCCTGTAAACCACTGTCTTAAGATGCCGCCATAAGAAATAATCCAATGAATTTAAGTCCGATGATCGTGGTGGCCAATTTACAGGGGCATTACCTCTACCAATCCATTTATTTGGGTACTGCTGATTCAAAAAGTTTCTAACATTTAATGCAAAATGTGGTGGAGCTCCATCGTGCATAAACCACATATATCTCTGATGTTGTTAAGGTAAATCTTCTAGCAAATCTGGCAGCGTATTTTGTAGATGTTGCAAATAAATTTCCCCGGTTAATCTTTGTGGAATAATGACAGGACCAACAATGTGATTACCAATTATTCCAGCCCACACATTAATTCTAAACTCATTTTGAAAATGTTTTACCTTGATAGCATGTGGATTTTCATCCGCATAAACATGTTCATTATGAAAATTGGTAATCCCTCTTCTTGTGAAACATGCTTCATCGGTAAACAAAATATTGTTGGCAAAGTTGGGATTCTCTTCTCTCTGCCTATGAACAAGCCGACTAAAAACCAGGCGCATTTCAGGATCATTAGGTAAAAGATCTTGAACTGGCATCTTATGGTATGGATATAGCAACTGTTCTTGAAGTACTTCATGAACAATATCTTTGGTCACTCCTATTTCCCTACCTAGCCTCCTGGTGCTTATTTCTGGATCTTCTGCAACACGTTCTAAAATGTCTTCCTCGACTTCAGAAACCCTTACAAAACGCTGTCTTCTATTATCAATGGCTTCAGGAGTAAATTGGCCGTTTTCCCGCAGGCGTCTTTTAACAGCAGCAAACGTCGGGTGGCTTGATATACGACGATTTGGAAACATTTCGGAGTAGACTCTGACACATTCTCGACCATTTCCTTGGCAATACCCAAATACCAATATCATTTCGGTATATTCTGCATTAGTGTATTGCACCGCCATGATAATTCACGACAATTAAAGTTTTCTAATAATTAATGCAAGCAGATAAAATAATTGAACGTTAGCAACAATATTAAATGTTACAAATTTGATAATAATCTTATGTTGTCAGATGAAACTAATAATAACCAACAATAACAATCGTTTGTGAGGTTAGTTCAGGTCTTTTCAAATGCAGGGATATATTGATCTTTCAAAAACAGAAAAGATTTTCATTAAGAAATAAAATTCTTTACTTTTCTAAAGATTACCCAAGATAACATGTATCTTAAAAACTTGTTATATTACAGAACGTTTACTGTAATTCTGATGATATGATCAATTTGTCGTTAAAATATATATAATAAATTCTAACTACTAACTGTATATTTTAACTAACATAGTACTTGCCCCTATCCAAGACTCATACCTTTTCGCGGTCCTGGCTGGACAAAGGCAATTTTTTCAAATTATTTTCGGTAAAATGAGCATTTTCTTTACCAAAAGACCATTTAAAAAAAATTAGAAGCATGTGTTCTTTGCAGGCGAGGTCACGGGTACAAACCTCTTATCGATATTAACTATATTTTTAAATTGTTTTTGGCAAAATTAACATTTTTCTTTACTGAAAGACCACTTCAAAAATAATCTCTGCAGGCGAAGTGACGGATACAAACCTTTTATCGATATAAACTACAATGAACAACCTGGAACAGTGGCGCAACCAGAAAATAAGTTCGAAGGGGGCTGGGAAAAAAAATAGCGCCGCAGGCGAAAGCTTTTTTGTTGCCACGCCCTTTTTTCAATGATGATGCTTGGTTTTCAAGTGAGAAGATTAAAAACCACAACAGAAAATCACAAAAACAGCCAGACTCGTTTCAATTTTTGCGTAATTTTACCTATCTTAGGTAGTGATAAGATATTTTTCTTGTAAACAGGTAGTTAGACGACACGAGCTACGCTCGCTCGGGGGGGCTGCAACCCGGTAGCCCCCCCCCCTTGGTTGCGCCACTGACCTGTAATATATACTATTTAATCATATTAAAAATTTACAACAATCCGTATTTAAATTATTTGGTAGAAGCGACGCCTGTGCTCAGGAGTTTAATGCTTTTTATGTCATCAAATTAAGCTTGGAACAACTATAACTCTCTTATGTTTAGTTAAAATCAATTTATAAGAACTAACTTTTTTAAGAGACGTTTTAACATAAGAGTGAAATCAAATTAACAGGCAATAACTTTGTCACTCAAGTAAATATAAGTTCAAGTTACATTGATTAAATTTATAATCATTTTTATTTCTCTTTTGAGTATAAATTTACCCAAAAAAATATTCAATACGAAATATTTTTGAGAGTTACTTCGACAAAAAATAAAAGTAATATTTACTGTCTGTCATACCTGCTCAGTGTATAAAATCAACATATTAATAATAATAAAATATGCTTCTTATTATTTACTAGGTTAGTAAAATTTGCAGTTTTTTGATCGGTGGTTATTCTTCAGTAAATCTTTTAGTTCTGAATGTTTTAAGGTACACTTATGGTATGTATCTAATATTTATTTTTTGTATTTTAAAATACTCATTGTTTAGATTTGAAAGTAGATATTTATAAATACTTTTAAAATCATCAAATATAAATTATTTATATTTAGTTGAATTCATTTGTATTTATTTGTATTAATTTGTATTAATTTGTATTCATTTGTACTCCTTTGTATTCACTTAAATGTATTTATTTGTACCAAAACAGAATATTTCCTCAATGCTTATTATATACCTATATTATATATTATAGTTTTCAGATATGGTAAATACTATTAAATACCATTATTACATATTAACCGAAATTATGTTTTATTACATCGCCAATATCATTTCAATTGTTTAATTTTAAATATTATTTAGAGATTAATTAATACTAACCAATGATAACGAAATTGTCGGTTCGCGTTTAAATAAACTAGAGTTTACTTACTGATTTTTAATATATTTTATAGTTAAAAGTTTGAATGCTTTTGTTCTCGGTAACCTGGTGTAATCACAAATAAAACTGCAAATAACCTACCTGTAGTTTTACGATAATTAATTGTAAGAATAGTTTTTTGGTTTATTATAAGGAGTAGTAACTTTTGCTATAAAACTATATTGTGTTTATTAGTATACCTTTTAAAGTTGTATTCCCATTTTATCATTTTTGGAGAGTACTTTTCATATGAAAATTGTGAAATGGTCAATTTTTGAAAACGTTTTAATAAATTCAACTGTTCTCAATATATATCTCATAATTTTGGTTATGTTAAACTGACATTTAAAAGTACTCATTTTGAATGGGTACGAGATTGAAAATAAATAGCGCATAGAAATTAAATATATTCAAGACGAGCTGTTGACGTGATTAAAAAACAATAACATTAACTTTTTTACAAAGCAAAAGTTAATGAGTATAGCAGTTAGTTAACATGTTTTTTTGTTAAGTCACTTGAAAAATGTGATTTATACAATAAGTTAACATTTACATAAATAAAGTGTTAAATTAACTACCTTAGTAGTTATTTTTACTGTACATTAATGTCGAATTAATGTTAAAATAATGACATGTTATATCAGACATTGACTTAAACGTTATACTTATGAGTTAAATTGACAAAAGAACGGGAGTGAACCTTCTGGACCTTTAAACAAATGTTAAATTTGATTGTTCTCTTCTAACAGTGTAGGAAAATTATAAGATACTTCTGATATTTTTGTCCACAAGAATGAATGATGCCATGTGTACCATTCCCGTTGAACAATGTTCTTTACGACTTAACTTTATCATTCTTCTTTTTTGGAATTACTTGAGATAGAGTTGTTATTCGGCTTTGCTAATTTTATGGTATGCCTTAGTTTGTGTAGTGGTTTTAAATCTTGATTTTTAAAGGTTTCTAGGTGTCTTTGTTATCATCTTCAGGGTGGAAGCCAGTCACAGGGGAGTCTGTATGTTACCTGGTGGGGCGTGTGTGTGTGTATGACTATGCGCTATTAGTATATTGTCCTATAATAATAATAATAATAATAAATGTCTTTATTAAATCGCAGACTGCGCTATTATGTAGAACCACCACGAAAGTTAGGAAAAATTAAAATTACCTATAAATATAAACGAAATACCTACTAATGCATTGATAGATACGCGCGAGGAGGAGAACAAATTAGGCAGATGAGATATTTTTAATTTTTTAATTTTTTATCGACTATTGACCATGTGCACCCCAAACTGCCTGCTAAACCCTCCCGCGTCAGGAAGAGCCCGTATGGTGTGTGGTATGCTATTGTATAGCTTAGCAGCATTGTAGCTAAATGACCTCCGAAACAAAGCAGTAGTGTGGCGGGGCATAGTATAAAAATCACGGTAGCGTGTATTCCGCATATGAGTAGCACTACTTTTAAAAACTTTGGATCTCAGATAGGAGGGAGATTGATATAAATTTAATCTATATAAATAACGTGCAAATTGTAGTCGAAATCATTCGTCCAGGTTAAGCCAGCCAGAATCCGAGAAACTTACAGAAATGTGATCAAATTTACGTAAGTTATATCCAAATCGAACACAAGCATTTTGTAGTTTTTGTAAGCTTTCCTTGTCACGATTCAGAATGGCAGGCCAGTAGACGACGCTAGAATAGGCAACATATGACAGAATAAGGCTATTACATAGTTTTAATTTAAAAGCTTTACTCAGAATATCTTTGTGCAAATATAGAGACCTTAACTTACAATATGAAGTTTGAATTATTTTAGAAACATGATTAGTGAAGCGCAAACCAACATCCATCCATAAGCCTAGGTTTTTGCAGGAAGTACTGGAAGTAATGACCTGATTATTAACAATAATTATTTTAAAATTGGGGTCTGAGATAAGTGCCTCTCTCTGACTCCCGAAAACCAACATCTCTGTCTTCAGTTCGTTAATTACTAAGCCATGTGCGACACAGACATCACAAATGGTTGCTAAGTCAGTGTTAATCTTTTGAACTGCTAAGAGTGAGTCGGACAGGTAAAATGGAAGATAAATTTGAGTGTCGTCCGCATAATGGTGAGGTGAACATGACTTTAAATAATTGCAGAAATCAGCGGTGTAGATCAAGAACAACATAGGCCCAATTATGCTGCCCTGCGGGACACCCCGCGCTAGTGTAACAGCATCCGAGCACACATTGTTAATACACACCTTCTGAGTTCTATCCAGCAAATACTTTCTAAAAAAATTTCACAGCATTATTATCGAATCCGAAATATTTTAGTTTTGTGCAAAGAATCTGATGATTTAAGATATCGAATGTCTTACTATAATCGAGTAAAATGAGGCATGTATTTAGTTTGGCATCCATCGCCCTAAAAATGTCGTCAGTAACTTTAAGAAGAGCGGATGTCGTGCTGTGATTAGCACGGAAACCAGACTGAGTTAACGATAGAATATTGTTATTATTTAGGAAGTCATTAACCTGCATTGTTACACATTTTTCAAGAACTTTGGAGAAAGTGGATAGGAAACTTATTGGCCTGAAATCGGTAATAGAAGAGGGGTTAGATTTCTTTGGAACGGGGACAACATGAGCACTCTTCCAAGCAGCGGGAAAGCTCCCAGTGGTAAGGCACTTATTTATAATGAAAGTGATATAGGGGGTTAAAAAGGGTATGGCATACATAATCATTTTTAAATTAATTTGGTCCGGCCCCATTGCAGTTGACTTAATACTATTGAAAATTTTTTCGATAGAATCCACGTTCACCTCACAAAATTTAAACCTATCATTTAAACCGGGCATTAGTTTATTAACATAGTTTTGAAAAATGAACTAATTGTCACCGTTGCCAATCACATCGCTAGCCGCAAAAGCTAGATTAAAGTCGTTGGGGCCAGCGATATTGTCTTGACAAGTAGAATCTGTTGGAATGACATTAAGCCAGCGCAAGAATTTCCGAAAGTTACTAGGGTCTGTCCTGAATTTATGGTTTAAGAACGCCTTTTTTTCTGCACGAAGGCAGGTATTAACAAAATCGCGCATTTCCTTATAGTTCAGCCATGAAGCATCAGTCTTAGTTTGTTTATATTTAAGACGTCTGTCAGTGCGCAATATTTTGTTAATATTTTATCAAAAAATTGGTTTAGTGTGTCATTGTTCAAAATTTTGTCGACAAACTGTTGCTACGACTCTATAAGCTGCTATCATTGTAGACTTACAAATCAACTATCAACAAAATGCATTAATAGTAGGAATTCAAATACGTAATTTACTATTCTACTTACAAACCTATGTTAACGAAAATACCTAAAACACATTATCAGAAACAGGTCTTCATTCTACAATTTTCTTTTCCAGGACAAAATAAAGACTTTTTCCCACATTGTCGCTGAATAAATGTTATATTAATTACCTATTATTTATTGCCTAATTTCTAATGCAAGTATTTAATTATTTATAGAAATAACTTGTGGTTTATCATAAGTATAAGACAGGCAGAATAAATCGTTATCTAATTTATGCTTCAAGACACGCGACTAAGATTTACAATTTCTGTATATAAATCATTAGTTTGAGTTGGATATTTTCGTATGCCTATACGTATTTAGACAACTTATAATTATTTTAATATATTCGAGAGAATTTGGTAATTAACATAACGAGTGATCATTAATTATTTTGCTCAAGGGCGGCTGTGACCCAGTATACATAGTGTAGCAGTAGCGCGTAGATTAAATCATAGGGCGAATTTGCAAGAAAGCAGCGTTGTCACGTTGAAAACCTAAAATAATGTTTTTTGACGGTATGTAATATAAAATCCTGAGCTATCTTACTTTGAAAGCCTACTTTATATGGCCGCCTCCTACTTCTAGACACCTTCTGATATTTCTTCTTACCCTCAGAGACACATTAACCAATACGTTTGGAGAATTATTAATTTCGGCAATTTTTTCTGAAATCCTTCGTTTAAGATCATTTATATCCTCAATTGGTGTTCGATAAATGGAGTTTTTTATAAAAGGCCACAAGAAGAAATCGCAGGGTGTTAAATCGCAGGAACGAGGTGGCCATATTTGTTGCGTATTTCGGCTTATAACTCTGTTTTCAAAAAATTCACTTAAAAAATTTAAATTTTCTCAGCTGTAATTGTGCCGTCAAAGTAAATTGGGCCTACTATTATTCTAGAACTAATTGCTGCCCACACACCAACTTTTTGAGGATGAAGAGGTCTTTCTACAAAAACATGCGGATTTTGCGTATTCCACATTCGCATATTTTGTGAATTAACATAGCCTGATAAATAAAAATAAGCCTCATCGGTAAAAAATGTTTTTTCAAAAGCACCACTATTTTCTTCTTGAAAATTGTTTAAAAACCATTCACAAAAATTAAGTCTTTGGGGAACGTCATTGGGAAGGAGTTCATGAATAGCCGTAACACGATAAGGGTATAGATGCAGATCCTTTTTCAAAAGTGTTTGACATGTACTGTAGCATAAATCCGTTTGCTGAATTTGTTGAGATAAATGCCTAATAGAAGTTGAAGGATTATTTTCTATAATTTGTCGCGCTTCTTCAATAACCTCATTCGATCATTTCGTTGGTCTTCCAGCCCCTTTTTTATGTTGAACAGAACCAGTCTGACGAAATTTATCAATTAGGTATTGTGACCCAGTACGAAAATTATGAAAGGTCACCGCAACATCAGGAAACTCGGTTCGAAATTCATCAAAGCAGTCATGCATAGAGTAATTCCACACACCGCCTATTTTGTTTCCATTTCTAAAAAAACTTTCAACAATAAAAATTTTTTGTGCTTCACTAAACATTTTTACTGTAGAACTTTCAATCCGGCAACAAAGCTTCACCAAAACTTGATACACTGAAAAATAAAAAATTAAATCATATCCTGCAAATAGCACTTTATAATAGTCAAAAGACGACTCCCTGGAGAAATATTAGTTAAAGCAACAGTAACCTACCTTCAAATAACTGCAAAAATTACAAAATTTCTCCAATTTTTAAACTTTACAAATACACAAATTCAAATAAGACGTAAATGTCATAAAACAATCATGTCATCTTATCTACGCAGTACGGCCATGATGCTTTTAAAATGCATGGCCTCCCTTGAGCAAAATAATTAAAAATCACTCGTTATTTGAAATATCCCGTAATATCAAATCAAAAATCAGAAACACTATTAGTCACACTTTTCTGGTCTCAAAAACCACACAAATATTTAGTACGCAGACATTCTCCGTTATAGAAAAGATAGAAAAAAGGCTCGGTCAATGCTAATGGCAATAATCAAGTGCAGAACATATTTTGTGAAGCTTTTTATTATTATGAGGGTTAGGTAGTTTGCCCTGATTCAGTTCGTATATGACCTTAAGTACTTTCCTGCAATAATCTTGTTTAGTAGGGGGAGTCTGGGACCATCTCAAATATTTTATTTATTTATTGTTATCTTTGGGTTGCACATATGATATGTTCCCATTAGAGCAACCACTATTTACAATTTACGATTTATAACGAGTTATAATTTACAATGCATTGTTAATATTAATGTAATAGTTGTATAGTACTGATCTACAATAATAATACGCTAGCCCTAGTAATATTCTAATTATGATCGCAATAAATGCTTCACTTCACGATAACAGTAAACCTAATTATTTCTTAGCATTAAATAGATATACATCTATCAACACACTTCCACAAATAGTAACATAACTTATGATAAGGAAGTATTAAGTAAAAATTAAGGGAAGGTTATTAATTCTTGCTTTGAACATATCTACTGAATTATAGAAGAAGTCCACTTCATTACTTATTGAGTTGGAATATTTAAACTTGAGAATGGGGAATTTATAGAGCTTTTAGTCCGGGAGAAATGCGATCTGAACAAGATATTTTGTCTGAAATATCTCTGAGGAACAGCAAGGGCAACCCGCTGCAGAAGTTTTGGAGAGTCGATTTTTGAGTTAATTATTTAAAATAGAGTAACTACATCTGTGTACGATCTTCTGTGCTCCAGAGATCTAATTTTGTACTTAAGACGCAACTGTTACATGACATCAAAATAAATATAATCCCTAAATGCCAAACACTTGAGGAATCTATTCTGAACAGATTCTATACGCGATTTATAGATATTGTACAGGGGGTTTTAAATGGTCGAGGCAAAATTGAGCCGGCTTAAAATATTGGCATAGTAAAGTGTAATTAATGTTTTTTGTTTCCTTGTTTATTTACAAATACAAGCATTCTGCATGCATTAGCCACCAGATTTTCTATGTCAAGGTATAACTTTAACTTTCCATCAAATATAACTCCCAGATCTCTAGCCTGGTATTCCCTTTTCAGGAAGCTGACACCAAGTTTATAATTATTTATTATTTTATTGCGATTTTGTATCATGGTAATGGTAATGGAGGAACAGATTGTACATTAACAAATACGTAATTTTTAGTACAGTAGTCATAAAACCTATTAATGTCATCCTGTATTTTATCACAGTCATTAGTTTCAGTTACATCCTTATAAATGTTGAGGTCATTTACATAAAATAGAAATTTACAATGTCGGAAACAGAGCTGGATGTCATTGATATATATGAATTCCCCAGGTGGCTACCTTGGGGTACACCTGACGTAGAGATAAAGATATCTAAGTAACAGCCGGAAACTGAGATGAGCTGCTCTCTATCAGTTAAGTAGGACTTGAACCAATCCAGAACAACGCCACCCCGCCCTGAGATAACTTTTCCAGGAGTAAAAGATGGTCAATTTTGTCAAACGCTTTACTAAAGTCCGTATGTATAGAGTCAACCTGGATTCGGTTATCCATACTCTCTATAAAGAACTCCGAGTAGCATATAAGATTTGACTCTATTGACCTTCTGGGGTAGAATCAATGTTGCTGGATAGTGACTTTATTTTTGGTTAAAAACGGTCAGTGTTAATATATGGCTTTTTCAAAAACTTTAGCAAATATACAGAGCTTGGTTATAGGCTGGTAGTTGTTGCTGTCGCTTCTATCGCCTATCTATATATATATATATAATCTATATATCTTTAATTAAAGATTTTATCCATGAATTGGGGAGCGATCCTGTACGTAATGATTGGTTAAATAACAGGGATAAAGGGAGTGCCAGACTGTCAGCGCATTTGGCAACAAATAATGCTGGAATGTAGTCTGTGCCAGCGTCTTTTCTTGAATCTAGACTTTTTAGAAGTTTCTGTATTTGTAGAGGATTGAAATAAAGATTAGAAAGTTGGGCACAAGCGTTCCCATCAGCGTTAGTTTTAGTGGGGGTTTTGATTTTGGGTGAAAAACACTTTTAAAATATTAAGCAAAAAGATTACAAATATCTTTGCTATTATCAGCCTTATCATCGCTATGCGACATGCAGGGAGGTAAATTGTTGTGATGCTTTGCAGATACAAAATGCCAGAACTTTTACTGTCAATTATTTCCGGCTCAATGTGATTTATATAATTAAAGTAGTCTTCTTTAATTAGGCGCTTGGAACAAATCCTCAAGAGTTCAATTTATTTTTATGATAAGGCACAGCACTGCAGAATAAATTCTTTATGGCGCTCTGGCAGTCGTGCGTGTGTGCATGAAACGATTTATGTTGGTCTTGAATCTTTGGAGATGATACTCGTTGGGGAACACGATCTCAGGGAGATCGTTCCAGAGTGACGACGTTCTCCAGATGAAAGAATTTTGAAACTGGTGGCTGCAGTAGCTCGTGGTGTATTTCTACCATGCACCGCTCTGGGTGGAATTAAGCGGGCAACCTCGGTTGAGCACTTGCTATGGAAATATTTGCAAAATAGACTTAAGTCGCCAACCCGCCTTCGATGTTTAAGGCTTTCCAGGTTGTTTGTCAGACTATGGTCACCGATCAAGCAAATGGCTCTTCCTTGAATCAAATCTAGCAATCTCAGGGTATGTTTAGGAGCAGAGCCCCAAATATGCGAACATTACTCCAGCAATGGTCGAATTTGGGCTTTATAGAGTATCAAAAGTTGTTGGGGTGCATAGAGGTTCTTACGTCGGAAAAGTACTAAGGATCGGTAAGACAAGAAATCTTGTCTTGACAAGCAATTTCTTGTCTTGTCTTGAAATATTTTCATGAAATATAAAAAATCAGTTCTTGACCAATTCTTAAGAGTTGATGTCTTGTCTTGACTCAAGAAATCTTGAAATTTCTTGGTATCTTGACACAAGGGGAATCCACGCAGACCTGCGTGTCAACTTTTATTAAATCAACCGGATCAAAGATTTCTTTGACAATTGATGGGTGGTCATCGTATGGCATGAAGGGGTACTATGGTATAACAGTCCATTTTGTGGACAAAAACTGTAATCTTTAGTCAATTCTTTTAGATTTTGTGCCAGCCCAAGGAAAGCATTCCGGTAAATCTGGTGCCAATATTCTTTATGATGTTTTAAGGTCTTACGATCTACTTAACCTAATCGAGGGTGTAACCACTGATAACGCAGCCTCTAATTTTACAATAATGAGCTCATTAGGAAAACTACTTCCTAATTTTGACTACAAAAATAAACATTTTGCATGGTTTGCTCACATTATGACTTTGGCTGCCCAAGATTTTATCAAAATTATACAATCAAATCCAGCTTTAGTTGCTGATATAAGTGATACAGTCGATAGTGAAACTGAATATGAAAATGAAACGGGCGATAATGAGAGCAACAGCTCTCCTGTAAGCAAAATCAGATGCATAGTAACAAAAATTAAAAATTCAGAACAAATGCAACTAAAACTTAAGAGTTTGTGTGAGGTAGTAAATTGCAAAATGACATCGCCGAAGTTAGATGTACCTACAAGGTGGAATTCCACTTTAGAAATGTTAAATTGGAGCTTAAGTGTTAAGCATGCTTTAAATATTTTCTGCAATAACGTTAATCTTTCAAATCGGTTAAAGCTTTCAGATACTGAATGGATTCTGGTGAACAAAATTTGTAGCTATTTAAAAAGCTTTAAAACACTTTCATTAGTTCTTTAAGGTGAGAAGTATTGCACTCTTCCCATGGTTGTAATTGGTGTTAACTTACTTTTGGATAAACTTGAAACTTGGGCCCATGAACTTGACAATACAAATAGACAGAGACACTAATGATGAGCAAATAATACTTTGTATTCAGGCTGATAGGGACAAAATAGTTAAGCACTATATTAAAAGCAATTGGATGTACTGCGTGGTTCTTATCTTGGATCCAAGACATAAAGTAGAAACTTTTTCCTCATCTTCACGGGGTAAACTCTTACAACCAGAAGCAGTTAAAACTGTTGAGGAAATTTTCGAAGCGGAATATTATAATGAACTAAGCAACGATCTGCAGGATCCCGTTCTTAGCATGGTAGAAGAAACGACCAATGTTGATTACAATGAATTTGAACTCGACTTGGACATTAATTGCCTATTTAAAAAAGCTAGTACTTCTAAAACTTGGAGACATGAATTTGATCGATATTAAAGAACCTCGAGCAGTAATACCGATAATATACTTAATTGGTGGGAACGGCATGAAAATGTATATCCTTCGTTGGCAAAAATGGCCAGAGATTTTCTCGGAACACCAGCAACATCTGTGCCCTCGGAAAGAATATTTTTAAAGGCCGCCTTAACTATTACAAAAAGTAGAAATAGACTAGCTTTCGATTCAGTACGGAGTCTCATGTGCCTTAATTCATGGCTCTCAAACTCTCATATTATTATACTAGTTTAAGCTTTTTAAGCAGCATTTACCAACCGTAAATAAATTTGACACAAAGGTACTAAGAGATTATTTTTTTTAGTTGTTCGTGTTTGATGTGTTTCTTATTTCGATACGTATTTTTAGTTTTTTTTTCTTGAAAAACAAATATTTTTGTACTTAAATATTTACTTTCATGGAAGATTTGTTTGTTGTTTTTAAATTCCAGGAATATTTTTATAAACTGTTTATATTTGTGTTTGTTTCTTCAATATGTATTTTTTTGTTATAAATCAATAACTATTTTTTATATTGCAGAATTTATTGCTTTATTATTTTTAATTCCAAATTCTTAACTAACTTTAGATTTTGTAAAGAACCTTATGGGTTATATTTCATGGCCTTCACATTCAGATACACATTAATGCATATTTTTTAGGACAAAACAAAATTTACGTTTAATTTGAATAGCAAACGATATTTTAAGTTTAGATGAATTTACAATTTTGACACCTAATTTCAAAGCAATTAGTTTAGTATATAATAATATGTTAACTTTATTTTTTTTATCCATCGATTAAAAATGTTGTAGTGCTTTGTTTTTTTATCAATAAACTAGGAAGCAAATGAGTTTTTTAATTTTATATTTCAAGAAATTTTAAGATTTTCTTGATTCCTTGCCAAGAAATCTTGATCTTGTCTTGAAAAACAAGGATTACCTCTTGTCTTGATCTTGTCTTGAAATCAAGACAAGATCAAGAAGTTGTCAAGAAAATGACGACCCCTACATATGACTATCCAAATTAACGCCCAATTGATAAAGTCTAGGGAATCGAGTGTCCCGCCATAACTATATCCGTTTCTTCAACATTAACTTTTTTAGAAAAAACTGCCGCCTGGGTCTTTTTAGCGTTAAATTCTACTTGGTTACTGTCATCCCAAGACAGAATTTCTTCCAGGTCTTTAATGCGATGTGAGACCTCTTGCTGCCTATAGAGATGTATATTGGCAGCCGATGTCCGAGCATCCAAAGTAAAAGATGAAACAAGTGTGCTGTCATCAGCGAAGCTATATAGGATTTTTAGTTTTTTCAAAAAGATCGTTAATGTATAGTAAGAAGAGGGTGGGCGACAATATAGAACCTGAAGGGACTCCGGCGTTGATGTTAAATGTGCATGAAAGAAATCCGTCCATCGCCACTCGCAGAGAACGGTCTTTAAGAAAACTCGACAGCCATGAACAAAATTGAACCGGCATTCCGTATGCTCTCATTTTAGTTAGGAGCCCCTGCCATACTCGGTCAAGAGCCTTGGAAATGTCCAGTGCTACCGCCCGGGACTCCCCATGATGTTCTATTGCGTTGTTCCAAACGTGAGTAACATAAGCGAGAAGGTCTCCTGTTGATCTAGATTTACGGAATGTTTAACATGAATTTCAAATATTTCATAAACCATCGTACACTGATATAACGATACACAGTACTTCTAATCATCCTTACTCTCTTAAAATTTCGGCTTACAATAGTTACATAGATTAGTAAATTTACCTCTTTCAAATGATAGTTTCAATAACGAATTAAATAATATTAAACAAATTGCAGTTAATAAAGGATATAACGTATCTTTATTTGAAAAATTAGTTAAGAAAAAGCAATAGACTTAGTATTCCCCGTCAATAACCTTAAAGAAAATAATTTCCAGACTTTAACATTCTCAGGTGAAGTCACAACCAAAGTTGCTACCTTTTTCAAAAAAGGAGGTTCAAAAACAGCTTTTGAAACTAATATTACACTTGGTAAATACATTAAAAATATTAAATCAAAAACCAAAAAAACAAAATAAATCAGGAGTTTATCAATTAAATTGCGGTTCTTGTTCGAAGTTTTATATTGGCCAAACGGGTAGGTCATTCCAGAATAGAATAAAAGAACATAAAGTTAGTTTTTTAAAGAAAAAAGAAAATTCTAATTGTGCCAAACATGTATTGAGCGAAAACCATAATTTTAATGACAATTTCAAAATTTTACACTTAGACAACAAAGGGAAGAGATTAGATTTATTGGAATCGATGGAAATAAATAAATATAAAAATGCAAATTTACTACTAAATGAACAGTTGAATCTAGGGAATTCCCCGTTATTAAACCTTTTTCATTAATATAATTTTATTACATGTTGAATGACAAAAACCCCGTTATTAAATCTTATCAAAATATCACCGAAGTTAAGCGGTGTCGAGCGCGGTTAGTACTTCCAACTCTGAGACAGAGGAAGAGGAACCTGAACTTGCTCCAGTGTCGAAGATATCAAGCCTATCTGAAGCCTTCGCAAGTTTAAGAGACTTGGGAAAACTTTTTTAATAATGCTAACAATTTTGACAAGCCTACAAATATTGTTCAATTGCTATTAAAATGTGAATCTGAATTCTATAAAAATAAAATTAAAAACATGAAGCAATCATTAATTTCTGATTATTTCAAAAAATAGTATGTTAGTATGCGGGTGCAGTACATATTGGTAAATTGGCTTCATCTCATTTAATTCTAGTTCTGATAAATTTAAACGAAAATATTTAAATCTATTTACATATATGTAATGTCTTAGGGAAGAGTGTAAAATGAGTCGACATCAAAACCATCCTATTCACGCCGGACAGGCCGGATGAGATCGGATATCTCGTAGGATGAAGGTGCCGTTTCACACTCCCCAGTCGGTAGACTGCACGATTAAAAACCGTACGGTCGATGACCGGTTCAAGATGGCCTCAGATACGCCGACGAACCGTAAAATAGTAAAATAAAAAAAAATCTTATTTATTAGTTCTATTGTATATAATTTCTAATTAGATACTTAGGGTTGTGTAGTATACTTCTGTGTTATATTCATTCGGTTATAAACATCTGAAGAAGCCACAGTGTTGGCGAAACAATTGTCAATAAATTTTAAATAAAAGTTAGTGGAAATCTAGAAACAAGTGTTTCATTCTGTAAATTTAATATGGATCTCCATCAAGTATCGGCTAACTCCATTCAACATTTTTTATGAAATTTATTTTTTCCTTTTATCACTTTAATCGTTGTGCGAGGGAAATATACCGGAAATTTAGCATTACGATATTCGTTATCATTTATCGCGGAGTTTAATTTATTATATAAGTAGGATATATTATTTTCTAATGCATCCCAGGAGACTTTTAACAGGATGTTATTAATTGTATTGTAATCAGCTCGGCGGAAATTATGAAATTAACTGCTGGGAGAGTTACCCGTTTTCAACGAAAGGTGTGATACTTCGAGCTTTATGCTTGGATGATATAGATCCTCTGTGATTAACGGAGAGGGACAGTGTGTCAGGCAAACAACCAAGGAAACATCATCAACATTTGTTTAAATGTTGGTGCAAGCGCTGGCGACAACATGAGGGTTTCCAACATAGGCGGCTAGGGGTAGGGTCAAAATTTTTAAGGATCATGCCCAAATTTTGACAAATTTGGTAAATTATAAAGCGCCCGGGATTTATCCACTTATGAGTATACAGTGTGGCCCAAATTGGGCCTACATGTATGGGGATCTTGGAAACTATAGAAGATAGAGAAACGGTTAAATGGGGAAAGTTTTTGACAATTATATTTCTAACTGAAAACCGTTTAGTACGCGGCCCTATCTTTTTTGGTTTTTGGAATATGTTGAAAAAACCAAAAAGATGTATTTTCGAAAATATGCTGTAGATTTCTTATTATTCACTATTTTGGCAATCTGTAAAAACATTTTTAAAGCAACTTTTTAAGTAGATTTCAGTTCTGCAATTTAATTTTGAACACGACGTTTCAGTTATTTTATACCATCATCAGGTTCATTTTTTCTTATGGGCGCCATATTGTATTTTATACTTAGAAGGTAGCTTATGACGTCAGCTTTTCAACGATGTATTATTTGTTGAAAAATAAATGAATCTGACTTGAAAAATAAAGAAAATTAATTTTCGCAACACGTCAAATTTGACAACTGCACTATAACTCCCTAAATTGAACCAATTAAAAGGTTTAAATTTTGTAGTATTCACAAAACACTGCTTGCATTGTTTCAATCAACAATATTACAATAACCTATGAATCAAAAATAAAATCCAGGAGCCTATGACCAACCACTACCGTTTGAAAATGAAACAAAAATATTACTTGTCAGAACGAGTAAAAGTATAATAGTTTTTATTATTATTATCTAATAATAACGATTTATTTGTGTATTCTGAATTTAAAAGAAAATGGCATTGCGTTTTTCTCACGAAGAAAAATTTGATTTGCTAGAATGTTACATTCATTGCAACAGAAATGCAAACCTTGCATTAGAAAGGTATTTTGAAAATTTTCCTGAAAGACCGCAGCCAAGTGTCAGACTTTTTCCAAAAATTGTTATGAACCTGAGAAACCATGGAAGTTTTGAAAAACCGCGGCCCAAGAGTTACGAAAAAGCAGGTAATAACGAGCGTGACGAAAATGTCAGAGCCTATTGTAATGCCGCTCCGACATCATCTACAAGAGCGTCGGTAAGAGACTTACCAACCCCGCGAAGTACCATACAAAGAGTCCTTAAGGAAAATAAATATCGACCATACAAGCCAACTATAGTTCAGGGTTTACGAAAAACGGATTATCCAAGAAGAATGCAGTTTTCAAATTGGTATGTGAATCAATGCGAACAAAATCATGATTTCAGTCGTCTTGTAATTTGGACCGATGAATCACATTTTACCAACTGCGGGGTATTTAATAGACATAACCATCATTTTTGGGCAACAGAAAACCCTCACCAATTGGCTCAACGAAGACTGCAAACCCGATTTGGTTTTAATGTATGGTGTGGTATGTATGGTAAGTAATGTCACCTAGCTTGCTAAATACATAGCAGGTATTAAGTAACCCAGCTTTACTTTTCTCCTTACATTTTAGACAACAGACTTATAGGACCATTATTTTATAATCATACGTTGAATGGCCAAAGATACTTGGAGCTGTTAGAAGATCAAATATTACCGGCAATTAGAGCAAGAGTTCCTCAAGATCAATTGAATAATATTTGGTTTCAACAAGACGGTTGTCCCGCACATAATGTTCGGGAAGTTCAAACTCTCTTAAGACAGATATTTGATGACAAATTAATTTCAAACGGCGGACCAGTTAATTGGCCTGCTAGATCCCCTGATATAACTCCTCTCGATTTTTATTTATGGGGTTATGTAAAAAATGAAGTATATGAGTTTGAACCCCCGGAATCTGTACAAGAATTAGAAGAGAGAGTGAGGAATGTGTTTACGAGCATAAATGGCAACACGCTTCGCAGGGTCATCAATACTGTGTTAAAAAAGTGTCAAAAATGTACTAATACAAACGGCCAACATTTCGAATAGGTATAGTAAGTTAGATATTTTTTCTTATTTTCTTTTCAAAACAATATGATTATTTATTGCGTTTTTAGTTTTCTTTATCTGAAATGTTAATATGAGATTTTTAACCATAAGGAAAAAATAAAATAATGTATTATAATATTATGATATTTTAAACGAATTTAACCCTGCCTAATGTGTTCTTCTCAAATTTGACGTGTTGCGAAAATTAATTTTCTTTATTTTTCAAGTTAATTTCATTTATTTTCCAACAAATAATACATCGTTGAAAAGCGGACGTCATAAGCCACCTTTTAAGTATCAAATACAATATGGCGCCCATAAGAAAAAATGAACCTGATGATGGTATAAAATAACTGAAACGTCGTGTTCAAAATTAAATTGCAAAACTGAAATCTACTTAAAAAGTTGCTTTAAAAATGTTTTTACAGATTGCCAAAATAGTAAATAATAAGAAATCTACAGCATATTTTCGAAAATACATCTTTTTGGTTTTTTCAACATATTTCAAAAACCAAAAAAGATAGGGCCGCGTACTTAACGGTTTTCAGTTAGAAATATAATTGTCAAAAACTTTCCCCATTTAACCGTTTCTCTATCTTCTATAGTTTCCAAGATCCCCATACATGTAGGCCCAATTTGGGCCACACTGTATAAAACCACGTTTCATATAAAGAAAAAGTTATATCATAAACAGGATTATCCATCTTAAAAAATAGAAGTAGCATAACAAAATATTAGAAAATGTCATTTGTAATTATCTGTTTATGATCAAGAAAATCCTGAACTTCTCCAAGTAATTCACACAATCAAAGATGCGACCCTATTAAGAGGCTTTTAACATGTATCGACAGTGGTTGTGCTCTTCAAGAAATCGAAAATAATATTACCATAACCAACGCCTTGATATGGGTTTCGGTGGCCTGGCACAGTTTGTCCCCAAGTGACAATAAAAAAATGCTTTATGAACGCCGGATGTGTGTGTAATATAGATAATATTGACGATTTTGAAGAACAATATAATATTCCGTTGGCACAACTATTTCTTAACATTAAGGACACATTTGTGAACTTGAAACAATTTGCAACTTTGAAAAGATCCAAGAAGCGGATGAAACTACTCCCAGCTCTGAGACAGAGGAAGAGGAACCTGAACTTGCTCCAGTGTCGAAGATATCAAGCCTATCTGAAGCCTGCGCAAGTTTAAGAGACTTGGGAAAACTTTTTTAATAATGCTAACAATTTTGACAAGTCTACAAATATTGTTCAATTGCTATTAAAATGTGAATCTGAATTCTATACAAATAAAATAAAAAATATGAAGCAATCATTAATTTCTGATTATTTCAAAAAATAGTATGTTAGTATGCGGGTGCAGTACAAATTGGTAAATTGGCTTCATCTCATTTAATTCTAGTTCTGATAAATTTAAACAAAAATATTTAAATCTATTTACATAATATATGTAAATACTTATTAATAAACAAACACTGTAAAATGCAGGCCAGTAATTGTTGTTTTAATTTTTCTGTATTAACCGACCACCCCTGTTAATCAACCAACATTTGATTCCGCGAGAGTGGTCGCTGTGGATAGAAATTTGACAATAAAAATAGGTTTATAACAAAAACATCCGTTAAAAATTACATAATTTTGGTTACTTACCCAACGAGTGCGAATGCTAATCAAAAACGAATATCTACTAATATGAAATGAAATATTTTGTATGTATTATTTATTCGAAATGACATGATTTTATACGACGGTGATAAGATAATATAAAGATAAAAATAATTCCAATTTTAACTGATGCATTTACCTGTGTGATAACATTTAGTCTATACGCGGTGCAAGGTAAACAGGTACCTAAGTTACTTTTTGCCGAAAATGCAATGCTTACATCATTCGGTTCTTAAACAAAAATGTATCTATTTACATAAATAATAACTCCCAAGAAGGAATTGATATCATTAAATATTAATCTCTTTATTGCCAATAATCTCAAAAATATTTGAAAAAGCAATGGCGACTCAGTTGACAGACTTCTTTGAGGTAAACAATCTCTTCTCAAAATATCAGTACGGTTTTAGACAACAAAGGAAAACCATTGATGCTGTCTTGGATCTCCTAGGCAGCATAATGGATTGTTTTGAAAATCAGTCGTACTTCTCTGCTTTATTTTGCGATTTAAGTAAGGCTTTTGATTGTGTGTCGCATGACCTACTACTTGAAAAATTAAAATATTATAACTTAAGTAAGAATAGTATCAGTCTAATCCACTCATATCTGCGGAATCGGAGTCAAATAGTAAGGGCAAATGGAGTGTCGTCAGCACCAGCAACGGTAGACATTGGAGTCCCACAAGGATCAATCCTAGGACCACTTTTATTTCTAATATTTATAAACGATCTACCTATCTGTCAAAAATTGAATAACTGTGTGCTGTTTGCTGACGACACCACAATCTTCACATACAGTAAGACAGAGAATGCTGCCATTCAAGGGTTTAGTGAGGCAAGGATGGTAGTGGAGGAATGGTTTTTGTCAAATAAACTTGTATTGAACCAAGAAAAAACCCAAAATCTGATGTTTACACTAAGACACACTGACACTGATCGTACTCTGTCCTCTGTCTTCGGTTAGGTTCCTGGGAGTATGGTTGGACACGGGCTTGAAGTGGGATGTGCATGTGGAGAATGTATGTAGCAGACTTGGGAGTAGTGTGTTTATCCTGCGAAACTTGCGCGGCTGTGTTTCAGAGGAAACAATGAAAACTGCCTACTATGCAACTTTTCATAGCGTCATGTCTTATGGTGTGACGGTGTGGGGACATTCCTGTCATGCTGCTAGAGTTTTCAGGTTACAGCGAAGGGCAATCAGGCTGATCAGTGAGTTGGGATATAGGGAGGATTGCAGGGGTGCGTTTGTCGCTCTGGGGATCCTTACTTTTCCCTCCGTGTACATTCTGGAATATTTGTTGCTTTTGAGACAGAAGGATGGTCTGTTGACACATCGGGATATCCAAGATCACAACACGAAACCGGACAGATTATGTTCCACTACATTGTAGATTGAGAAGGTGTCAGAGCAGACCGGAATTTATTGCAATATAGTTACTGAACAAGTTACCGCAAACAGTGAGGGAGTTCCCTCTACCAAAGTTAAAAAAAAAGGTAAACTCATTTTTAGAAAAAAGCGCATTTTACAGCACAGAGGAATATTTTAAATCGAGTTTTAATTTGTTATAAATTGTAAACGTCCAATATTTTTAATGATCTGATTTTTAAATTTTTTAATGTGTCTGTATATTGTTTATATTTTCCTTGTGCCAGCGTAAACAATTTGTGCATAGCATAGGAGTGAATCTACATTATATTGTACTCTCTCCAGATAAATTTGAAATTGTTTGAAATTTTTATTTTCTTTGAATACTTACTTTTAATTGTTGACTACTTAATATATTAGTGTGTAGGGTTGATGGATATTTTGTTATTTTTTTGTTTTTTGTTTGACGTGTGTAAACAATATAGTATATTGGAATAACATTAATAAAGTAATTTGAATTTGAATTTGAATTTGAATAAACACCTGATCAAAATCTAGCATCTTTCCCCTAATACATCATCAAAATACTACTCAATACTGCCGCGTGTCGCCTCTCAGCCTTTTTATCTTATACAGGATGAATCGGGAGAAACGATCAAACTCCAGAGTTCTAATTTTCGAAACTGGACAAACAAGATCAAATGCGAGCGGCATTCCCAAAAAACGCATAAAATGGTATGCTTGAATATGCTGCGCAATCTTGAGATTTTATCTATGTTTTTAAGTCAGGATTCTCCTTTGACTTCATTTGTTTCCTTGTTGACTTATTCAGTCTTGTCGTTTAAAATTGTATTTACTATCGGCTTACGCTTTATTTGTTGCGGTCATATGTGTTTCTTCTATGAGTTTTGCCGTCTATTTTCTGACGGTGATGGTAGTGCTTCTCTACGATTTTCTTAGTGCCTTTCTGTTAAATCGGACTAACAAGGGAGCCTGTCTTTCAGTTTTTTGAGTTTGAACGTCGGGTCAGGTCTGGCTCTCGTATGTGGTTCAGTTATTAGAACGTTGGTCGATACGTCAGTCCGTCTATAGTAGTCTGTTATTATTTTTAAAAATAATTCGTTTAAAGTCGGTATGCGGGTGTCATTGTGGAGGACACGATTAGGCCTATAACTACTAGAAGTGTGTAGTTCGCGAACGAACTAGTTCAAAAGATCGAACCTGATAACTGAACTAAAAGATTCAATCAGTAATTCTTTAAAAATTGAATCAACGCGAACTAAAGCCTTGTACCGGGCGTCCCACTAACAATGGCTGTCGGTCGTATCTCAGAAAGTGTTAGTCGTATGGCTTGCGGAAAAAAAATATATGAGGTAAAGTGGTCATGAGAAATTGCTGGAAATTATTTTCAAGTTTCTCGGACTGGCGCTAGAGGGCCCAACAGTAACGGTAAATATGAATCACGAAATTTCCTCAAAAGTCGCCTAGTTAGGGTATCCCGAAAATAACATTTTTGTATATTTCGAAGATTTATTAATAAAATTCACCTATAGAACGTGTTCGTCACTTTTCAAATAAAGTAGTGGGGGAAGGTTGAACATTATTTGTAATAAATGCTGATAACTCCGGTCTGGCTTAACATAATTTAGTAAACTTAGTTTTGTTAAAAAGGGCTTTCCTCACGCTATCATCTTATGAACTACGGCAATATGTGTTTTACACTAGGCGCTAGGGGGCGCTGTCTTACAACTTCACAAACATTGCGCGTTTTTTCCATAATAGTAAATATAATAGTATATTCAATTTTACCTGATTACAAGGATGATTAAAAGTCTAAGAAGTCAGCGAAAACCGCAAGTTAATATCTATTTTCAATCCGGAGATATCAACAACAATAATCATAATTACGGAACATTATGATTCTATTTTCAAGTTGCCATTGTAAAAGTTTTTTTAAGGGTCAAATAGGCCTTTTTACGTATGCGTATGCGCCATTTTGTAATATTTAAAAGCAAAAACTAGATAACTTAACGCAAAACTACGAAAATTTTGGCTTTGTTAACAATAATGGCTACCCAAAACGAGGATACTTTAGTTAATTCGTTATTGTTTTCATGGCAGTCTCGATGAAAACGCCAAAGGCAAACCATTTTTTATTTCCATGGCTGTGTTGATGTTTTTTCAATTTTAGGCCAATATTGCATACGAGCTTTTTTATTCCGTATACGATTTGCAAACGTTTCGGTAAAAAATAGACAGGGTGTGCCATTTCAAAGAAAATACATTTTCCTCATTTATTTAGAAACGTTATGTCCAATTGTTTTTCTGCTTTTACCATTTTAATTAACAGAAAAAATGCTACTACTTTGCTAATTTAACCGACTTTGTATCTCCAATAATAAAAAAGTTAGCAATGGTGCACACCCTGTATATATAAAAAGAGGATAAAATTCTTTAACGGATATAATGAAAAAATAGGGGGTATTCCATTTGAAAAAACTGCCACTTTCGATACTCAGCTGTTTTTGTTCATTTCATTTTCTGAAGGTTCAGTGAAGATCCTATAACTTTGCTAATTTAACCATTTCTCTAAAACCAATAATACCGTAGATATCTATTGGGCAAAATATACGCACACCCTGTACATTAAGAAACTTTACTTGTAATTTTTTTTAATAAAATGTTGTTACTGTCGAGAAGTTTTCTCGCTCTGTATCTTCGAAACAAAGCGGCTTTTCAACAGTCATCAAAGAGCAACATATTCTGAGAATTGTCCAGGAAATAACCCTTTCAATTTTTGCCATATGTTGAATAAACACCATGTATAATTGACATTTTCATTTATTATTGTGCATTTTTTCATCAGTTTTAAAAAATAGTAAGCCATCAAGTGTATAAGCCCCTTTTCAATGAATAAAGCGGATAAAGATAAGCTTCTACGTGGTTTAATCTCAGAGACCAGGATCTCCTAAAGGAAATTATATTTGCTTTACGTTTTCTGTCAAATTAATGTTTAATAATTATTAAGCTATTAGTTATTTAATAATTAATAATACAGACCAGTCCGACTACTAATCAATATATTTATCTAATACTAATTAGATTTGCTTATTATGTAATGTCGCTTGCTATTATTTATTCAATAAACGAATTTTGAATTGTCTGGATATAACAGAATTTACTTAGAAATTATAAGTAAATATGTACCGTAAACCGGGGTTACTTTACCACGATTTTGGTATATTTCGTTTAATATCTCGTTTATTTTTAAAGATATCTGGCACAGCTATAACTATGTCATAGTTTAAGGTTTTTAAAGTAATTTTCAGACAATATTTTTGTTTTATATAACCTGCTATATAATATATTTTTTTATTAAAAACTGTGTAAAGTCACCTTGAAATCGGGGTCACTTTATACGAGTATTAAAAACGTACTAAGAGACTACATAACCCCTTAATATAGGTGTCTTTACACGCAGAAACTCTCATAGATACTTTTTCTAATTTGTAAATCATGAATATAGCTTATTATATACTACTTATAATCCAATAAAAGTCAATTTTAATGAAAAAATACTTTAATACACAACGACAATATAAAAAGCATTTATAAAATATACGAAAATATACTGAAACTAAACAATACAACAACAACAACAAAGTTTTTACATTAAATTATACCTTTCAAGTTTCAGACCATGAAATGTATAAACACCCCTTCTAACAGCAGGTTCTCTTAGGAATTTTACGACATCATTTTCCTGCTGTAAGGAAATATCATCTTCAGTTGGGAACACGAAACTTTTACCTTTTTTTCGTAGAAATTTTATTAATAGTTCTGGCCTATCCTGACTCTCCAATATTTGGCCCACAAAGTGCCGAATGCTTTTTTTTGTTGGAAATGCTACCACAACAAATTTTCCTGGTTTTGGTATAATATGATCCAGTGGAAGGGCATCATCGCTGTCTTCTTCAAAGTTCTCTTCACGGGTCTCTTCAATAGAATAAAGGTCATCATTGTTGTCCTGATCTTCTTCATCTTCAAATATCTTTTTCCCTTCACTTTCGGGTGTGGTATTTTCTTGGTCTTCCCAAAGTTCTTCATAGGAAACCGATTTCCCTGGCGCCACTTTCAACATTTTCTTTCGCTTTTTCTCCGCAGGCTGTGACGGATTTCTTGTTTCTTTTAAAAAGGTTAGCAGACTATCGCTCACTCTTTGCATCACGACGTGTTCTTCTGCCCTTGCCTGGGGCAGCTTTTTCAAAACTTGATTCCTGTTCAAAGGAATGATTCCGGTGGCCCTGAAGGCGCTTGCAATATTTTCCTTATCCTTTAGTTTCAAATATTCTACTAATTTTTTTAGGAGCGATGGAAAGGAGGTTTTATTTAAAACCTTTTCCGCTGGATTTTGCAGTTTAAATTGTTCTAATAATTTTCGCCAGGCCCTTTTCATCGGGGCATAATACCCGACATCCAAGGGCTGAGTAAGATGGGTGGAATGGGGAGGCAAAAATACAAATCTGATGTTGTTACGCTGGGATGCTATAATTATATCAACATTCAAGTGCGACGAAAGGTTATCCCCAATAATCACCTTGGGCCCAGGTCTGGATTTTGCCCATGGTAATACAATAGTTGAAAACCACTCTTGAAATGTAAACGCGTCAAACCATCCTGACTTGGATCTATTGTATCGAGTTCCTGGAGGACCACAGATGGTCCACTGATCATAAAGCCTTTCGGCTTTATAAACCACGTAAGGGGCCAGGACATTCATATCACCACTGATAGCAAACATGACAGATATAGACGCTTTGCTCGTGTTCATAATTCTTTCTGGATATTTTATGCCTCTCCTGAAGATACATTTTTTGGCACCTGGATCGTCTGATAAATTTGTTTCGTCGTAATTAAGTATGTTCTGAACTGGCACATTATTCAAACTCTCGGCAAGGTTATCAAAATACATGTTGATTTCATCTTCATTTTTTAGAGCTCTTACACCCTTAATATTCTGACAAGTTCTTTGCGATAATAAGTCCTTGTGTCGATCTATAAAATTAAGAGCCCATTCAGTTCCAGGAAGATTGTCACTAAATTTACTGATTTGTTTGCCAACAGAATCTAAATATCTTTTGACTATCATTCTAAGCTCTAGTGATGTTATTGGGCTACCATATTCTGCTGATGCAACAACAACGTCCACGATATGACGTTCTTCCACTTCTGTTAATACAGGTTGCCCCCCAGGCTTTGCAAGATGCTTACCATTAACTTTGTTCCAAAGCGTTTTTTTGTTTATCTTATACCGCCTAGCAGCTTCAGCATAAGACATTCCATAATTTTTTACGGCTCCTACAGCTTGCTGCAGTTGCTCAGCATTGTACATGAGATATCTTCTGGATCCCAACTTTTTTTTGTAAATTCGACCCATATTTACATAGTCTGGAACAAAAAAGTAATCATGTAAAGACACCCATGCGATCAAAATCACTGTACCGCAGCTGCGAAATTTTACTTTTATAATCATAAGTTTAAGTTAGATATTGTTTAAACGTTGGTAGGACAACCTTAGGTGACTATACTTATCAGAAATATAGATAGAACTTACCTAACTGTTTCTAGTTCGACCCCAAAAACCTTACTTCTGAAGTTTAAGATACACAATTATTTGCCACAACCTTACTTATTAAGCACTAATGCCTTACTGCAACCACGGTGCGTTTTCCGTTTAGACCTGCGTCGACTTGTCGTTTGGTCAGCTTTGAAGTACAGCGCAATGCACGAGCGCATTGTTGCCAAAGTTAGCATAATATAAAAAAGTATCATGAAAAGTAACTTGGTGTAAAGTCACCTAGCCGTCTAAAATAACCCTGGTTTACGGTACCTTTATTTAGGAGAAATATTTTCGTGATTAAATACTAATTTCTTGTGGTCAACTCAGTCAAAACAACTCGTTGCCAAAACAAAATATTTCCTTTAGAAATGGTAACTAATCAGCTTTAATAAAAGGTTTCTTAGAAATATTTGTATGCAATTTTTTTTAACTTGTAGTCTTTCTGCGTAGCCAAATAAAAATAAATAAAATTTCCTATATCGGTATTCAAAAAATGTTATAATCATTGATGGAAGATGGAAGCACACTCTACAGGATGTTTCAGAAGTACGATACGTAACTTAAGGGGGTGATTCCTTATGATATTCTAAGAGAAAAAGTTCATATGAACATGTGTCCATTCCATTTTTCCTTCCAAAATCCCTTTATTGTATAACTTAATTTATTTACATTGCACATCTACATTTTACATTGCCGTGCAACGGCTGTTCCGAAGATACTAGGCGGTATAGGCAGGGCATGGATGTCAATATACAATCAGCAAATATATATGTTACGCCCAAACATCGAAAATGCTCATTGACATAATTTTTCGCTTTGTGTCCGTTCTTGTTGACCACGACGCGTCGTGGACTATGCTCAAACGGCCACGACGCGTTCTGGATGATTTAGAGAGCTCATAAACCGATCTTTCTTGTCTAGACTTGTCAGTGTGTTTCCGACTGCCTTCGAGTGAAGTTATGTCTATGTTATTGAGCGAAGTCGCTACTATTGTAGCTAAAAACGATAATACGAGAGAGGTGTTTAATGAAAAACTTAAAAATATCGTTGATAACAGTAATGATCGGAGTGATTATTTTACGAACGAACGGTATGAAGAGATCGTCCGAGAAGTGAAGAAAGCGAACCGCTTGAAAGATAGCAAAATGCCCTTGTCGTCCAAACAATATAGAAGACTAAAGAGGTATGATATCATAACAATTGGGGAATATGAAAAGTTAATTGAAAAGCTCAAAGGAACACAGGATGGAAATTTTCGATATTACTGTAAAACGGAGGATCTTTTTGGCATCATTGAAGCTGCTCATATGGCAACTGGACACAAACGAACAAGAGGTATGTTACTTAGAAGCTATTTCTATAAAATATTGGTGTAATAATTTACTAGGTATACGTTTTTTCTCTGATATTTTCAAAATTTTTTATAATATTTACATGTTACCCCACTGAAAGTTTGCTGAGCAATACAGAGTTAGTAAAAAGAACGGCAACTCTTAAATATCTTTAGAACCGCTTAAGCTGCGTTTACAAAATTTGGTACTTGCGGGTTTTTGGGCATGCAGAATTAAACAGTGATATCGACAGTGTTGTCAGATGTCCCAGTTTTGCGCTACACACAGTAATTTTGTTATTTTAAATAAAATACCCAATTTATTTTTATTGCAATAAATTGGGCGTGCCAAATTTAGTGCAATCCCAATTTTTTAAAATTTTATCTTTACTAGTTGCTAAGATATGACAATATCCCATTTTCATTAAAAAGTACTGCAAAACTCTTAAATATCTTCAAGACCGTCATAAAGTCACGTTACTTTTGTTGACGAGGTGGCCCATTCTTTCGCTGCGCGCACTCTACTACCCACTTCAAGAGTTTGTTTGTTTCTAGTTATGGAGGTTGAAATCAACAAAAAATACTGCAATGTTACGAGAGTCGCTATACAGATCTATTTATCTCTTTGCGAGCAATGTCAGGGAAAGGAGAAGATCAAGAAGAAGGGGTTAGTTGTTGCATCAATCCTATCAAATCACATGAATTCGAGATGTCAAGTAGATTTGATCGATATGCAGACCGAACCCGACCGAAACTATCGTTTCATATTGAACTACCAAGACCATCTGACAAAATTTACAATTTTGAAACCACTCAAAACGAAAACAGCTGAAGAAGTCGCATATAATGTAGTAGACATTTTTTGCATGTTCGGTGCTCCCTTCATTTTGCAAAGTGACAACGGAAGAGAATTTTGTAATAAGATAATCGAAGAGTTAAAGAATCTGTGGCCAGGCCTTAAACTTGTGAATGGTAAGCCCCGCCACTCACAGAGCCAAGGATCGGTAGAACGATCCAATCAGGACGTCAGAGATATGTTGGTAGCATGGATGCTTGACAATAATGCCAAACAATGGTCAGAGGGATTACGGTTTATTCAGAGCAAAAAAAATCGTGCCTTGCACGAAGGGATTAGAAAAAGTCCTTACGAGGCCATGTTTGGTGACAAGCAAAGAATCGGATTGGCAGATTCTTCTCTGGAAAGGGAAACATATGAACCTTTGGAAACGGAAGAAGATTTGGAGAAAATCTTGGAAGGGATGACACTCGAAAAAGACCAGGAAAGGGAAAAAAATGTAATCAATGCAGTATCCACTGTGCCACATGTTCCATTTGCGAAGATTTTGGAGTTACCCAATCATGTAAAACATGCAGCTTAAAAGTACACATGAAGTGTGGGATTGAAATTGAAGGAGAAGTGGTATGCAACCTTTGCTGCCGACGTGATGCAATCAGAGAGCAACGCGAAATTGCTAGAGCCGGAATGGAGAAGCAAGCTGGAAAAATGCTGACGCTGTCCCGTGAAAAACTACCTCTTGCTGAGATCGGTCAAAATGTCGTAGTCAAAGTTCCAGATGTCGACAGAGGGCGGCTTGCCCCTAGGAGTGTTCTAGCTGTAGTTCTCAGCGTTAATGATTCCAGCTTGTATAAGTTGGGAACCAAAGAGGGCGTGCTGGAAAGACTTTATAGTCGTAATGAATCCAACTTCGCTGATTCAAATTTTATAAACGAATCGGATGTTCCAAGTTTTTCATTAAATTTGAGAAAAGCTTCAGCTCTTTCGTCTGGATCAAAACAAGGATTTGTCATGTGCCATTGTAAGCGTTATTGTAATACAAAAAAGTGCAACTGCAGGGCCAATGAGGTGTTGTGCAATTCTAAATGCCACAATAATAGTGCCTGCAAAAACAAGTAAATAGCTTTATCTACCTGCGATTCAGTTACCTATTATTGTAAATAAAGTTTCATGTAGAAATAAGCATACAATAAAGATTTTGAAATTTTCAGTTATTTCTGTAAATTTACTTAACATATTAAAAGCATGGTCGGTTTATGAGCTTTCTAAATCATCCAGGCCGCGTCGTGGCCGTTTGAGCATTGTTCACGACGCGTCGTGGTCAACAAGATCGGACACAAAGCGAAAAATTATGTCATTTCGGTATTTGGTCGTTCGGCACCGTCCAGAACGCGTTGCGGTCGTTTTTTTCGCTCAATGAGCATATTCGATGTTTGAGTGTAACATATACACCACTTTCCAGCAGGAGGTATCTTAGCGTGTTATGTGAGATAATTAGCCGGAACTTTAAACGTATTTAATGATGTTAAGTTATTATCATTGATAGAGTTTACAAATTTGGCATCGACGAAAGAAATTTACAAAAACCCGCCCTTATTTTAATCAGGTACTATAGTCTGTTGCTTAATGTCAGACAGTAATAAATCATTATTGAACTATAAAACCCAGTGGTCTTCGCCGTATTCCATAGGCGGAGCCCAATCATTATTTTATGTAACATTCGGAGTTGCAAACATAATTGAAATGTGTTCGAATATGACTGGAGTCGGACAGTCAACAATATACCAACTTGTGCACGAGGATGAATGCGGCCCCATCAGGTCACCAAAGAGAAGTACAGGAAGAAAAGAAACTGTAATAAATTAGGATGAAAAGACTGCCATCAGAAGAATCATATACTCGTTTTACTTAAAAAAAAGAAATACCTACCCTGGACAAAATAATGTGTGAAGTGAAAAAGGATGATTTCATTCCACCCATGGGTAAGAAGGAACTATGGAAAACTTTGAAGGAAATTAATTTGTGTTATGAAAAAATTCAAAAGAGAAAATCACTTATAATATAGAAAGGCCGAAATCATCTGCTGGCAACGGCGATATTTGTGGGCAGTTAAACAGTTTCGTAGGGAAAACAGGAATATCTATTATAGTAAAATATGGCAGGATAAATATATAAAAAGCGCGAGGAAAGCTTTCATGGAACGATGGTTCACTGGAATAAAAGCACCCCCG
The DNA here is from genome assembly GCA_963920685.1 of Polydrusus tereticollis. NCBI lineage: Eukaryota > Metazoa > Arthropoda > Insecta > Coleoptera > Curculionidae > Polydrusus > Polydrusus tereticollis. Next base: position 99,074,957 of record OY987331.1, read on the forward strand.
GGAAAAGGTAAAAGATTAATAATTACTCACATTGGTAGCAGAAATGGATTTGTCGATGAATCATGAAGACCAGAACGCTGATGTCTTTGAAAAATACTTTCCGCAAATGCTAGATCTTATTCCTTCTGGGTCCGTTATAGTCATGGATAATGCCAGCTACCACTCAAGAAAATTCGAAAAAATACCAACATCTTCTTGGAAAAAAATTATATCATTTATTGGCTTACTGTAAATAAGAAGCCATTTCATAAAGATATGCTGAAAAAGGAGCTACTGGAGATTGTAAAGTTGAATAAACCTCCTTGTATGAAATTTGTTGTCGACGAAATCGCTTCGAAACGAAATATAACGGTACTTTGCCTTCCGCCATATCACTGTGAATTAAACCCCATAGAATTGGTGTGGGCGCAAATAAAAGGGTATGTAGCAAGGCATAACACCACTTTTAAAATGAGAGACGTTGGAAACCTCTTACAAGAGGGAATAAAGACAGTGAATTGTGAAAAATGGAGTAAGTGCGTCAAACATGTGATTGAAATAGAAGAAAGAATGTGGGAAGCTGACAACATGCTAGAAAATACTCAGCCAACGATGATAGTTCATCGGACTACTCGGAACCTGATGACTAAAATTTAAAAATTAAGTTGTTCTATTGTACAGGGTTATTGGCCACATTTTGACCAATAGGTAACATTTTTATTTAAATAGAAATAAAGGTCTGTCTTTACCACCAAATAACTTTATTTGCCCCTCTACGGTAGAAAACAAGGGTTATAAAAATACATAAAATGACGATGAATTAAATTAAATTTCTTAATGCATGTGTTGTACTAGTTTCGACTTTAGAGAAAGTTTAGGACATTAATAATTTTAATTTAATTTAATTTTATTTTATTTTTAACAAGTGAATAGTGACCACTTGATGCATTCCCATTTTATTTGAAATGACATAGTCTCATTTTGACAACCCCCTTTTTTAGAATAATAAGTTTATTTAATTTCATTAACAAATATTCAATCCACCATAACATTAAGCATGTCCCCTCGCTAATTTAGTTTCACTGAAAAGAGAATGAATTAATATGTTACAATTCTTCTTTTTCAGCACGTTTTGACTTCAACATTGCTTAAATCACTCGACTATGATTAAGGTCCTTAATTCTACTTGCGTATAAATCAACCCCTACCTTCACATGGAGATACATCGTTCTTATACTAAACTCCTGTCGATTCCAAAGGTTGCATAATCTGCATTATATTGTATTGTATTATTGAATCACCTCTCTGCTCCCCCAACTGTTTTAACTTTTTTTCATATAAAAATCTCTTAAATGGTTAGTTGCTGAGGATGACTTTCTCTAAAGTCGAAACTAGTACAACACATGCATTAAGAAATTTAATTTAATTCATCGTCATTTTATGTATTTTTATAACCCTTGTTTTCTACCCTAGAGGGGCAAATAAAGTTATTTGGTGGTAAAGACAGACCTTTATTTCTATTTACGATCTCGCCACAGAATATGGACTACTTCTTAAATTTTTATTTAAAGTTTTTGATATATGGTTTAAATATAACATTAATAGGTCCTTTTGAGAAGCGCCAGTAAAAGTTGGTTTCGGATATACAGGGTTCCCCATTACGAAATGTCAGAACAATGTTACTTTTTTTAAACGGAACACCACCCTGTATATTATTGAATTTTTAGATTCTCCAGACAATTCTAAGTACATTTCGTGTATAATATCCTATACCTATCTTCAACCGTTTCCGAGATATTCATAATTGAAAATCGGATTTTCTTCTATTATTTATTTAAATTTAATTAAATTAAACAACGAAGTCTACTAAAACAATGAATAAAAAGTTAAACGAATCGGCGAAATAAAATAACTGAAAAGTAAAGAAATGAACTAATTCGTTAATAAATGCTCAAAATGGCCTCCATTTTCTTGAACGCAAAGTCGGTAACATTTTTCTAAGTTCTTTACTGCATCGCTTACCATAAGTGGATCGTTTTTTATAGCTTTCATTGAGATCATAAGTGCGTCCTGCAAGACTTCAATGTTTGGAAATGTAGGATTGTTGTCAAGGAGACTGCCCTTAATCGTACCCCAAAAAAACCTGTCCATTAAAGTAAGGTCTGGACTGTTTGGCGGCCATTTGATGTTTCCATATCTTCCTTTCCATCTAGGATATTTACGGTTCAAATAATTCGTTACATTTTGAATGTTATGTGGAGGAGTCCCATCCTGTTGCCAAATCAACCTGTTCACGTGAACTAAAAGAATCTCTTCCAAATATTCTTCAATTTCGTTGTTTAGGAATTGAAGGTATCTTTCTCCCGTTAAGCCCCCTTTATACAGGGTGCCCAAGATAAGGAGGGCCTCTATGGGGATCTCGGTTATGGTAAGAGCTACAACTTTGATTAAATGGGGAAAAAGTTGCGCAATCAGAGGACTAATAATATGGCATAAAAAAAGTTTTAGTAATATTTGTAAGTTTTGAGATATTAAATAAAAACTGATATTTTGGATTTTTGATTTTATTTTTCTTTGGCGTTATTATTAAAGTTAGAGCAAAACTGATAAAACTCTCTCACAGCAACTTGTTATGAACTTAAAGATTACATCGCAATTTTTTTTATACGACGTTTCGTTTCCAAGCAAACACCATCAACTTCATTTTTTCTAATACAGCCCTGATTTCTTATTGTCAAATTTTGAGAGCATTTTTTATTCTTAATTCAATGATGTACCAGACAATGTTGTTTAATTACGTTTCGAGCCTTTTTAACCATCTTTATGAAATTTTCAGGGTCCGGACCTGGATCCTAGAGTGTTGCATATGCTTTTTCAGCTTTTTTAATTAAAAAAATGAAAATGATGGATGTAGAAGGTAACAACGTAATCTTTTTAGTTTCATTATGAATTTAAAAAAAAATAATAAAATTACATAATAGATTTTTAATTATTTATTTAACATTGTAAATTACTGATTCCGAACCCATAACAATTAAACTTTAATTAATTGAAATAAAACTAACATTAACTCATTACAAATTAATTTTCCAAAAGGTGTTCAAAGTGATTTCCGTCGTTCTCCAAACATAAATAGGATCTTAAAACTGTATTATTTAGGACATTAGTTAACATTTGTGGCGTTACGCTGTGAAAGGCTGCAAGCACTAGTTGTCTAAGCTCTTCTTCTGTTTCAAAATTCTGCTTATAAACACAATTCTCGATATATCCCCAAAGGAAAAAATCAAGCGGGGTTAAATCTGGGGAACGCGCCGGCCAGGGTGTTACAGAATAAGTGCTGATACTTTTTTCTGGAAATCTTGCTGAAATGTACTCTCTAACTACCCTTGAATTATGTGCAGGTGCACCATCCTGCTGGAACCAAGTGTCGCGTTGTTCTGCCAGAGGTAAATTATCCAGAGCCTCCTCTAAGTCATTTTGGAGTAAATTCAGGTAATGCTCAGATGTTAAATTATGTTGATAGAAAAAAGGTCCTATTATTCTTGTTCCCAAAATTCCAGCCCACATATTAAATCCGAAACGGTATTGGTGTCTTGATTCTTTGAATACACGTGGATTTTCCTTAGACCAGTAATGTACATTTTTTCTGTTAAAGATCCCGTTTCGATTTACCATGCTTTCATCAGACCAAATTATCTGGTAAGGAAAATTTATGTTTTTGTGGCATTTTCTGGTGTACCATTCGCAGAATGATCGACGTCTTTCTGCATCACCTGGCCTCAGTCCTTGACAAATTCTGTATTTATATGGGTGAAATTTTTGTTTGTTTAAAATAAATTGAGCAGTTGATTTCGCTACGCCTACATTTTCATCAATTTCTCTAGTTGATACTCCAGGGTTTTCAGTAACAGCTAATAATACGCTGAAAACCTTTTCCTGGTTACTATTTTTTTTTCGGGAGAGCATGGGTTTTTTAAATGCACCGTGTTCTTTAAGGTTAGTTACTAACTTACTGTAAGTCCGTTTAGCTGGTTGTCTCCTTTCCGGATATTTGTCCAAATACATCCGCTCCGCTACATTACAATTTTCTCCGCTTAAAATAAAACATGATAACATATCAAATTTTTCTTCATTTGAATAATAACCTGCCATATTTAGTTCAACTGAAGTAATGCCAAATTGTCTGACACCATACCTACTCATTTTTTTTTTCCAATGCCTACTTCGCTAATTTGGGAAAAGAACAATACTTAGTTTGCAACAGCGTAGATTTGTGTTGTTTCAAAAAGAAAATAAACCCAGGAAGTTTTAATTTTTTTTTAAACAGTATCGTAAGGTTTAATTAAAAAAGCTGAAAAAGCATATGCAACACTCTAGGATCCAGGTCCGGACCCTGAAAATTTCATAAAGATGGTTAAAAAGGCTCGAAACGTAATTAAACAACATTGTCTGGTACATCATTGAATTAAGAATAAAAAATGCTCTCAAAATTTGACAATAAGAAATCAGGGCCGTATTAGAAAAAATGAAGTTGATGGTGTTTGCTTGGAAACGAAACGTCGTATAAAAAAAATGCGATGTAATCTTTAAGTTCATAACAAGTTGCTGTGAGAGAGTTTTGTCAGTTTTGCTCTAACTTTAATAATAACGCCAAAGAAAAATAAAATCAAAAATCCAAAATATCAGTTTTTATTTAATATCTCAAAACTTACAAATATTACTAAAACTTTTTTTATGCCATATTATTAGTCCTCTGATTGCGCAACTTTTTCCCCATTTAATCAAAGTTGTAGCTCTTACCATAACCGAGATCCCCATAGAGGCCCTCCTTATCTTGGGCACCCTGTATAGTAAAGGCCCCAAAATAGTATTATTTGTAATACCACACCAAACGTTAATGGATCTTCGACCCGACGACTTTATAATTTTTGTTTGATGCGGATTCGTTTGGGACCAATAGTGGCAATTTCTTCTGTTAAAGATCCCACTTGTTGATAAATTCGATTCATCGGTCCACGCAATTTCGAGAAAAAAATTTGGATTTCGTTCCAGCTCCCGCAGCATAATTTGGCAAAATTTTAGTCTTTTCCGCTTATTATCTTCGCTTAAAAACTGAACCTTGGTGAATTTAAAAGGTCTGAATTTATATTTTTTCAGCGTATTTTGTATTTTCCAGTATTTTATATCCAAAGTTTTAACAGCAGTGGGAATGGAATGTGTAGATTTTCTAAAAAATAATAAGTAATAACAAAGAAAAATAAAGATATCAAGTTAAAATTTTACCTTGGAAATATAATAAGACATTAAGCTCTGCATTTTCATCCACACCACGATAAGCCTTCTTCCTCTGCAATGTTTTAAAGTCTTGTAGCTGCTTAAATATATTAACAAAAGTGTTTTCATTTGGTGTTTGACGGTTTCTGTATTCTCTTTGGTATCTTTGTTTTGCCAAACTCTTATTTTTATTACACTTTATGTAAAACTGTAAAATATCAAATTTTTCTTGTTCTGTATAGCCCATTTTTATATAGAATTATGATTGCAAAAAGTCAAAACTTTTAGAAAAAATGACAGGTAATTCTGTTTCTGCCATAATATGATTCCTAGGTGATATAATAAAAACAATAATAATAGCCCGATTTAAAAGTCCGAAAATCCGATTTTCAATCATGAATATCTCGGAAACTGTTAATATGTAAAGGATATTATACACGAAATATACTTAGAATTGTCTGGAGAATCTAAAAATTTAATAATATACAGGGTATTCCGTATAAAAAAAGTAATATTGTTCTGACATTTCGTAATGGGGAACCCTGTACATCCGAAACCAACCTTTACTGGCGCTTCTCAAAAGGACCTATAAATGTTATATTTAAACCATATATCAAAAACTTTAAATAAAAAAGTTACCTATTGGTCAAAATGTGGCCAATAACCCTGTACATACTAGATTTTTTTTATAAATATTCCAATTTATCTATCTTTGTATTATTCTTACTTCTATATAAGTTTTTATCTATTTAATATTAAAATATTTAATATCTCAATTATATGCCTCTATAATAATTATAATCAAGTATAATAATTATTATAGGTACTTATTATCCTAATAAACTACCTGTAGTAACCCTCTTGTCACATTACTTTTATTCACCAAACTCGTCTTTCTATTGTATGCAAATTAGGGTGCCCTAATTTAGAGCAGATTCGGGGTGTGTAGGTCTTAAATATCTGAAATCCGGAATCTTTAAAAACTATTTACGATGCAACCTTAAAGTTGTCCACCCTGCCTCATGAGTCCTGTCATTGCAAATTTACATTTTATTACTCTCTCGCATTAAACGACAGAGGACTTATAGCATTTTGTACCGATCTTTTTTTATTAGTACCGTTTTTTGTTCCTTATACACTTTATGAAATCGAATTATCAATTTTACACTGGGTCCAGGATATCGCAAGTAACACGGGTAACTGCGTTATTACGCAACTGCCTTGTTAGCTTAATGCAGGATCATTGGGCTGTTTAGTGCCGTTGTCTCCATACCCCAATTTTTTTAGATGTCATTTGTTTTGGTGGACCCGACAATGCTATTAGAATAGTATATTAAAGTACTAGTTATATAAAGCTCATTTTAGCGCACGCGAGCATGTTAGAAAACGAGCCGCTTGCGGCGAGTTTTAGAGCGGACAAGTACGCTAATAGCTTTATAAAACGTGTGCTTTATACTATTTTTTCTATTTTGGCATTTTTTTCAATAAATAAATCGATATTTAAAAAAAAAAATAAAACATAGGAATTTTCAAAATTTTTAGGCCTAAATTGTATGTTGGTAATACATGGTAATGCGATCAAATTATTTATCATTGTAGCCTTGAAATAATAACATATAATTTTATTTCCGTGTCATCCATTTTGTCACGAAGTTGTCTAATTTTGTAAGATAATTTGATATTTTTTTAACTCATCTCCATTTCATAGAATTAATGCAACCAACCATACGCGACAGCAAAATAAAACATTTGTGAACATCATTACCAACCTTAGAAAAGTAAAGAAAACTGTTTCATAAAAAGTTTATTACGATACTGAAAACGATACCGAAACAGCTTTTTTATGAAACCAAATTAGAAAAACATTATAAGATGTGTGAACACAGCGTTCGATTCATCTCTAGTTCCGGAACCTCTACTTGATATTTTATAATACAACATACCTATTATACGTACTAGTTGAATTATTACAGAATGATAATATATCTACGTTGTATCTACTACTATATGCATACTGCCTACATAAATCCTTTATCTTCAGGATCTACATTCTACTCTACGAGTATGCACGTCCTATAAATATACGCAGAACAGCGCAAACTATTCCCCACAACAAATCAATCGAAAGTGACAAAGGAATTGATAGTTTTTCATGGAACTAATAAATAGTGAACGGTATACAATAAACTGACGAATAATTCTTACATATAATTATCTATTTTTTACTGAGAAAATGATAGTTTGTATCTGGAAGAAAAAAACTTGAAGTGTGTTCAGTTATTGTTGTCTATAGTGATTAACGTAAAAATGTCAAGAGGCGTGGTGACCATTAAAAAATAAAAAACGGAAGTCAGTACCTGCCTTTCAGTATGTAAGAGCGGTTTTTCAGGTTTTTGCTAAAGGTGGGTCAACTCATGCAAAAAGTCCACGATATCACATAACAATTTTTTTATTGTTCATTTATTGTTATACGAGTACATAAATAATAGCAAATAGATATAAGATTGTTTGAATTGATTATTTAATTAAACCGGCTAAAACATAAGGTTCGGAACTATAGGGGAGAATGGTGTAGGAGTGAGGTGGGGCACAATCAGTCAATGCCATTTAAAAATAGGAATAGTAGTACCTGCACTTAAAGATCGCTTCGATCATTGGCAGTGGCGTAGCCACAGGGGGGCCAAGGGGGGCGATCGCCCCCCCCGCCCCCATTAGCCTGGCGCCCCTTTACTACTTAAAAAATAATTCTTAAAAAACAAGGTCGGTCTTATTTTATTTTTAGTAAAGAAGAGTGATAGTAATAAACCTAATAAGACCAGTTTTGAGAGCGTCTCATCACAACAAATTTATTTTTTTTATATATAGCGGATTTGGGGCCAGACCCCTGTTACTTAGGGAGCATAAAGGTGAATTCCTACGAAATTTTGGCGTGGTCTCAAAAATATTTTGTCTGCGGCGCTTTACCTCCGCGATTTGCGCCCCTCCACCCCAAAATGCTGGCTACGCCACTGATCATTGGTACAACTTTATCGCAAATAATGTTAACATGGTCAGACCAGCTCAGATTTTCATCCACAATTAAACCTAGATACTTAATTGTTTTGTTCTAAAGGTACATTATTAATGAGAATAGCGAAGTTTCCCATTTGTTTATTTGTTTGAACATCATATACTTCGTTTTATCAATATTGATCTTAAGCCTGTTGGAATAAAGCCAGTCTATGTACCTTTTAAGGTCACTGTTGAGCTCCTTGCACAGTTCCTGTTCATTTGCGCCTGTATTTACTAGGACAGTATCATCTGCAAAACTGAAGGATCTAGCGTTAAGCCCCGCGCACTTTAAGTTGAGAACGTAGAGGAAGTACATCAGCGGCTCGAGGACCGAACCCTGGGAGACACCGTATGCATTGGAGGTAACCTCGCTATTTACACTATCAACCCTGACATACTGTTCCCCGACTTTAAGGTAACTTTCAATGAAATCGAGCATTTGTCCTATGAACCCCATATTTTTTAATTTTTTTAGCAAGAGGTCAACGCCCACTACATCAAAGGCTTTCCTTAAGTCTACATATACTACCACTGTTATAAGTTTATTTTCTAGTGCTCTAGAGACAGACAGCGTATTCCATACTCGATGGTACGTTGGAAGTATCTGGAGAACGAAAAGAAAAATAATTTTGAAATTTTCACTACGACCATAGGAGGCTGCGGTCTAGCTTTTAAAACTACTTTTGCGGTTGCAGTGGTGCCAGATCTATTGATAACTGACATCAACTTAGGAATTTTAAATAGGACACCCTGTAGTTTATTTCATTTTTAGATTCTACGAAGCAATCTATGTTTTTTTTGTATAGGATATTTTTCCATTTCTCTTGCCGTTTCTTAAATATTAATTATTTTGTGTCTTTTTTTTACCGAAACTATATAAATTAAAACTTCAATATTTTCGTCTCTAGATGTCAAATCAACGTAACATTTTAACATCATTTAGTCAATATGTGGTACTTTAATTTTGGCAACACAGGATCGCCGACTTCTATGCAGAGTGTCCTAAAAATTGATTGCAATTCAGATTTTATAAATTTGATCAAAAGTCACTTTTTTTGATATGTATATTATTGAAGTGTTAAATAGAGTGGACCAATTGATTTCTTTCATAAAGAGTGTTCCTCTACCTATTTTCAACCGCTTTCGATTTAAACGCCATTTTATGAATAATTACTATTCATATTCGAGAACTAGACATTAAAGATCTAAATCGATAAGTGTGCCATGGATCAAGTTCTTCAAAAGCGCCCCTTACCCGATTTTCTAGATCTTCTTTTGAATTTACTGGTGTTTTATAACTCACTTCTTTAATCCTACCCCACAGGAAAAAGTCTAAAGGATTAAGATCTGGAGATCGCGGTGGCCAACTCCATGGTCCTCCACGTCTTATTCACCTATCTTTAAACATATCATATAGTTCCGCGGAAACTTCATGGGTACAATGAGCAGGAGCTCCATCTAATTGATACCAACAATTTCTCAAATCGATAAGCGGTAGATTATCCAAAATGTCAAATACGGTCCTTCTTAGAATTTCGAGATATTTTGCAGACAAATTTTCATCATAAATATAGATTGATAATTGCTTATCCATCAACAAACAAAATACATTAAAACTAAATCTTTGTTGGTTAGTTCAAGTTAGTTCTTTCTTTTATAATGTGTGGATTTTCTGCAGCCCAATAGTGATTATTTTAACGGTTAAAGAGTCCTTCGCGTAAGAAATTTTGCTTCATCAGTCCAAATACTTATTTTCAGAAAATCTGGATCCTCCTGTGTTCGAATTAATAATATTTCACAAGGATCTACACGTTTTGGAGTCTCACCTGCTTGTAAAGCCTGTAATGTAATTAGTTTGTAGCCATGCATATTATGTTTATGTAAAATTCTCCGTATTGATGTTCGATTTATTCCTAAATTATTTTTTGCACTTGTTATTAAAGCATGGGGATAGGCATGAAAATACGCCAAAACGTTAATTTCATTTTCTTCGTTTTTAGAAACAGGGTGAAATTGATATCTTGGAGCCTGTACATTTCCGAAATTTAAAAAATTACCTTCATTCTGAGAAATTTCCGCGGCAAATTCGGAAAAAGAGCGTTAAATCTTCTGCAGGTTCTTGAAACAATTCTTTGATACTCGCCGTGAATATAAAACAAATTTAAAATATCCGCATTTGAATAAATATTAATCTCCATTTTTGCTATATTAGCCTGACATAAGCAAACCCAAACTAAAAAGTGAGACTTGTCATGTCACCATCGTTATGTATTGCAGTTGTTACATCATCGCACACTTATCGATTTAGATCTTTAATGTCTAGTTCACGAATATGAATAGTAATTATTCATAAAATGGCTTATAAATCGAAAGCGGTAAAATAGGTAGAGGAACACTCTATATGAAAAAAATTAAATTGGTCTACTTTATTGAAAACTTCAATAATATACAGGGTGTTCCATTTAAGAAAAGTGACTTTTAATCAAATTCATAAAATCTGAATTGCAATAAATTTTTAGGAAACTCTGTACAGAAGTCGGCGATCCTATGTTACCAAAATTAAAGTACCACATGTTGACTAAATGATGTTAAAATGTTACGTTGATTTGACATCTGGAAACAAAAATATTGCAGTTTTAATTCACATAGTTGCGGTAAAAAAAGACACAAAATAATTAATATTTAAGAAACGGCAAGAGAAATGGAAAAATATCCCATACAAAAAAAACCTAGATTGCTTCGTAGAATCTAAAAATAAAATAAGCTACAGGGTGTTCTATTTAAAATTCCAAAGTTGATGTCAGCTATCAGTAGATCTGGCACCACTGCAACCGCGAAATTATTTTTAAAAGCTAGAGCGCAGCCTCCTATGGCCGTAGTGAAAATTTCAAAATTATTTTTCTTTTCGTTCTCTAGATAAGTACTTCTAACGTACCATCGAGTATGGAATACCCTGTATATATAGCTCAGAGTGCTGCTATTTTGTAGGAAACCATACTGGTACTTATCAGTTGAGATATTGCGATTTATGTGTCGCATCACTCGATCCCTAATAACTTTTTCATCATTTTTGAAAATATGCTTATTTATTTATTTATTTATTTATATATTGACGGCCACCCATTCGCAGTCCAACAGCGTTCACCTCATATAGCTGTTTAATAAAATTCTTAAGGGGGCAAAAGAAGTTTAAGCGTTGTAGCTGATTCTGGTTAGCGAGAGACACTAACCTGGGAAGAAAGCAATTACAACCATAGTTGGTGCGGTTATATGGTTGGTAGAAAGCTTGAACGTTTCTTGTGTTGACAGGGGGTACAAGCAAAATAACACTAAAGGTAAGGTATGGACAGTCGACAATAGAGTTAATGATTTTAAAGAAAAGGAGAAGATCATGGAGACTTCTTCTATCATAAAGTGGTGACATATTCAGTCTCTGACACATTCTCTCGTAGTTATATTCAGTGTCTCTGAAAAATCTAAAGTGGATATGGTGCATAAAGTTCCTCTGCACGCGCTCAATTCTTTTAACATGACAGGCATATTGAGGATTCCACACAGAGGCTGCATACTCCAAACCACTTCTGACAAGGCTGCAAAAGAGGATTTTAAAGGAACGAATAGTCATGAAGTCTCCCGTATTTCTGCTTACGAATCCCAGCATTCTCAACGACTTGCTCACTAGTGTAGATATATGAGTAACAAATGATAATTTTGAGTCGAGAATTATAACCAGATCTCTCATGTTGTCAACAGAAGTTAAAATTGTGCCGTCTACATTGTAATCGTAAATAGTTTTTAATTGCCGACGAGAAAATACCAACAGATTGCACTTTGAGGTGTTAATATACATACCATTGTCATGACATCATGCTACAAATCGGTCGAGGAAATCCTGCAAAGCAATGTAGTCCTCGGGAGTTGAGATAACTTTGAACATTTTTAGCTCATCCGCGAACAGAAGAAACTCAGAAGATCGGAAACAAGGTGTAACATCATTGACGAAGAGGTTAAAAAGAAGAGGACCTATGTGGGATCCCTGGGGGACGCCCGATGGTACTAGTATCTCTTGCGATAGAAAGTTATTAATTTTAACTATCTGGATCCGATCAGCAAGATAGCTAGTTATCCAGCAAAGCATAGATCCAGATATCCCCATAGTTTCCAGTTTTCCAACTAATATATTGTGCGGGACCTTATCAAGGGCCTTGGAAAAGTCGGTGTAGATTGAGTGGACCTCCGCCCCACACTCCAATGCCTGTGTTATAGAGTGAGTGTAAGACAACAAATTTAATTCGGTATTTTTGCCCACACAGAATCCAAATTGCTGGGTGATGACCTCTACAGTCAATAGCGAAGTTAGATATTTAGTAACAAGATTATCAAAAACTTTAGGGATTGTATTAATGATAGAAATTGGTCGGTAGTTTTTTATGTTAGATTTATCCCCCGATTTATGAATGGGAACGACAAAACTTGATTTCCAGAATGTAGGGAAGAATCCACTCTCTAGGGATTTATTGAATATGATATGTAAAGGCCTTGCAAGTATAAAAGAGCAGTTTTTAAGAAAAATGGGATGAATATTATCAGGGCCAGGTCCTTTGTGTGGACTCAGACCACTAAGTTCTGTATAGATTTCAGATATGGATATTGAGCAGTTGTTTATATTATGATGATTCCATGATAATTCCCTACCATACCCGGGGCTGTCAAAAGAATAAACAGATGAGAAATAGTCTGCAAATAGATTTGCAGCGTTAGGCCCCATGTTTACTGTTTTATTATCTAGTGTCAGCACATTGGGTATCTGAGATGTTGTACGTCTCGAGTTGACAAAATGCCAGAATGGCTTAGTGTTGCTACAGAGAAGATTATCAGTACCTTGCACAAATTTTGTATAGTGTTCTCGAGAGAGAACCTTGCACTGAGATCTTAGGTTTGAAAAGACCTCATAATCGTGAGCGGACTTACTAATTTTGTAATTCTTGTGAGCAGTTTTTTTTTCAATTGTTCGATTTATTAAGTCATTGCCAAACCATCTAGGGAACTTTCCGCTAGGCACCCTCTTAATTGGAACAAAAAGATCAAAGCAATTATAGAGTATATCATATAAAATATTAATCATATTATCAACATCCGTGTTCACCAAGATACTGTCCCAGCAGAAAGTAGCCAAGTAGTCATTTATCAATCTAAAATCGGCAGACTTAAAATCATAGTAGAAGTTGTCAGCTCTCGGACTGACAACTCTGAAACCAGGGTTTGTAGTAAATTGTAGAATACAAAAGTAGACCAGCTAGTATGGAAGATTTTAAAAGTAGGATAAGAATCGAATGTGCCAAAATATCTGATGTAATGTGCAACGAGAATTTAGCGATCGATTAAGATATTGTCAGGCGCAACAAGGAGAACAATTTCAACATCTAATTAATTAATTGTTTGATTTTAATTTTTTCTTAGATTTTTTGTGATTCCATAAAAATAAATTAGGGATTTTCTCATTAAGTGGTTCTGGCTTCTAAACTACGAATTTTGGACCTTAAGTGTATTAGGTTTTTTGAAAGCGGCTCTAAGGAATCGAAATTGAAAGTAATATACACGCATTCCATTAAAAAAAATCATCCATACAATAATTTCTTCTAAACGCGACACCCTGTATGAATGTTGTAAGTGTCGAAGAGAGCGCATTATTATAAGTTACTTGAAGTGTTTCAGCGTTTTTCTTAAATCATGTTATCTGAATTTTAATCGAATTTATTCCATACGTTATTTACACACTGTATGTTGTCGAATATAAAAAAGTATTAAGGTGCAATTCTTGATTCGATATATTGAATTGACACCATCGATAAAAAAAATAAGCGCTCTAGTCTCATGGGGAATGTACTATAGTTAAACAAAGTCTTATCGTTGCCCACAATCTCAAAAAAAAAGTTTTTAATACAAACCGGATTATAAACAGGCGTAGCGGACAGACCTGATAAAAAATAGAAAATGGGTGTAGGTAAAAAAGTGCCCAACAATTATTGTCTCGTGCATTGCTGTGCGGTCTTGAAAACTACAGATAATATTTCTACTTTTATATGGGGCCTGTGGCGTAGCCGCGTTACGAGATTTGTTAAACTACGGTCTTAAATAATTGGCAAAACTGTTCATATAACCATTAACAGTGTACAGGGTCATTCCTCATATATCGACACCCCATCTACAGCAGTTATTTGACGGGTTGCAAAAAAATTCTAGAGGCAAAATATTTGTGTTTAACTCTATATTTTTAGAATTCACTATCAGAAAAAACAACGGCACATCGGAAATGTAATATTTCTGCATAACTATCATTTTTTTAAATGGAACACCCTGTATATTATTCGATATTTGGGTGGAGCTTTTTTTTCTGATTTCAAAAATATATAGTTTGCCTATGTTTGGTTAAGAGGTTTTTGAGATATTGGGCCCTAAAGTCTTTAAAACGTTATTGAATAAAAAAAAACGATAGTTGGCCATGAATCATAATTCATTGCCGTGTCGCGTCGTCTAGATTTTAAAAACAAGTGAATTTATTGTTGCTTGTCAATATTTTCATTCATGTCATTGTCAAAATGCCTTACACGGTTGAGGAAAAATGTGATATTCTTAGTTTATTTTACAAAAATAATAATAACGCATCAGCAGCGAGAGCAGAACATAGGCAAATATTTCCGCTAAGAGCAGTACCAGCGCGAAGTACTTTTAAAACCATTGAAAGGGGATTCAGGGAACGAAAAGATCTTAAAAGGAAGAAGCGAACAGTGAATGGTAATGAAGAGGAAGAATTAAACATTTTGTTGTATTTTGTAGGTAAGATTGATAGTTTGTTGTTACATTACAAGTCTAGAAATAAGAATATTTGTTTTTAGAAAACCCACATAGATCGGCAGAAGACGCAAAAAATTATTTCGGAAAATCTGCAAAAAAAATTCTAACGACATTAAAAAAAAATGGTTATCATCCATATAAAATATTGCCTGTGCAGAAGTTAACAGAGGCTCAGAAAAATAGCCGTATGATGTTTTGTCAGGAAATGTTACAACGGAAAGAGGAAGACAACATGCTTTTTAGGAAAATTTTGTGGTCTGATGAAAGCACCTTCACTACTTCAGGCGTTTATAATCGAAAAAACGTTCGGTTTTGGGCTACCGAGAACCCCCATGCATTCAGAGAAATACAATTTAAAGGCCGAAAATCATTACATGTGTGGTGTGGCATCTTAAATAATAAAATTATCGGCCCAATTATATATGATGGGAACTTGACTGGCGAAAGATACCTTAATATATTGACAAATGAAGTTGAAAATTTTATTGAAAACTTACCATTACGGCAATACCAAGAACTTATCTGGCATCAGGATGGAGCCCCACCACACAACGTTTTGCCTGTAGTGAACTATTTAAATGAAAAGTATGAAACATGGATTGGCCGTAATGGACCCATTCAATGGCCTCCAAACAGCCCAGATTTGACGCCCCTTGATTCATTTTTGTGGGGATTTTTAAAAAATAAAGTTTATGAACATCGTAGTGAAAATATTGAAGAAATGCGAGAAAGACTTCTGCTTTACATTAATGATACAAATGAAAATCAGAGTCAGTTTATCGTTAATGCTATAAATAAAATAGAAGAAGATTATAGAGAGTGCATCAATAGAAATGGAGGTCATATTGAGCAGTTGTAAATACGTTATTTATCAATAAATTCGGTTTTCCTACTTCCCTATTTATTTTATTTTTAGTCCCAATATCTCAAAAACCTCTTAACCAAACATAGACAAACTATATATTTTTGAAATCAGAAAAAAAAGCTCTACCCAAATATCGAATAATATACAGGGTGTTCCATTTAAAAAAATGATAGTTATGCAGAAATATTACATTTCCGATGTGCCATTGTCTTTTCTGATAGTGAATTCTAAAAATATAGAGTTAAACATAAATCTTTTGCCTCTAGAATTTTTTTGCAACCCGCCAAATAACTGCTGTAGATGGGGTGTCGATATATGAGGAATGACCCTGTACAGCAAAAATAATTAACATTGATTCGCCCACTTTAAGTTAAATAAAAGCAATCCAAACCGCTTGGGAAGATTGTGCATAAAAGGGTCATTACATGTATCCAAGTTTTAATAGATTTCACTGAAATTTCCATAAAATTTACCGAAATGAGCATGTCATTAAGAGCCTTTTCACCCTACGGTACCTGTTTTACTTAATTTGGCAACGCAGGTAGAAAAAAACCATGTCTAAAGGCGCTCGCACGCTTTCTTATGGCCTCTCACCAACGTTCAGTGTCATAGACAAGTTTCAATCAAGAGGATATTAGCAACTCAGTTCTATTATTTTGGTGGTTATACAAAACAGCAAATATTATAATGCACGCGAGTTATTCAAGTGATAATAACCAACAAGTTACAAAACGACGTCATTTAAAACCTGGGAAGCGTACAATGGTAAAAAATGTGTATGAGGGAGTTCTAAGTACACACAGTGGAAAATCATTCACTGATGCAGCAGAACTCTGTGCCACATTGACTAAGACACCTTGCCGTACTGTTTATAAAACTATCAAGGACAATAGGAATACTAAAGTATCCGATCAGAAGGAAACAAGAGGACGGAAAAAGATTTTTATTGGTCAGCAAACAAACTTAACTCTTATATGGAGAAACACTTATGAGAACAAAATTCATCCACTTTTCTAGTGCTGCAGAATAAGGCCATTAAAAAGTTTTTAGTTTACCCCGCCTGCACCCTACGGCAAATCTCTACCTACCAAATGGAATAACGGGCATAGACTCCATCTACAAATACCAAGTATGCACCTATCTGCAGAGATGTATAAGAAATGAAACACTATCACATATACATTTGACTTTTAACAATGATATTCATGGTTATGATCTAAGAAACAAGAATAACATAAGAAGCATCCAAACCAAAACTACGCTGGGTCAAAGAAGCTTACTATCCAGTGGCATCAACATCTACAATACAATTCCACAAGATATACGAGAACTAGGAACAAACACCTTTACCATTAGGCTAAAAAAGCTTATTTTTGATGGTTTTTCTAATTAACGGCTGACCTCCAACTGTGATACTTAATTATTACATTATTAATTCTAAATTGTGATATCCTCTTTTATTGATTTTTTTATTGTTGTTTTTTTGATTTTTTTTTGTTCGCTCTCTTCAATATCATACTAAACTGTACTATACCTACTATAGGATTATTTTCTTTTCTCTCTAAAAAAAAATTTTTTTTTTGTTAAACACTGTCAGGGAGGACTCAGATAGCTACCATGCTCGAGTCTCAAAATGTTGAAAACTAATAATGAAAATATTTTTAAATCTTTTTGTATTAATGTACTTGGAATAAACAAATAAATAAAGTTAGCCATTCGTCGGAAAGTGCATTTTTTTTTTCGAAATGAACTTTCGAATTAAAAAACAATTTCTGCCGAAATTGAAAGGGATGAAAATATGCAAGATATATCACGAAGAGTTCTAATGCGTACACTACGAGAATTGAATTTTCGATTCTTAAAACGAAATCGCAAAAGTCTCTTGGTGGAAACGGAAAAAATCGTATTGTGGCGTGGAAAGTATCTAGAAGAAATACAACAATATCGCTGTGCAGGGAAAAGAATTTACTTTACGCACGAGACAAGGTTAAATAAAGAACATACTGTAAATTACATTTGGCAAGATCTCAACATTAAAGATGCACGTAACGCCTTTATCAATGGACTGTCCACTGGATTGAAAGCTTCTTCAGGAAAAGGTCGAAAGGCCGTCAGTTAATTATAACCCATATCGGGAGTGATTCTGGTTTTCTTGAAGGAGGTGGGTTAAACGTGTTTGAATCTCGTTAAACCGGTAATTATCATGAGGATATGAACTCAAGAGTTTTTGAAGATTGGTTTAAGTCCATCTTAACGCGTATTGAACGAGGGTCGGTAATCGTGATGGATAATGCACCATACCACAGCCGTCGGGTAGAAGCTTTGCAAAATCTGCGTGACGAAAAGAAAGATTGTTGACTGGCTCAAAGAAAAAAATATTGCATTTGGCGAAAAAATGCTAAAAGTACAGTTGCTCGATCTTGCAAGACTTCACAAAAAAAAATATACGAAATATGTAGTAGATGAAATGGCTCGTGAGCGAGGTGTTACAATATTACGTTTACCGCCTTACCATTGTGAACTAAATCCAATCGAGCTTCTATGGGCACAGATAAAAGGCGAAGTGGCGCGTAAAAATAAAACTTTTAAATTAAAAGATGTTAAAGAACTGTTAAAAACGGCAATAGCGAATGTACACGCAGCAGATTGGCATAAGTGCGTATTACATGTCGAGAGCGTAGAAAAAAAATGTACGCGTTGAAGTCATGGTAGAACCTATTAATATAAATCGTGCAGATGACATCAGTAGCGACAGTAATGAAATGTTTTCATCGTCAGATAGTAAATAATCGCTGTAATAGTAATAATGAATTTAAAATTGTAACGTATTGTCATTGTAACACTTTTTAATGTCGGAGTGGAATATAATTATTTGTCAAATTATTATCAATTAGTGTTCATTAGCTAACAATAGTTAGGAAATTTATAAACATTTATAATTTAGGTTTAGGTTTTGCCCTTAATCCAGTATTATATGTTTCTATTATTATGTAGTATAATGAAAACATTATAAAAATGACATATTCCGTTGCTTTAGTATTCTTTTTGGATTTTATACCTGCGCCATTTAGTTTCTCTAATTACTTCATTAGATCACCAAATGTAAAAGCTTAATTTATTTTTCAGTTTAATTTATAATATTATATTTATTATAGTAAATCTAAATATATTATAATAATAAACAAAAAATTCATATATTTTTTGAATTATTATTGTTTAGAATGACACGCCTCTGGAATTGGCGTTCCCCTTACGTCTTGTACACCCCGGTAAAAATGAGTCACTGCCAATTATTTTGGTACCGGAGTATAGTTAGAAGGAGTATTCAATTTGACATAGCTTCGTGAAAGATGTCCAAGGGAGACCTTGGCCCCTTGGCATCAAAAAAGGTTTCACCCTTACAATAGAGATATGATATTCCTTACTAAATTTTAAGACAAAAAGTTCAGATCGACGTAGTCCCGTAACTGCTTTATTTTTGCTTTACAAAAAATCCCAAATGGAGAGATCAGTAGATTGTGCGGGCCACCTCAAAGGCCTGCTTGAACCTATTCATCTTTAAGCACCGTCTTGACTTGTTGAAGATAGACGGAATTAAAATGGGCCAATGGAATATTTTCCTACAATTCGGAAATAACTTCCTTCAGGATTTCTAGGTATTTACGTGCTGTGAAATCCTATCATACTCCCGTAGGCTAAACGTCGGCCCAAGATAAAACATGATGAACCAACCCCGAAGCGCCCTTGTTGCGCCAATTCAAAAATTAATTTTTTGCAGACCAACGCCTCGTGTTATGACGACTAAAAACTCCTACACTCGAAAAATAGCATTCGTCAGACCAGATAACAAGTCTGCCAAAGGATGCATTGGTGCGGATTTTTTCTAAATACTATTGGCAAAAAGTTATTCGACGCTCAGCATCACCGGGGTTGTTGCAGATGTTGCACTATTTTAAATTTATATGGATGGTATTTATAGTTTTTCAAAATTCTCTGGGCATCAGAGCTTGCTGCATCAACTTCTTCCTTTATTTTTCTACAGGATGATGAAGCCGTTGCTTATGCATAAAATATAACATTTATTTCTTTTCTCTCCCTATCTTCTTTGATGTACAGGGTATCCGGGAAAATGTGGGAAATCTCTCGGGTTCAGATGTAATATGAAAAAATAAGATGACAAGTTCCTAAAAAATTCCTTCTTACAGGCCCTCCCTATGAAGATATGTGCCCCTGAAGGACGCCGTTAAAAATCGGTTTTTCTTGAATAACTTTCAAAGTATTTTATATTATAATTTAATAAAAATTTAATGTAATGGGCACTAGTAAGGATCTCTTAAAATAGTGTCCTTAAAACATATTTAGCTTTTTTAGTTCCAGGAGCGGACTAAGCTTTAAAACTTAATGCTTAAATTTTTAACACTCTGTATGATAAAGACTTACAAGAATAAATTATATGGTACGAAATAAATAAAATATCCTGCATTTTAGAACTTGTCAATACTTGTCATCTCTCACATCACTGACACATTGATCCTATTCGTCGATATGAATTTACTGATTTTTGGATTTCTTGGTAAATTTAATTGTGAATTAATAAGAACTGTGTTTACACGTTTATTGAGTATGCAGATATGCATCTTATGTATGGTATTGCGTGTTGCAATACTTTAGAAGCCAGACGGTTATGCGACGAAAGATTTCCTAATCATATTATGCCAAACCTACATACATATTATTGACTTTCTTCATAGTTTTAGGAATCTTTGGAAAAAATAGTACTGATGCTGGTCTGAGAAGAACCGTATGTACGCCACAATTAGAGAAAAATATTTTAAATGCTGTAGATGACATTCCATCAACGAGCACTCGAATATAATCAGCACAGTTTAATACATCGAAAACAATAGTACATAAAGTTCTTGAAGATCAGTTGTTATATATCCATATCATTTGCAAAAAGTACATGAACTGAATCCTGAAGATTTTCCTCGTAGAATGGAGTTTGCCAACTGGTTTTTGGATCAGCAACGAAATAATATAAACTTCATTACCATTACTCTTTTCACGAATGAAGCAAAGTTTATCAAAAATGGTATTACCAATTTACACAACACAGATGTATAGGCTGCTGAAAATCCTCATGCCACTATTGTTTCGCATCATCAACATCAGTTGCAATCAATTAATATCGGGGCAGGAAGCATTGGCAATTTTTTGAATGGGCAACTTTATTTGGAGTCCCTCCAGAACGCTTTTCAGGATTTATTAGAGCACTTGCCACTTGAAACCCGCACAAACATGTACTTCATGCACGATGAGGCACCACCTCATTTCAGCGTTGGTCTGTGGGAGCACATGAATAACGTCTATCCAAACCGTTGGATAAGTAGAGGAGGACCTACTGGCTGACCTCCTCGATCTCCCGACCTAACGCCGTTGGATTTTTACCTATGGAGGACACCTTATTATTTAATAGTATACCCATTCTTACAATTTTTACAGTTCATAGAGACGTCACAGCATTTTTAATTATTTGAGAGTTATTCATAATCCATATATTAAGGTCCCTTTTTATGTGCTAAAATTTTTTTCTTTTAAAATGCTCTGGTAATAAGTTCAAAATTTTAGGAACCACATAAGAGATAAATCGTTGTGCCGCAGTAAAATTTATAATTTGCACAGTTAAGTTTCGATTTGTATTTGCTGTGGTCAAGATATCATGACTAATGTAATTGTGGAAGATAATTGTAGTAAGCGAAAATCTAAGCACATTTTTTATACACATTTGGATAATTGTGAAAACCCAAGACTGTTGATATAAAAGTTTAGAGGAAAACATCTGGATTTAAACTGAAGTATTTTTAAAATATATTTTTGGGCAATAGTGATACTGTTCAAGATATTCTTATGAGCAGAGCCCCAACAGATTACTCGATAACTGAGACAAGATTCAGCTAAGGATTTATAGACATTAATTATAACCGCTCTGTTTAGAATGGTCCGCAATTCGTAGAATTTACATACAAGTTTTTTTAATCCATCCTTTACATATTCTGCGTGAGCAGACCATTCCAAAAACTGATCAAAATAAACACCTAAATACTTCGTACATTTAACTATATCATTACATGAACATTTCCCAGAGAAGTCACAATTATTTGAGTGAAGTATGATTTTCTTTTTATTAGGCAACCCAAACTTGCTCATTGCAAAGCACATAGCATTTGTTTTGTTCACATTAGGAGTTACTCGATTATAATCCATCCATATTTTTACATTGGTAGCAGCTCTCTCTGCTCTCTCAAAAACATCGTACCATGTTAACCCCTTAATCAGAAGAACCGTGTCGTCGGCAAAACCAACAGTTTTTACATTAGGTATTGCGTTCGCCAGACTGTTGATATAAATAGAGAATAGAATCGGGCCAAGTACTGTACCCTGAGGAACACCAAACTTTGAGAAGGGCTACAAACTGTATTCAGTTTAACTATTTGTGTTATATTACTTAAATATGACTTAAACAGTTGAAGAGCTTTACCCCTTATTCCTATTAATTCCAATTTGTTTAATAATATGTTATGATCAACTGTATCAAAGGCTTTAGATAAATCTAGGAAAATTGTCAGAGGTTTATTGTTATTATTAATTATTTATTATTATATTTATATACAGGGCTGCCCAGAAGTCCAGAATAAAATTAATATAGCCTTAACCTGTAACTTTTGGGGAAAATGCTCGGACACGTCAATTTAGTTTTATATATGCTCACATTTTGACGTTATTCGTTTGTTTTTTTATAGACATTTGTCAATGATATGACGACATCGATATTTTTTTTTAATGGAAACATACAACTTGTGATACATCATTTGAAAGCTAATATCTCGTACAGTATGCTTATAATTTTTGGCGCGATTCTGTCAGGCTATTTCAAAATGGCGACTGTTAAAAGTTTAAAAAAAAAATCCATATTTAAATAAGCGGAAATGATAAATCATTGATGTTTTCTTTACCTTTCAAGGTAAGAAATCTTCATTGTTTCACCTTCTGACATTTTGTGACATTGTGAACTTGTAAAATTAATTTAGTTATTTCCGAAGTATTATTTTACAATTTTCGAAACAAAAATGGTTTTGTCAGAAAGGCAGCGTATTGAAGTCTTGATATTGTTGGGATGTGGAGATAAAATAAGAAGTCAAAGTGAAGTGTACACTTTATTTAATGCTAAATATTCGGAAAATCAAATTTCACAGGGCACTGTTAGTAAAATATTCCACAAATTTGATGAACATGGCACAGTAAAGGACTTTCCTAGGAATGGACGGCAACGTGTTTTAGGTGACGATGAAAAATTGGATACTGCATTATCTCTGCAGAATAATCCGCATGATTCAATAGTTTCATTGGCTCAAATCATGTCATGATACATCTAGCGGTACTATTGGAAGATTTTTGAAAGCAGAAAAATACCACCCTTATAAAGTATGTCTTGTCCAAGAGCTTTTAGAATATGACTATGATAGGCGTTTGCAATTTTGCGAAGAAATGATGAGACGGTGTGACGAGAATAATAGGTTTCCATAGAACATATTATTTTCGGATGAAGCTACTTTCTATTTAAACGGGTTGGTTAACAGACATAATTATCGTTTCTGGAGTCAAGAAAATCCACGATGGATATTTGAAGCGCATACTCAGCGGCCTGAGAAAGTAAATGTATGGGCAGGTATCATTAATAACCGAATTTTAGGGCCATTTCTTTTGAAAGAAAACCTCACAGCTGAACGGTACCTGGATTTCTTAACCTTCGAGTTGAGGCCTGCTCTAGCTGTAATTTTTCCCAACGAAGTAGATCCAGATATACCTAATGAAACAATTTGGTTTCAGCAAGATGGTGCTCCCCCGCATTTTGGTGTCAATGTGAGAAGATATTTAGATCAGATATTTGCAGGTCGCTGGATAGGACGACGTGGTACAATTGAATGGCCACCGAGGTCCCCAGACTTAAAGCCTCTAGACTATTTTCTTTGGAGATATTTAAAAGAAAAAGTTTACCAAAATAGGCCAAATAATATTGAAGATTTGAAAACAAAATTAGATTGGAGACACATAACATACCGGCTGAAGCCATTCCAAATTCAGTCGACGGATTTTACCATTGTCTGGCAGCATGCCAAGTAGAGGGTGGAGGACATTTCCTGCATTTGCCACGTTAAACCACATTTTTGTTGTGTTTTGTTTTGCTTCGTTACATTTTTATTTTTTTTGACAAAATAAATAACAAATAAACCATACCTATTGTTAAGTCACAATGTCACAAAATGTCAGAACCTAAAACAATGAAGATTTCTTACCTTCAAAGATAAAAAAACATCAATGATTTATCATTTCCGCTTATTTAAATAGGGATTTTTTTTTAAACTTTCAACAGTCGCCATTTTGAAATAGCTTGACAGAATTGCGCCAAAATTTATGAGCATACTGTACGAGATATTAGCTTTCAAATAATGTATCACAAGCTGTATGTTTCCATTTAAAAAAAAGATCGGTGTCGTCATATCTTTGACCAATGTCTACAAAAAAACAGACGAATAACGTCAAGATGTGATGTGAGCATATATAAAACTAAATTGACGTGTCCGAGCATTTTCCCCAGAAGTTACAGGTTAAGGCTATATTAATTTTATTCCGGACTTCTGGGCAGCCCTGTATATTATATAATTTATATTAATTATCTCATTGTGATATGATAGAGACCAAGGCTGGGTTATTGTTGCGGGTACAGCAGTCCTCAATTGGGCTTGCCCACGATGTGTACCAGACTTTACGGAGCCCATGTTGAACCCTCTTATGAAGTTTTCCAATAATTTTGTTAAGGTGCCTCCTATTACATCACTGCCTTTATTTAAATTTTTTTATTTTTTCGAATTAAACAACTTAAAATGAAACTTTTCTGTTGTTTGAATGACATTCGTATCACACTTTGTTGTCGAGAAACAAAATAGAAAAAATCATGATCATTTTCATTAAGAAAAAACCATCAATTGGTTTAAGGTATTATTATTTTTCTCGAAAAAGGTTCATTTTATCGACAATAAATAAGAGTACCTTTTTTTTAGCCTAAGGTACAAGCTAGCCAGATTTTTTTTTAAGTCGTGTTAAAAATGTAAGCATTAAGTTGTAAGGCTCAGTCCACCCCTGGTAAACTAAAAATGCTAAATATATTTCAAATACCCTATTTTAAGAGGTCCTTACTAGTGTCCATCACATTAAATTTGTATTAAATTATATTAAGTACTTTGAAAGTTATTTAAGACCAAGACTACTCAAGGAGGAGATAAGCCCTGCGCATCCTCGAAATGGTTGGTCAGGAATAAAGTAAACCCGAACATCTGCCCTATCTGACTATATAAGAAATTCATGCAGAAAAGGCAAGCAATAAAATGCGAGCGACTTTTTCTCACCGTGAATCCTTTCTGGCAATCAGGAAAATGTTACAAAAGCATACCGGTTGGACGAAATTTGATGAATAAATGGACCTCTACACAAGCGGAAAAGTCAGGCCTCACCAATAAAAATATCAAACTGACGAATCATAGCTTACGAGCAACCGTAAATTTACTTGATTCGAGTTCTTAATTAATTTGGGAAATATTCAAATAAATTACACTCGTGCATAAAAATAACCAGATAATTTTTTTATTCAATGTGCTTTTTTTACAAATTGCAATCGTTTGTTTTCATATTTTACGAAAATGCCCTCCTCCTGCGGAGTCGGGCTTTTTCGCGAAAATATGAAAACAAACTCTTGCAATTATAAAAAAACACATTTCATTCAAAAATTATCGGTAATTTTGATGCACTTGTGCACTTACCCCCGAAAACAAACGCCAGGTTCAAGAAATAATCCTAATAAAAGCGGTTTAAATAATATACCAACAGGCCCGGCGAGAGGAGCCCGGAGATTTTAAGGGAGCCTTTGAGGGGACCTGGAAGCCAAATTGGCCAAAAAATTGAAGTTCGACGAGATTATAAATTTATTTGCATCAGCGAAAGCAAGAAAGGCGCACTTGTAAATAATTATGTTTAATACAGTTATTACTTATTAACGACTAAATGGATGACAGGTGTTTATAGTGAAAGTATAAAATAAATTGTGTTCTACTAGTATTTGTATTTGAATTTCTTGATACTATTAACTTAAACTTAACTTAATTAACTCCTAAAACTATCTTAGTAATCTACTCTTACTACCAAAAGACTGGCTCCCTGTTGATCCCAATCCAAATCCATAGTAGATAGGGACTATATGAAATATAATAGAAAAAGGCGCCAAAACTTTGCAGAGAAAAACTTTTAAAAGAAAACGCAAGAACCAAAATTATTTAAGGCAAGAGCCGATATCAAAATTTCTGTAAACGATAATACCCAAACAGTACACAATGAATAACAGATGTCAAAGGATAAAATCCTGACGTAAAAATACATTTAAGAACTCGAGTGCTCTTACTACCAATTTGTAACTGTGTAGCACAAAAAAAAACAGATGCAGGGGGGCCCATAGATTTACTACTCCCGGGCCCCGATTTTCTCTCGACGGCCCTGTATACCAACATATCATAATTATCATAAACGGCCAATATAATAAGAAGTAAAATAAAATGACCTACGTAAAAAATGATTTCATATAATATTATAACATGCTGTCAAGTTTTGGACATTTTCATTTGTTTCTAATAAAATGGCCATGGCCTACTGTTATAAATAGAGTAAAAAAGAAAAAATATCGAATTTTGAGGTTGTTTTTTGAAATAAATATAAGCATCCATATATTTTTGAAAAGCCCAAATGATGCTTAATCAATATTAAAGATAATATACAGGTTATCCCACTTTAAAATAGAAAGGTGTGGTTAATATCTGAAAAACTAACATTTTTGAATAAAACTGATTGTGCCACTGAACCCTACGCAAAAAGTTCTATTAATATCAATTTAATTGACCTTTTTGATAAATTAACGCATAATGGAAATACGAGTGTGCCTAAAAAGCGAATTTTCCAAAATTACCCTTTATAAACGAAGACAGACATGATAGGTATATTTGACACCGGAATCCTTCGGTGCGTTAAAAAGTAGCACACTGACGCGAAAACTGCAACCGTCTATTATTGATAATAACTGCAATACCACCTAAAAGTATCGAAATTGGGACACCCTGTATATTGATTTGTATGGAAAATCACTTGTTCGTTCGGTCTAATAGGCACTTTTCACACCGTTTCAACCTCCTCGATGACGTTTTCACGTTATTAATCGTTTCAATAGGAACTCTGCAGTTAAAGCTCTTCCTTCCGCTTAAAAGAAACGCAACTGATTGAACTGAAATTAGATTTACGCTTTCTGAAATTAAAGTGACGGTTTCCGAAATACAAATGACGCTTTCTGAAAACAAAGTGACAAATCTGAAACAATTGACGCTTACTGAAATTAAATTGATGGTTTCTGAAATAAAGGTCTTTACAAAAACCTACCACATATTTTTCAGACCAAAATTGGCCGATTTAAGTAAACTTACTTTAGTACAAAGTTGCTTAGTTTGGGCGCTAGATGGCGCTGAAGTGAGAATTTTTATATCCTTTTTCTGGATTAATTCAAAAACTGCTCATTCTATTTTGCCGAAATTTGGTAAGTTGGCATAGCTTTATGGGGCAAAAAAACCCATGTCACAATTCTGATTAATATCAGTCCATGGGCGTAGAACCTGGGTGTTTTACTAATTGCTTGTGTCAGATTTCTATGCCAATGGAACAAGAGGGGTTTGGGCACAAAATTTAGACGAACCAACTCATTAGCTACAAAAAATGTACTCTTGATAAGAGTCGATTCCTCTGACGATTTTCGAGAAAACTGCATTTCATTACTTAATACGTAGTAGTTTTTACTGTTGTTACCACGTAGTACTTGGGTTTTATAGAATTATTCTGTTTTTGATTTCTACGCCAATAGAGGGGATAAGAGGTTTAAGTTTAAAATTTAGATTAAACCAACTTATTTACTACAAAAAACCTCTTGAACAGTTTTCTTATCATCTGCTTTTTTTTTCGCACGGTATTTTTCAGGTATGTACACTACGACCTTACACCTCATAAACGATTGTTATTAGTTTCATCAAATTTGTAATATTTAATATTTTTGCTAACGTTCAATCAATTTATCTGCTTGCACTAATTATTAGAAAATCTTAATTGTCGTGAATTATCATGGCGGTGCAATACACTAATGCAAAATATACCGATATGATATTGATATTTGGGTATTGCCAAGGAAATGGTCGAGAATGTGTCAGAGTCTACTCCGAAAGGTTTCCAAATCGTCGTATTCCAAGCCACCCGACGTTTTCTGCTGTTGAAAGACGCCTGCGGGAAAGCGGCAATTTACTCCTAAAGCCATTAATAATGCGTTTTGTAAGGGTTCCTGAAGTCGAGGAAGACATTTTAGAACGTGTTGCAGAA
Organism: Polydrusus tereticollis; assembly: GCA_963920685.1. Classification (NCBI taxonomy): domain Eukaryota; kingdom Metazoa; phylum Arthropoda; class Insecta; order Coleoptera; family Curculionidae; genus Polydrusus; species Polydrusus tereticollis. The sequence goes on from OY987331.1 coordinate 99,103,494, forward strand.
GATCCAGAAATAAGCACCAGGGCGCTAGGTAGGGAAATAGGAGTGTCCAAAGATATTGTTCATGAAGTACTTCAAGAACAGTTGCTATATCCATACCATAAGATGCCAGTTTAAGATCTCTTACCTAATGATCCTGAAATGCGCCTGGTTTTTAGTCGGCTTATTCATAGACAGAGAGAAGAGAATCCCAACTTTGCCAACAATATTTTGTTTACCGATGAAGCATATTTCACAAGAAGAGGAATTACAAATTTTTATAATGAACATGTTTATGCGGATGAAAATCCACATAAAAAATTTATTTGCAACATCTACAAAATACGCTGCCAGATTTGCTACAAGATTTACCCTTACAACTTCGGAGAGATATGTGGTTTATGCACGAAGGAGCTCCACCACATTTTGCATTAAATGTTAGAAATTTTTGAACCAGCAGTACCTAAATAAATGGATTGGTAGAGGTAATGCCCCTGTAAATTGGCCACCACGATCTCCGGACTTAAATCCATTGGATTATTTCTTATGGGGGCATCTTAATACAGTGGTTTACAGGACAACTCCAGTTAACGCAGAACAGCTATGGCAACGTATTCAAGATGCAATGTATATTCTTAAGGGCGATGAACAAGTTCTGCAAAGAGTGTGTTTTAATTTTCTTCGACGTATAAATCTTTGTATTCATGAAAATGGTGGACATTTTGAGCAATTTTTATGATATTTCTATTTATTTCTGTTTATGATTTAGTTATTTTTTTCTTTTTTTGTAAAAACTAGTACGTATTAAGTAATAAAATGCAAATTTCTCGAAAACCGTCAGAGGAATCGAGTCTTATCAAAAGTACCTTTTTTGTAGCAAAGAAGTTGGTTCATCTAAATTCTGTGCTCAAGCCCCTCTTGTTCCATTGACATAGAAATCTGAAACAAGCAATTAGTAAAAAACCTAGATTCTACGCCCATGTACTGATATTAATCAGAATTGTGGCATGGGTTTTTTGCCCCATGAAGCTATGCCAACGTACCAAATTTCGGCAAAATGGTATGAGCAGTTTTTGAATTAATCCAGAAAAACGATTTAAAAATTGTCACTTTAGCGCTGTCTAGCGCCCAAACTAAGCAACTTTACAAAGGTAAGTTTACCTAAATCGGCTAATTTTGGTCAGAAGAATATGTGGTAGGTTTTTGTAAAGACCTTTTACAGACACCCTGTATATGTGCATGGAAAGGTACTACCTACTCACTTTTTCGGCGGTAGATAAAAATTCCTGATTAAAGTTTATCATAAAAGTAATATTCCTACCTGCAATTCAGATCTTGAAAAAATGTGCCAACCCACTTTAAAGCACTAAGCAAAATATAGAAAACTTTTTCTTTTTTGCAGTATAAATGTGAGATTATAATGACCGATATACGAGTATAACAAACAATAAAACACTAAACATATCACTCGCTAGAAGCATCCTGTTTGTAAAGTGACCCTAATATTAATTTAATATAGTTCGGGATATCTAATCCCATATATCATATTTAATGTCCTTATACATGAACTGAATTGTACTGGGTGATTTTGTGCTGCAAATTTTAATTAAATTATGGACTAAACATTTTATTTTAAGAAATAAGTTGTTATTCAGAAACGTTTTTGCCTCCTTTCAAAGAATGCTTTCTCGAAAAGAAATCGTATGTTATTCAGGGTGTTAAAAAGTTGACAAAGCATGAAATTCACTATGAATTCTAATATTTTTAAATTAACATACGGAGTCCGCCGCTTAAAACTCCTCAGGCCCATATTATCCGTGTTCCTTGAATTCAGTGACATTCCGAGACGCAATTTAATACTCAGATTAGTCACCTTTTGAAATTAAATCTCTGCAAACTTGGCCTAATGTTATTCTAATTAATATAACTTTTTTAGCTCGCCTTAAGAAGAACAAACGAATTGCGATGGACAAATGTGCGACAATATTTAAACACATAATTATAATCTCACTTGTCCGTTGCTAAAAAGACGAACAAACTTTTTTTTGAAAAAATGGTGACCGATGAGCGCACATTTTTTTTTTCATTTACTATTTTTTACGGTCGTCGGCGTATCAGAGGCCATCTTGAACCGGTCATCGACCGTACTGTTTTTAATCGTGCGGTCTACCGACTGGGGAGTGTGAAACGGCACCTTCATCCTACGAGATATCCGATCTCATTCGGCCTGTCCGGCGTGAATAGGATGGTTTTGATGTCGATTCATTTTACACTCTTCCCTAAGACAAGAGCACGCGGTGTTTCCCAAGCGGTCACCCATCCAAGTACTAGCCGTTCTCGACACCGCTTAACTTCGGTGATCTGACGGGAACCTCTTCTCTTTTAAATCTCTTTATTATCCTATTGTTTCACAGATCTATTCCTTATTACTAACTTATACCTAGCTTAGCCTAATTTACAATTTAAACTAAACCTAACTAAATATATACAAGTGTTGGGCGCATATGGACCGTAAGCATACGGCCCAAAATGCGCCCAAAAAACCTGGCAAGCCAGGCGGCCGATGTACATGGCCTAGGTAAAAGGAAGCAGACACTAACTCACTGCGCACTGTTCACACACGTACCGGCAAGTGCCATGACGAGGTGTTAAGGGCATTAATTCACCAATGGCGATAAAATAGTTTAAAAACTACCAACTTTTATTTAATAACAGTTGACAGGTATGGAAAACAAATGGAAGCACTCCGGGAAAAGTTGCAAAAAACCCGGTCAGATTTGACGGGTACCGGTGCTTTAAGTGTCGCTAGGCCCTTGCCTGCACATTTTTCGATTTGTATTTTGTATAATTCATTATGCTATCAAAAAATGCTTGTTTCATTTTTATTCCGCGTCAAATAAGTATATTTAATGTAAATTAAAACAACACTTCTGTCTTCCTCCACAAATGATATATTTTCTAAACAATATATTTAGCGATTTTCCCTACATGTTTCGACTAATAAAAATATATAAATATCTTGTTTATGTATTGAATTTACCCTATTTTTTAACAAAAGTTCCTCCAGTAAAATTAAAACATCAGATGGAGGTATACTGGGGAATAAGTTTTGTACATCGAATGATATTAACTTAGCATTATTTGGTAACGCAAGGTCTTCAATTCTACTAACTGGTAACTGTTTTTTATACTGTATTTGGGTAATAATTTACAATAATTAATTAGAGTATCAATAAGTTTATTAGATAATACTACTGCGGGTGCAGTTAGTTGAGAAACTACTGGTCTAATCAGCAAGTTATTTAGAATTTTAGTTAGTTAGAATGGACTGGTCCAGATGATGGTGTTTTAATTCAGAAGTAAACGTTGGAAGTGCATGTACTTTAAAATGATTGAAATAATTAAGTATTAAAATGTTTGAAATGCAATACAAATGGAAAATTATACTTCGGCATTAAAAAAAAACAAGCTTCATAATTGATTCATAGGTAAAACCACAAGAGCTTTTTTTTATCGGATAAACTTTTATTTTTTACGAAAACTAGATTGCTTAGAAATTTAACGAGAACAAACGAAATGATATGATGAAATGATGAACGTAATAAATAAAAACGCGACAGCGTTACCGTGCGTTCGAGTTTAAATTGCTAAAAAGTGATCTAATTTGAGTTTAAAAAATAAAAGTTTATCCGATCTTAAAAAAAAGATCAAGTGATTTTTAGCTAGATAAATTCACGAATTAAGGCATGAATAGATACTAAAAAAAAATAATACTTCACTAAAAAAATGTTTGACAGCATCAAATTAATTTGTAATAATATGCCAGGTTGCCGAGCAATAAAAAAGAAAAGCTACTCGATTTTGAACTGGAGAGGTTTTTATCATTTAATGTTTAGCTGCAGAGGGTTTTATCGCGATAAAAAGGATGCACCTTTTTTATCGATGTCAAAGTGATAAAAATGCAAATGTCAAATGGACATTTTATTGTAGGAGTGAATTTATCAGTGAATTTCTCTGGCTAAAAATCACTCGATCTTTTTTTTATGATCGGATAAACTTTTATATTTTGAACTCAAACTAGATCACTTTTTAGCAATTTAAACTCGAACAAACGGTAATAGATAAAAACGCTCCAGCTTCGCTGTCGCGTTTTTATCATTTCGCTTGTTCTCGTTAAATTTCTGAGCAATCTAGTTTTCATAAAAAATAAAAGTTTACCCGATAAAAAAAAAGCTCTTGTGGTTTTACGTATGATAATAATTTTTTAGTTTTGGTCATATTAATATCAAAGGTGCATGAGTTAAAGTTATGCGACACGGCGCGGACGTATTGATAAAAACTGAATAACTTTGAATCGCTACTTTACTGACACATAAATGTCGGCCCCTTGTTTTTCCGAGCGGTACACCATCTGTGTTAACAAATTAAATTAACAATATCCACCTATTCCTTTAATAGCGCACTATGTTGCCATATTTCCATACCATTTCAATATCAAAATGAATGGGGTACGAAGAAATTTTGAATAATGATGAAAATATATTAAAATATTGTTATTTTCTTAAATATGTCATTATTTACTTTCAATAAATACATTTAATTCCAGCGATTCCTTGCTAATAAATATTAAATTACAAATAAGTAACTGTATGTGGCAACATCGTAAACAACTGAACGTTTTTTGTCCGCATTCTTTTGGCAGCTACAGATAAATGTGTCTAGCTATACATGAAATAAATGGTAACGCCACTGAACTAACCTAAACGTGTATAGCTTTAATTATTTTCAACAAAATAAGTAAACAAAAATACACCAATAAAAAGAGCATAAGCAGCTTTGGACTTTTAGGTAATAAAAACATTTTAACTAGGTACGTTTAATTTTTTTAATTAAAAAATTCCGCCGCAGGAACCTCATTTTAATTTAATGTCGGAAATGTGCATTACTCAAATTTTAATGGGAAAAATGTAGGTGTTTAAATTGTGCGGTTTTCTATGCGAAGCATTAATATTCATAACAAAAATTGCGCTGTTGCTCCAAAAAGTTAGCTGAAATATACATATTACTATAATAAATATAAGGCGACTGATAATTGCGAAGAACTCCAATATCTCTGTTGTTGTTAGAGATATCGAAAATTATTAAATATAAAGGTTCCAGGATAAACAAAGTGCACATTTGAAAAAAAATTCTTGGATATACAGGATGCACCAAAAAAGCGGGGCTTCATAAAAGTATTTTTTTTTTAATAGTAGCACCAATTTCTTTTCATCTTATCGAATTCGGCATAAAATTTTACTTAAAATTTTCTCGTGAAATATCCTGTCGAAAAAATAATTTTAAAATACAGTCACCGACATAAAATTCGGGACAACCAAAATTTATATCAAATTTAATGTATGATAACTTTTTCTTTCATAGTCCGATTTGAATCTTTTTTTTTTCAAAATGTAGATAATTGTTTCGGTTTTAAATAACTTTATTCAATTTTTAAAAATACAGTTTGCATGTTGAAATATACAGAAAAATAAAAAAGTATCTTTCTTCTCTTAAGTTCGTAACACTCTGTAGAGTAATTTTGCAATATTAACTACACTAAATATGCTTTCTGCAGAGTTTGATTCATTTTTAACATTTTGCTGTTTTATTCTTCTCGGTATCGTTATCGGTTTAAGAGATATGAATTTTTGAAATAGACATTACACTTTGTGATAAAGTCTATTTAAATTGAAACATAAAAGTAGGGGTTTTAAAAGTTAGTACCTCGTATTACCTCCTCTAGCTCTTATAACAGCTACTAAACGTCGATTCATTCCTCTAATTAGGTTTTGGATATCCTCTTGTGGAATAGCACCCCATTCTTCTTCCAGAGCATTTCGGAGCTGTTGTAGAATGAATAATTGTACGCGGCGTTTCCTGATTCGTCCACCTAATATGTCCTATACAATGTTCTATCTGATTAACGTCAGGACTACGAGCGGGCCAGCGCATAACGTTTATTCCAACCTCTTTTAAATATTGGGCCACTATTCTGGCAGTATGTGGACGGGCATTGCCATGCATGAAAACGAATTTGTTACTGATAAATTGTGCAAAAACAACAACATGTTCTTCCAAAATTTCTTCGTGTATATCTTCGGGCAGTTACAGTTCCTATGTCAAAAAAAAAAACAAGTTCTGTTCGAGCGTCAAATGAAATACCGCCCCACCCACACCATAATGGATCCACCACCAAATCTAACCCTTTCGCTAAAATTACATGCGGCGAATTTCTCTCCTTGTCGTCTCCATACTCTTTCTCGTCCAGGAGACCTCAGGCAAAATCCGGACTCGTCTGAAAAAAGAACTTGCTTCCACTCTTGAAGATTCCAGTTAATGTGTTCTTGCGAAAAAAGAAGTCTATTAACTCGATGCTGTCCGAGGAGCTCTGGTCCAGTTGCCGGTCTTCTGGCCCGTAAATTTACTTCATTAAGTCTTCTTCTTACTGTTATTTCATTGACAGCAACTTGACGAACTCTTTGGAGTTTGTTTCTAATCACTACAGTACTGGTATGCCGATCTCTTGAAACTAAGACTCTAATGAAGCGATCATCAAGGGCGGAAGTAGCACGATTTCTTCCAGATTCAGGTCTTCTACCATAACTTCCAGTCTCACGAAACCTTGCAACGGCTCTTTCCACGCTAGATTTTGTAAAACCTAGCATATCCGCCACTTCTCGATAGGAATAACCAACATCATGAAGAGCAACGGCTCTAGCTGAATCTTCGAATGGCAAAGGCATCGTGAAAAAAAAAATAAATTCAGAATTCACTCACGAAACGCTTTAAATGCTCGAAATGTCTGATAAAACTGTTTGGCAAATGCAGAATACGTTTCCAAGGAAACCTAAACATTTCAAAAAAATCAACAGTGTTTTCAATAATTGTTGCAAAAAGTGTAATGTTTATTTCAAAAATTCATATATCTTATACCGATAACGATACCGAGAGGAATAAAACAGCGAAATGTTAAAAATGAATCAAACTCTTGCAAAATTACTCTACAGAGTGTTACAATCTTAGAAAAATTATACTTTTTTATTTTCCTGTATATTTCAATATGTAACTGTATTTTTGAAAATTGAATAAAATTAATTTAAATCGAAACAATTATCTACATTTTGAAAAAAAAAAGATTGATATTGGACTATGGAAGAAAAAGTTATCATACATTAAATTTGATCTACATTTTGGTTGCCTCAAATTTTATGTCGGTGAGTGTATTATTCAACAAGCACGGTCAGCTATGACTAAACTGACTAGAATATGGCGTGATAATAATGTCACCAAAGCCACCAAAATGTCGCTGGTTCAGTCTCTTGTCTTTTCCATATTTATGTATGGCTCTGAAACTTGGACTGTGAGATAGGCAGACCGCCACCGCATAGATGCTTTCGAAATGTGGGCTTGGAGAAGAATGCTAAGAGTTCCTTATACAGCCCACCGAACTAATGTTTCTATATTGAGTGAACTCGGAAATCCAAAGCGACTATCTTCCATTGTCTTGACGCGTATCCTGACGTTCTTCGGCCATATCCATAGAAGTGATAATATGGAAAAACTTGTTGTCCAGGGTCATGCTCCGGGAGGACGACGTCGTGGCCGTTCTCCTACACGCTGGGTGGATGCGACAAAACAATTGCTAAATACTAGCGTCACAAGAGCGACCGAATTGACAAATAATCGTGAAAGATGGCGAAATACAATTTCTAGAGCAATTGACAACCTTCGTTTCGGCAACTCTCCAGCTCTGACTTAGAACATTTCATTTTACGAGTTCACAACATGTCTGCTAAGACATTGTGACTATGATGATGATGAAGAGTGTATTATTAATGTGAACTAAAAAATAACATTTTATATTGTCATGAGTCTTATAGTTATCTGGAAATATGCTATTCCAATACAACATCAATATCTAATACAGGGTGTTTTTGAAATCCGTACAAATGTAGTAATTTTTAAAAAATATTACTCGATTTTTTTAAATAGACCTCCTTGTATATTATTACGTTATTTTAAAGATTTTTCAAACTCTTTAAATATGTAATTATAGTAAATGCTCTAAAATGCAAAGTTCTTTTACTATTTTATGTTTTATTTAAAAAATGTAAATCTATATATACAGGGTGTCCGGTAACTTATGGGCCATGGAGCAACTGGAGATAGTAGATATAAAAATATGTCTTTTGAGTCAAATTTGCCCAAGTAAAATGTTAGAGGTTAAAGAGATACAGGGTGTTGAAAGTGAAAATTAATTTTCGAAAAATGATGATAATTTTGAAACGGTTTAAGATATCGAATTCAAAATCGGTATAACTAGGTTTTCGAGAGTGAGAAATTTAAATTTGGTGTTAATTTTAAGATACTCCCTAGAGGGCGCTTGCTACGTGCTTCATGTTGAACTAATTCATCCATATTTTTTTTAACCGTGCAGTTACTAGTATTTATACTTTAAACTATAAAAGAACCTCCCTTTTTACGTAAAAAAGGTACTCTTGGTCGATCTCGATATCTCAAGCCGTTACCTAGATTCTAGGACTTGATGATAAAAAGGCAGAAAAAAAACAAAATGAAAATATTGGAAACTATTAAAAATTTGTTTTAATTCACTGTAGTAAATGTTGAAAGTGTCCACCGTTTACTTCAATACATTTTCTTAAGCTTTTTAATAAATGACGTCTCACATTCAGGAAGATATTTTGATTATCCTATTATACTATGTTATCCTATAACAATGGCGGCTTCTTGCATGTACCACATATTGTGTCTTATGTTTAGAGGTATATCATCCAGAAGGTAAGGTTAATCGTTTTCTAAAAAGTGCAAATATTGTTCTCCATTAAGTCTCTGCGGAAGCTGATATGGGCCGATCAAGAAATTGTCGATAATGCCGCACCAAATATTTATCGAAAACTCGTGCTGAAAATGTCTTTCTTTGGGTAGTCGTGGATTTTCCAAAGCATAGTGATGATTATTTTTCCAGTTAAAAATTCCGCGTCTTGTTAAAGTTGCCTCGTCAGTAAATAATATTTTTCTCAGGAACATGGGATCTTCGTTATTCTTATTTGGTAGATTTTGACAGAATTCTGATCTGACTGGCAAATCTCCTGGCAGTAAATTTTGAACGGGCGTGAAATGGTAAGGAAATAAATTTTCTGCATTGATGACTTCTGAGACGGTCGATTTACCTATTCCTGTAGAAGCTTCCAAACGCCTAGTGCTTAATTCAGGATTTTCCGCGATACGAACCAAGATCTCTTCTTCTTGTTCGACCGTTATAGTTTTCGGTCGTCCACCAGGATTTTTGACATAAAACGAACCTGTTTCACCTAACTGATTGAATATTCTTCGAAATATTTTTCGGTCTGGAATGATTCTGGTTGGGTAGAGTTCTACATGCCTTCTAAGTGCAGCACGACTATTATAATTCTCTTGTGCATAAACGCAGACCATATTACGTAAATCACGGTTAGAAAACTTATTAAGCCTGGGCATTTTTATTTGAAAATATTACAGTACTTGGATATTGCACAAACTTTTTATTTACGTACCTTTGACGGAAAAAAGTAGAAAATAATGACAGTTTTCACCGCAACAAATTTTGTCAAAATGCAAGGCACACTTTGTGAATTAAATATTTCTCAGCAATCAACAGAATGTGCAATGGAACATTCAGACGCTAGAATCTGGGTAACGGCTTGAGATATCGAGATCGACCAGGAGTACCTTTTTTACGTAAAAAGGTAGGTTCTTTTATAGTTTACAGTATAAATACCAGTAACTGCACGGTTAAAAAAAATATGGATGAATTAGTTCAACATGAAGCACGTAGCAAGCGCCCTCTAGGGAGTATCTTGAAATTAACAACAAATTCGAATTTCTTACTCTCGAAAACCTAGTTATACCGATTTTCAATTCGATATCTTAAACCGTTTCAAAATTATCATCATTTTTCAAAAATTAATTTTCACTTTCAACACCCTGTATCTCTTTAACCTCTAACATTTTACTTGGGCAAATTTGGCTCAAAAGACATATTTTTATATCTACTATCTCCAGTTGCTCTATGGCCCATAAGTTACCGGACACCCTGTATATAGATGTACGATCGGTTATGAATTCCCTATGTTTAAAAATGGAAATCCTACATGCCCTCACAATTACTTTTAGAACTTTATTTTGAACTCTTTGCACTTTTAACATTTTGGTCTTATTTACGGTACGCCACGTAGGTATACCCTAAGTAAGTACCGGGCGTACTAGTGTTTTGTACAACGTAATTTTTATTTACTAGAGGATATATAGCGTGAAACTGTTTTTGGGCTTTTGCCACTCGCTCATCTGCATTGTCTCCCCATGCCATCTTTTATCAAGAGTCAATCCAAGATATTTTATCTTGTTTGACTATTGTATTGATTTATTGTTAACCTCAACCTCTACCCTGGTTTCAGGTAAATTGGTTCTTGCAATTGAAGAAAAAAATGATCTGGGTTTTGCCTACGTTCAAACGAAGCTTCCAGCCGTCCAACCAACTAAAGTCTGTGCGTTTTAAGAAGTCCGCTAAGCCATAAAACCTCTTGAGCATTATGTCGGTGGCTCTCAAACAATAAATTATATTGAAGGTAATTTTGGATGTTGATGAATTACATTTTCTAAATAAAATAATTTAAAGTAAATACAAAATTAGTTTAGGTAAAGAAAAATAATAATTTTTTAGCTTTTGTAGTATTCAGACAAATTAGTTTTACGAATTCTTTTTTATAAAGTTTTAGTTCTAAAAAGAACCGATTTTGTAGTCTTGCGACAGAACGTACCTACTTGTAGATAGGTACTACTAAAAGTAGTCTTCCTCTGCAATTGAAATTTCACCCATGCTTTCAGACTCATCGGAATCAACATCATCGTCATCATCATCATCATTCGTAATAATTAACGGTCTTACTTCGTCTATAACCTGTTCTGTCTCATAAGATTCAAAAATAATTTTTTCTGTGTGTTCAATGCATTTCCGCCATTCTTCTTTGCCCGCTTGGCTAAGCGCCTCCTCCCATAACTTTATAACGCTAGGCTTACCGATATTTTTACAGACATGTTTGTCATAATAGTTCTTGCTAATACCCCATACCAATTCAATTGCGTTGTAATGACAATGGTAGGGCGGCAATCTCAAAACTTGGTGTCCATATTTGAGGGCTAATTCGTCAACAACATACTTTTTTTTAAATGACTGCTCTTTACACTTGCTTAAAAGTTCACTTTTTAAGTATAAATTTTCATGGTTTATGTTTTTCTTTGACAACCACTCTTTTATTTCTTCCTTTTTCCAGCTGCTTGTAGGGAATTTCTCTTCGAGTCTCGTATGGTAAGAGGCATTGTCTAAAACAATTAAGGAAGGTTTTTCTAAACTTATAAAAGTTTTTCCTCGAACCAATGCTCAAAAATTTCTGCATCCATATTGCCGTGATAATCATCAGTTTTTTTTGTTGATAAAAATATCAAACTGGCATTTAAAACAAAACCTTCTTCATTACCAGCATGTAATATAATATACCTTTTTCCATTACTTGCACGGGTACTTGAATAACAATGCTTTGAGTCATCCTGCCAAGACGTTTTTGTTGAAGTTCCGTTTGCAAATACTCATGTTTCGTCAAGAAAAACAACTTGTCTTGATAATTCACCTCACTTTTATTGAACCAATCAAAACGCTCATTTTCATAGCAACCACCTTGGTAACGGTCGTCTTACCCGATAAGACTACCGCTAGCTCGAAAAGACGCTTTCGAAAAGACGCTTGTAGCTTTTTTACTTAAATAAAAAATTAGTAGCACCTCTAACTTGTATATTTACCTTTATCAGACGGCCTTCATTTTTATGTTCAGTAAATTATCCAATAAAATACACCTCTAGAGGCGGTTTCTTATCTTCATACCTTCGTTTTTCACTCGAAACTCGATTTTCCAAGAAAATTGTCACTCAATGTAATTTTTACTTATAATCAAAGATAAGACCCTCGAGCTAAAGCTCTCGGGATCATATCAGATTATAAGTAAAAATTACATTTCGTAAAAATTTGTCAGAAAATCGATTTCTTGTTAAAAACATCGGTATTACCGATAAGACGCCTCCTCTATCGGTATATTACTGTTGACAATTCCGATTTTTTGTTGTTTAAATAATCCCTTAAAAATTGCCATCTTTTCGAAACAACATTGGACAGCTCGCAAAGCAGTTTTCTGTTGTTCGTTTTTTAATATTTGAAACCTATATGTTTTAAGATGATGGACAAACTGTTAGTTCCAATATCGCAAAGTTTTTTCTGCTTTATCTTTTCAAGAATAGCTTTGAGGGTAACATATTCCTTGGCTTTATACATATCATAAACAATATTCCTAATAGAGAGTTTTATCCCTTGGGATAAATCCAAGGTTTTTGAATGGAGTCGAACCCTTTTATATGGTCTGTCCAAATCCTCTTCACTCTTTTTCGAAGTCTTCTTAAGGTCTTCTCTGAAATGCCGCAAGCATCAGACGTTCGTTTTTGCACTGGCAAAACAGACTCTAACGGGCCCGAGTTATCTTTTTCTAAAGTAAAATAACGTTCCACTTGGAATACCAAACGGCGTTCACCTGGAGATAAATGCCTTCTAAGCGATGTGCCACCTTGCTGAACATTTTCCATAACTAACTACTTATTTAAAATAAAGTAGAACATACCATCCCGCACTTGAGCAAATTTTAATTGGTTCTTGGAAAATAGCGATTATTATATAGATTTAACTATAATAATAGCAAAATAATTTAATTATCTATTTAATTATTATTTATGCTCAACGCGTAATTCTAAGATAATTTTGTTTTGAAACCTCTGATTTCGCCCAGTAATAGAATACAGTAAACCAGTGGGATGTTCGGTGTGATCAAGTATAGCGAAGGTGCGAAGATATTGTAACTTAACCGACTTACTGTTTTAAAAGCGATAACATCCCTTGGTGATTTAATCCGATATCGCACTTCTTAAAACGCACAGACTTTATGACGTTGCAGGCGTGAAACTACTAACCAGTTCGCCCTGGACTATGATCAGCAAAGAGATAAAGTTGTGTGTGTGGGAGTTTGGAGATATCGCTTGTATATATATTATACAAAACAGAAGCCAATGGTGAACCCTGTGGGACACCAGCCCTGCTCTGAGTTTTGTCAGATATTGTGTTATCTGATGAAACCACTAATGTTCTATCTTTAAGGTAAAAGATAATTACATTGACTAAAACGTTTGGCATACCTAACCGTATTAATTTTACTATCAAGCCATTATGCTAGACCTTATCGAATGCCTTTGAGACATCGAAAAAGACTGCTCCGATGGACATGCGTCTATTAAAACCTCTCAGTACATTGGTTGCCAACCTTGTTGTTTGGCGCACTGTGCAATGAGTAGTGAACAGTTTAATGTTTTCGCTTGGATCAGAGGCGATTTTATTGTTGTTTTCTTTCAGATATGAAACAAGTTTTCTCCCCTCTTTTAGCAGTGCCCTTGTAAACTTGTACACGGAATTATCTTCTGTGTTCAACTATTTGTATCCACATTTTTACGGTGCTTAACGCCAGGCATTCCCCATGCTATTAAGATGTTTCTACCCTTTAGGAAGACCTTGCAATTCGTAAATGCAGTGAAAGACTTTTATTTAAGCTTCTTATTAACGTTTTTCAAAATTATTGTTATTGGATATAATTGGCAGGAAATACTCCAGCTTATCTACTGATACTTTATTTTTTAAAAACACAGTATTTACAAACTGTTATCAATTAAATTATACAAAAACCTTAATTCAAGGACGTCAGTTATTCAAAACTATTGAAAATATTATCATGCTATTGTTGGGCATTCATTAGTTTAAACCTGCTAGGTCTAGAGTGTCCCAAATTCATAGACGTAAACTTTCTCCTTTTTTTTTCTCATCGATAATTACCTATTCCTGAACGTCAAATTCCAGTTTTTTACAAAGTATCGTAACATAAAAAAAAATAGTTTTTGAGTTCTTTGTTGCATACACAATAATGCAATTTGCTTAAAAATAAAAACTTCATAACTTGACTGCTTTATTTTTAATTCACCTTTTCCTTTAACCTATACTTCGGTACCAAAATAATTGTCAGTGACTCATTTTTACCGGAGTGTGCAAGACGTAAGGGGAACGCCAATTCCAGAGGCGTGTCATTTTAAACAATAATAATTCAAGAAATATATGAATTTTTTGTTTAATATTATAGTATTTTTACATTTACTATAATAAATATAATATTATAAATTAAACTGAAAAATAAATTAAGCTTTTACATTTGGTGATCTAATGAAGTAATTAGAGAAACTAAATTACGCAGGTATAAAATTCAAAAAGAATAATAAAGCAACGGTATATGTTATTTTCATAATGTTTTTATTATACTACATAATAATAGAAACATATAATAGTAGATTAAGGGCAAAACCTAAACCTAAATTATAAATGTTTATAAATTTCCTAACTATTGTTACGTAATGAACACTAATTAATAATAATTTGATAACTTATATTCCACGCCGATATTAATAAGTGTTATAATGACAATACGTTACAATTTTAAATTCATTATTACTATTACAGCGATCATTCACTATCTGACGATGAAAACGTTTCATTACTGTCGCTACTGCTGTCATCTGCAGGATTTATAATAATAGGTTCTACCATGACTTCAACGCGTACATCTAAGTCCCACATTTTTTTTTCTACGACCTCGATATGTAATACGCACTTATGGCCATCTGCTGCTTGTACATTCGCTATTGCCGTTTTTAACAATTCCTTAACATCTTTTAATTTAAAAGTTTTACTTTCAGGCGCCACTTCGCCTTTTATCTGTGCCCATATAAGCTCGATTGGATTTAGTTCACAATGGTAAGGCGATAAACGTAATATTGTAACAACTCGTTCACGAGCCATTTCATCCACTACATATTTCATATACTTTTTTTTGGGAAGTCTTGCAAGATCGTAATTGCACCTTTAGCATTTTATCGCGAAATGCAATATTTTTTTTTTCGAGCCAGTCAACAATCTTTCCTTTTCGCCACGCAGAAGTTGGCAAAGCTTCCACCCGACGGCTGTGGTATGGTTCATTATCCATCACGATTACCGACCCACGTTCAATATGCGGTAAGATGGATTTAAACCAATCTTCAAACACTCCCGCGTTCATATCCTCATGATAATCACCGGTTTAACGAGATTCAAACACGTTTAGCCCACCTTCAAGATAACCAGAATCACTCCCGAGGTGGGTTATAATTAACCGACGACCTTTTCCTGAAGAAGTCTTCAATCCAGTGGACAGTCCATTGATAAAGGCGTTACGTGCATCTTTAATGTTGAGATCTTGCCAAATGTAATTCACAGTATGTCCTTCATTTAACCATGTCTCGTCCGTAAAGTAAATTATTTTCCCTGCGCAGCGATATTGTTGTATTTCTTCTAGATACTTTCTATGCCACAATACGATGTTTTCCTTTTCCACCAAAAGACTTTTGCGATATTGTTTTAAGAATCGAAAATTCAATTCTCGTAGTGTACGCATTAGAACTCTTCGTAAAATTTTTTGCATATTTATCCCTCTCAATTTCAGCAGAATTTTTTTTTTAATTCGGAAGTTCATTTCGAAAAAACAAATGCATGCACTTTCTGACGAATGGCTAACTTTGTTTGCTAATCAATAAAAATCTTTTTCCGTCCTCCTGTTTCCTTGTGATCGGACACTTTAGTATTCCTATTGTCCTTAATAGTTCTATAAACAGTACGGCAAATTTTACGCTCCCCAGGTTTTAAATGACGTCGTCTTGTAACTTGTTGGTTACTATCACTTGAAGAACTCGCCTGCATTATAATATTTACTGTTTTGAATAAGCACCAAAATAACACCAAAATATGAAAACTGAATTGCTAATATCCTCTTGATTAAAACTAAGACACTGAACGTTGGCTAGAGGCGATAAGAAAGCGTGCGCACACTTTTAGACATGGGTTTTTCCTACCTGCGTTGCCAAATTAAGTAAAACAGGTACCGTAGGGTGCAAGGGCTCTTAATGACATGCCGATTTCGGTAAATTTCATGGAAATTTCAGTGATATCTATTAGAACTTGGCAACATGTAATGAACTATTCATGCACAATCTTCCCTAGCGGTTTGGATTGCTTTTATTTAACTAAAAAGTGGGCAAATCAATTTTAATTATTTTCGCCGCACACCGTTAATGGTTATATGAACAGTTTTGCCAATTATTTTGAGACCGTAATACTTATAGGTTACCTTTCGAGAGTAATAATTTAAGAGATGTGTAATTGATTCTACAGTATCAAGCGCGTTTTTCTTTTACATCTTACGTTAGATATTTGTGTTATGTTTAGGGTACTGTTATACGTTTAAATCCACTTCTAAATTTATAAATGTCTTTTTTCCTACTAAAGAATGTACCTCTCTCTGTTGCTTAACTTTCGTTTTGTTTGCAAAATAAAAATATGCAAAATCGGATATGGAGATCCCAACATTGGATCAAAATTTTAATGTTGACAGAAGATTAGACTTTATCCAACCTAGAAAAAAAGCTTTACATAAATTAAATTTTTATGGAATGCAGCTAGTTGATGTTGTACTGGGTGGCAAGAAGAATTATGAGTGGTAATGTCTGTGTGTTTGTGAAAGACTGAGAAAATGTGTTTATTATTTTTCCTCTTAATGGTAATATCTAAAAAATTAATGGAATAATTGTTTTCTTGTTCTATTGTAAAATTAATATTAGGGTGTAAGCTATTGATGTAATCAAGAAATACTATACTAAGTTGTCTATCAGTAGCTAGAATACATGTTAGAACATCATCGACATACATATGCCAGTAGAGATATTGTTTAAAAACAGGGTGTCCATGATAAGACCGTTGTTACTGGTATAAAAATAATCGCAAATTCAAAATAGTTTTGTTAAAGACGAACTAAAAGGCAGTCGATTATTTCCTGTTTCTTTATAACATTGACGTTATTAAAAGCAAGGAGCTGTTTAACAAGACCAGCTCTATCTTTAACAGGTATGCTGGGGAAAAGATTAGAGACATCAAAGGATAATTATTTAGCGTTGTTAGGCACGTTGATGTTTTGTGTTTTTTCCACAAGTTCAAGAGAATTTTTAATTCCAAATTTAGCTGAAAACTTAGTGTTACATTTAATTATATCAATAAGTTTTTTAGAAAGTTTATATGAAGGCGCTGAGAAAAAAGAAACTACTGGCCCGATTGGGTAATTAAGTTTCTGGAGTTTTAACAGGGAGTATAATTTAGGGGGTTGTTATTATTGATAGAGCTTGTTTACAGACATTGATTCTAAGAGGTTGGTCCTAATGAACCCACAAGCCCCTAAATTATACTCCTTGTTAAAACTCCATAAATCTAATTACCCAATCCGGCCAGTAGTTTCCTTTTTCTCAGCGCCTTCATATAAACTTTCTAAAAAACTTATTGATATAATTAAATGTAACACTAAGTTTTAAGCTGAATTTAGAATTAAAAATTCTTTTGAACTCGTGGAAAAAATACAAAACATAAACGTACCTAGCAACGCTAAATTATTATCTGTGTCTCTAATCTTTTCTCCAGCATACCTGTTAAAGATACAGTTAATCTTGTTAAACAGCTCCTTACTTCTAATAACGTCAATGTTATAAAGAAACAGGAAATAATCGACTGCCTTCTAGTTTGTCTTCAGCAGAACTATTTTGAATTTAACGATAATTTGTATACAAGTAACAACGATCTTGTCATGGGTAACCCTCCTAGCCCCTTATTAGCCGAAATATTCATAAGCTTTCTAGAAAGTAAGATTAGCCAACACCCCCCCTTTTTAAACAATGTCTCTACTGGCATAAGTATGTCGATGATGTTCTAACATGTTTTCTCGGTACTGATAAGCAACTTATAGTATTTCTTGATTACAATAGCTTACGCCCTAATATTAATTTTACAATAGAACAAGAAAACAATTTTTTAATTAATTTTTTTGATCTTACCATTAAGTGGGAAAATATTCAACACGTTTTCTCAGTTTTTCACAAACCATCTCATACAGACACCACCATTCATAATTCTTCTTGCCACCCAGTAAAACATAAATTAGCTGCTTTTCATAGTATGGTCCATAGGCAAGTGCCCCTTTCTTTAAATAAATCAAGTTTCTTTTTTTTTTCTCTTCGAAAAAATTATTATTTACAAAACTGCCGCTAAAGTTTCATTACGTACGTATAATGCAGAGTGTTAAAGAAATAGTTAGTCAACGAGGCAAAGTTATGCTCTTGGTAGATAACTATAAGTATTCTTTTAAAGAAGAACTCAAAAGTGGCGAGAAAAAGTGGCGGTGTAAGATTGCCAAGTGTCTAGCAAATATTTATACAGTGGGCCCGGTGAACACAATATCGAAATCGAATTTAATTCATAACCATTCGGCATGTGACATTCGCAACATTCAAAGACAACTGATTACAAGTGCAGCAAAACGTAAAGCTGTAGAGGATATTGGCAGTCAACCAAGTAAAATTGTGCGATCCCTTATTGCCAAAGAAGATTCAACAAGTATTACAGCAACGGATCTGTTGTATATTAGAAAGAATATATATAAAGTCTGTGCGTTTTAAGAAGTCCGATATCGGATTAAATCACCAAGGGATGTTATCGCTTTTAAAACAGTAAGTCGGTTAAGTTACAATATCTTCGCACCTTCGCTATACTTGATCACACCGAACATCCCACTGGTTTACTGTATTCTATTACTGGGCGAAATCAGGGGTTTCAAAACAAAATTATCTTAGAATTACGCGTTGAGCATAAATAATAATTAAATAGATAATTAAATTATTTTGCTATTATTATAGTTAAATCTATATAATAATCGCTATTTTCCAAGAACCAATTAAAATTTGCTCAAGTGCGGGATGGTTAGATATGCTAAAGATTTTGTCAGGTATATACTTTTCCGATAATGACATTATTTTGGGATTATTATAATTAAATCTTCATAATAATTACTATTTTCCAAGAAATAATTAAAATTTGCTGAAGTGCGGGATGGTATGTTCTACTTTATTTTAAATAAGTAGTTGTGCTTTTCACTTTTAGTTTGTTTCTCATTGTGTGTGAATTAAAATCAGTTATTAAGCAAAGTTATGGAAAATGTTCAGCAAGGTGGCACATCGCCTAGAAGGCATTTATCTCCAGGTGAACGCCGTTTGGTATTACAAGTGGAACGTTATTTTACTTTAGAAAAAGATAACTCGGGCCCGTTACAGTCTGTTTTGGCAGTGCAAAAACGATGATTGCGTTATTTCAGAGAAAGTGCAAGTAATGGAAAAAGGTATATTATATTACATGCTGGTAATGAAGAAGGTTTTGTTTTAAATGCCAGTTTGATATTTTCATCAACAAAAAAAACTGATGATTACCACGGCAATATGGATGCTGAAATTTTTGAGCATTGGTTTGAGGAAAAACTTTTAAAAAGTTTAGAAAAACCTTCCTTAATTGTTTTAGACAATGCCTCTTACCATACGAGACTCGAAGAGAAATTTCCTACAAGCAGCTGGAAAAAGGAAGAAATAAAAGAGTGGTTGTCAAAGAAAAACATAAACCATGAAAATTTATATTTAAAAAGTGAACTTTTAAGCAAGTGTAAAGAGCGTCATTTAAAAAAAAGTATGTTGTTGACGAATTAGCCCTCAAATATGGACATCAAGTTTTGAGATTGCCGCCCTACCATTTTCATTACAACGCAATTGAATTGGTATGGGGTATTAGCAAGAACTATTATGACAAACATGCCTGTAAAAATATCGGTAAGCCTAGCGTTATAAAGTTATGGGAGGAGGCGCTTAGCCAAGCGGGCAAAGAAGAATGGCGGAAATGCATTGAACACACAGAAAAAATTATTTTTGAATCTTATGAGACAGAACAGGTTATAGACGAAGTAAGACCGTTAATTATTACGAATGATGATGATGATGATGACGATGATGTTGATTCTGATGAGTCTGAAAGCATGGGTGAAATTTCTAATGCAGAGGAAGACTACTTTTAGTAGTACCTATCTACAAGTAGGTACGTTCTGTCGCAAGACTACAAAATCGTTTGTTTTTAGAACCAAAACTTTATAAAAAAGAATTCGTAAAACTAATTTGTCTGAATACTACAAAAGCTAAAAAATTATTATTTTTCTTTACCTAAACTAATTTTTTATTTACTTTAAATTATTTTATTTAGAAAATGTAATTCATCAACATCCAAAATTACCTTCAATATAATTTATTGTTTGAGAGCCACCGACATAATGCTCAAGAGGTTTTATGGCTTAGCGGACTTCTTAAAACGCACAGACTTTAACGCAAGAAGAAAATTACAACCTGTACTTCCCAAAACAAAACTAGAAGTTCACAGGTCGCTTAAACCAGAGACGCAATTTTTGACCAGCCGTAAGGAAGAATTTCTTTTAGTAAACAGCGAAGATTCCAATGTATTAGTGTTTAGCTGTGTTACAAATTTGAAGCATCTTTGCTTAAGTGAGAAAACTTATGTGGATGGTACTTTTGACTATTGTACAAAATTTTTCTTGCAGTTGTTCACCATACATGGCTGCCTTAATGGTCATTATGTACCATTAGTGTTTTGTGTGCTACCAGACAAAGCAACAGAAACATACAAAAAGTGTTTTGAATTGGTGACTGAAAAGTGTAGTGCATATTCTCTGTCGTTTTGTCCCACCGAAATTGTGGTTGATTTTGAGATGGCTATCCATAATGCAGCTAAAATTGTTTGGTCACAAATAAAAATAATTGGATGCAGATTTCATGTAACGCAAGCTTGGTGGCGTACGATTCAAAAACTTGGACTTTCAGCAGATTATAAAGAAAGAAGCGAGGTTGGAAAATGGATTGCTTATTGTTTCGGATTGTTGTTTCTAGAACCACAAGATGTTGGTGATGCGTATGTTTTTACATTATCTGTTATTTAACCAGAAAATGATAAAGCTACTTTGTTTGTTGATTATTTGATCAGCACTTACATGTCCGAGGATGCCGTTTTTCCACCGCATTTAGGGGCATCAAAAACAGCCAGCGCCGCTCGCACCACCAACGCATGCGAATCATTCCATTCGCATATCAGCAAAACTTTAAATTTTCCTCATCCTTCTGTATTCATTTTTATTGATTTCCTACTTAATTTTCAAAATAAAATATATGTATAGTTGCAAAGTATTCACAAACCATATGTACCTAATTCGGAAACTAAGAAAATACAAGAATACCTTCAAAACAAAATTAATGATTTTAATAATTACAATTTCTTAAGTTAACTTCGCATAATTATAGTTCTACTATGTAATATTAAAATGTAGTTTGAATTGGTGTGCATTTCTATGTGTATTGTTTTTAGGGTTAGATTTAATAAATTTTTATGATGTAATATGCATTTGTAATTTTATTTAGCAAAATTAGTACAGTTATTGAAGTAATCTCAGCCGCTTTAGATACGTCTGCTAATCGACTCAAATTATATGCTTGAACTACCAGGCCGAGTTTACCTATACAGCTTAAGACTTATTTTGACCGCGACGAATAAAACATCTTAAGCGGCCGAGTTTACCTGTGCCCGAGAATATCGTTGTGCCAGTGGCGTAGCGTATAGGGGGCACATTATATACTTTAAACGTACAAAAATGGCTTTTAATGGCTATGCCATGAAAAATCCATACGATGTATTAAGATGTTTTTTTATGTGGCAACCAGGGGCGGATGGGCCGGTTGGGAAACGAAGGGATTTCCCGAAGGGCCGGATGCCTTAGGCCCAAAACTATGTACGATGATAGTAAAAAAACAACGAACAGCGGCAGGGCCGGGCCGCCCAACGGCATCATATAATGTGCTTGTGTCATGAGCATTAGTCTATGACTTTGAATACTCGAATTTGGGAGACACGAATCACTAACCTAAACTAAATACTATTGATTTTAACATGTCATAAAAAACCCAACCTGATAATTTCTTTTTCTTAATGTACTTATATAAAAAGGAATTTGTCTTAATAGTGAAAGAAGTTTTTTCAAGAAAAGGTCGTAAATTATATTTTAATCTCCATTTTTATAGCATCTGTGATTATTGCTGGCTTGGGTCTTTCGTTTTTTTTTCTTCTCGTTTGTCTTATTCCTTTTTTTACAATACGGTTTATTACGCTGGATGAGCTTTTTAGGTACTTCATCGAATAACAATAACGCCACACTATTACTAGCTTGATTGTTGTTTTCTATAATTAATAATTGTTTATGAATACAAAATTAATAATGGACGTTAAAGTGCTATGGTTCATGGTTAAATAAAAAAAAATCTAATAACACAACACAAATCACAATTAACCAAAAATAAATAGTAAACACTATTACCAAAATTAAAAAATAAAACAATAGTCAACGTAAAGTCAAGTAAGAAAATAATCGAAGCTCGCTATCAGATATAGATTACTACTACCTATTATTCAATATTTCATATTCCATAATAATAATGACGGATATGCTAACGCGTCGAAAGTCGAAAATTATAGCATAGCCATACTATAATAATATAACTATAAATAAAGTCATACTCCAACCCGCCCTAATTTCTTTTGCAGATGTTCGCTTAGTTTCTGAGAAAAAATGACAAAAATACCAAATTACATTAAACTAAAACTTGGACGGCGTCGGCACGGTACAAAGAAGTCGGGCGATGATGTGTGGCGTGATTGTCCCAAAGGAATGGAATGCAGTGTTTATACATAAAAAAAAAGTTCCAAGAAAACCCGAATTCGATCAGCTACCAAAAAGCATTTCCCTTAGGTTTCATTTGTAAACGGCCGGTGCGTGTCGGCGGCAAATCAGAGTCCCTATAAATGGTAATATTTGTACTTTGTTTACAAATAATAGATAGTGCTCGATTTTATTGTTTTGTTATTGATATATTTTCTGCACATTGACGCATTAAAATATTCACCCGGCTTAATACATATTATTTACTTACCATGGACAAAATTAAAACCAGTATTAAACGTACGTAAAGGAGGCGCTGAAAAGGATAGCGAAAGAAAACAGCGTAAACTGTTAGAAAGTGCAAAAACTTGCTATTCTTTGGATAGCATGTTTATTAAAACTGTCACAGACAAAAATAATTTACCGAATTCAAGTAATCGAAGTTTAACAGACTTAAATCAGTTAGATCAGGGAACATACCGCGGCCCGCTAACGAATTTTAAAAGCGATATTTATGGGGCCTACCAACGAATTTTAAAAGTATTCTACTCGCCGCGCTTCGGTCTAAGCATATTGTTACGAGACTAGAAATCTGTCGCATCAATTAAATTACTTTAAGATTCGCGAAACACGTCGGTAGTATCCCCGAACAAAGTGGAAGGTTCTCGATGTTTGGTAACTTGTATAAATACGACGCATCGCCAGCTACCGGGGCGGTTAAGTTTTAACTATGGACAAGCGAACGTTATACTGATTGAGAACTGTAATCTGTGACGAGTAAATATTTCGTCGTTCGAACTTGGCTTCTACCTACGTAACAATATAATATCAATTTTGATATGGATAAACCAGGCCCCAGTAAGAAACGTAGTCGTAAAGTTGAAGATAAAAATCGACAGTTTCAAGATATTTGGACCGAAAAATACTTTTTATTTCATCGCATAACAAAATTGTCTGTTTAATATACAAGAGTAGTATTTCTATTCCGAAGGAATATAATGTGAATAGGCATTATGAAACCCAGCATCCTACTTTTACCAAATTAAGTGGCGAAAATCGAACGCAAAGAATTTCCACTATACAACGGGAACTAATAGGCCAGCAAGTTATGTTCACAAAACCAATTCAAGATGCTGAAACAGCTACTGAAGTAAGCTTTGAAATATCTCGAATAATATCGAAAACTTGTCGGCCTTTTAAAGATGGTGAGTTTGTTAAGCAATGTTTAGATATCGCCGCAAAAAAAATTTGTCCGGAAAATGTAAAGAAGTTTGAAAAAATTCAGTTAAATTGGATGACTATTCAAAGAAGAATTACCGCATTAGCAGCTAATATAGAAAAGCAATTAGCTACGAAATCGAGAAGTTTTGAGTATTTTTCTATAGCACTCGAGGAATCTACAGAATAAGTTCCACTGCTTAACTCTTAATATTTTTACGAGGTGTAACGCAAAATTTTAAAGTGAGTGAAGAACTGATTGGTATGAGTTCTTTGACAAGTCAAACCTAGGGGAGTGACATGCTCAAAGCTGTTCTGGAAAAATGTTCTATAATGGATTTGGATTTAACGAAAATATCTGGAATTACGACTGACGGAGCACCTTGGTTGGAAGTACATCTGGGATAGTAACTATGTTAAAAAAATATTAACAAACTAAAAACATAAATACCAAGGAATTAATGCAGTTTCATTGCATTATACATTGGGATTTGAAAATGTGATGAAAGTTGTAGTACCTACTGTAAACTTTATAAAATCAAGAGGTCTCAATCACCGACCATTCAAAGAATTTCTCGAGGATATTGAAAGCGAATATGGTGATCTCTTGTTTTACACTGAAGTAAGGTGGCTAAGTCGTGAGTTAACACTTTAGCGATTTCTTAACTTGATTGAAGAAATCCAATTATTTCTGGCGGAAAAGAAAAACGACGTCCCCGAACTCGACAACCCTGATTGGCTGTGTGACTTAGCGTTTCTTGTAGACATCACAAATCACTTGAATGTCTTAAATACGCGACTCCAAGGCAAAGAACAACTGATTTCGCAGTTATACTCTCATGTTTCTTCCTTTCAATGCAAATTGAGTCTTTTCAGGACAGCCAATTACAGCCATTTTTCGAACTACAAAAAAATTATGGAGAAAGTCAATAAAACTGACGTCAATTTCGCTCATGTTAAAAAAATTAATATTTTGATACAAGCTTTTCAAAATCGTTTTGTAGACTTCAAAAAAGTTAAACCCCTTTTGGACATTTTCAGCAATCCTTTCAACTTTTCACCCGAAAATGCGCCGAAATCAATGCAGCTGGAATTAATAGGCATGCAAAATGATGATAGTTTACGAAACAAATTTAATGAAGGTAATTTACTCAACTTCTACTGTTGCGTTGATAAAAACGCTTATAAAGAGTTGCGAATAAATGCATTGAAATACGCAAGCTTATTTGGATCGACGTATATTTGTGAACAAACGTTTTCAGTGATGAAACTAAACAAAACGAAAAACCGAAACCGTCTGGCAAATGAAAATTTGGAAGCAATTTTACGTGTGGCGACAAGTAATGTGAAGCCAAACATAAAAAAACTTGTTAGTTCAATGCAATGCCATGCATGAAAATAATAAAACATGAAATATTACATTGTAATGATTAGATTACCTTACGATTACATAATTACAACAAACATTTTTGAAGGTTCTTTTATTTTTATCATTGTATTTCATACTATTTAAAAATAAAAATATTTGTGTTAATAAGTATTGTTTGTAGTGGCCCGTCCTTGGCTAATATTTTTCCCGAGTGGCCCCTGTTCCCTAGAAGTCTGTGCATCCCTGAGCTAGATCCTTCACCCCAACTTTAACCAGAACCAGAAATGGAGATGGAGATTGTTCTCCAACCAAACAATAAAAATAATACTAGTCAGAACGAAAATGTCATTGATACCTCAGTTAACCAGTTAGGTTTAGATTGCGGTGCAACTGAATATGATTTTTTCCAACGACCGGCGAATAACGAATTATCATTGTAACAGCCACAAATTCTTAGTCATTCATAGTAGTTTTACAAAGTTACAGTTTTTTAAAAATGGCCGGGCCGGTGCTATTGGTTTTCCGGGCCGGTCTACCCTTCCCCATCCGCCCCTGGTGGCAACCCTGACAATGGGAATAAATAAGTATTGTCGCATCTTCCCATTATGTAGTTGTCATGAACGCTATATTAATAATATACTTAATGGTTATTTTGTCAAGCTTCAACTAGAACTCAAGTTAGTAAAAGCACGAAATAAAACTTTTACCCTTAAACATATAAAGACATTTCTGTGAAAATGGCTGACTAAATAAATGATCTAGCTATGATATCCATAAACAGAAATTTAGTACATAAAATAAATTATTTGAAGACAAATTCTTGGAGAAATTTATTTCCATTAAAGACCGTAGAGCGGATTTTTACTTTGTTTGGGGCCAAACCTCCGTCCCAAGGGAGCATAATAAAGGTGAATTCCTGCGAAATTTGGGAGTGGTCCCAAAAATTTTTTCACGGTCTGCAACCCATAATTTGCTCCCCCCCCCCCCCCCCCCAAAGGGCTTGCTACGCCACTGCGTTGATTTATAAGGTATGTTTATGTAATATTGTGTCCTATTACTGATACAGGAGTTGTTTATTGCATGCGAATATAATTTTTGTTCGAATTATTTTGTCTATCGTGAAAATATAGGAAACTTAAACATAACCTTTATGGGTAATAGTTATGACGCGGATAAGATAACGAGTTCGTCATCTTACCTGTATAATAATATTTAATGTTAGTAATTTTCTTTTCTTTGCAGAGTGCCACAATCGGCTATCTTGGAGTCAGATTAATTTAACGGTAGCATCAGCCTCTATACCGGGTGATGCATGGCTTAGTTGAACATAGGAAATCCCATGTAAATTTTGAAGTGGCTAAATATTGGGTCCCCCCATTTATTCAATTGAATGTGATGGCAAAATTACGAAATTATCATAGTTTAGGTAATAGAGCAAACACCAGCAAATTATTATTTGGCATTGACAAAACGAGAAGTGGCGTCAATGACAACATTTTCAGTGAAGGCGCTTTAATTATAGCTAAATATAAGCTATTCCATTAAGGAAAAAATAACTATGATTAAGTGGTATTATACAGGAAACAGTTTAAGAGCAGTGTCTGAAATGTTTTCAGTTCAATTCCCTGGACCATTTCATTAATTAAACTTATCATTAGTAAATTTGAGTCCAAAGGCACTGGTATAAATAACTGTAAATGCCTGACTCAGAATCTCAATAGAGCTGAAGAAAGAGATAATAAAGATCTTGATTACTGCACGTGAAGAAAAAAAATGATTAGCACGAGGATTCTTGGGCAAGCCGTAGGAAAACATCAAATCACAGTGTTGCGCACTTAAAAAAAAAACATAAATATTTTCGTTACAAGTATGAAAAACATCAAAAGCTACGGCAAGGTGATAAAGAATGGAGAATGGTATTCTGTTTTGAGGTAATGGAAAGGACAAACAATAATAGGGATTTTTTGAGAAATATTTGTGTTACCGATTAATGTACAGGGTTATTGGCCACATTTTGACCAATAGGTAACTATTTTATTTTTAAATTTTTGATATATGGTTTAAATATAACATTAATAGGTCCTTTGGAGAAGCGCCAGTAAAAGTTGGTTTCGGATATACAGGGTTCCCCATTAGGAAATGTCAGAACAATGTTACTTTTTTTTAAACGGAACACCCTGTATATTATTTAATTTTTAGATTCTCCAGACAATTCTAAGTATATTTCGTGTATAATATCATATACCTATCTTCAACAGTTTCCGAGATATTCATAATTGAAAATCGGATTTTCTTTTATTATTTATTTCAATTTAATTAAATTAAACAACGAAGCCTACTAAAACAATGAATAAAAAGTTAAACGAATCGGCGAAATAAAATAATTGAAAAGTAAAGAAATTAACTAATTCGTTAATAAATGCTCAAAATGGCCTCCACTTTCTTGAACGCAATGTCGGTAACATTTTTCTAAGTTCTTTACTGCATCGCTTACCATAAGTGGATCGTTTTTATAGCATTGATTGAGATCATAAGTGCGTCCTGCAAGACTTCAATGTTTGGAAATGTAGGATTGTTGTCAAAGAGACTGCCCTTAATCGTATCCCAAAAAAACCTGTCCATTAAAGTAAGGTCTGGACTGTTTGGCGGCCATTTGATGTTTCCATATCTTCCTATCCATCTAGGAAATTTACGGTTCAAATAATTCGTTACATTTTGAATGTTATGTGGAGGAGCCCCATCCTGTTGCCAAATCAACTTGTTCACGTGAACTAAAGGGATCTCTTCCAGATATTCTTCAATTTCGTTGTTTAGGAATTGAAGGTATCTTTCTCCCGTTAAGCCCCCTTCATTTAGTAAAGGCCCCAAAATAATATTATTTGTAATACCACACCAAACGTTAATGGATCTTCGACCCGACGACTTTATAATTTTTGTTTGATGCGGATTCGTTTGGGACCAATAGTGGCAATTTCTTCTGTTAAATATCCCACTTGTTGATAAATTCGATTCATCGGTCCACACAATTTCGAGAAAAAAATTTGGATTTCGCTCCAGCTCCCGCACCATAATTTGCCAAAATTGTAGTCTTTCCCGTTTATTATCTTCGCTTAAAAACTGAACCTTGGTGAACTTAAAAGGTCTGAATTTATATTTTTTCAGCGTATTTTGTATTTTCCAGTATTTTATATCCAAAGTTTTAACAGCAGTGGGAATGGAATGTGTTGGATTTTCTAAAAAATAATAAATAATAACAAAGAAAAATAAAGATATCAAGTTAAAATTTTACCTTGGAAATATAATAAGACATAAAGTTCTGCATTTTCATCCACAACACGATAAGCCTTCTCCCTCTGCAATGTTTTCAAGTCTTATAGCTGCTTAAATATATTAACAAAAGTGTGTTCAGTTGGTGTTTGACGGTTTCTGTATTCACTTTGGTATCTTTGTTTTGCCAAACGCTTATTTTTATTACACTTTATGTAAAACTGTAAAATATCAAATTTGTCTTGTTTTGTATAGCCCATCTTTATACAGAATTATGATTGCGAAAAGTCAAAACTTTTAGAAAAAATGACAGTTAATTCTGTTTCTGTCATAATCTGATTCCTAGGTGATATAATAAAAACAATAATAATAGCCCAATTTAAAAGTCCGAAAATCCGATTTTCAATCATGAATATCTCGGAAACTGTTAATAGGTAAAGGATATTATACCCGAAATATACTTAGAATTGTCTGGAGAATCTAAAAATTCATTAATATACAGGGTGTTCCGTTTAAAAAAAGTAACATTGTTCTGACATTTCGTAATGGGGAACCCTGTATATCCGAAACCAACTATTACTGGCGCTTCTCAAAAGGACCTATAAATGTTATATTTAAACCATATATCAAAAACTTTAAATAAAAAAGTTACCTATTGGTCAAAATGTGGCCAATAACCCTGTACATTCACCCTCAACAACGAACCACATGTTCAAAGTTGTAGTATTGGAGCCAAGAAAATGAGCATCGTCTTGTTCATACTCGAACGCAATATCCACAAAAAATATTTTATGTAAGGTAACCTTACAGCAGTAACCTACAAAATCAAATTGAACCCGCACTAGAAGAAGTTGTACGCGAAAATCAGGAGATCTGGTATCATATGGATGGTTGTCCTGCCTATAATTCTCTCATTGTTAGGAAATACTTGCAAAATATTTTTAACGAAAATTTTATTGGCCCACGGCATCTAATCCTTTGGCCGGTCAGGTCTCCTGACTTTTCGCCAAACGACTTCTTTCTGTGGGGTATCTTAAAAAATTTTATTTCTAAAGATGTAAAATTTGAAACTCTAGACCAGCTAAAGAACTGTATTTCGTTAGAACGTGACAGAATTTCTCAATATCAACTCAGTATTGTTAGAAATTAATTTTAGGATCGATTAAAATATTGTTTAGCTGTTAACGGAGGGTTGTATAAACATTTAATTAATTAATGTTTTTTTGAAAATCTGCAGTCTTAAGTATGTTATGTTAAATTAAAGGCTTAGTAAGAAAAACAAATTGGTGTCTTTTATTTTGGATGTGTCATTGCGGATTGGTGAAACTAAAATGTGTTTTTAATGTGACATAATCTTTACTCGTTATGCCCAGCTTTACGTCAATTTTTGACAATAGCGTCACAGAAATTATTCGCTGGTGTTTGCGGTATTAGCTAAACTATGAAAATTTCGTAGTTTTGCCATCACATTTTAATGGAATAAGTTAGGATTGGCTTATTAAAATTTATTCAAACTTGGCCCATGGGTTTATTATATAAGGCTCTTCAAAAAATTACCATACAATTTTTCTCTAAAATGTACAGGGGAGTCAATATTTAGCTACCTCAAAATTTACATGGGATTTGCTATGTTTAACTAAGCCATGCATCACCTGGTATTGTAACTTAGAAGATATACTTTCAGTCTAAAAATAATATTTTCACACTGTAATCCAAAATCGGAATTATATCGGATAATAATTGAATTATTTGTGGCTAGATATATAATTTGTCCATCAAATTCAGATGTTTTAAAATTATTTTTTGACGCAAAATATATTTTTACACTGGGATCTTGTTGACAAAATTGGGTTGGTTTTATCAACGACATATTTTCTTGTGAATTTAATTTTTTAAAAATGTCAACAGCACAAGGCTCGATGTGGGGATATCCCTTTTTTTACATTATATGGTCGTATCTAAATTTGTGTTGTTAGTGAAAATTATAAAGTAGTAGCAACATATATTTTCTTACCTTGCTTGCTCTAAATATGAAACAATAATCTGTGGCCTCCCTACTTGTTCAAAATACAAAAATACACTAATAATATTTAACAAGTAAATTAAAGTATTGTGCTATTAAAAACAGAACGAACACTTATATCGTACTGAATTATCATAATACCGTTTTATTGACAAATAATATAGCGTTATTATATAGTGTTATCATTGTCATTACTGATAACAAATAATAAACCTTCCAGTTGTTCAGGTTATGGTTAATAACTAGTTGCGTATTGATTACCTAAATATTATGTGATGTATAGGTATTTCTATTTGTGTGTACCTACAAGTCCTACAAGTATGACGAGAACTGCTTCCTTAATTGATTATTCATTTTATCCAAATATTATCTCGTATCCGTTTAGAAATTTTTAATTTTATATTAATTATATATTTAAACTCTTAAAATAGGTTTTTAATTTTTTAAGCTCTTTAAATTCTTTTTAGGGATTAATGCCTGGAATAAACATATAAAAGCTAGCGAATCCTAGGATTAAGAAAACTCCTCGGGATTGACAACTCTAGTGGTATTTATATCAAATATGGAGTAAATTTCTCTTTTTCCATTTTAAATTGTTGCTTAATTTTAATAGTATACTAAATATAATTTGTATCATAATATGTAAAACCACAAGAGTCTTTTTTTTATCGGACAAACTTTTATTTTCTACGAAAACAAGATTGCTTAGAAATTTAACGAGAACAAACGAAATGTTTGTTCGAGTTTAAATTGCTAAAAAGTGATCTAGTTTGAGTTTAAAAAATAAAAGTTTATCCGATCTTAAAAAAAAGATTGAGTGATTTTTAGCTAGAGAAATTCACGAATTTTGGCATGAATAGATACTAAAAAAAATAATACTTCATTAAAAAAATGTTTGACAGCATCAAATTAATTTGTAACAATATGTCAGGTTGTCGAGCAATGAAAAAGAAAAGCTACTCGATTTTGAGCTGGAGAGGTTTTTACCATTTAATTTTTAGCTGGAGAGGGTTTTATCGCGATAAAAAAGGATGCACCTTTTTTTATTGATGTCAAAGTGATAAAAATGGAAATGTCAAATGGACATTTTATTGTAGGAGTGAATTTATCGCTATAAAAAATAGTAGTATTATCTGCAAAACTATGAATGTCCCCATAGCAATTTATACTAAATAAATCATTAATATAAATATTAAAAACTAATTGTCCTAAAATTGTTCCTTGATGATTATTTAAATACTTTTGGATAGCTTTCTTCTTTATCTATTTTATCTGATTTTAACACAAGTTGGACTATCTTCAAGATAGTTTTTAATTAATTCCGATATCTAATTGCTTTCCTCTAAATCCAATATGTTCAATTTTTTTAATAGTAAATTATGGTTAATCGTATCAAAGGCTGTTTCTAAATCCATAAAAATAAAAGGTATTTTATTATAAATTTGTTCTGTAGATAGCAAATAGTATTTTGCGGAGATTTATTTATATGAAACCCAAATTGGTTTTTAGAAATAAAATGTATTCTTTATTTTCACGGGCATGTATAAAACAAGGGCAAGTATAAAAAAACGCACCGTCGTTTCCTGAAAACCACCGTATCTAAATTTTTACAAAAAGAGAAGTTTCATCCATACAAACCAGTTTTTGTACAGGGTTATCCAACCAAGACTAGACAAGGCGATTTTTTGACTTTTCCTGTACTTTTATAAAAAAACTGAAATAGCCATCTTAAGTCATTTTCTCCCGCGAATTCGAATATCTTCAGCAAAAAACAATTGAACATCAAACAAAAGTACTAGGGGTCACTTTGATATTTTTTTTTAAATGGGATGCCGTATTTTTAATGAGCTTATCCGATTTCTCATATAAATTTTGATCTAAAATGTTGGATTTTTAATTCAAAAACGCCTTTTTTCTTCAGTTTTAAATTCGGAAAATGTTAAAAATAAAAAAAAAAAAAAAAAAAAAAATTAAAAATCCAACATTTTAGATCAAAATTTATATGAGAAATCGGATAAGCTCATTAAAAATACGGCATCCCATTTAAAAAAATATCAAAGTGACCCCTAGTACTTTTGTTTGATGTTCAATTGTTTTTTGCTGAAGATATTCGAATTCGCGGGAGAAAATGACTTAAGATGGCTATTTCAGTTTTTTTATAAAAGTACAGGAAAAGTCAAAAAATCGCCTTGTCTAGTCTTGGTTGGATAACCCTGTACAAGAGTTATTGGACGATAATCCTGATAGGCGAGACCAATTTTGTGAAATAATGATTGAGCTAACAGATAATAACGCAAGATTTGTCCAAAGAATTTGTTTTTGATGATAGTCACACTGGAGAAAGATATTTAAATTTCCTTCAAAATGATCTGGTTCCAGCTCTTGCCACTCTGTTTCCAGATGATAATGATCCTGATTTACCACGTTTAACTTTACGGTTTCAACAGGATGGTGCTCCCCCGCAGTATGCTGTTCATGTAAGGGAGTACTTAAAAACAATTTTTCCGGGGCGGTGGATAGGTATACGGGGGTCAAAAGAGTGGCCACCCAGATCGCCTGATCTTAATCCACTGGACTTTTTTTTATGGGGCTACGTCAAAAATTTAGTTTATAAATCTAAACCCATCTCGGTAGATACACTGAAGGAGTCTATTCGACAAGTAATAAGAGAAATATCTCCACAAGTAGTACTAAATGTACAACAGCAATTTCTAGATCGATTGATCTACTGCAGAACAGTTGGCGGAGGACATTTTCAACATCTTTTAAAATAGTTTCTTTTCATTCTTTGTTGTCTGTTTATTTTGTTTTAAAATTGTTAAAAAATTTAAAATTGTTAATATTTCGTAAACGGCTGAAGATAAGTATAGGGCATGATTAATGAAGAATGTCTAGAACTGATTGCAGAATATAAAAATGTAAAAATATACAATATGTTTCATTAAAAAAAATTAAGTTGACACATGTAGCACTTTTATGATCTGATTAAGTAGGCGGTTTTTCATATAAAAGACTGATCGGCTTCTTTATCATAACCCTGTAGAATGATATTTAACACAAAATTTAACATACGTATTGGATATCCTCGCACCGTTACGTGTAGTGCATGTGACACGTTTACTGCAGAGATAAACAATATTTAAAAACAAGGAACAATATATTCGACGGCTGGAAATAAAGAGTGAGCTTCATAAAAGACAAGCACAGTGATTTTATGACAAAAAAGGGACGCTAAGAAACGAAGCATGACTGATCCATAATTTGTAGCCATCGCTATATATTTTCGAAAAAATATTTCGTTGCCGCTAGTTATAGACCCATAAGTTCATTATCCAGTTTAGGCAAAATTATTGAAAAGTTATCGGATTAACGATTTTGTATTAAACAACAATATTTGACCACGGGAGCAGTTCGGTTTTCAGTCTGCTCATTGCACTGTGCGCCAAGCAACAAGGCTAGCAGCAAATGTGTTAAAGGCTTTTAATGGCCGCTTTTCAACGGGAGCGATTTTTTTCAATGTTTCAAAAGTTTTCGATAAGGTATGGCACGATGGACTTATAGTAAAATTGTTAAGATTAGGTATGCCAAATTACTTGATTAAAATCGTAGTTTCATTTCTCGAAGACAGGTCGTTCGCGGTGTCGTCAGAAAACGCGGTGTCCCGTGTTGAGTTGTTAGGGCCGGGGTCCCGCAGGGGTCCCCTCTTGCGCCGGTTCTATACAATATATACACTAGCAATATCGATAAAATACTCACAAAATATTACGCACGGACAGACGTATCGGACAATATTCTAATAACACACTCACATACATACGCACCCCACCAGGCAACATACAGACTACCCCGTGACTGACTCCCACCCTGAAGATAGTAACCAAGACCCAGAATCTTTAAACATTGAAAATTGAAAACCACTCTACAAGCGAAAGCACACCATAAATTAGCAAAGCTGAATAACAACTGTATATGAAGATATTCCAAAAAAGAAGAACGATAAAGAAAAGGAGTAAAGAACATTGTTCAACTTAAAGAGTAAATATGTCATCATCATCATCATCATCATCATCATCATCATCATCATTTCGTTGCCCGATGTGCCAACTAATGACGTATATTACTGCAAGCAGTTGTCAATGTATTCATTTAATATTCACTACTTATGTTCTGGGATGTCTTTTTTCTATACATACCCTGAACATTTTGCCAAAAAAGGGGCTGATGAAGTATGCTCTTTTCTTTTTAACTTCACAATGCATTCTCGATACTGGTGTTAAATAGTTGCACATATTTTGCGATTCTGCTGGAGGCCAGAACAAAAATTTTTTTATGTTCAGGTTTATGCTTTTAATTGTACATGACGTTAAACGACTTGACTCCATTTAAATCACATTTCCCATTCGAGGTCACTCATATTAAGAGTGTGATAAGAATATGAGGTCAATAAACCTTAAAACAAGAATGGAGCTACCTAGTGACTGGTACGAATTACTCTGTAATTGGAAAATCCTTGCCCATTTACCGTAATAGAAACTGAACAGAATAAAGTGAGAAAATGGAGCGAATTTTTTAAAGACCAGTTTGTTCCAAAATGTCCATTCGCCATTTAGCTATAGTCTATTTCAGAAAGGTGTAGAGTAATAAAATGGGAAATTCCGTCCAGTTCGGCTCAATTTCGGTGTCGGCCATAGGCGCAGGTCAACTTTGTGCATTAAATTATTTATGATAACTAACCAAAAATTTTAGAGAATTAGGTTAACGGGTATTGACTATTTTCATATGACGTCACAGGGTCGGCGGCCATTTTGCTTGGATGGCAAACAAAGGAAATAAACACAAGTGTTTACCAAGTTTTCGTACAGTTTGTCGTGAATCTTGACCGTAATTTAAGATCTGTGTTCGTCTAAAGTGCCTTAAATAAAAATGCCGACGTGTTGTTTAGTGGTAAATTGTGGGATGAGGGGAGATAGGGACAATGTACGGTTTTTTAGAGTTCCCGCAGTTCCTCAAAACGCTGGACAAAACCTGACTCAACTCTCATAAGAACGGCGTGAAATGTGGATAAGGGCTTTCAAAAGGGGTGCTTTAAGTGACAGCCAATTGAAGTATGGGAGAGTTTGCTCCAGACATTTTATAAGTGGTAATATTTGATTTTTGGTATGATGGCCTAATAAAATGATCTCATGTAAACATTTGTAGGAGCTCCAGCCGAATTGGTAAACAAAGATAACCCTGACTGGATCCCGAATCAAAATATGGGGTACTTTAATCCAAAAGAAGCAACTCGGACCCAAGTTGACAGAAATGAGAGAGCTCAGAAACGCAAACGAGCAAAGTTTCAGGTAGGTGTATTATTGTAAATAGTAGGTAGTATTACTGTAAATAGTAGGTAGTAGTAGGATTGATTGTATTATGATGTAGACATAGTGTTGATTTAGGTTAAAGTTTGTTTTTATTAAGTAATGTATTCTTGTAGATAGCAGAACAGATTGAGGCACCTGACGAAGCTACTCCGGGAAGTAATAGAGAGGAGGAAAAAGTTAAAGTTATTGAAAACTGTTCAGATGTTGCCACACAGACTGAATTAAGTATGAACGATTTGTGCAAACTTTTTGAAGACTGTGCTAATAGTAATGTTAGGATATATAATTTGGAGAAAAGGTTAAAAGACTGTGAAATAAATGAAGACACTTTTAAAAATAATGACAACAAAACATGTTATTTTACTGGGCTTCCAAAGAGTGAAATGTTGTTTATTTTGTTTGAGACACTAGAAGAATACATTCCAGTTCATAGTAACACACTATTGTCTCCCTTTCAACAGCTTATATTAACTCTACTAATGAAGCTACGTTTTAATTTGTCATTTAAATTTTTAGCATATCAATTTAGTATAGCTCCTAGTACAGCTTCCAGAATCTTTTATCAGTGCATTGATATATTGTATGATAGGATGAAAGGATTTGTATTTTGGCCAACACGAGAGCAATTGCAAAAAAACATTCCAGAGTGTTTTAAAGAATCATTTGGTAACCGTGTTGCAGTCATTATAGATTGCTTTGAAGTTTTCATGGAAACGCCCTCAAAGTTGTTGCATGCTGCTCAGTGTTGGTCAAATTACAAACATCATGAAACAGTAAAATTTCTTATAGGTATAACACCCCAAGGCTCAATTTCTTATATATCGGAAGCGTGGGGTGGGAGATCAACTGATAAAATTATATCAGAAAACTGTGGTTTTCTTAATTTAATCCTGCCAAATGATATTGTGTTAGCTGATAGAGAGTTTTTAATAAAAGACAGTGTTGAATGTTTAGGGGCTCGTTTAGAAATACCGGCCTTTACAAAAGGTAAAAGTCAGTTACATCCTATTGACCTTGAAAATACTCGGAACATAGCCACAGTCAGAATACATGTGGAACGGGTTACAGGATTACTTAGAAAAAAATATAGGATTTTTCAAGGACCTCTACCTATGACTATGGTGTCAAATGTTACCAACAATAAAAGTTGTTTAGATAAAATAGCTGTTGTTTGCAGCGCACTTATAAATTTATGTCCATCCCAAATACCTCTTAGTTAAGTTTAAGTAGTATTTATTTATTTATTTATTCACAATCTGATCAGTTATATAATACATAAAATAAAAAAATACTGATATTATGTAGATAAAAAGTCTGGAACAGGAAGGGTGTTCTCTTTTTTCTGTAATTGAAATTACGCTCGCTAATCATATTGGTATCTGTTTATTATTTATGATATTGTTCTTCTAATATTAATTTTGTAATGGTACCTATATTATGACAAGAAATAAAATAATTAGTACTTATTTTGTTTTTTATTAACAAGGATGTGTTAATGGCTTTAAATTAAAATACAAAAGAAAAAAATATCTGTACAATATAAAAGTAAGCTCTCTATTTTTGTAGTAGTAAGTTTATATATATTATGTTCTTAGTTCACATTCAAGACATTAACTTTTATTTACACGGTTTAAAAACGAAAAAAAAATAAGTAGTTGCTGAATATAATAAATTCTTAGCTTAACTTTACAGTACAACTAATAAAATAAATATAATAGGTAGTTATAATGAAAAAAATATTTGCCAAAAAGAAGCAGCTAAAACTCCTATTTATAAAAAAATGTTCTATAGGACATTGAAAATTATTACAGGACTTATGTGCTGTAATAGATGACCTTACAATACGTTTTTCATAGAAGTGTAAAATTTCTATTAGAAAAGTAAAGTATATAAACAACTTAACATTGCT
This sequence comes from Polydrusus tereticollis, assembly GCA_963920685.1. Classification (NCBI taxonomy): domain Eukaryota; kingdom Metazoa; phylum Arthropoda; class Insecta; order Coleoptera; family Curculionidae; genus Polydrusus; species Polydrusus tereticollis. The sequence continues at coordinate 99,141,508 of OY987331.1, forward strand.
TACTGCAATCATTACAAAACCAATAGTTGTCTGGTACTTCTTGTAGTCCTACACAATCAAAATGGAACCATAATACATTGCAGTTGTCATTATCACACTTTATCATCATCCTCCCATCATCTGCATTTTTACAAATACACCATAAAGAAACTTTTGTCAAGCCTGCGTTTTGTGTAAAATATTTGCTTAGAAGTTCGACCCTAATGACAAATTTAAAAAAGTTTTTAGCCTTTTCTAAATTTTTAACAATAAAACTCTCATCAAATGCTACTCTTTCTACAAACAATGTATTATGTGACCAAATGACAAAATGACAAATTTTTGTTTTAGTTATGAACATTTGCAACTGCACCTGATAAAAATAGGAATGTTCTTTATCTAATGAAATTTTACCTTCAAGGATATTTAGGCAAGTTGTTTTTTTTTTGCAAATTCAGTAAGTGAAATTTCTTTTAACAAATATGGACACTTTACTTCTATACACCCACTGCTACAACACCCGCACTGAAATAAAGCATCTGGGGATGCACCAAGTTCGGGATGAGCATAACTAATGTAGAATCCAGTTCTTCTTACACGAAAGTCCACATGCTTACTCTTATCCACTTCGGTGTATGCATTTATAGCTTCTTCCTCGTGTTTTAAACCATACTTGGTTTGTTTCGATGAAAATAACATCTTTTGGGGATAAAAAATTCCCTTAATAAGGCTTAAAGATGGTTTTTCTAATGAAGTTCTACAAACTGCCTTGAAATGAGATGCTGTGATTCTTCCGACTCTTTGTTTTAACCACACTGCACTAAGAGATTGTTCTCGCGTAGCTTCTTCCACTTTAATAATTTCTTCTGTTGTTACTTTTATTTTTTTGAGGTTTGCAATCTGCAATATGTCCTCATAACTCTTGCCCACATACTCACTTTTAAAAATACTATCTAAACATAATGGCAATTTTTTTGGAGTATTCAGACTTAACTTTGATGCTACAGGTTCTAAAAGTCTCGCTGCTGCAGAAGTAACCCCAATATTATAGAATTTCTCAAGAAGGATGCTCATGTCGTCTTTTTTCATTTCTGGGACACCAATACGGGCTTTGGATTTAATATTTTTTGCCCAACTCATGTCTTTAACCCTGCACATGTCTGCATTTTTTACTGGAGGTACTGGCCATAAGGCTAATCTTGAAGTACATGCTTCGTCCTGGGGTTTAGGTCGAGCATTCAAGAAGATCAGGATGGCTGCTATGTGGCTGCATACTACCCCTAAACCGGCCATACACGTGCAGTGTCCACTACAAATACTACCATCATCTAAGATGATGATCCAAACATCCAGTGGTTTTTCCCTAAATCGTTGGGAATGTTTAACCTGCAAAAAAACAAAAAAAACTTAGTTTTACAGTAGGTATTTATCTACTCATTGTGATTTTTTTTATTTATTTATGAATGTTTCTCTCCAAAACACTACAGGGTCTACCAATAAGGCAGTACAAGGAAAGAGTTGAAATAATATCTGACATCGAAAGCTGTTCTACTGGTCCGATACATTTTTTCCTGCTGATGAACTTGATTTTATAAAACGTTTTGTTAGATTGTATTGTGTACTATTTTAATTGCAAATTTTAATTTTTGAATGAATTAATTAGTTCAGTATTTTTACTATGTATTAATTTGCCTTTTATATGTTCAAAAAATAGTACACAGTATAAATAAACTACCTATATGAACATAAAACTGTGGGTTTAGACCCAAATTAAATGGTAACAGAGTTTAACTTATCTTACCTTGCCGACTACAACATAAGCATTGGGATTTACTTCCTTTACATTAACATTTTGCACCAAACCAGACTCATAAAATTTGAATGCTTGCAAGCTTTTGTATGTCTTCAGCTGCTGGCCAGTGTAAAAGCTATGCGTTAATATAAGGTAGTTTACCAAGTCCATCATTGCTACCTCTGGCAAAGACATTAAGTTTCCAACATCAGTCTCTCCAAGTAGATCCGGATCAATATCACCAATAATTTTAAGTTTGGCATCATATCTACATTTAACATCGCCACTAAGAGTCTTATAATATTCACTTCTTTCCATATTTTATAATGAATTTTAAATTTTACACAACAGAATCACAATATAAACAACAAAGGTCAAAGCACACACAAGGAAGTTCAAATAAGTATTACGATAGGAATACAGTCGGAACACGAAAAATTATTTATGTCCAGGTAGCACAGGTATAGATACTTCTTAGAAATGGTCACAAATGAATCCTAAAATTCCTTGGAAACTTATTAAATTACACCAAAAGAGTCTAAAAACTCATTAGCACAAACGGTCATGAACCTTTGTTTGCCATCCAGGCAAAATGGCCGACCTGTCAAACACACGTGTTTGAAAATGATCAATTAAGATGAAATAGTATTGTTTGTAATTTTAAAATTTCAAGTAATTGCGTAAGAGGATTAGGAAAGGTATGTTTTCTGGCCTGAAGTGTCAAAATCGAAATATTGTGTAGGGATTAGTTAGGAAGTAGATTATAAAGTTACGTTTTGCGTTTAACAGGTGCCGATTTTGGCTCTGGCTTCTTTGGCTGGATCATATAAATAGGTGGTAATTTGGAATAAACTTCGTATATCGTGTGTGTGTATGACCTTAATAAGTATATTTGTTTAGTTTAACGCATCAGTTTTTGCTGTTAAGCCGTATATAGTGTTCACAGTATTATAAGATTAGTTATAAAATGGCGACATTCATACCGACAAAAAGATGTTCCAATAATTCTCCACTATCAGTGAGTGAAAAAGTTATTATTTTAAATGTACATGATTGTATAAAATACTATTATCCGAATTTTACTGTACAAGAAACTGTCGAGCGATGTTCTCGAATGACTGGAAATGGAAAGTTCACCGTTTTTAAATTATTGCGGGAGAGAAAGACAGCAGGTCAAGCGGAACCTCCCAAAAAAAGTCCAGGCAGACTACTAAAAGTCCTTGTTGAAGACACCAAAAGTGTAGTTCGAAGAAAAGTTCACTCTTTTTATTTTAAAAAAGAAATACCCACTCCAGATAAGATTCTATTGGAGCTTGGCCAGGATGACAGTATTCCGTTTATAACTGGAAAACTTTTATGAACCACTTTAGGAAATATGGATTTTGTCTGGGAAAAGCATGACCGTAAATCACTTTTACTGGAAAGCGATGAAATTGTTTGCTGGCGACGAAAATACTTGAGAAGTATAAAGCAGTACAGAAGAGAGCAGAAGAAAATCTTTTATCTTGATGAGATGTGGATTAATGAAGGTTATATAGTACCAAAATTGTCGCAAGACAAAAATATAACCAGTGCTCGCCAAGCTTTCATGGAAGGCCTATCAACGGATATTAAGGTGCCTTCAGGTAAAGGGAAGAATTAATAATCGTCCATATTGGAAGCGAAGAGGGATTTTTAAAAGAAGGTTTGCTAACCTTTCAGTCGCTCAATACGGGAGATTACCACGAGGACATGAATTCGAATGTTTTTGAGGACTATTTTGGTGAAATGATAAAATATCTTCCAGCTGATTCAGTAGTAGTTATGGATAACGCAAGCTATCATTCACGACACACAAAGAAGACTCCAACTTCATCTTGCAGAAAACAAGAATTTATCGACTGGTTAACCACCAAAAGTATTGAATTTGAAGATAATTTGATAAAGAAGGAACTATTAGCTATAGCAAATTTACACAAACATAGTTTTATGAAATATTCCGTGGCAGATATAGCAGACAAACATAGTGTAACTGTGCTGCGGACACCGCCATATCATTGCGAACTAAATCCTATAGAACTTATTTGGGCGCAAGTGAAAGGATTTGTAGCAAGACACTGCACGACATTCAAAATGAAAGACGTTAAGCTACTGTTTGATCAAGCCATTATGGAAGTGACACCAGAGAACTGGCAAAAAGCAGTTCATCGTGTCATTAAAGAAGAGGAGAAAATGTGGGATCTTGACAACCTGATCGATCGTACCCTCGACCCGTTAATTATAACGTCAAAAGGATATGACAGTTCCTCAGATAACGAAGAATGTTATGATTTTTTATAATTTAATTTCTGTATAATGTATTTTTTGTATTTTGTATTTTTTTATAATGTTTAATAAAAAATAAGTTTACCTAATACTATGTACATAATGACTAAATTTTATTCTGTAAAAACAAAATTCTTTCCTTTTTACGAGTATAATTTTATTTCTGTATAATGTAGGTATTTTTTAAAAAATGTTTAATAAAAAATAAGTGTAGCTAATACTAGCACGCCTTTGTCACACCATTTTCAGTGTTAGTGAATGGATAACAATAGGCAAAAGCCATAAATTGTCCCAAACCCGGGTGGTACTACCTGCACTTGATGAAAAGAAAGAATTTTGCAATTAAATCAATGCCACATTATGAAAGTGGCTTAAATATTCGTTGGGTCACTCTGTTGTCCCTTTGCATACCTAATGAGCTTTTATTACTCTACACCTTTCTGAAATAGAAAAATGTGAACTTTCGAATTTTACCTGCTACGCCAGCAGGTAAAATTCGAAAGTTCACAACGCCTGCTATTGATTTATTTTATTATTGTATTGTTTGATACCGACGCATAATTCGATTTGACAAGTATCAGTGAATCATATTACAAGCAATTTCCAAGCTTTAATTTCCTGTTTTAAAAATACCATTTTTTTTAATCGAACACTTTACTTTAAATAAAAATGTCAGAATTAGAATTTACCTGTACGCCGTACGCCCCCGGAGATTGCCAAAATTGCAGCAGATGTCGTGGACAATTTGTTGCCAACCAAATTCAGTAATAGTATTTACGAAGCTGCGTTCAAAAGATTCCAGAGATGGTGTAATGAGAAAGACATCAAAAATAATAATTCTGAAAATGTAGGTACTCTTGGCGTATTTCTCTGAATTGGCGAACAAACAAAAAATGAAAAGTTCAACAATGAGGTCACATTATTCTATGATAAGGTCAATGCTAAATATCAGGCAAGGGATAGACATAAGCAAGCTACGTGCTTATTTAAAGAAGCAAAATGAAGACTACACTCCCAAAAAAGCTAAAGTATTTACCAGGGAACAATTTGAAAATTTTCTATCTGAAGCTCCTTATCAGAAGTATGTGGGAATTGAGGTAAATTTAGATATTACGTCAAAGAATACAAGTTTTTTTATGAACTATATTATGATATTTTTAGATTGTACTTGTTATTGGTATTTCTGGTGCATGCCGATGTGAAGAAATTGTAAAAGTGACCGTTGACGGTATACAAGAGACTTAGGATCTGCCATTTACATAAGAATTCCTGATAGTAAAACTAGAAAATCGCGATCGTTTATCTACTATTGTTGCACAGAAAAAACAATAAGGTATTTTTAACAATAGTCTTATTCTTGTGAGCAAACCCATTCATTCAAACAAAGTGCAATTAACTTAAGTGTTGTAATCAACTTAGTTTAAATATAAACATGTTGTTAGATTTTCCATTATATTGTTATTGAAGTTAAAAAAAAAATATTCTACAAATAAACACATGTATTTATGGTAAAATGAAACCTCCAATTAAATGTAGTGTAAACTAATAGCTGATGCTAATGCTATATATTTTGACGAGACATTGAAATATCATTGCAACAAGTAGCAATGCTTTTTTGCATCAAAGTGCTACATAGATTAGAACTATTAGATACATTGTTTATCACATCCTACTTTACCATCGAATCAATTATTGTATCTTTTTATACCCAATATGTAGGGGTTTTCAAAGGACTAAAGATTTTATTGCATGAAATGTAGCATATTGTTTTCAATGACATGCTATTGTTGGCTCAGCCTTATAACTGTTCATCCGATTATATATACTATAGGCGCGTTTTTGGGTGGGAGAACCACGCTTCGCCCTTATCGGCAACGGCATTCGTTTGGCCACGTTTTAGCGGATTTGTTGTCGAGTGTGCAATGAGCAATGTGACATGATGGATAATGAAAAGTTCTTCCAATTGAAGGTCTATTAGATTCATGGGGCATGTCCAATCTAATTTCTGTCTTTAAAGGTAAGTTCATTAATTATTATAAATGCATGCATGTTTATAGCATTGCACGGCAGTATAAGTAGGAAAAATGGTTTTCCTACAGTCATTCGAAATGCAGAGAATTTAAAGTTAATCTCGTTTTTAAAACAGCTTTAGTTAAAAAAAAAATAATGACAGGTGAATAGCATTACATCGCACTGTATATTTAAATATTTAAGATGCATTGAGAACAATCTAAGCACATTTTATTTAACTTTATGAGACATTATTCATTTTTATGTATATTAACAATCAAGTAAGGGGCTGTCTTTAAAAAACTTCAAGTATTCTTAGTCAAGAAATATTGCTTAAGTTTAGAATTTATATAGGTTTATTTACCTGTTATAATATACTTAGTGCTTATATTTTATAAGATATTATATATTGTTATACCTACCTCATAACTCAGAGGTAGTGTAAGTAATTGCTGTGACTCTGTTATTATGTTTATTTTAGTTAACTCATACTTTTTTATCTACTAAGAATTTCGTTTTTGGTTTTTGGATATTTCCCTTATTATCAGTTTTTCTTGATTAGAGACTAGATAATAATATTATGTTTTATTATATTAATACCCAAAACGCTTGCACTGCCGATGTCTACAGGCTCAGCGAAATTCCCATATTTATACTTAAAAAGTATAGGTGCATGGTGCATTACCCAACGTTTCAAGTTTTGAAAAACATTTTTTAAAAACTTTCTCATTCTGAAGTTTTTGTTTGTGTTTATTGTTTATTTATTTTTATTTTCATAATAAAACTTATATTGAAACTATGTAATTGTATTTACTTTCATTCCATACCTATACTTATATATTATTTAGAATAAACATGAACATGCTCTTGGGTTTTCGTATAGGTAGATAGTTTTTACAAATTACAAAACTCAAAAATCGGTAAAAGTAAGGTTGACGTAAGGTACTTTCAGACTAAAAATGTTTATAAAAACTAAAAAATAAGCAAGTTGAATTTAGTATAGAAATTTACCATAATATTTCTGTTTTATGGGTAATTTTTGTTTATAATTCTTTTTTTCAATATTTGAATTACAGAAAATGTATGAGAATTTACACGCACGGCGGGGAATCAAATCCACGATCTCTGTTTAGGTACACAAATTTCGTGTGTTCGATTCCCCCCAGTGGCTTAGAATTTTCATAATTTTTCCTCAAATTCTAATATTTCTAAACGTTTCAAATATCCTTTTTTTATAGAAAATATTCCCATATTAAATAAATTACCATATTTGATTCAAACAAGTTCAATTTTTATATCAAATATAACATTTTATTTAAACAATGATAATAATGATTTAAAAGTAAAGCAATGCTATATTAAACTAAACACAAATTTAAATGTATCCAAGAACAATTCGAGTTTAATTGCAATTAAAGCTGTGAATTAACCTAGACTATACTCTTATTAACATTAATACACGCGATTAGTACCTGCAATACCAAGGACTTTTAGGTTAAAAACATCTTCAAATTACCGCAAACAGGGTTAAGTTTAGTTAATATCATTTATTATTTGCAACCAAGGAACACTCTCATTGAAATCCAATTAACAATATCGTTAAATATTCTATTGGAAACCAATGAGTTCCTATAGTTGAGACAGTGATAGTGTATATTCCGTAAGCAATTACATGCTATTTTTTCAATCAAGCACTGCTATACTTGAGGAATGAGGAAAGTAGTATATCTTTGCCGTAATATTATTATCTTTGTACATACGATACATATATAAAAAATATGCATCATTACGCCCAGAAGGCATGAATGAAAGAAATATTCTTTTTAAAAGTTGTAAATGGTCGCTGTTGTCGCATGGTAATGGGAATTTATAGGATAAGTACTGTTTCTAAGGAAGCTGCAGTTTTCTTAAAATTACCTGATGCTACAGAATATACTGGTCACTGTTTAAGGCGAACTTTAGCTACACTGCTTGTAAATGCAGGTGCAGACATTACGTGTTTAAAGCACCACGGTGGATGGAAATCCAGTAGTATAGCTGAAGGGTATATTGAGGAATTGACCAACAAGAAAGATATTGCAAAAAAAAATTTACAACCTCATTTTACTGAACCAATCCCTATTAACATTGACATAAATTCAACAGCAAGTGGTTCCACGGAGGGTTTAATGCTAGAAAATACAAAAACAAGTCAGGATCGCAACATCGCAACACCTTGTGTTAATTTTTCTTGGGCCACAATAAATAACTGCACTTTTAATCTGATGTTTAATAAATAGTTTATTGTTGTATTTTTTAAAAATAAATAAAGTATACAAATATCCAATATTTCTTGTATTTTTCAACATTATTTATTTATGACACACACACTTTTTCTTCCGCTGAGAGCCTATAGCAACCGTCTACTGTAAAAAAGCAAAACTTGAACGTCAAAAAGTAGCAGAAAAATGTCAAGTTTATTGACGTTTGAAGAAAAAATATATTTTCTCTGTTCCGTATAAAAGAATTAACGTTAAAAATCACACTATCCTAAAACTCTGTTATTGCGACATACCTTGTTTTATTCTTGTACCCTTCAATTGTTTTTTTCTAAATTTAAAAAGTCGCACCAAATTTTGATTTTTTGAATACTTCTTTTCAAGAACTTAGATTTTATGTAATATTTTTATAACGTGCATTAAAAGAACAAACATAATACAGTAATAAATATGTAGATACAAACAAGAAAAAAAATACTAACCGTCAATGAGCTGAATCGGTATATATTTTGAAACCTGCTCGCAATCCAGAAATTGAGCTCGCTTCTCTCGTTTCCCGCCATCTCGTCCAGAACCGCCACGGCCAACGGATTTTCCGGAGCACGCATCGAGTTGCATATTATGCACTGTTTCCGGGGTTGTTAGCACCATAGCAAGGTCATAGGATATGAATGCCAGTATCGTGGTCAGGGCCGGAGTTTCTTTCGTCATGGCTATAGCTAAAATTTGAAAAATTTAATAAATTCACAAGAATAAGTGATATTAGTGCTATATTGTGGATAGGTATCTGTCAGCAGAGAGTACCTACCACTACTGACCCTAGTAGCACCTATATTGACAAAATTCCAACGCAACATCTATGCAATATTGTTAACATACACGCAATATTTATAAAATAGTGTGTAATATAAAAAAAATATATTTTAAAAATATTTATTTAATATTTTAGTACATCTTTTTTAAGTGTAGTAGACTATATATATTTTCAATACAGGGTGTTATTTAAGTACGTGGTCAAACTTCAAGGTGTGATTCTTTGAGAGATTCTAAAACTAAAAGTTTTTATAAACATAGGTTCGGTTATGTTTTGTTTTCAAAATACAGAGTACCTATCAAACTTAAAAAAAAAATCGTTTTTTTGTAAATGTCTTAATGATCCTTTAGCCAATTTTGCTGACATTTGGCAGTGTTATTTAGGGTAGTAAGGGACTAATTAGCCCTAACTAGATTAAATTTATTAAGCCCAGTGGCGTCCCGGAAGGCACCTTAACTAAAATTTTTGACAATGGAAATGTGCGCCATTGACTTTTTTTGCAATTTCTATATTCTTCTCGTATTAGGCAACTAAAACTACAACTTTTTGATTTTTAGAATTTTGCTTTGTTTTTGAGAAAAAACATAAAAATAATTTTATTGCAATCAATAAGAAATAGTTTGTGTCTTATAAATAATTAAAGCTGCTTTTATTGTTGCATTGTGGACATGGAATGAAGTCATTTTTATTTATGATTAAGCAATTAAAATTAAACGAAATTCATCTTTTCAATTTTTTCGCTCAGATTAACTGTTTTCGATAAAACCAATAACGTTATTTATTACTGCAGTATTTTGAAAGTAACAAAAAAGTAAGAGTGCCATGGAAAGAAAAACAATTGTTCAAACAAATTTGACTTTTGGCATAACTGACATAACTTTAAACAGTGCATACGTAATTATTTGAAGTGTTTTTAAAAGTTTTAAGCTATAAGATTCGTTACTGATATTACAAAATGGTTCAGTTTACAAACTCAGAAATGGCCGATATGCATTTCGTCTATGGAATGGCCCAAGGCAGTTCCAGAGCGGCTAGATGCATTTATCGAGAGAGATATCCTCTTCGCATTATACCAGATGGACAAACATTTGTAAGAATACATTAAGGGCTGTGCGAATCAGGTATCTTTCAAAGGTCGGCTGCGCTTATTGGGAATTCTGTAACAATAAAAACAGTGGAGATAGAGGAAACAGTTGTACATGAAGTTGAGCGTAGCCCCGATACAAGTACACGCAAAATGGCACAACAATTAAATATTTCTCACTTTACTGTATGACAGATTAAAACGGAATATTAACTGTATCCTTACCATATACAGCGTGTTCAAGCGTTATTACCTGCGGGTTGGTATTGTGGGCGATTATCTCATTGGATCTCATTTTTTACCACCGAGATTAAATGGTACAGAGTATCGTCATTTTTTGGAATTTGTGTTACCTAAACTATTGGAAAATATCCCACTGTCAGTAAGAGGAGCAATGTGGCTCATGCACGATGGGACCCCACCTCACTTTAGCATAGTAGGACGTCAATTTCTGGAGGCAACTTATATAGAAAAGTGAATTGGTCGCGCAGGTCCACAGTTATGGCCACCCAGGTCACCGGATTTAAATCCCTTAGATTATTTCCTTTGACAGTATTTAAAGTGCCTCGTTTATAAAATTCCAGTCAACACTGAAGAAGAATTAATCCAACGGATACGGGTTTTATGTGATCAGATAAGACATACGCCGGGAATATTTTAACGTATTCGGCAATCGATGTTAAGACGAGGTAATGCTTGCATTAAAGTGGAAGGAGGACATTTTCAGCAACTATTGTAAGTTTCGTGTTAGTTATTGTTAAATGTTTTCTTATTAAAAAAAGGAGCGCACATTTGCTTGCGTGTGGTTTTATTAGAGCGTTTTTCTTGTTTGTTTGTTTTTGTAATTTCCGGCGTTACCACTGTGCACGCCACTGACAAAATGAGACAAACAATTTTAAGCTTAAAAGATTCATTTGTAATCGTTAAAAAATTGTCACTAAGTTTCAACGCCATATCAGTTTGCGTCTTCTTGTTACTTAGGATTTTTTAAAAATATTTCAACACTCTGTAAAAAAGAACGTACGGTACGGACCATTGTCGAGGAGGAGGGTCCCCTAGCTTTCCAGCAGAGGGACGTTCCTTGTGGACTCGGAGGTTGATGCAGAAAAACAGTTTGTCATAGAGGATGATATTTTAAGGTCTACGGACAATGCGTCTAAGCGGAGCCAAGAGGTTCTGTCAAAGATATGTTACCGAACAAGGCTGCTAGCTCTGCGGCCAAGTCGGAGCCGAATTATAAGAAGGTCAGATGAAGCCGTCAGACCCAAGGGGGACAACAGCATCGTTACCCACTCTTAAGGGACGGAGCGTCAGGCTCGGGGGCCGCTGCCCGCGGGTCTCAAGAGACTACGCCGCCAGCGACAAAAAGGGAGAACCCGGCGAGCCCGTGGTCAAGAAAAAGTAGTAGGCTCTCATTTCCGCCCATGATTAGCCCCATCATGGATACTTTGCGGATAGGTCAAATAAATCTCCAGCACAGTCGGTTAGTCCTGACCGATGAACGGAAGATTGTTCTGATTCAAGAGCCTTATGTCTTTAGGAATGTCTAGGGACGCCATAGCAGCATTACGCAAATATAAGGTCAGTTAAGGTAGTCATAAGTTATTCATCTGTAGTTTATACCGATCGCATGATGACGCGCGACCGCCCGTAACAGAGGATTTAGAGCGTATTATCGCGTTCGAAAATGACGAACCAGTACCTTGAATTATCTCGGTTTAAGATACCAGAACTCGTAAAATAAGCCTTGTCGGATCATACTACCCTCTTTCAAAATTTGCGTTTTCCTGTAACATTTGTGGGTACCAGTTGCAAAAAACTATCCTACGTTCTGCGTCACCGGGATGCAAATGTTGGACGAGATGGTATTTGTATGGTTTAGATTTATATATTTTATTATTTTTTAATCCCAACTTGATCATAAACTTGTATGAATGATATGGAAGGTTGTACCGTAACAGAGACCAAAACATTTCCTTCTCCTTTTTCCTTGTTTTCCTTGTTAAAAATTATGCCTTGGTTTTTTAAAAGATCCGTGCTCAATAAGATTGGTTTAGATTTTTAAATATTCTTTTATCAGGTTGTTGTTTTTCTGGATATCTACGAAATATTTAAATACGTAATAAGCTAACAATAGATAACAATAATGATTAAAACTTTTTCATTTTTATTATGAATAATAATGGTACCTAACAAATGATTTTAAAACTTATTTATTAAAATACAGCTTCGAGGTTGCGTTCGCATCTTCATTAACCTGGATAAAACAAGCATACACATCGTGTTTTTCATAATTTTCATACTTATTATTTTGTGCCATGCTGAACAATTTTTCACAGAAATAAAAAAGAAGATTACAAAATCAAACAACAATCCGTAATGGCTCATTTACAAAGTTTGGTTTTGTGTCATGGCTATCCGTGATTGACCAGGGTATAGCCTTCTATACGAAACATGATTCATTTTACAAAAAAATGTTAAAATTATCCCTTTTTAAAAGAAATAAATATGGAGTATTATGTATTTTTGAAAAGCTCTTAAAATGAGCGATAAGACAAAGAAATAATATATGGGGTGAACCATTTAAAACAACAAAAGTTTGGTTCATAACTCAAAAATAAAACTTTTTAGAAAAACACTAACTAGGTCACTAAATTGTACATAAGAAACTCTATAATAACCCATATTTACCTTATTAACAAGTTATCAAATTATCGAGATACAGGGGAGCGTCAAAAATGACAAATTTTCAAAATCGCCCTGTATGTCATGAACTGAGAGAACTATGAAAATTTCGTTGGGGCAAGTTTCTATCTTTTATATTAGGGGAGCTGGTATATGAAAACACACGAAAACTGGACACCCTGTACAAGGACATTTTTTTTAGTATCTCACCCGATTGGCGATTTTCCTGCTGACTATAATAACAAGCAAAATACATTTTTAAGTCAGGTGATAGGAAACACATCTCGACTTATCGACCAATAAGTGTTATAAATAACTTTAGTTAAATTTTTGAAAAGCTCTAAAGGAAAGACTTATAAATTTTTTTGACTCTAACAACATTCTGTCACGCAAACAATATGGGTTTATAAAAGGCATGAGTATCAGTGATGCGATGCATCGGACCGTGTCTGAAGTTACTTCCAACATGAATGAGGAAAAGAAAACTTTGGCTATCTTCCTTGATCTTGCAAAGGCATTTGACATGGTGCCGCATGATGCCTTATTAAGCATTCCTGCTAATTATGGTGTTCGTGGTCCCGTGTTAGATGCTTTCAAGTCTTATTTGAGCGATAGGCAACAGGTTGTTAGGATAAATGACTCCATGAGTGATGCCCAAACTGTACTATGGGGATACCACAGGGAAGAGTCTTGGGACCTATACTGTTTATTCACTTTTTAATGAAGTAGAAACGGGTGGAACAATGCTGTCCTATGCAGATGATACTGTTTTGGTCTTCGATGATGATTCCTGGGATGGGGTGAAAAGTACTGCTGAGAAGGGTCTGAGATTGGGAAAATATTGGTTCGACTCTTTCCAGCTCTCACTTAATCTAAAAAAATGGATTTGATTGCCTTTTCACCAACCGAAAAAAATAGAGCTCATTATAGTGAATTGCATGTAGGTGAGAGTTCGATACAGAAGACCAAACATACCAAAATACCTGGGAATCATTATAGACTGCCACTTGAAGTGGAACTATCATATTAACAAAATTGTGATGAGTTTGAGGAGACTACTGCATAAATTTTACATCCTGCGAGAATTCTGGAATGAGAAACTTTCGGTATGTCTTTATAAATCACTCGTCGAATCTCTACTTAGATATGGAGTGTTGGTCTGGGGTGGGATGTACAAGACTATGTTACGGCCTGTACAGATTATTCAAAACTATATTCTAAAAGTCATATTTAAAAAGCCTAAACTCTATCACACCTCATTACTCTATTTTGAAGATGTACTGAATGTTAGATGTCTCTATATTTTAACTGTTAGTAAATTTATGTTAAAGATCAATAACCTGTCCATAACCCATAACTTAAATACTAAAAACAGACTCAAAAGAAACTTATCTCTGCCAAGAAACAAAACAACATTAAGTTTAAAATCAATTGTATACTTGGGTCCCAAAATTTACAACTTCTTGCCTGTGAAGATTCGTGAAATAAAAGCACATAGACAATTTAATAAAAAATGTTCTCAGTATATTTTTTCTAATTAGAAGAATATATACAGTAAATTGTTTTAATGTAATTGAACATACCTATTTCATTATAGCAGATATTCCAGCCTAAAACAACTGGCGATATATTCAATATAGTTATTTTAATTGTTAGTATACTATAGGCCTTATTTGATCTGTATATTATGTTTTGTCTCTATATTATATTTCGTTTATTAGTTACTATTACTATGAAACACATACGGGTATTTCAATACCTAGGTGTTTTCTTTTTTCTTACTTAATATGTACAGTAATAATTGTTGCTGGCTATTGTATTTTTATAATGTATTATTATTATTAAGTAAAGATACACTACAAAAAATAATTATGTAATTTTCAGTAACATTACGTTGGTCACACAGAGGCCAACGTAATGTTCCGTAAAATTACATAAAACTTTTCTTGACGTTATTCAGTTTAAGATTCCGTAAAATTACTTAATAAATTAATAGGTAAAATTTGATATTTTTAAGTTATATCCTACGTAAAATTATATGAAACCGTTGACATTCTTCCGTTATATATTAAGTAAATTTCATAAACAAATTAGGTAAACTTTTACACCATTTATACAGGTATTCTTATTTTTCCCTTAAAAGTATAGGAATTTCCCGTATTTAATAACTGTAAATTTAGTTATATCATCATGAATTTTAATTAGATTTCCTATGAGAATTACTTAATATATACTGGATTTTTTTATGTAATCTATTACTTAATTTTATTCCGTACTATTCAGTAATAAGCAATGTAAATTTACAGTAGTTAATCAATTTTGTGAAAAAAATGAAACCTTGCTATAAAGCAAAGAGCTACAATCACAAGTTAAATCTATCTCATTATTAGTAAGCGACATAAATTTAAATTGTGATTACATAGTTGTCTTTGAGCTTTATAGACTTTAGTTTAATAATTATGCAAACTAAATCTACAACTACTGTCAATTTAACTGTGAAAAGTGGGGTATATATTATAGGTATAATAATAAAAACAAAATTTGTAATGAACCTTCAGTCGGTCACACATTTGACGAAATATTACATTACCGCAAAAGACTTTACACATTCGTCAGATGTTTGATAAAATTGAGGTTATTTATTCAAAGAAATATTATTTTGGTTATAGATACCTACCTAACTATAATAAAAAAGACAATACTAAGGCCAATATAAACCATTAATTAAACATGCAACTGAACTATAGCACTATATATGTATATCACTAATAATTTTTATATTATTATTTAATAAGTACACACATTTAATGCAGACTTAACAACTAATTAACCACAAAGTTTTTTTGATACGCGATTTCTCGTAAGTTTTTTTAAGTCTGCATATTATATTATATTCTATATAATATATTTTAATATAAGTACTTAAATATTTTATTCTACAGTGAAATACGTTAAACAATATTATTGTATGTCATATACAAATAAGATTTAACACAAAATAAATATTAATATAAAATAAAGTAAGATGAATAAAAAGTTAGCCACAGCTTCGACTATAGTTTTTATTCACACCATCAACATTAATAATATGTGAATAACAAGAAAAGATAAACTTAATAAAATAAAACACACACCTTTGATATATTATATGTATATAATACCCTAATTAAACATAATATTAAAAATAACAAAATGTTACACAGACACTAAACAACTACCTTACAGTATATAAAAGCTACTTTACTTTATTAAGTAGCAAAAAAATCTTTTACATTTACATATTTTTCTTAAGGGACATTTTGATTCCAACCCATTATTTATATGTTCGTAAATATGCGAAAAGAATTGTTTTTTCTCAGCACCCTTTACTTTTTCTTTACAGTGTAAATGACTTACATGTTGTTTAAAGCCCTTATAAGTTTTAAACTGTAATGTACAATCGGTGCTTTTAAAGAAAAATGAGAATTCCGATGTAAATATTGATGTTTATTATAAATATCAATGGAACTTAAACTAACAGCACACAATTCACATTTTATCATAGTATATTAGTAAGGTGTACTTACCTCATACTCCGAGTACTACAATAAATATTTTAGTGAACCACTGTAAATCAATTAAAAACACCCTAAAACAACGGGAAAAAGCCTGTCTCCTACTGGCATGCCGAAAGATAGATGCCGAATTATTATAGTCACAGTGCGCCGTCGCGGCTTGCATGCATCAATGGTAGTATTGGCGATAATAGAACATTTTAATTTTTGAGTTCTGTGATTTTCAGTAATATGTTATGCGATTTTGTCAAACTTGTTAAAACTTTTACCGAATATGTACCGTAAAGTAGTATTCAGTTATAATAAAATGGATTTTAAATTGTAATTTTCTCATTTTCAGTAAGATGTTATGCAACTTTGTCAAATGTATTTTGACATGAAGCGGCTTTGACGCATTTACATAATATATACTTTAAAAATTTTTGTTATTTATGTAAATTATTTATTTTGGTATTTTCATAGGAATTTTAAAGTGTAATTCTGTTTTACCTAGTAAATTTTAGTAATATGTTAAGAATTTTTAGTTACATCTGAAAAATCCCAAATATATTATTTAAAAATGAAAACACACGTTTTATTTCGGAAATTTAACAAAAGTGTTACGGAAAAAAAATGTAATTTTATACTACTTTTTTGCAGTGTATTATTATAATACATATTTCTCAATGATTTTCGACAACGAAGCCAAATTTAATGTCAAAAAATATATAGGTTCACAAATTTGCCAGATACGACGCCATTTTGAATTTTTTTAAATGGCAATCCTCATAAATAACTACACGAGTAAATTGCATTTGGCGATCCGATTTCAAAAATCTCGAGTTGTTAATATTTATTTTCAGCCGTTTCGGAAATACGGGGGTTCCTAATTTGCCTTTATCGATTTTGTCTTTTAAGTGTCTCACCCTTTAAATAAATAGACCTTCTAAGCTAAAAACCCCAATTCTTTCAGAATAACATACGTTTCCCGTGACCAAGATATACCTATACGCTATAATTATATCCAACAGATGTCAAAAAGTGACAGCTACGACGCCATTTTGAATTTTTTTTGAATGACAACCCTCATAAATAACCACACGAGTGAATTGCATTTGGCGATCCGATTTCAGAAACCTATAAAATGCACTTCACTCATGCGGTTATTTATAAGGGTTATACAACTTAAAAAAATTCAATATGGCGTCGTATCTACCAAATTTGTAAACATATATATTTTTTGACATTAAATTTGACTTCGTTGTCTAAAATCATTGCGAAATATGTAATTTGTTTTTATTACAGTTAGCCAGGAAAATCGTCAATCGGGTGAGATACTTAAAAAGAATGTCTCTGTACAGGCACCTCTGAAACTATAAGAGGTACAAAGTCGGTTAAGTGGGGGCAAAATTCCGAAGTATGGTGCTTAACAAGGCGTAGCTGAAAAAATTCAAAAGTTCCGAATACCTTCGAAGAAAGTTGGATAATATGGAATCCTGCGTTGCAAGTACGTTAACCTGTATAAGGATGAAAACCACCTTCCAAAATAGTAATGTCGGTGCCTATTAACACAAGATAGGCAACAATTAAAAGGTAAAACCCTCACTTACTAAGTAGGCTTGTTATCGATATTTCTTTTGGTATTTTTTTTAGGCGTTTGGAATTCAATAATCTAGATAATCTGTTAAAATTTCAGCTCTCTAAGTATATCCAATCCTTAGATATTCAATGTTAAAGATTGGGTTTCAGCAAAGAAATGTAGCTGTAAGTTTCTTTGCTTTCAGTAAAAAGCGCTTCGCCGACTCGTGACGTAATTCTGCATAAACACCATGGCGCGAGGGTCGGCAAACGCGAAGAAATTTGAGTTTGCTAATTGCTACACATTAGTCAGTAATCCATTATTATAATCCATCTGAAGGATTCCAATGTACATGATTGTTAATATTATTATTTAGAGAATTTGTAGTTAAGATTAAAAGTCCAGCAACCGAAAATCATGTTTGCATTACATTGATTCAGATGGAAATATTAAAAAATGCTTATATCAAATTCAAATACAAGTATATCTCAGTAAAAGAATGCGTCGAATTTTCATGTCGCATCCGAATTTTAAAAAATCAGAAAAACACAATATAATGTTGGATTTTTGATGAAAAACTTGTTAAATCTGTTATTAAACAACTGCAATGACATTTGAACATTTTTTTAAATAAAATAATGTTGTTCAGCAAGCCAAGTGTTGTAATTTAACTTGCGTCAACAGTTCATGAGGCTTTTACGTTCCTCGATTGTAGGTAAATTCCACTGATTCTTTTATTTACTGAGTGAAGGAATTAAACGAGCTTTTCACTGTGGTAATTTGGCGTTTATTTCTCCAAATCACACAAAACTTCTTTAGTATGTGATTTTACAATAACATAGTATAACATAAATATTCACTACTGATTTACGAACACATAACTAGTCACTACATTTGTTTAGTACATTTGCTGGGGGCCTTTTTTTAGGCAATGCTATTTGTTTCAATCCGACGGAAAGAAATCACGTGCGTTAGTTGACATGCAACCTTGCTTTATCGGAGCCAAAAGTGTCGTAGTATACAAAATGGAAAACTATACCATCTGACAGGAAGGTTACGCCCCCGCTGTCACGACGACCAACCAACAATGCACTCTGATAGGCTACACAGCAGCCATGTTTTCTTTTAACCAATTGGATGGTAATCAACAAAATGTACCGTGCTGTGTCACCTTTCTAGGGCGCTAAAACACCGTCAAAGGGTTTTCGGATATACAAGATTCTAAAAAATATACTCTTAACATTTAAATGTGGAACATTGCTTCTTCCTGAAATAACGGTCGACTAGCCGCTTATTAATATTATATGTATTTTAAAAGATGACATTGCAAATTTTATGTTTATCCCGGCGATAACACTATTCGTTCCGCAAACATTGATACATTTTGCTCCTTTATTAAAATAATATTCAAATCAGATATTTAACAGTAGTATTGATTCTAAAAACATTTGTTGCATTTAATTATTTTTAATACATTTGGATGATCGTTTACCCAATAATTGTAAATTATCATTTATGTTTATTTAACTACATATTAATTACCTACTCTACAAACTATTTGCACTATTAAATCTAAATATTTAACCAAACTTAAATGTAACGTAGCATGTGGTTGATAAATAGCAAATTCCCTTATTCTACAAATCACTTGTTCTACTTTGTTTTTAAGGTTGCAATCCTTTTTGATTCCTTAACTTCTTGCTTACATGGTGGATGATGGTGATCTAACAATTTCAATTACAAACCCCTACAGTACCTCCACTTACTTATACTATACTGATAGTAAAAATATTGTTTTGAAATCAGTGATATTAAACAGTAGTATATTTTAAACATTACATACGCACAACGTTGTATTGAAATTGCATACTTCTGCGTGCTATTCTGATAGTCCGATACTGCATGGTATGCAGATAACTAGAAATTGTAATTAAATCACAACCGTTGCGCACTCTCGAACGGATGATTAATTTATTATGAAACAACAGTCTCTCGCAGAACAAAAAGGTATTGATTTTGGATAACCAACGAAAATAATGCCATTATTGTAGGATTTCATGCAGTTATTTTACTAAATCAGGGGCTAGGTGTAGGAAAAGAGGGGGGTCGAATGCAAGGGTTTACCCAGGATTTTGAGAGGGGTGAGGGGGGGGAGGGCAGAGTTGTGAATAAAACTACTACATTAAAAATGCAGGGTGTTATTTAATAAGTGTCCCATATTTTACAGGACGATTTCTCGGTTACTTATAAGGTGAAAAGTTCATATAAGCATGGGTCCGCAAGTCCTTCATTTTTGAGATACAAGGTATTAAAATTTTATTTTTGTTTTTCGTAAGTAATTTTTGAAATAATGTCTAAACTTGGACGAAAATTGGTATCTAGGCGTTTTTTGAAATACGAAATTCGCATTTGATATTAGTATGGCTCCCACTAGTAGAGGGCGCCACCTACGTGTCTTCATACTCTTTTGAGGAGTCATAACTTTTTACACGTACTCGAATTACATTTTTAAGCAAAATAATGGATTTCTTCATCACTTTTACATGAAAAAGGCATACTTGGTGGAAGTCGGTACGAGCAATCGTTCTCGAGAAAAACAATAATAAAGAAATAAATGGCATTTATTTGCATATCGCTATGCCCATATATCAGAGTTTAATAAAATAGCATTTATCCTAAACAAAGCCGAAATCAATAAATTATGAAAATATACAGGGTGTTCTAAATTTGAGGGTGACCATTGGGATCTCGGAAACTATAAGAGATACGAAGAAGTTTAAATTTTGGCAAAGTTGCACAATTTGGTGTTCAGTAAAATAAATGCCTTCTAAAAATTGAGGAAATTCTCAGTACTAATGTTAACTATATCTGCCTTCATTTTCTATATTATGGAAAAATCAGACAAAATTGAAATAACAAATTAAAGGTGGTGTTGGGGAACAGCCCTAAAAGTTGAAATGAGTTGTCCAAAGATGGACTGTTTAGTTTAGTTGCAACATAGTAGGCGTAACATGTCAAATTTACGATCTCGTTCATAACATAGTAGGTATAAGAAATTATGTATTTTGGAGCCGCGCCATGAAGCAGCTGGAGACCACTGTCACGCTCCAATTTTGTTCGCTGTAAAATGCGCTCACTGGATTAGCGGAAGCTTGGCGTCGGCCACAAAAGATGAATGAATCGTGTCATAGGGTATGCGTGCAGCGGCTCCAGCCGCTCCATTTGGCGCTGGTTAAGATTTAAGAGTCACTGTTGAGTGAGCAGAAAAGCTAGCAACACGTCCCGTCAAAAAGGAATAGCCAAAGTTGGTTGTTGGCGGTCATTTTACTATTTGTACCAAGTGGTAAATCTGTAGAAATGTTAGTGTACTAATTTCTATGTAAAAAGTGGAAGTTTCACCCTAAGTACGGGTACTAAGTGTGCATATCTCTGTGCAAGAGGTTATAATGTGTTAATTTCGCCAGTATATAAAATAGAGTTATTTTGCTTTAACACGAGTTTAATTTCCAATCGCAACAAAAACGACCAGTGAGTCACACGCCTGTGGAAATATACCACAAAATTGATTGAACGTAAGAGGAAGTAAAGCCCGGCGTTTCAACATGGTCCTTCGAGCCGGATGTTGGAAAATTGAATAAGTGCGAAAGTAAAGTTTAAGTAAAAAATTAGCAAGAAGAGGCAGTAAGAGACTTCCAAACCAGTGAGAGTAGTGAAGTGAAAGTTAAGTGAGTGTCGACAGAGAGACAGCGGAAGGTAAAAACGTTACATGTAGAAATTGTAGTAGTATTGTTGTTGATAATTCTAGATTTGTTAGTAGCATTACACTTTGGTAGCCAACATTAAGGTAGTGTTGTGTTCGACTTCACCTCTGTGTAAGTTGTGTTGCTAGGTAGAGAGCAAAAGTCATTAAAAAATAAAAAAATGGAGCCTTCAGACGAGGCAGTTAATATAAGTGAATTAAGCGAGTTAAAAAGAAAACGTGGGGTGGCAAAGGCTGCGATCACGAGGAGTCAAACATGGTATAATACTAGTAAAAAAGACAAAGAGGCACTGAAGCAAGTTATATCGCGAGAGGAGACGTTGAGAAAAGCGTACGGGACGTACTCTGATTTACAGGATAGTATTGAATATTTAGATTCAGACGATTTAGATAGGGATGAAGTCGAGGGCAAATACCATTCTTTGGTGGCGGCGTTTAATGAAATATTAAGCGCAGATAATGCACAAGGTAGTGTAATGAGTAGTAATCAGGGGCAACATTATATTTCTTCGGGTGTTAGATTGCCAGATTTGAAGGTCCCATCGTTCGATGGCAGTGTTTCGGATTGGCGGTCTTTTGCAGAAATTTTTAAAGTTTTAATTATAGAGAACGCAGTTCTTTCGGATGTACAACGGTTAATGTACCTAAAATCTGCACTCAAGGGCGAGGCTTTGAAGCTAATAGATTCTCTTGAATTAATAGGAAGTAACTTTCAGATTGCTTTTGATATTTTGCAAAATAGATTCGAGAATTTGACATGTGTGGTAAATAACCACTTCAAAACTATTTTAGGTGCGCCGGTGCTAACTAAGCCAAATTCAAATAATTTAAGGGAGTTCATAGCGAATAATACAAAGACAGTGGAGTCGTTAAAACAATTGCCGGTATCTCAGACTCAAGTTCTTGAATATTTGTTAGTATATATTATGGAAAATAAATTAGATTACGCCACAAAAAAGGCATTTGAGCTGGATCGTAATTTAAATAACTTACCAAGGTTAACAGATTTCTTTGAATTCTTACAACGTAGGTGTTTAGTGTTCGAAAATCTTTCTAGTAGTAGTGAACAACAAAGTTCACAGCCCAGAGGCACAACTAGTAATAACAGAGTATCGTTTTTTGCTAGTCAACAGCAGAGCGATCAATATTGTTGTATTTGTGGCATTCCAGATCATAGAACATATGCGTGTCAAAAATATTTGGATTTAACATTATATGGAAGGCAACAGATCGTACAATCGAAGCGATTGTGTTTTAATTGTCTGGGTGCACACTCTGTCGCTCAGTGCAAATCACAAAGTAGATGTAAATATTGTAATTTATCGCACCATTCAACGTTGCATAGAAATGTGCCAAGAGGTAGTCCTGATGCAAGTTCGGGCACCGCACAACAACATAATTCTACGCGAAATGCAAATTTAGGTACCGTGCGAAACGGGCGATATTCTCAGAATAATAACGACAAAACCTCGTACAACGCGAACAGTTCAAATAATCAATCGTTCTTAAGGCCATCCGGGCAGTACAACGGGTCTGGGAATCGAACACACAACGTGTCAAGTTTAAATACGAGTACGGAGACGCCTAGTCCTCAAAATATCGGTGTACAAAATTTACAGGGTAAGTCAAGTAGGGATGCCCAAATAAGTTCCACCAAACCAGTGTCTCTTTCAGCATTGGCAAATGAACATTCTAACGTATTATTGGCAACCGCGCAGGTAAATCTTGTGAGTAAGAATGGGGATGTGATAACAGCGAAAGTATTGTTGGATAATGGAAGCCAAAGCTCGTTTATTACTAAATCATTAGTAGAGCAGCTACAGTGTGATATTATTAATTGTAAATTAAATATTTCAAGCGTTTCACAAAACAGTTTTGTATGTACTAAATTGGCGAACGTTACCATATATTCGAAGACGCAGGATATCTGTTATCCAGTGGCATCGTGTATCATTTTGGATAATATAATAATAATAAATGCCTTTATTTATTAAATTGAGCAAACAATACAAAAAAAAATCAAATACGGGTGGCGGTATCCAACTAAAGCTGCTCATACAACCACCAATATCACGTACAAATTGCCGCAAATCCCTATCAAAGTAGAAACTTTGGATATTCCGTATAATTTACAAAGCCGGCTGGCTGATCCAACTTTTAATATTCCATCCGATATCGACATGTTGTTGGGCGCTGATGTGTACTATTCGATTTTGAGCCAGAGGCAGTGTATTTTAGGCTCTAACAAACCTACTTTTGTAAATACCACACTTGGGTGGATTATAGCAGGGAAGGTACCTGCACATTGTACATCGCCGGTGAAAGGGCACGCTACGCAGGTAGGCGGAAGTAGTGCGTCATTTTTTTTGCAAACTCAAGACGTGGATAAGTTGTTGACGAAATTTTGGACAGTCGAAGAAGTGTCTTCAAAACCTATAATGTCAACTGACGATCAGTTGGCAGAAAGTATCTTTATTAATACTATAAAACGTGTAGAAAACGGTTCGTTTCAGGTCAATAAGCCGTTTAAAACTCCGGGTGAGTATACGAAACTTGGTGATTCGTTTAACATGGCTGAAAAGCGGTTCTCCTCGTTGGAAAACAAATTAAGATATGATACAGAGAATGAAGCCAGGCTCCATCTCGTGGTGCTGGTAAATAACACCAATTTCTAAGCATACCTGCGCCCTCTGACATGGACTTATCAAGCCACAAATATCAGAGGAAAACCTGCAAAGACAGAACGTCACAATTACAGGAGTCCTCGCTAGGCAGCGCTATGCGTTTTGTCGGTTTAGTAACCGAAAACTTAACACATTGAAAAGGGTTTGCTTTTTCCTTCTGTCAGAACCATCCTCAGACGCGTTTCGCTGTATAACAGCTCATCAGTGAGTTTTAAAACAGACGCCGATGCTTTTTCCTTTTGTCAGAACCCATAGCCTCACTGATGAGCTGTTATACAGCGAAACGCGTCTGAGGATGGTTCTGACAGAAGGAAAAAGCAAACCCTTTTCAAATTAAGATATGTCAAATCTGCAGACAATCCTGCAGATATTTTGTCGCGCGGAAATTTCTCAAACGAAGTAATTGCTTCAGGATTCTGGTTTCAAGGGCCTAAGTTCTTACTTGACGTTAACTTAGATTTGAATTTATATGATCAGCAGATCAACATTGCTAATCTGCCGGAGCAAAAGAAGGTGGCACTTCCAACGGTGTGCCAGGAGCAACCTTGTGATTTTTGGATAAATTATTTTTCTCGGTTTTCTAACTTTTCACGTCTGATACGTGTGTTAGCCTTTATGTTCCGGTTCATACATAACCTTCAGAATAAAGATAATAAGATTCAGGATGCAACTGTCACGGTTGGTGAGCTTGATAGGTCATACCAGTTCGTGGTAAAAAATCTGCAACGCCAGAGTTTTCCAAAGCAACTTTTAGAATTAAAGAACAATCAAATAATTTCAGAGAAGCAATTGAAGCATCTTAAACTTTTTTTGGATTCGAGCCAGTTAATTAGAGTGGGAGGCAGACTTGAAAATGCGGATATATCATTTGATCATAAGCACCCGTATTTATTGCCTTCACATAACGCGACAGTAAAGATCATGCTTAAGTACGAACATTTGAGGTTAGGACACGCTGGCGCTCAGTCAGTGCTGTCAAATTTTAGGCTACGGTTCTGGCCACTTAACGGTTTGAGAGAAACGAAGCAAGTTATAAGGAATTGTATCACGTGTACGCGATTTAGAGCTCTTCCAGCTCAGCAGATCATGGCAGATCTTCCTACAGATAGGGTGCAAGCAGCACGTGCATTTCAAAAAGTGGGGATTGATTACGGGGGCCCATTCCTAATAAGATCGTCTAGATTACGGAAAGCGCCGTACATTAAAGCATACATTGCAATTTTCGTGTGTATGTCAACAAAGGCTATTCACATCGAACTAGTGACTGGTCTGTCAACTGAAGCATTCATGATGACGTTGAAACGTTTCATCGCTCGTAGAGGTAATCCTACTATTATTTACAGCGATAATGCAACAAACTTTCAGGGGACGAGTAATCAATTGTACGATGTTTACAAGTTTTTCAGTAATGCGCAAAATTGTAAGCCTTTTTTAGAATATCTCGCCCAAAATGAAATTCAGTGGAAATTTATCCCCCCCAGGTCTCCTCATTGGGGCGGATTGTGGGAAGCTGCTGTAAAAAGCACGAAGCATCATATTTTTAGACTAATGGGTACTTCAAAATTCACATTCGAAGACTTTTATACGATTTTGACGCAAATCGAGGCGGTGTTAAATTCACGACCATTATGCCCATTGACAAACGACCCTTCAGATTTCGGGTATCTAACACCAGGGCACTTTTTGATAGGTGAAAGTTTAACCGCATACCCTGAGCGCGATTTGACAGAAATCCACGATAATAGGCTAAAATTTTGGCAACAGTGTACCAAAATTCAACAGATCTTTTGGAAGCGATGGTCGGTAGATTATCTCAATCGTCTGCAACAGTGTCCTAAATGGTTAAAAGTTAGTAGAAATATAGTCCCAAACGACGTGGTGCTATTACGCGAGGATAACGTACCTCCGTTGCAATGGCCGCTAGCGAGAGTGCTGGAAGTGTATCCTGGAAAGGATGGTAACGTGAGGGTTGTAAAACTAAAAACAGCTGACAGCATTTTCAGTAGGTCTATAGCAAAAGTGTCTCCTCTCATTTATGACCAGGCACATGTAAATACTGAACTTCATCACGACTAAGACAAACTACTTTTGATTATAGGTTACCGCACCTCATGCGTGTGGCCATATTTTAAGTCTTAATCTACTCGATTACTAGTTTGTTGAATAATAAGTTTCAACGTACGTTTCATTTATAGTAGTTTATTTTACACAAGGTGTCAGTCCTTTTTTGGCGTGGTGGCCTGCCTTAAGTCCACTGGGGGTCGAAGGCTAAGACTCCCTGGGAAACCTAAACGGTTACATGATTTTTGCATTCTTTTTGTCGTTTTTGTTGGCCCTTCGCTCTTAAGGAGCGTCGTATGAGTTCGCACAGTTGGAAACTTCTGGCAACTTTTTCAAGAACACACTAGGAGCGTCCCTAGTGTCAAAAGACTAAAGACGTGGACTACCCTGACAGTAGCGCACTGCCCTTTCGGTTCTGGGTTCCGGCGGAATCTGGTTCCACCTTTCGCTCTGCGGAGCATCTGTCACTCTGTTACTTCTCCTTCTTCCATTTCTTTCTATCTACTTTGCGGCTTCGGCACTACAAGACACGAGTAGTGCTGTCTATCACTACCAAGTGTCATTTCTCTGGGTTGGGGCGGGTAAGGGGTTATTGAGCCCAGTCCAGGGGAATTATCAGGTCTTCTTCGGGTGGGGATTCGGGAAAATTGTGAGTGTGTGACGTGGGGTGCAAATTTACGCCTTGTGCTTCATGTTACTAAAGTTTAGGGGTGTCTCATCAGTAGCGCCATTCGCAGTATTCGACTCCAATGTCAATACTCAAAGTTAGGGGTGTCTCACAGTAGCGCCAGTTCAAAGTTTAGGGGTGTCTCATCAGTAGCGCCATTCGCAGTATTCGACTCCAATGTCAATACTCAAAGTTAGGGGTGTCTCACAGTAGCGCCAGTTCAAAGTTTAGGGGTGTCTCATCAGTAGCGCCATTCGCAGTATTCGACTCCAATGTCAATACTCAAAGTTTAGGGGTGTCTCATCAGTAGCGCCATTCGCAGTATTCGACTCCAATGTCAATACTCAAAGTTAGGGGTGTCTCATCAGTAGCGCCAGTTCAAAGTTTAGGGGTGTCTCATCAGTAGCGCCATTCGCAGTATTCGACTCCAATGTCAATACTCAAAGTTAGGGGTGTCTCACAGTAGCGCCAGTTCAAGAAAGTTAGGGGTGTCTCATCAGTAGCGCCATTCGCAGTATTCGACTCCAATGTCAATACTCAAAATTAGGGGTGTCTCACAATAGCGCCAGTTCAAGAAAGTTAGGGGTGTCTCATCAGTAGCGCCATTCGTAGTATTCGACTCCAATGTCAATACTTAAAGATAGAGGTGTCTCTCAGAAGCACCGTTCTTTAGTTTTTTAGTTTTTTTTATTATTATTTTATATTACAAGGGAAGTAGTTATGGGTGTCGCTGCGGAATGCCAACGTTTATGTGCAGCTCAAAAGGAGCTTGCTATCTGGACCTCGTGTGTTCAGTTTTTAAAATGAATTTTATGACAGTGCTCGAAGCGAGCTTTCAAAGTAAATTTCGTGTATATTCTTCAAAGAATATCAAAGTCATTTAACACAATATATGATTCGGTCAAAATGTGCCAGTTATGAAAAATAGGACATTCAATCTGTGTAATACGGACGGGTAGGACGGCTGTACAGAACTTTAGGTTCTTTTTAATATTAAGGTTGTTGTGAAACCCATTGTACAGGTTTCAATGGGATACGGGTCACTTACGTTCATATTACGTGACAACAAAGGAAAAGAAAGACTTTATTTTTCTTTGGGACTTTATACACTTAGGTCAAGATTATGTTCACAGAACAAAACAGGACTTCAAGTGGACGATTGAGCATTGGCTTGTGTACGATTATGTCAAGTGGGTCCAGTAAAACACAATGAACATTTGCGGAGTCGAGATAACTTTGACAGTGTCAAAATCGTGTGTCATGCTGAACAATTTTGTGGGACCTTCGGTCATATTGTAAATATTTTAGTATAAGTTATAAAGTTAAAAAAAAAAAAAAAAAAAAGAAAAATGGTTATAGTTAGAGCTGCATGGTTGCGTTGCACGTGGCACATGCGCAGCTCTCTTTCTGAATATGGGATATTTGACTCAGATCATGAGACGATGTAGAGTCTACAACCATATTGATGGTCATGGCTGTTAACGTTTATGTAATGTTGGTTGTCGTTGTTAGGTTAGGTATAATGTTGGATACCAGAGTGTTAATTTATAAGAGTAGATTGTGTAGAAAGGGGATGTACTACATAATGTTCGATTAAATTGAATTGAATCACAAGTGCTTCAAGGTGGGGGAGAATGTTGGGGAACAGCCCTAAAAGTTGAAATGAGTTGTCCAAAGATGGACTGTTTAGTTTAGTTGCAACATAGTTGGCGTAACATGTCAAATTTACGATCTCGTTCATAACATAGTAGGTATAAGAAATGATGTATTTTGGAGCCGCGCCATGAAGCAGCTGGAGACCACTGTCACGCTCCAATTTTGTTCGCTGTAAAATGCGCTCACTGGATTGGCGGAAGCTTGGCGTCGGCCACAAAAGATGAATGAATCGTGTCATAGGGTATGCGTGCAGCGGCTCCAGCCGCTCCATTTGGCGCTGGTTAAGATTTAAGAGTCACTGTTGAGTGAGCAGAAAAGCTAGCAACACGTCCCATCAAAAAGGAATAGCCAAAATTGGTTGTTGGCGGTCATTTTACTTTTTGTACCAAGTGGTAAATCTGTAGAAATGTTAGTGTACTAATTTCTATGTAAAAAGTGGAAGTTTCACCCTAAGTACGGGTACTAAGTGTGCATATCTCTGTGCAAGAGGTTATAATGTGTTAATTTCGCCAGTATATAAAATAGAGTTATTTTGCTTTAACACGAGTTTAATTTCCAATCGCAACAAAAACGACCAGTGAGTCACACGCCTGTTGAAATATACCACAAAATTGATTGAACGTAAGAGGAAGTAAAGCCCGGCGTTTCAACAGGTGGCTATGAGACAAAACATTATAGGCTCAACCATTATGGCATATTTTATGTTCACATGCTTGTTACTTGTTAAGGGTATAGCTATTTTCTCTTTTGTAATTTTATAGTAAAAATATGTTTTCAAATATGGAAAAGCGTGATATGTTACACATTTATTACAGTTCAAATAGAAACTCTAGAATTTCTTGTGAACGGTATCGAATTCAATATCCCGAACGAGTGCAACGGCATGAAAATATTTTTGCTAAACTGGATAAAAACTTGTTGGAATTCGGAAACTTTAGCAAGCCAAGAGATAAATACGGTCGTCGAATTGATCCCGTTGAAGAGGATAATATTTTAAACACGGTATGACTTTTTATGTGTAATTAATGTTTTCTAAATTTGGCTATTGACATATTTCTATTTTAAGGTTAATAATGCTCCTGTCAGCTCCACTAGGCTTTTTGAAAATGGGCTAGAAAAACCTAGAATGCCAATATGGCGAACACTGAATTCAAACAAATATCGACCTTATAAAATTCATCTAAGCTAAACACTTAGACTTGGTGATGAAATCCGGAGGATGGGTTTTTGCAATTGGCTTCAAAATAAACTTTTAGAAGATAAAACAGTTTTTAGTCGAACGTAATCTGGACCGACGAATATAATTTTTCAACGAACGGTTTATTTAATCGTCATAATAAACATTATTAGTCAATAGAAAATCCCCGGCAACATCAAGAAGTCAGACCACAGCACAGGGGCGAACTTCTTTTAGTGTGTGGGTCGGCATGTGGAGAAATAAAATTATTGGCCCTATAATATATAAGGGAAGCATCGGAGCTGTATAGGGAATTAATATTAAATAATATTTTCGAACATCTGGGAGATGATGAGCTTCTAAATATTCTGCGGCAATTATGGTGGCAACAGGACGGCGCTCCTCCTCACAATGGACAGGAAATAACAAACTATTTAAATATACTGTGTCCAAATAAATGGATTGGAAACCAGGGACCCGTGCGATGGCCTGCTAGAAGTCCAGATCTAAATCCGCGGGACTATTTTGTATGGGGATATTTAAAAAATCGTTTGTATCGTGAGATACCAAATTATATAAATGGACTGCAGCAAAATTCAATCCGAGAAATTACAGCCATTCCTGCTAGGTTCATTTACCGTTCGATATTAAAATTGCGATGGCTTAATGCAAAATGCATTGAAGCTGAGGGCTTACAATTTGAATATATTTTATGAGATTGTTTATGTGTTGTTTCTTATAACATAATAAAAATAAACTTGTATCAGTAGTTCTTACAGTTGATCTAGGGTAATAGAGTTTTGTTAAGTTATATTGATTGATTATATATATATTTTTTTTGGTTTCATAATTTTTTTTTTGTATGAAGGCAGCGACAAGGCAGATGAAATGTTCAATAACATAACAAGTGTGATACATACCTGATTTTAGAATAACGAGCTTTTTCGAAATCCGAGGTAAAACATCCAGGTCCGTATTTAAAAAAATTAAATTGATGATTTACCCATGACATCAAAACGTCGGATTCAAAAACTGTAGAGGTGGAAAAGTGGCAATAAAAAAGTGCATAACTTCTCTTTAAACAAAGTTAGAAAAAAATAAAAACAAATTTTCTAAATTTCGCTTTTTTCCAGATATCTTTAGAAGTATTCGGGTTCTTGAAGGTATTTTTACGTCAGGATTTTATCCTTTTACATCTGTTACTTCTCTACTATTGTCGTTTATAGAAATTTTGATATCGGCTTTTGCCTTAATTAATTTTGGTTCGTGCGTTTTCTTTTAAAAGTTTTTGTCTGGAAAGTTTTGGCGCCTTTTTCTATTATATATTATATAGTGCCTCTCTACTATCGATTTTGATTTGGACCAACAGGGAGCCAGTCTTTTGGTAGTTTATATGTCATGTCTTGTCTAGATCTCGTATGTCAGTCTGTGATTAGTGCGTTTGTCGATACGTCTGTGCGTCGGTAATAGTCTTTAATAATTTTCAAGAAAAACTCGTTTATCGTCTGCATTTGAAAGTCACGGTGAAGTACTCTGTTGGATGTATATCTAAGTACGTCCGCGATAGTTTTTAACACCTTGTTTTGAATTACCTGGAACTTATTAAGCTTCGTTTTGCTTATGTTACACCACGAAGGTGCACCATAAGTGAGAACCGGCCTGACCAATACCTTGTAGAGGTTGACCTTAGTCCTATTTGAAAGTCTACTCCGCCTGTAAAGCAGGGGGTAGATAGAGCCTAATTGACGCAATGCAAGATTTACTCTATTAATTGAATTGAGCCTCCAGTTAAGCCTTTGGTCAAATATAAGTCCCAGGTATTTCACCTCCTGGCACCAGTTCACTTGGACTCCATTAACCCGAAGTCTTGTTTCAGGCCTGCGCCTGCGCACGGTGCTTTTTGAAAAAAAGATGACTTTTGTCTTGGCGGGATTCAGGCGAATCTTCCAAGCCGAAAGCCATTTTTCCAGCTCGATTACGTGACGCTGCATCCGACTAACGACAATCCGCGGTGATTTAGAAGTCGAAGTAATTGCTGTATCGTCAGCGAAAAGATAGAGCTGCGTAAATCTAGATACTGAGAGTTTTCTCAATTTTAAAAAGGCATTTTATTCAATACCAAATTGTGCAACTTTGCCACGATTTAAACTTCTTCGTATCTCTTATAGTTTCCGAGATCCCAATGGTCACCCTCGAATTTGGGACACCCTGTTCTTTGCATTAGCCAATAAAGTACCTACATAACAGTGTTATCAAAAGAGAAAACGGCAGTGGCGTACATATTTTTTGGTCCTGTTAAAAATTGTAACACGCTGTATCTCAAAAATGAAAGGCTTGCGGACCCATGATTATATAAACTTTTCACCTTATGAATAACTGAGCAATCAAATTGGTTAAGGTTTTCGCGGCCAGTTGATGAACCGACGACGGCCTTTAGACCCGAATCAGGACTGCACCAGTTCAACTGAGCAATCGTCCTGTAAAATATCGGACACTTAATAAATAACACCCTATATATATTAAAACTTCGAACTGACAACTTTCGACCGATTTATTTCTTTATTTTTGATCGGTATATTATTAGCTTATAACGTCTTAGTTACGCGGGAATTATAAGGGTCATAACTCCCTTGGGATATTAAGAAAAATTTGACATAAAATCAAACGATTGACATATAATGTCAATTTGATTGTCATCTATTGAAACATTTATTCCACTTTAAAAATGAACAAAATGTTACTAAAATCGGTCAGAAATAAAATTATCTATGTATCACTGGAATTATAAGGGTCTCAATTACCTCGGGCAATTGCTGCCCTCGAGCCAAAGGCCCTCGGGACGTAAACTTTGCCCTCGGTAATTAAGACCATTATAATTCCCTAGATACATAAATAACTATTTGTTGTTCATAGTTATCCATGGCCAGTGCGATAAACCGTCACATTTTTGTTTTGAATCGCCAAGCACTGCAACTATACTATTGTTTAAAGTGAAATAACTCAAAAACAGCTGCTTCGAATATAGATATATTATACAGGGTGTCCTTGAAATGACTGTACAATGCTTAACCACAAATTTCATAACCAAAAATAAGGCGATCTAGGCAAACTTACCTATATACAATGTTGCTTTGTTTTTACCTCTACAGAGCGCTAAAGTTCTCAAATTGATATCGTTTTTTTGGAATAATTTCTAAACGCCTTTATCGATTTTCTTTAATTTTGGGTCTAAGAATAACTACTATTATTGGCGTGTTTTGAAACAAACGCGATATTTTCTTAATGCCTGGCAATTAAAAAATGGCGCAGGATTCGCAAATAAGACTTTGTATTTTTGTTATTCCCTATACAAACGACTTCAATTGTTTCTCTGCCACTTTTTTTTTTTGAGAGTAAATGATAAATTCAATATACAAATTTCAATTAAACAATTGTCTCTAAGCAGTGCTTTAAACACTGGTAGCGAGAACAGTTTTATAATCTTAACAACGCTTTAATTGTGCGTATAAAACTATATTACTTATTTTCTATGTGTACCTTTAACAGCTTTATAAATTTTGGTAAGCTGTAATATTTTTTCAGTACATCTGGTAAATCATTGTATGTACCACAAGTCTGTGATATGGGATTTTTTAGACCTCTATTACTGTTGACATTGCATTGGTATACAGGGTGCCCCAAGGTGGATGGCGTATTAGACGTTTATGGAGAACTAAATAACGGATGATTTTGAAAATTTGGCAACCGGGATAAACGATCATGATCTACAGTTTAAAAATATTTTTGATCATGCGGTGTTGCCGCTTCTACTCTAAACCGGTGGCATCATCGCTATTTTAAATAGAATACCCTATATATTCTTCAATTTGCGAATTTTGCATATAATTATGGGCAACTTTTCTTAATATTTCCCTATACCTATCTGTAGCCGTTTTTGGGGAATAAATTAATTTCAATTTTTTTTTACGAAAAAAGGACTTTCAATAAATTTTAATATCTCCCTCCTATTAAACAATTTTGAGCTGAAATTTGGGTCATACCTGAACAATGCATCTAGGCATTTGATCTTTTGGTCACATCTTAGTTTAAGTATACAGGGCGGTACAGAAATTAATTTATGTCGGTAACTTACAAAAATGCCAGAAAAATTATTTTTTTAAATGGAACACCCTGTATAATAATACGGATTTGAAAAGCCAATAAGACTAGCTTTCAGAGTATGTATACTTTGCCTAATGCCTAACTTTAAGTTTTTGATTTATTAGCGTTTATTCATAAAACTTCATAAATCGACAAACTTTCAACGGTTTTTATAGTAGTGAGTTATGGAAACAAATTCTTTGTTACATAGTCACCATGGCAACTTGTTTTATAGAAATGTCATTCTTTTCATAATTGTTATTTGAGTACCTACGATGGCGGAAAATAATAATTATTGTATAAACTAAATTTATCTTGAAAACCTGCCTCTCTTGGGGATGGGGATTCTCATTTGCCCAAAAGTTGCGATTGTGACGATTGAAAATGCCCTTCCTCGAAAATTTGGATTCGTCAGTCCATATAATTTTACTTAAGAAATTTGGATCTTCCTGGATATGCACTAGCATCATTTCGCAAAACTCGACTCTCTTTTGACTATCTTTAGGCTTAAGAGCTTGAACCCTGGTAAATTTATAATCATGCATTCCATGTTTCCTTATAATTCTTTCTACCGATGAATGTGCAATGTCTAAGTCTTCTTCGGCGCTGCGCACGGAAGCGTAAGGATATGCAAGAAAGTATGCCAGAACATTAATTTCAATATCTTTATTAGAAGTCACGGGTCTGGGCAAGTTTCTTGGTGCTTTTAAAATTGATACAAACCGTCTAAAATTGTTCTGAAGCCGAATACATTTTTTGTTATTCATCTGCGGCAAATTCGAATACGTTTCATTAAATTTTCTGCAGATTCTGCTAATTATCTAATCACACTGTCCATGGAAAATTAATAAATTCAATAAAACTGTATTAGAGTAATTATTATTTTCCGCCATCGTAGTGCTTAAATCACAATTATGAAAATAATGACATTTCTATAAAATAAGTTGCCATGGTGACTATGAAACCAAAAAAATTTGTTTCCATAGCCCACTACTATTAAAACCGTTGAAAGTTTGTCGATGAAGATGATTATGAAGTTTTATGAATAAACGCTAATAAATCGAAAACTTGAAGTTAGGTATTAGGCAAAGTATACATACTTTAAAAGCTAGTCTTTTTGGCTTTTCAAATCCGTAATATTATACAGGGTGTTCCACTAAAAAAAAAAAAAAAAATTGTGGCATTTTTGTAAGTTACCGACATAAATTAATTTCTGTACGGCCCTGTATACTTAAACTAAGATGTGACCAAAAGATCAAATGCATAGATGCATTGTTCAGGTATGACCCGAATTTCAGCTCAAAATTGTTTAAAAAGGAGGGAGACATTAAAATTTATTGAAAGTGCTTTTTTCGCAAAAAAAAAATTGAAATTAATTTATTCCCGAAAAACGGCTACAGATAGGTATAGGGGAATATTAAGAAAAGTTGCTCATAATTATATGCGGAATTCGAAAATTGAAGAATATTTAGGGTATTCTATTTAAAATAGCGATGTTGCCACCGGTAGAAGCGGCAACAACGCATGGTCAAAAATATGTTTAAACTGTAGACCATGATCGTTTATCCCGGTTGCCAAATTTTCAAAATCATCCGATATTTAGTTCTCCATAAACGTCTAATACGCCGTCCACCGTGGGGCACCCTGTATATTATTACACTGTCCAGTATTGTAACTATGTATACTGTTTGTGAATATAATCTGCGTAATACACTTTTAAGAGGGAATCAACAATCGTTTTGTGTATTAAGTGTATTATCTTCAAAATTTAATAATTAGCAGAGCGCTCTCGGCCACAGGCTATCTTCAGTGCTTCTCAGTCAGGAAACAGGAAACTTCATTGATTAAGTGGGTCATCAACAGCATAATGTAAAAACTCATTACATAAAATAATTAACACGTAAAATTGTAAATGAGGAACAACTGGGACGAACCACTTTTAAATTTCATTGTTCATGATTCATCCCAGTTGTTCGTCATTTACAATTTTACGTGTTAATTATTTTATGTAATGAGTTTTTACATTGTGGTGTTAATGACCCACTTAATGAAGAAAGGTTTTTTTATCAATGAAGTTTCCTGTTTCATGACTAAGACTGAAGATGGCCTATGGCCGAAAGCGCTCTGCTAATTATTAAATTTTGAAGATTATACACTTAATACACAAAACGATTGTTGTTTCCCCATTAATTCAAAAAAGTGTACATATAATGTTACCCCCTTTAACTTCTTTGTTTCGCAATTAAGAAAAAACTGTTAAATACAAAAGTCGTAGGTTTTAATGTAAACGTTTTGCAAAATATATTTTCGTAGATACATTGCATAAAAGCGTGACAGATCAAAGTTATATTTTTTTTAAATGGAATACCCTGTATATTGTTGCATTATTAGATTTTACGGACATCTCTAAACATAATTTATATATAACACTATATATCTAAATTGATCCGTTTTCGACTTATAGATGTTTGAAAATTACTATACCGGGTGTTGCATCGTCGAGCGGGACATAGGAAATCCCATGTAATTTTAAATGGGGTCAATTATTGGCTTCCCTAATTATTTTAGAGAAAAATTCTATTTAGGTTTATTAAAGAGCACTAAAACCCACATTCAAAAGAATAACTTAAGATATTTTTGATGAGCCCGTTTACGGGTGATCGCCGATTTCTTTTTAACTATTTCTCCTTTTTATGGCCCCGTATTTGCGGGCACCAGTCAAGGTAAAAGATGACTGTCAAATAAAGTTGTCATTTTGAAATGTGTGCTTTATTGTTATAAAAACTCGTACATCGAAAATATTAGCCATGAATTACACTTCTGAAGAAAAAATATTGATGACTAAATGGTATTATCAAGGAAATAGTTATCAAAATGTGTCAGACATGTTTGCTGCTCTGTATCCGAATAGACCGATACCTGCAAAATCTACAGTCGAAAGGACTATCAAGAAATTTGAGACAAAAGGCACTGTAATAAATAACTGCAGATGTGAAGAAAGGCAGGAATAAAGAAGAGATGCAAGAAATGATAGGGACTTGCAAGTTTTATTGTGCGTGGAAGAAAATGATGGGAAGATCAGCACAAGGAAACTTGAGGATGACATAGGATCAGATCACACCACAGCGTTACGAGCTTTGAAACGACATAAATATTATTCATACAAATATGAAAAGCACCAAGAGCTAAGAGATAGGGACGAAATACGACGACAGGAGTTTTGTTTTGGTATGATGGAAAGAGCAAACATGGATAGGGAATTTTTAAAAAACATTTGTTTCACTGACGAATGCACATTTACCTTAAACAATGAACCCAATGTTCAAAATTATCGATATTGGAGCAAAGAAGACCAACACAGGTTTGTGGAAACAAGGACGCAATATCCACAAAAAGTTAATGTATGGGCTGGGATTTTCGGAGAAAATATTATCGGGCCATTATTTCTTACATGAAATTTAAATGCAGAATATTTTTTGGAACTACTTGAAGATCATATTTTACCTACTTTACATGATGCCGCCAGGGAAAATCAGGAAGTTTGGTACCAAATGGATGGCTGCCCGGCACATAGTACCCTGGCTGTCCGGGAATATTTAAACCGTGCTTTTAATGGAAATGTTATTGGCTTAAATCATACAGTAAATTGGCCAGCCAGGTCTCCTGATTTATCGCCAAATGATTTCTTTCTCTGGGGCCATTTAAAAAACAGGATATACAAAGATAAAAAATACCCAAATCTAGACGAGTTAAAAAATGCTATTTCTGCCGAATGCAATAGAATTTCAGTTTACCAACTAGCGAATGTAAGAAGAGAATTTTATGATCACCTCGGTTATTGTCTAGCAGTCAATGGAGGAATATTTGAACATCTACTTAAATCCTAAAGTTCTAACAATTTAATAGTAACTACCTATTAATTAGTAAAATATTGAAACATGTAAAATGTCATAATTAACCTTGTAATTGGATACTTTATTTTAGTTTTATTCAGATTGATTTGTACTCATAAATACACCTTTAATATTTTCGATGTACGAGTTTTTATAACAATAAAGCACACATTTCAAAATGACAACTTTATTTGACAGTCATCTTTTACCTTGACTGGTGCCCGCAAATACGGGGCCATAAAAAGGAGAAATAGTTAAAAAGAAATCGGCGATAACCCGTAAACGGGCTCATCAAAAATATCTAAAGTTATTCTTTTGAATGTGGGTTTTAGTGCTCTTTAATAAACCTAAATAGAATTTTTCTCTAAAATAATTAGGGAAGCCAATAATTGACCCCATTTAAAATTACATGGGATTTCCTATGTCCCGCTCGACGATGCAACACCCGGTATATATAAGAAATAAGGTCATGCAAGTCAAGATGTATCATTTCCATGGATAACAGGATGACGATACTGAACTGAATATTTTGCCCGCTATTAAAAAAAAATCCAAAATAGTATTAGATCTTAGCTTAAATCTCGAGCACAAAATGATGAATATGTGTAATTAAAACAAAATAAATAAAACATAGCAAAAATTTTATTAAAGACTATAGATCAGAAATATAGGTATTCTAAATATAGAGTTGTTCGACCGGACCTCCATTAACTTCAATGCACTTTATTAAGGTTCTTCGTAATTTTTCCAATTAGTTTCTGATCGACTCAGGATAATTAGTATTTATTAGATTTATTTAATTTCTTACGAGTAGTTTAAGGTGTTCAAGATTCTCTATATTATTCGCATTAATTCTATCTTTCAGTGTGCCCTGCGAATGGGACAGTCGAGCACGATCGGATCACTACATAAAGAAAATTTGGCCACCGAGAGAGTCTTTTGAGCCAGGAAAGAGAAATGTAGCCAGCGCGCCATTAGTTCCCCCAGAAAAGATTTTACTACCGCCACTTGATATAAAATTGGGACTTATGAAAAATTTTGTGAAGGCCATGGACAAAGAAGGCCGAGCTTTTAGTTATTTAAAGAAAAGTTCCCTAGAATCAGTGAGACTAAAATTAAAGAGGGAATATTTTTGGGTCACCAGATTAGGAAGCTTTTCGGAAATGCGCAATCGGATTCCATAGTTGAAAACAAGTAAGAGGACGCTTGGAATGCCTTTAAAATGGTTGCAACAAATTTTTTGGATAACATGAAAGCAGAAAATTATTAAGACCTGGTTGCCCAACTTCTTTTATGTTACCAAAACCCAGGGTGTAATATGTCGTTGAAAATTCATTTCCTGGATTCTCATCTGGATTACTTTTCGGAAAATTGTGGTGCTATAAGTGACGAGCACGGTGAGAGGTTCCACCAGGATATTTCAAACATGGAAAGAAGGTATCAGAAAAAATGGAACTGTGAGATGTTAGCCGACTACTGTTGGACTATTACGAGAGATGCCCCCGAGGCTGTTTTCAAAAGACAGGCTAAGAAGCGTAAAATGAGTGTCTAGACTTTAGACTCGCTGATAAAAATGTGCTATTTAATTGCTATTGTTGAACCAACAATATATTGTTTGTATGTTTATTGTAAATGCCTATAAATTAAAATGTTCATTGTATATGCCTATAAATTAAAATTTTGTAACAAATAATTTAGATCTTTTTTGCGAGCTAACTAAAATCTTTAATAGGTATTTTTTAGTTACTTGGGTGTAGTTCAATAAAAAAAAAGAGGTTTTGTTCGGGAAACAAAAAAAAAGTTGAAATTTGTTCCCCAGTGTAATTAGACCAAAACCATAATCGCATTTCAGTGAAAAGTTAATAATGATCGGCAACGCCGCATTTGGATTATGTTTTACTGTTCTATAGAAATAAATAAAACTCATCTCTTGACATATTATAAAAACTTAACTGCAAATTTACGTAGCATTTAATAATCCTTTTGGTAAAATAATACAATAGAAAACCCATAATAACACAGCTTGTTTACGTTTTAATACACCTTCGACTTGCGTCTAGCCAGAAGGCAGTATTTTTGACGGCCGGTGAAGATCAGTTTTCGGCAAGGCTTTTCCAATTATACAAGTACGTCGGCTGTGATTTAAATCACCACATATTTAGGGCCATCAGCGCCAAGTGTTTCTAAACAGTGAGTCGAGTTACAGATTATTTTCGTGGTGAAACGTCTTCTTCCCATGAAACAACCTTTTGCAAAGATTGTTAAAGTAAACGTATAATACTTTGTTGCGGGTTACACGAACCCCCTTAAGTGTGATTAGTTAATGTGGCCATTGATTAGTTAATCGATAATAAGTTATGTGAAGTATTTGTGTGATTTCACAATTTATGTAAACACCTGACATTATCTGTTCAAAGGCATAGTTTGGTAGAATATATAAATGCTTTTGTGAAGAAAAGTGTTTTCTTGAGAGTGAAATTAGAAAAAAGAATCAGTGAATCACCCTGTGGAAAAATAGTACTTTTTGTTGCTGAGACTGGGATTTTAAAACCCAGGCTTTGTACAGACGCTATTTTAAAGTCAAGTTGTATGTTGTGTACGTCGCCAATCCGCCGTTTGTATTTGTATTTTCTT
The DNA here is from genome assembly GCA_963920685.1 of Polydrusus tereticollis. Taxonomy (NCBI): domain Eukaryota; kingdom Metazoa; phylum Arthropoda; class Insecta; order Coleoptera; family Curculionidae; genus Polydrusus; species Polydrusus tereticollis. Next base: position 99,182,218 of record OY987331.1, read on the forward strand.
TTTGTTGTAAGGTTAGTTTGTGTTTTGTGCCGGAAACACTAATTTGTTGTTACTCGACTTTATTTAAAATTATGAAATATTTTAATTCATTCTATTGGATACAAACTTCAACCAATCAAACAACTTCTCGAGCTTTGCTACTGACTTTAAAAATACCATATTCTGAACTGTCGAATATCGAACCTTACCGACATGAACATAACTTCAACCTCACCAACTTTTCGAGTTTATAGATCCAGCTTTACTCGATATTAATTTACTGATTTTTGGATTTCGTGGTAAATTTAATTGTGAATAAATTAAAACTATGGAATACACGTTTATTGAGTATGCAGATATGCATCTGATGTATGCTCTTACGTCTTGCAATGCTTTAGAAGCCAGAAGGTTATATCACAAAATATTTCCTAGTCGTACTATGCCAAACCAGAAGACATTTCAACGAGTTGACCAACGTCTAAGGGAGAATGGTGGGCAATTCCAGTTAATAAGGTAATACATATTATTGACTTTCTTCATAATTTTAGAAAAGATTGAATAAAATAGTACTAACGCTGGCCTGAGAAAAACCGTACGTACGCCACAATTAGAGGGAAATATTTTAAATGCTGTAGATGACACTCTATCAACGAGCACTCGAAAATTATCAGCACAGTTTAATACATCGAAAACAATAGTACATGAAGTTCTTTAAAAATAGCTGTTATATCCATATCACTTGTAAAAAGTACATGAATGAATCGTAGAATGCAGTTTGCAAACTGCCTATTGGATCAGGAGTGAAATAATGTTAAGTGTGGGCCTATTTATATTAAAAACAGTTTGCCTTACGCACAAGAAATACAAAAGTTATACAATACATATAACAGAGCAACAGTACTGATATACCTCTTCCTATTCCTAGGACAGCGCTCACAAAGAACTCTTTAATTTTTGAAAGTATTAAAGTCTACAATCAAATACCGGTAGCATACGACTGATACTGAACACCGAGACATTTAGAAGACCCATAAAGAAAGTACTTAGTAACAGACCATACTAGTCCCTTCTGGAGTTCTATGTGGACAGGTTCTAGTCCCTGGATTCTTAAGCAAATATTATTAATAAAAATTAAGAATATTTCATGATCAGCTCAGCTCTCCAATGTTATTTTTATTCTTTTCACTTATCCATTATTTTATACCTTATTTGTAGATATGTGTTCTAAATCATTTTATACTTCGTGTGACACTGTGATTTCAAATTTGATCATTCTTGAGTCATCCCAAAATATGTTCTGATATGTAATTAAATCCCAACCTGTGACACGTTATTGATTTGATTTGTGTATTAGTATTATGTGCTTGCATTATGGAAATACTTATGACTATTATTTTACATTTTATTGTCAACGCACGTAAGAATACTTTATAAATTAGGTCAATTTTGCTAACTTTGTTGATGAGAACCACAACATTCTTTCAACAATAAAGTTTACTTGAATTTGAATTACATTATGTGTCTTAATTTAATAATTAATAATGTACTTTTTATGTGCAGCATCTTCCTGGTTCCTGTCTTATATAATTAACTTGGCTTGCCTGGGCCTGTTTCATCTTTAATATTGTATGTTCATGCTTTAATACAGGGTCGATCAGGGCCGTGCGGCAGATTTTCTTAGTATGATGCGAGTTTTCGAAATGCCGCCCTTAATAGCCGCTTTTGAAATATTTTCCCTTTGAAATAACCTTCGATTGAGATTTACAAAAAAAACTGTACAAAATATAAGAAAACTCTTTTTATTTTGAAAATACATAAGTAAATATAAACTACCTCTAACAATAATATCAAATATCAACTAGGTACAAAAATTTACTTTACTATAGTTTTACCCTTCGAACTTTTACTTTAGCAAACTCGTTAATTAAAGATGTGTAATCTAGAGTAGCAGCCAATGTAGATTCGATAGAAATTAATGATAGATTTTTAAGTTTTCTTTGGTTTATTGAGTTTCTTAAGTAGTCTTTTATTAGTTTTAATTTTGAAAAACTTCTTTCTCCACTAGCTACAGAGACAGGGAGTGTTAATAAAATTCGCAAAGCTATAACAGTGTTCGGATACAAAGTAATTAAGTTATTTTGGCACAAGTAATTCAAAACATCTAAAGGTTTCATAGAAAATTTCAACATCCGGGATACATCACGTAGTTCTTCTTGAAGTTCATTTGAATTTATATCTGATTCGTTTTCCACCGAAAGTATTGTCTTGAGACTGGTACAATAATTTTCTAGCCTTTTGTCATCTATATCGTTTAGTTTCAAAATATCATATAAAAACTCAAAATTTTTACTATGGGATTCCAAAAGCGTGAATCGTTCATTCAGAGAGTTAATGGTAATATCCAGAATATAATAGAAGAAGTTTATTTTAAATTTCTTCTCCTCTGTTAAGGGTTCATCGACAGCTTTTTCATAATCAAATTGGCGCTTTTTCTTTCTGGATCTAACTTCAGTTTCGACAGGAAAATCTGTACTGCATTCAAGATTTTCTGCAATTTCATTTGCAGCAATTCTCAGTTGTTCATACCCAGATTGCCTATAATTTTTCATTTTTTGTATGGTTTGTAATAACATCCTTACACAATCTGACAAATTTATAGTAACAGATTGCCACAGCTTTGAGACGGAATTTATTTCAAATAAAGTATCATACCAAAGAATGACTCCACATATAAACTTGTAATTTTTAATCTGTTTTGCCAACCCTCTTGCCTTAACTCTAGTTTCTGCATCTCTGTTGACGTCTTCGATTATTTGGAATAATGCATCATAAATCTCGCAGAGTTGATACCGTAAAGGTTTTAACGCATCTATCCTGCTTGACCACCTAGTAGCACTCAGTGGTTTTAGAGTTAATTGTGAAACACATTTTTTTAGTACTTCCCAACGTTTTGTAGAACCAGAAAAAAAAGTGTAAAGTTCTTGTACAATAGAGAAAAAAGTTATTGTTTCTGTAGAAGAAGATGCTGCATCATTCACAACTAGGTTCAATGAATGACATGCACAGGGCACATAAAATGCCCTTGGATATTTTTCAAGTATTCTGTTCTGTACACCCTTTCTTACTCCCCTCATATTTGCTCCGTTATCGTATCCTTGACCTCTAAGCCACTTTAACTCAAAACCTAACTTTTCCAAATGTGTGAGAATAAGTTCTGTCAGACCCTCTCCGGTTGAATCACTGGCTTCAAAAAAACCAATAAAGAATTCTTCAATTTCATACTTATTTTGAATGGAGTTAAAAGCGACAACTCTTATTGTTAATGAGAGCTGTTCAACATGACTTACGTCTGGGGTACAATCGGCGATTATTGAAAAATACTTGGCGTTTTTCGTTATTTCGACTATTTTGTTTAAAATTACATTTCCCATCAAATTTATCAATTCGTCTTGTATATTATTGCTTAGATAAGTCACAGACCATTTATCAGACTCGCGTTGAACTCTCCTGACATGTTCTTCCATAACTGGGTCATACTCGGAAAGTAATTCTACCAACTTTAGGAAGTTTCCATTATTTGGCCGAAACAAATGTTCAGTTGTCCCACGAAAAGCTAAGCACTGTGAGGCCAGTAGTCTAATTATTGACATAATTCGTTTTAAAACTCCTCTCCAATGCTGAATTTCCATATCCGTAATTCGTTGATATTCAGCGTCAATAGTTTTCTTCTGTTTTAAACGCATGTCCAATTCTTTCCATGCTCTAAAAGAATTTTTGTGATTCACAGACTTTTCATGCATTGTGAGGGCTCTTATAAGATTTCCCCAGTCAGAATAGCCTTTTTTGGGCCAGTCACTAGTACCAGACGAATTATCAAATAAAATGCAACAAAAGCAAAAAACGGCATCATTTATAACAGAGTAAATCAACCAACTCCTTTCAACCATTTCACCATTGCTCAAAACTTTCAAATAATGCGATGACGAAAATCTACGCCTGTTTTTATTAACAGGAAATTCGAATTCTTTAATTTGATGCGGACCTCTCTCAACCAGTATTTGACGAGTTTCAGATGACATGCAGGAAGCATTCCATAGCGCAGGATCAGAAGGAATTACCTTTAATATCTGCTGGCTGCTACTAATGCTAGTGGTACCTGGCTCTTGATGAACTTCTGGTTGTAGTACTTTTTGGCTTTCTCCGCTTTCTTCAACAATTTCTTGTGCTTGTGGATTTGATTGGTGTGGCACTAAATTTTTATTTGCCAAATCCATGGTAGCCGCTGTTGATGTGGATGTCGACGGCTCATCTGATTCTGAACAAGACTTTTGAGCTAAGAATTCCTTCATAACGCAGCTTAGCTTTCTTCCTTCTTCCTCTTTCTTTAAGCGTTTCTTTTTATATTCACTTCCAGACAACTTTTTCCTTTTCTGTTCCATACTGCAATAAAAACAATAAATCAAAATCTTTCGCACCAACATGATTGTTACCAACATCTCGAAAAATTGAAATATTTTATACTATCATGCATAAAAAAATCAAAGTCTGAAAAAATACTCTGTCAAATTTTTTGCCCCTTAACCCCTAAGTACGCCCCTGAATTTTTTTTTTATATTTTTTATGTAATCTCCAGAAAATTTCCTTTAATTTAATACCCCACAATGTTTCCCCAATGTGCACCCTTAGACTTTTTTATGTTCTTACACATATTATTTTTTCTTTAGTCTAAACAAAATTTTCGATTATTTAATATATTTAGTTTAGTAAAATAATCTTCTCTTACCTTATCTAATTTTCAAACACAAAAAGCGTTTAGTTGTATGCAAAATATTATACTGGTACAAATATAATATATTTATATGGGATTTACTGATTTAAAATAAACAAAACACCAGCCACTTCCCGAGACAAATAAACATTGAAATCAAATAGATATTTTGGAAAGCCCAAAACAGGACCATCAGCACATAGTACCCGATATAAATAGTCTATTCTATTCTTTTGTGATAATTAATTGCTGACCCGACAATGCCGAGTCGGCATTGCCGACAAAGCTTTTAGGAACTGCCGCGCGGTAAATTACAAACGAAAAAAAGTAGCGTCGCGCTGTCAATCAAATCGAATCCATCTTCTTTCGGCAAGCGCCAATAGTGATAGTGCTAATAGCGGTTTCTTTGATATGCCGGGGGGCGGTTTTTTGCGATTCGGTTTGACGGATGAATCATAAATTTAATATATGGAATGCCTAATGCCTATGATGTTAATACCGGAATAACACAGACTAATATAAAAAGCGTCACAATCGTCGCCTAAAGATTTTTAATTATTGAAGGATCTGAATTAATTGTGCCCATATTTTTTATTTTGATTTGCCGCCCCCTTAAGGTGCCGCCTGATGCGGCCGCATCTCCGCATCATATCACGGCACGGCCCTGGGGTCGATGGTTTGCATGGAAACGGTCGATTATTTCTTAAAGTAAAACAGTCAGTAAAAAATATTTTAGATAAAAGTTTTAGGGTTTTTTAAGGTGTATTAGAATTGAAAAAAAATAAGCATACAGGTTGAGTCAGAAAACCGTAGAGGAACAAAGTTACTTTTTTTTAAATAGAACACCCTATATTTTAGAATATTTTTGGATTTTACATAAAATAACAATAATTACTTTTCAATACGTGCATTATAAGTCTAAACCTAATAGTTTCCGAGATATCGACTATTGAAAAATTACATATTTGAACTTTGACAGCTTCTAGCTTTCTAACGGTACGTCTTAGAGTAAAACGGTTTACATGTCCCTATCTTAGTTTCTTATTATCTTCCTTAAAGTCTTAACTTCCGGTTAAACCGGATGTAACTCAAAAGCCGAAAATACAGTACTTCCGGTTTAACCGGAAGTTGATGTTTTTGGGAAGATAATAAAAAAGTAAGATAGGGACATGTAATCCGTTTTACTCTAAAACGTACAGTTAGAAAGCTGGAAGCTGTCAAAGTTCAAAAATGTAATTTTTCAATAGTCGATATCTCGGAAACTATTAGGTTTAGACTTATAATGGTCTTCTTTTATGCTAAATCCAAAAATATTTGAAGATATAGGGTGTTCCATTTGAAAAAAGGTAACTTTGCTTCCCTACGGTTTTCTGACTCATCCTGTACACTTATTTTTTTAAAATTCGAATACACCTTAAAAAACCCTAAAACTTTATCTAAAATATTTTTTGCTAACTGTTATACTTTGAGAAATAATCGACCGTTTCCATACATACCAACGACCCTGTATATATTTTAATTGTCTCCTCCTTTTTATTTTGTAATTCGTTAATAATAATATTTTTGATTTACCTAGGTATTTATAAGATACTGTGATTTTAATTGCAATTTAATATTATTTGTATTGCTGTGTCAATAAGTCTTTGGATCTTCTGACAATAAAGCTTATTTGAATTTGAAAAAATAGAAATTTTTGAAGCGTCCGCCATGAGCTCTATGAGCCTTTTTGGATCGAAATGTGTAAGAACTAAAGGAGATCGTGATATATTTTTTATTTGCAAAAAACTATTTTCACATTGTTTTGACCATGACCAGTGTACGTTATTCTTTAATAAGTTATATAAAAAAATTCATTTTTCTTTGTGAACTTTAAGACCGCAATCTCGTAACCCTATAAATATCATCTCAAGTCTATTTAAATGTCCCTGAGCATCTTTCTTGTAACCAAAATATCGTCTAAAAACGCTGCCACCCTCGAATATTACTAAATAATTGACCAATAATATTTTGAAATATGTAAGGGGCACAATGAATACCAAAAGGAAGTCTTTGATATAAAAATAGATCGTTATATGAGTGGAAATAGTTACTAATTTTGATGAATTATATTTCACAATTCAGTTTCCTGATCGTTTGTAATTATTGACAGTGTTTATTGTATATTTATCTTAAGTTATTAGGCTATTAAGTATTAGATTGGCACCTGAAGGTATTTCAATTTGATTGTTAACAACATAACATCGATCTTTTAAGGCTTTTTTGATTGCTAATGTTTCTAATAGGTTGAGTTTTCTACCCTTGTGTTGAGTATATATCGGTTTTATTTTGTTGGATATTGAGTGGTTATTTATTATACAGTGATCCGCTATTCCTGTTTTATTTTGTTTTTTTTTTAAATTAATGTTTTATGTTCTTTTAGCCTAGTTTTAAAGTTTCTACCTGTTTGACCTATATATATATTACATCACAGTCATCACATTGTATTTGGTAGACCCCGCTATGTGTTAATTTGTCTTTATTTTCAATTTTTGAATTAGCTATGTATTTACCTAGGTTATTTTGATTGACTTGTATTGGGATAAGTTTATGGTTTTTGAGTTTTTTGGAGATTTTTTGACTTGTGTGACCTGTTTATCTGATTAAACTGTATTTCGCGTTTGATGGAAGGAGACGTTCTCGGTAGAGTAGTTTTTGTGTTTTTTGTCTGAGTTTTTTCTTTAGTATTTTATTTATGAGTGTTGTTGGATAGCCGTTGTTTAAGGCTATAGTTTGTATTATGTCTAATTCTTTATTATATGAAGTTTCTGAAAGTGGGATCTTGACTAATCTGTGGATCATGCTATTAAACGCAGCTAGTTTGGTTGTTGGGGATGTGTTGAGTCTGCTGGTATAACTATATCGGTTGTCGTTGGTTTTCTATAGAATTGGTAGGTTAATTGGTTGTTTTGATTTATTATTGTAAGGTCCAAGAAATTGATTGAGTGGTCAGTTTCCCTTTCTATGGTAAATTGAATTTTAGTGTTTAAACCATTTAGAAGGTTTAGAAATTGTTCTAGCCGTCGCTCTGTTCCTGTCCAAACGCAAAACACATCATCTACGTATCTGCGCCAGAAATGTATATTTTTATTAATGGATTTCTTTAACTAAAAACGTGATATTCGAAGTTCTTCATGAATAACTCCGCTAACAATAGCGACAAAGGAGCACATTGGTAGTCCTTCTTTCTGTATAAAGAATTTATCGTTAAATCTAAAGTAGCTTTGATCTATGCACAGGTTGTTGAGAGCAATTATCTCATGTATATTAATCGTAGTACGGCTATTGTTTAGTTCCTTATGTATAATATCTTTTAGTTCTGTCGTTGGTATAGAGGTAAATAGACTTTTAACATCGAATGATATTAGGGTGGCATTATTGAGTATAGTTAAATTTTTGTTCTATAAATTCAAAAATGTTGTTAACTCTAAATTTGGAGGTACATTTGATAATTTTAGGGAGGTAGTTGTTAAGAAATTGACACAAGTTGTATGATGGGGCGTTAATGTAAGATACTACAGGTCGTATGGGTATATCAAAAAGGCCTTGAAAAATCGATGTAATGTTGTTAACAATCAAATTGAAATACCTTCAAGTGCCAATATAATACTTAACAGCATAATAACTTAAGATAAATATGCAATAAACACTGCCAATAATTACGAACGAAAAAACCCATAATTACATACACAATATCATTTTCTTAATTTTATTACTTAGATGTAAATGCCTCTATTATCACACCTGTAATTTAGTTGTACCTTTGGCCAATACCTGTAAATTAAGGACCAAAGTAACCCATCATCTGTCAATTTTTATTTTAATGAGATGTGGAATTTATTATTGTCTTATGCAGGAAACTGAATTAAATTGTGAAATATAACAACTACGACTTTAATTTCCTCTACTATGGAATATCTATTTCACCAAGCATGTAGCCCAACACATATCAATTATAAATTTTTAAGCTTAAAATTATGTACGGCCGTACCCTTTACCTGGAATTCTAGAAAGCAATTTTATCAAAACTAACTATAGTCTAGGTACTTATTCCGTTTCTACTCTAATCATTTTATTTCTTTTCTTTTGTACCTAATCCTGGTTACTGCTTACTATTTATGTGATTATTTTGCCTTTATGGGTGCCCCTATTGGAATAATACACCTATATATGTATACATACCTACCTTGCGTGGTTGTTTCTCAGTAAAAATATTCAAAGTGTGACGTGTCAGTGTTTTCTTAATTAAATATGGAGAATTTTCAACAATTGCCTAAACGCCTTAGAGTCGGACCATGTACACAATGTACAGGGTCTTCCAACGAGGACTGAACAGGGGCTCATTTTTGAGCTTCCTTGTATTTAAAGAAAAATCCAAAATAGCCAATCGATGTACTTTTTCCTGCAGAATTCAAAAATGAAACCAAAAATTTATTTGAACCAGAAACAAAAGAGTTACGCTATGGATAAGGTGTTTTTTATATGGAACATAGCTTTTTTTATACGATTTTTGGAACGAGTGATTTTTTTTTGTCCGTTCTGATTAAAATATTTAATATTGTGACAGCTATTTTTATTAAATTTTAATGTTTTATCCAGTATAATTTAACTTTAACCTGTTTGAAACATACATTAGGTAATAAAGGTATAATCACCTTTGAATCCTTCAAAGCCAAAAAATTTGACAAATAGAATTTTGGGACCAATATTTTTTAATGGGACTTTAAATGGACATAGATACTACGAGTTATTAGAAAACGAAATTGAGAACTTTTTGGAAGATTTACCATTGGAAGAATATCAAAATTTAATTTGGCAACATGATGGGGCCCCTCCGCATGCCGTGCGTGAGGTTACTCAATATTTAAACGGACGCCATGAAGAATGGATTGGTAGAAATGGAACCTATGCTTGGCCACCCAATAGTCCCGATTTGTCAATATTAGACACATTTCTTTGGGGCCATTTAAAGAACGTGGTATACAAGCAGCGAAACCACGATATTGAAGAGATCATGCAGAAAATTGTGAATGAAATAAATCGCCTTAACCAGGAAAATCACAGTATAACAGCAAGTTTGGAAAGGCTACAAAGAGGTTATCGCACATGTTTCGAGAACAACGGAGGTCACATTGAACAATTAAATTATTAATGTTTTTTTTTTAAATTAGTGTAGAGTTGGATTTCTTTTTCTGTCATGTAATGTTTTATTTTCCTCAAATAGGTTCTTTATCCTTAGAATAGTATTGACGGATATATTTCTGTGAAAATTTGCAATAAATCTTCTCCTTGCTTCTCTTGCATTTTCTTGGCATTTGTAGAACAAGATAACAATCTGCAATCTCTCATCTAATGAATATTTCATTTCGGCAATATTATAGTAAATTTGTCAAATTTTTTGACTTTGAAGGATTCAAAGGTGATTATACCTTTATTACCTAGTGTATGTTTCAAACAGGTTAAAGTTAAATTATACTGGATAAAACATTAAAATTTAATAAAAATAGCTGTCACAATATTAAATATTTTAATCAGAACGGACAAAAAAAAAATCGTATAAAAAAAGCTATGTTCCATTTAAAAAACACCTTATCCATAGCGTAACTCTTTTGTTTCTGGTTCAAATAAATTTTTGGTTTCATTTTTGAATTCTGCAGGAAAAAGTACATCGATTGGCTATTTTGGATTTTTCTTTAAATACAAGGAAGCTCAAAAATGAGCCCCTGTTCAGTCCTCGTTGGAAGACCCTGTACAGTTAATGAAAGAAACTCATTCTTTACTGTTACGATTCTATTAAAAGTAAGAATGCGGATTTGAGTGCTGATAATGCAGTGCAATTTACAGCAGATATGCTTCACGTTGGGAAAACAACAATATATAAACTTTTAAAAGAAGAAAAAAGTGTTGGCGTGAAACCACCAAAAACTTCTCCAGGACGACCAAAACTTGAGCTGGATGATGTTTTAATGCAGAGAATAAGGCGAAATGTTTATAGTATCTTTTTAAAAAAAGATATTCCCACGCTGGACAAAATTTTGTCCTCAATCCGAGAAGACCAGGACTACCCATTTATGTGTAGAAATATGGTTTGGAAATTATTAGAGAAAAATGGGTTTTCGGTGGAAAAAACATAATTGGCAATCGATTTCAATAGACAGAAGCGATATCGTCTGTTGGAGAAGAAATTACTTAAGAAGCATCCGAAAAGCCAGAGAAGAAAACAAAAAAATATTTTACCTAGACGAAACATGGCTAAATGAAGGTCACACTGTGACAAAGTTTTGGCAGGATAAAAAATTTAAAGTTCACGGCAAGCTTTTTTGAAAGGATTCTCCACAGGATTCAGACCGCCACCTGGAAAAGGACATCGACTTATTATAACCCATATTGGAAGTTCTGAGTTACGAGGAATATCTGTGCCTTACCACTGCGAATTAAACCCGATCGAACTTATATGGGCTCAAATAAAGGCAGATGTCGCCAGAAAAAATACGACTTATAAAATGGTGGATTTAAAAAGACTTTAATGTAGCTATGGGTAAAATCAGTACGGAAAAGTGGAAAAAGTGTATTCATCATGTAATAGAAGAAGAAGTGAAAATGTGGCAGGTAGATATAATAGCCGAAGAAATGGTTGAACCGAAAACCGAACTTATTATAAACTATGTTAATAAAATTTCGTCTTCCGAATCGGACAATGATTAAGCCATAACGACAAAGTATTATTCGATTTTTGAAAATGATTTGTTTTTAAGATTGTATATTATATCTTGTTCTTGTAATTATAATAGTAATTTTGAAATCGCCACAAAGTCTCAAACCACCGTTTTTCCAAAGAATGGGAACGACTGGCGTGACCCATTAAGAAAACTCAACTGGAACCAAAATCTTCATTTTTACTAGGCGATCAATTTTATTTTCTATTTTAGGCTTTAGTGCAATCGCGACAGCTTTAATAAAACGTGACTGTGCACTTTCTTTGAGTTTTGACGAAATTTTAAATTACATATGTTTTTAATTTATAAAAATTTCCGTTGTAACAAATATTTCCCACAATATTTGGGTTTGTGTTTAGAAAAGCGGCGCATTCAATTCACAAAATTCCATTCGTCGATCAGTGTCATCCCCTCGCAATGTTTGATGAATTTTGTAATTTATTCAGATAAAATTTGTGGAATTTTGTGACTTTACTAAACCAAATGAAATTCCAGTTTGTGCAGACACTATCTGGGGACGTACTGGGATCAGCAGCAAAATGTCCAAGAACATGGGTCTCCCGCGGGCCAAATCCGGCCCGAAAGTGTCATCAATCCGGCCCGCGACAGCCAATGGCTTATTGTTGTTATTGTTGTTGTGATAAGTTTGATAAAAAAGTCACAGAATGATAATAACTCGGTTTAATTTACTTGCTAGGTAAAGCTTAATGACAAAATATAATACGCAGAAAATTTAACTTAAGCATAATACTAAGAAACAATTGAAATTAATCCAACTAACATTATAAACATATATAAACATTATAACATATAAAATACTGATGAGATTTATATAATGTGATTTTCCACTGAAAATAGTTTGTAGGTAGAGTTGTAGACCAATTTTACTTGTACCAATTAATTATTAAAATAGATTTAAGATGCTCATCGGTTAACTTAGATCTGCAAACATTCTTTACGTAGGTACTTCATTTTGTAAAATGTTTTCTCATAAAAGTAAGTAGTGCCAAAAACAGAAAACAGCCCACGAGCAAATTTATGCAAATTATCAAATTGTGCCAGTGGAAGACCCTTGTAAAATTCCAACAAAGATGAGTTTTGATTTTTGTTCCTAATTATATCACTGCACTGTAGATCAATAATTTCCATTTGAAGTTCTGGGGCTAGGGTTTCAACGTCGGTATTAAAAGGACTTTGAAAAATCTTAATTACATTCGCAATAGCATCAAAGTCTCAGAGTCGAGTATCAAATTTATTACCAAATCACTGAAATCTTCGATTGCAAAATCGACGGAAAACTCAGTCTTAGTAGTGTGGCTGAATATTTCACATATTTTAAAATGTGTGAAACATTTTTTACGCAATTGTGATTGAAACAGTATTATTTTCTGCCGGAAGGGTTAGATATTAGTGTATAAATCACGGAAAAGCTTGTTTTCTCCTTGCAGCCTCAAATTCAGTTTGTTCATATGTTTGTCTGGAATGCTAACTTCCACAACCATTCGCTATTTTGTAATTCGAACGAATTACGATGTTTTTCATTAAAAAAAATTCCTATCAGTGCTCGAGGTTCAAAGAAGCGCTGAAGGACTTCTCCGCAACTAAGCCAGCGTGCGGCAGTATGATACGGTAAATCATTTTCTTCAATTTCTTTAGTAAACTCGCGGAATTGTCGGTGATTCAGCCCAGTGGATCTGATGAACGATTGATGTGATTGGTTTTAGAATTTCAGATATTTCCAAACATTTCCCGTACAAAGACTGTTTATTAATGATACAATGTAAGACTAACGATTTTGAACCACCATCATTTTCTACAGCCTTTGACACAACAGCGACCACTCCTTTATTTTTACCACACGTGTTTTTGCCTCCACCAGTTGTAATAAATTTCAAGTTTTCCATCGAAGGTTCTTTTTATTAATCGCATTTTCAACTCCCTTAAAAATATCTTCACCAGTAGTCAAGCCGTGAATACTATCAATATCAAGAATTTCTTCATACACTTCATAGCTTTCATCTACTCCTTGAATAAACACCTGAGCAGTATCTGATACACCCGTTGACACATCCAAGGCCAGAGAAAACACTCAAGATGTCCATTTTGGTCAGACAATTGGGTTGATATATTTTCTGCGATGGCTCCTACCCTCTGAGCTACGGTGTTTGCTGACACACTGACAGACTTAAATAAATTTACCTTTTCGGGGCACATTTCTTCAGCTACTGCAATTACGCATTCTTTGATCATTTCTCCATCGGTGAATGGTCTTCCATGTTTTGCGATTTCAAAACAACATGTCAAATCAAGATTCTGTTCCGAAAATGTCTTTTAAACACGCACAAACACGTTTTAAGGACCCACTTGGCAAGAAAACGTGAATTTCATATATAATTTTACGTCAGACTGAAAAACGTTAGAATACGAATAAACGTGTTTTCAATGTGTAAAACACGCTTAATGTTGCGGTGTTCTGACGTTGGTTAAAATAACGTTACTAATTTTAACGTTTTTATAACGTATTATATTATGGTACAATTCTGCGTTTTTGTAACATATTTTTAACTTATAAAACTAAATTTTTCCTCAGGAAAGTAGCGTATTATTTCATACATTATTATTTGGGTACTTATAAATAAACAACAAAACATTCAAGTTATGAACTTTTATTTTTTCAAGTTGCCTTAGTTTACCATATACAATTTACGAATTTTAACTTATTTTAATTTAAAATCTAGTACCTATATAGTATAAGTTTTCATTTTTTTGTTTCTTCAACGGTTCGCGGCATACCTGAAGCGGTCCATTATTATTTTTTCCATCGAGTACTCAGTAGTTCCTCCAAACTGAACTTGCGCTATTTCTAAATTAAAAACGAAACATTTTTTAAATATTGTTCCAACAACCTAATTACACGAGATATTACATTACATAGGAAACATTTTCAAGGGTCCTCAATAGTTATAAAGAACTACAATAATCATTTTTTGTAGAGGTTAAAATGTAGAATCTAGAGAACTATTCAATTAAAGGAAAAAATAGAGTGGCGTATCTCGTTTTATATTTGGAATTAACTTGAAAATGCTGGTATTTTTGTTACATTAAAGGGATCCTTTTAGCATTTTTTTTTGTAATGAAAATAAAATTCACGAGACGCCATTTTGATGTTCAAGCGTTTGTGGTAAAGAACAAAAGAACTCGTGAAATATATAAAGAATAAACAACAGTTATTTCATAAAAACTAAATCATAAAATTAAGATCAACTTACGCTTACAATAAACGAAAACTTACAAAAGTTAAAAGAGATTCGGTGCTATCCAAAATTTTCACCAAAAACTGCTCCTTCCACTATACACTCACAACACAACGACACAACGTCAAACGTCTATGACAGACGTGACAATCGCCGATCGCTGGGTTTCAGGCGCGAAATTTAAAAATGTTAAGATAAAGTGAAAAATAGGTTACTTATTTCGACGTTATAAAACATAACGCAAATTAAATGTTTTATAAGTAACGTTACTTTTATTTACATAAAATTAATGTAAAAATGTAACACAAATTACAACGTGAACAAAAATTACATTAAAATAACAGTATTAAAAAAGATCACGTTTTTAAAACGAAGTTTTTGGTAATGGGAAATAACATTACCATTTTCACGTAAAAATAACGTTTTTCTCAAAATATGTCAAGTGGGGAGTTACGCACTACTTTATTTCACAACATACAGATTCGCCTCCTTCGCGTTCCCTAGGAGGGCTGACTCGCGCTCGCGCCGCTAGCCATTTTATACTCCAATTGCTGCCATCTAAAAGTGAGTAGAATACACCAGAATTTTCTCGAACCAACGGGGTTCGACGCGATTTGAGCGCTATTTGTTAGCGTTGGATAGAGGGTACACTACCTATTTCCGCGTGTAACCACCAGATGTCATCAAATGTCGCGGTCGTAACAATACAGTACAACGCAACAGTGATTGAACTAACGAATTTAGCAAGCATAGCTTAGGGCGCGTACTCGGCGGCTAGTCTAGAAATTATAGATCCTAATGTCGGGAAAATTAAAACGGTGTTGGTCCTTGGAACTTACTGCAGTAATCAGTATGGCCCTAAGGCTGGAAAGTTTGAAGACCCCTGTCCTAGAACTTCAATTTGGGCAGCCTCATCTAAGGCTCCTCGATTATTGCCGATAATTGGATTAAAATATTACGGCGTTGTATTTTTTGTCACTAAAAGCCGCATTACATGATGCAAGTCTCGAGCAATGCAAGTGATATGCAATACCAAAGAGTATAAAGCGCATGCGCAGGGGCAAGTTTGGTGCAATTCTCATGCAAGACGAAAAATTAGAACCTGCGCTATTTTCGGTGCAAGTCGTATGCAAGCCTAGTAACTTTTTTAGTAATTTCGTTATTACCAACCGTACAAAAAAGTTATTGAAATGTTTTTTGTGGTTATGTTAGTTTTATTTTTATACAGTTTTGCTCTGTGATTTTCTTTCAAGATTTTATTTATAATCGTGTTTGTAATGGTAAAGGGCAAAAGCAAGGCGATTCAGAGGTTAGTATACTTGTGTTGTACCTACTAGCAGTAATTATAACTGTAACCTAAAAATTTTAGTTATTTTGTAGGGTTGGTAGCCCGTAGCCCTACTATCACCCTTGTCAAAATCTAAAACTTGCATCAAAATTGCCTAGATGTAATATCGCGGGCAATGCAAGAGAAAGGCCGACTTGCATTGCATGAAACTTGCATTGCTTCAAACTTGCATATATGTAATGCCAGCTTTACAGATGAAACTTACTTAGGTAGGTACTCCATTTTGTCTCACACTTCCCTAACTAGAAGTTATAATAAGGCGTTTTGATAATCAACTAACTTGAAATCTCCACCATTTAGTCAACAAATTCGAAGCATTTATTTATGTCGTGATCTTCTTTCCAGTATTAAACTACATAAAACCTATTCAATGGCGTCATCTGTTGATACCTAAATACACTATGTAAACTTCTGTACCAATTTCTTTATTGAACAGAGCTCTAAAATATCTGGTTATATAACTATCAGGTGATATAATAAAATTGTTGGCATGGTAATTGTGGGATCAATAAAATATCCCACGACGTTTTTAAATGACCCAATAAAATCAATTATAATTGATACAGGGTGTATCAACTTAGTTAAATCTTAAACTTTAATATAAAAATTAATATTATTTTAAATCTGCATTTATTTCCTCTCGATTGGCTTTATTGTTTATTTATTCATTCATTAAATTGGTCGTTTTCAAATTCAAAGAAATAGTCCGCCATTCTCAAAGAGACCTGATTTAAATATAATAAATAAAGACACACTAAGTCTCGGTCTCAGTCAACTGAGAGTGACTGAGACCGAGTGTGTGTCTTTATTTATTATAAATTGGTCGTATTAATTCATTCTGTCATTTCTTAGGTTCTTACTACTATGTATTTTTTTATTCTCTTTATCATTCTAAAGGCCGCATAACAGTTGGGGATTTTCTATTGCTGCAATAAATAATTGCACGATTTTTATTGCGAGCATGCGCAGCGCGAGTTTAGTAATCAGCTGTTGCAATCTTTATGGCGATTGCCAGAAATAGCTCCGGACCTATTTTTATTGCAAGCGCAAGTCTGGGGACTACTTATTTGGTAATTTCAGTGCGACTAACGTGAAAGAATATGGGCATTTTTGGTTGTACCATTCATGTCTAGATTTCTATCATTTTTATATTGTGATTTGTTTTTGTTGTTATTCTCACCATTTACATGAGGTGTATCCATTTTAATTCATATAAATAATGACCCGTGACCCGTGCATACTCAAAACAACGCGAAAAAGTTAAAGTAGGTTATCTGCCATTTTATTTTATTTAGTTGGCAGCGTGTACAAAATCAAAACGAGAAATGATCAATATAGTTGCACGCTGTAACGCGACTGGTAATTTTCATTGCTGCAATTAAAAATAATTGTTGCAATAAAAAATTTCTTCAGAAAGAACAACTTGCCAACTGTAATGCCCCTTAATGAATTATTCATACTTTACTCCATTTCTTTATTCAACTACTCTCATCTCTTTTATTCCTTTATTCTAGTATTCCTTCGTTTCATATTTTTTTCTCTTTTAAATTCCTTAATTTTTTTTTTCGTTTATTCCATTTTTCATGTACTCGCCCTTTATTTATTATTTCAGGTTATTATTCATATATATGCTTATTGGATGAAATACCAAAGAATAGTTTATCGCAATGTGCAAGACTCAAATTATTGTTGTGTTTTTATGTTATTTTTCTATTTACTCTTTTCATAATATATGATTATACGAGACACCATATTATGATATAATGGCCCTTCACGCCTGACATTTTAGATAATTTCCTGCTGGTTCATCCGGTACATCGAAGATGAAGCTTCAAAGCTTTACGCTTTCGCAGAGAATTAAAGTCACAGCGCAAGAACACACAAATGCTGCACTTGCGTCTCTAGGTAGGCGAAAATATCGAACCCCAGTTAGTCAGGGCTGATACTTTTCCGAAGATCGTACTAAATTTAGTACGTTCTATCGTTCTATTACAGCCTTAATAATTAAATATTTCTATGTTGTGATGTCAAGCCATATCCTATTGAATCTAAGAAAAGTAAGAGAGCAACGATGAATTATTATAAATAGCAGATCTAAAATTATTTAATTTTTTAAGGATTATAAATTATACTACAAATATTATTATGTAGAAACTAGTGTTTCTAGTCAATCGATATTTTTATTTGTATACAATTTTGGTTTTGTACTAAGAAGCATACCACCGTAGACTTAATATAAAAACCGCAGGTTAGGCGCCAACTAGCATCAACGTTCCTACAAAGCACCTTCTTTATGTTGTATAGAACCTGCTTCCCTAAACAGAGCCACGGTTCTTCTCAGGCAATAATAAAAATCCCCAAACGCTGATTGTACTGCCACTCACAATTTACTCTATCTAACCCCATTTCGAAAATACGCTTCAACCATCAATTTTTGATGCTGTTCCGTAAAACCCATTGTTTCAAATATTCAAGAAATTGGATTAATTAGCAATGAATCAACTTGCGACGACTGTTACAGATGACGGAATAACTGATTGATTTATAACGCTGGTATTTACTGACACCCAACAGGTACTAAGCTCTACCGCTAAGCAGTACGGCCTTATATAGATGCAAAGCACGCACTTTGATGGTATTTATTTTGGCTCGCATGGCACTTATTAATACAT
Source organism: Polydrusus tereticollis (assembly GCA_963920685.1). Taxonomy (NCBI): domain Eukaryota; kingdom Metazoa; phylum Arthropoda; class Insecta; order Coleoptera; family Curculionidae; genus Polydrusus; species Polydrusus tereticollis. The sequence continues at coordinate 99,200,991 of OY987331.1, forward strand.
ATTATATGGTTATAATGGGTGAGGGAGATTCTGTCCAACTGAGTTGATTGTCAATAATAATTAATCCTAAATATTTTATTTGTATACTAAATCTGTTCAAACATTTTGATTTTGTTCTGCACAATCGTTAGTACAATCTAATTTAGTCTAGTACAAAATGCATCAAGTCTAGTACGATTTCCATCTTCAAACTAAGCACCATATTCAGTCCAGTGACGGCGTCGGTTGCAATCGCGTTACGTGAAACGATGCGGGACTTGGCCGCAAAAATGGCCGAATTAAAATTTGAAGCACCCCTGGCCCAATTCGAAGAAACTGACGAATGGGGTTCTACCGAGTTTCAGTCGTACAAAAATAACGAGAACGAAATTAATAATATAAATAGCAATAAAAAATTGAAGGACCTAAATCAGGTGAGTGTAGGGGGTGGCGAAAATCATCCCTTATATTTTACATCTGCGTAGTTTATTGAATCTTTTGTTTTTCTTGGATTTTGAGGTATTTGGGTTGGGTTAGGAGTTTTTTTTGGAATTTTTTAAATTTTACGAAATTTTCATTAAAATTGTTAATTACAATACAATGTAAGTTAAGTTTATTTAGATTTATTTTGGTAACTTGCGTAGACAAAGGGATATCACATTAAAAAAATATAAAACAATAAATCATCTGATATTGTACGATACTGATAATGAGCTGTCATCGATTCGTAGTTGTACTAAGTGCATCAATTTTTATTTCAAATAAATTTAATTGCAATTTTATTCTTAATTTATTTTTTTATTTTCTTAAGTTTTATTTTATTGAGGACCCTGTATATTTATTATTTAGTAAGCCAGCTAATTAGCTAGTCATTAAACCTATACAAACTGGTTGCTACGAATACTACCATTTTTAGATGTGTATAGAGTACCTATAGGTGTATTCATTTATATAATTGGCAATATCATATTTTGAAAAAGAGCTTCCACTTGGTAAATGTATAAAGAGGGGAAGTGCGGACAAAAGGACAGGATGTTTTGATTTTGAATCATATTTCTTTATTTGACGTAATTATAATCAGTCTCATTTATTTATAATCATCTTAGGCTCATTGACTACACTGGTCTGCAAAAAAAAAATTACCGCCGCTTATAAGTTTTAAAGGTGATTTTATATCAACTTGAAATACTGAACTCAAATATAATTTCCATTTGCTTCTGGCACGTAGGGTTTTCTTGGAATATTTAAAATAAAATCGGTGGTCCTAATTAAAAATAGATATTTAAACATTACGCCATATTCAGTACATTTTACGTGACAGAAAGAAACTGGTTATACTTTTGAATTCTACATATAAACATTATTTAAACACCACAGTTATTTTAAAAAGCGGCATTTTCTCGCAGACCAATGACATGATCGAGAATACTACAGTCTTTTAATTGAATAGAACCTATAATAAAATATATATTAAGAGAAATTGTAACAAATCACAAAAACCATTTTGTCCATATAGTATATTAATAGGTATGGATAAAATGACATACTAAAATTTTAAGAACACAGTTCACAAATAAATCGTTTGGTCTTCTTTGGGACAGCAGCACGTGAAGCATGAGCCCAAAGAGAACAATTTATATATCGTATCTAGCTTTCACCGGGCTTAGAACGTGAAAAAATGTCATTGCAATAAATGTCATCATCGATACAAGCAGTTTTACGCTGCCTCTGTGCTCTCTGTCTCTTTTCCAGAGTGTTTTTGAAAGTTGGAAGATTTTTGTCATTGGACTTGCCATCAACAAAACTTGTTTTTTTTACCTGCCTTTTCTTTTTTTCTGGTGGTTCCTTTGGCCTATTTTTTGCGTTGGCTTCTTCCATGTTTGGAGTAGAAGTTAAGAGCCAATCTCCTTTGACAGGTTTCAGTTTCCTTTTTCCTTGGCCTCGAATGAACTGTCCTTGTGGTGCTGGTGAAATAGTTGCAACTGGAAATGTTAGTGATTGCATTGATGTGCCAGGTTTCACGTTGTCATCGCAAGTTGCTGCAGCAACTTCAACTGCAAGAGACTCCTTTACATTAAATTTGTAAATCTAGATATTCAGAAACACCAACTTCCACATCAGTATTGGTGGTTGCTCTTGTTGTATTTTGTGAAGAACATTCCGTTAAATTTGTGATGCTGTCAATTTCATCATCATTTATTTGTTGCAGATGGATCTAAAATAGATTCAACAATATCGTTCGGATGTTCTTGGATCGTAGAAGTATCGACGCATTCAGCTGGTCGCAAATGTCCGTTGGCAGGTTCAGGTACATTGTCTGCAACATTCTCCTGATTAAACGGAATATTTGTGGTCTCTGCAAGTTCAAACATGTAGTCTGGAAAAATATCAGGATTTACTGGCCAGAGACCATTGCTTGCATTTTAAACCGTTGCAGCTTTTCCATATACTTGACTAAACAAAAATCCTCGCAAAAATCCGATTTGTAAATGGGTAACAACGCGCCCTGGATGATTTTTCAACCACTTAGAGATTTCTTGATAGAAATATGTTTTTAGTGGTCCGTAAATACTGACGTCCAGGGGCTGCATTCTATGTGTGCAATGTGGCGGCAAACACAACATATGAATACCATTTTCTTTAGCATAATATATCAAACAATCAATGCTTTTATGACTTGAGAGCCCATCACAAATAAGTAGGGCCGGGTCCTCTTTATTAGATTTCGTATGCCCTTGAAAATGTTTAACCATTTCACAAACACCCCTGTATTCATCCATCCTGATTTTTGCGCTATTCCTAGAGTGCCAGTAGAAGCTTCATCTACTAGTTCATTTTTCATGTTCTTTCTGGGGAATATCATACATGGTGGAATAGATGAACCGGTGGCATTTGTACAACACATCACTGTCACATTTGAACCTCTCTCAGCACTCGTGTTTCCTGCCTTTAGTGGCCAAGTTTTTTTGAGGTTTTTGGACTGTAGTTAGCGCGGTTTCGTCCATATTATAAATTCGGTGAGATCCTATATTATGTGCCTTCAAAAATTGTTAATAAATCCGGAAAATTTTTGATATTTGTGGTTTATTAAACGCCTGAGCTCTTGCAGCAGAAGTTGGTTCTGAGGTGCGCAGAGAAATGTCATTATTACTTTTCAGGAAACTGTCAAGCCACTCTTGTCCAGGACGTTCCTTGTCCTTGTTGAAAGGATAAGCAAAGCAATTTTTTTCAGCTAGTTCGAAGGCAAGCTCTCTCCCAAAAAGTCGCGTTCTAAACATTTTATGTGATCTACTTGCCTCTCAATTTCAGTTAAAAATGTTTTCTTGAATCTTTCTAATCCTTTGTTGTTTGATTCCAAGATTTAATTCATATTGAGAGCATGTCTCCTAAGAGTCGCCTAAGAAACACCAAGCTAGGTTCTTCAATGTTTCTTTACGTCAGGTGAAACTCCTTTGACATCTATTGATTATTCGTTAATGCTATTTAGCTCTATGGTTTGTAGAAATTTGTAATAAGCTGTTTGCTTCAATGTTCGTGCTTCTTACGGATTTAATTTAGAAGTTATGTTGCAACAATTTTGGCGCCTTATTGTTAAATATATAATATTTGCCATGTCAATTTTAGTGCCTCCCTACTATTGTGGGATGGGATTTGGACCAACAGGGAGCCAGTCTTTAGGTAACTTGTACGTCCCGATTTGTCTCGATCTTGTATGTGAGTCGGTAATAAGTTGGTTTGTCGATACGTCTGTACGTCCGTTCTAATTTCTAATAGGTTTCAAGAAGAACTCGTTAATTGTCAACATCTGAAAGTCATTATGTAACACTACATTTATAATGCATCTGGGCGCGTTCGCGATGATTTTCAGTGCCTTGTACTGAATCACCTAGAACTTATTAAGCTCCGTTCTGCTTATGTTGCACCACGTAGGTGCACCATAAGTTAGAACCGGCCTTACCAATACCTTGTAGAGGTCGACCTTAGTCCTATTAGCAAGTCTACTCTGCCTATAAAGCAGGGGGTAGATAAAGCCTAACTGTCGCAATGCAAGTTTTATTCTATTAATTGAATTTTGCCTCCAATTCAGCCTTTGGTCGAAAATAAGTCCCAGGTATTTCACCTCCTGGCACCAGTTCACTTGGACTCCACTGACCCGTAGCCTTGTTTCAGGCCTGCGGACGGTGCTTTTCGAAAAGAAGATGACCTTCATCTTGGCGGGATTCAAGCGAATCTTCCAAGCCGAAAGCCATTTTTTCAGCTCGATTATGTGACGCTGTATCCGATTGACGACAATTCGCGGCGATTTAGTAGTCGAAGTAATTGCTGTATCGTCAGCGAAAAGACAGAGCTGCGTAAATCTATCTCGCGGAATATCGTGAGTATAAATATTATACAACATCGGAGAGATAGGTGAGCCTTGTGGCACTCCCGCCCTGATGTGTTTATTCAAAGACAGTGCGTTCTCTGACGAGACCACAAAACTTGTATTCTCTAAAAAGGAAGCTACCATCTTGATTAAGTAGTTCGGAGTACCGAGCCTTATCAATTCTAACACGAGGCCATTGTGCCAGACCTCGTCGAGTGCTTTGCTTACGTCAAAGAAAACTGCTCCCGTATGCGCCCTCTTGTTAAAGCCTTTAACAATGCTTGCAGTGAGTCGCGTGGTCTGCCTGACTGTGCAATGTTCGGGCCGGAACCCAAACTGTTCGGCAGGCAGAACATTGAGTGTGAAAACAAAGTCGTTGAGCCTACTCAAGATTATCTTTTCCGTAATTTTCCCTGGGCTCCACAGCAGGCTGATCGGCCTACAGCTAGCCGGCACCGTAGGGTCTTCGCCTTTCTTATAAATAAGAATGACTTTAGCGCGTTTCCAGGCAGTTGGAAATTGGCCTTCTCTGATTATCGCCTGGAATAAGCTTACTATGTTCCCCAAAGCTTGATCTGGTAGATTTCGCAAACCCATATCCTTTAAACCGTCAAAACCGGGGGCTTTTTTAACATTCAACGCGCGTATTAGGGACTTAACCTCGTTTAAGGTGACTTGGGGAAAGGCCTGAAACGGGTGATTGATGGTTTTGTAAATCTGCATCGTCCTTGAGACCCTCTCGTCTCTCAACGCGTCATTGGTCCGGTTTTGAATTGGTCGCAGAGTTCGTCTGCGAGCAATTCAGCTTTATCCTTGGCATCGCTTAAAACCCCACCTGTTTCCTGGTTTTTCAGGTGAAACATGGGTGCTCGTGCGCCTCTGGTCAATGCCCTAGTCATTCTATAAATGGAGTTATCCGCTATAGACAGACCTTGAACCTTGTCGTCCCCCAGGTTCGATTGCCCTTCGCTTAACAAATCCCTGATTACCAGGGCTTCCCAATTCGCCTCCGCCTTGATTTGAGAATCACCAGTACGATACGCCCTATTCTTTAACCGGTTTTTAGTTCTAATGTGGTTCTTAATTTCATCGCTTAAAGTCCCGTATTTTGAAAATCCCAATACTTTTGTGACAGATGCTTGGGCTAGAGCTGCGTTAATGTCATCTGTGATCTTGCTCACTGCGTTATCATTGTCCAATGGACTATGTGGAGGTTGGAATACCTCCACATTTTTCAAAATATTGTTATACCTAGGCCAGTTCGTCGAGGTGCGGGTTAAAAAACCTCTACCTTTCTCAAGCGGATTACCCACTTCTATGACGACCGGTATATGATCAGAGGTCAGATAACAGATGACTGGTGGCTATGATAATTGAACAGCACTTTTGATCACAAAAATGTCTAAGATCTCCGGAAGACCCCGTGCAAAGCAATGCGTGGGCTCCTCCGGAGGTAGAATATGGTAATTTAGTGCTTCAGAGAATTCATACAGGGTGCGACCCCTTTGGTTCGTAGATCTACATTCTCAAATCCTGTTTTTCGCGTTGAGGTCGCCCCCAATAATCGTTCTATTATTGCAGTATCAGTGGCCCTGATGCAGCCCGCCAATTTCGAAATAAGCCGACTATGCCATTTTGTCCGTACTTACCCTACGTAGATATCTGAGGCAATATTAAAATGGTAGTAAATTATAAGTATACTCCTTATTTATAGGTATCTCTGAGCGATTTCTTATTTGTAATAAATTTAATTTAAAATTAATCACACTGGTGCCTATAGATGTCCGTGTGCCTGATTGTTAAAGAATATTCATAAAAATATTGTCAATAATGGAATTGCTTCGGCGATATATTCTGGGGTTTCCTAGAGGAAGGAATTCTCGAAATATAATAGTGGAGAAGAGGAATTTTCTCGGGAGCTTTTTCCATGAGCAGAATACAGAAATCACAGACTATAAGAGTTATTTGTAATATAAATAATGAGACATTTTATTATCTTTAATAATTAATATATATTTTCGTATTTTTGGCATCATCACAAAAAGCTCGGCAAAGTGTTTCATAAGGAATGGTCTTTTTTCGTATCTTTCACTTTTTGGTCTATTTGTCCTCTTGTCAACCCCATCCATAGACTTTGTATATCAATTATTCTATCAATAGGTAGTTATTTTAGGCTTTTAAGAAGAAACATTTTTTGTTTACTTAACTAAAGCTTTACGATCAATTCCTAGCTTATTTAATCTATTTATAAAATGCGTGTTCTTAGAAAATTATTAAACTACAGACTTTTTTCTTCTTCTAATATTTTGTCCTTGGAAGTTTGTCATTTAATTAGTATGAAAAAACTTTAGGACTTTTAAAATAACAATGTGCTAAATACAAATCACCTTGTTTTTCACATAAACTGGATTTAATTATTAAGTTCCTATTTTATTATCAGGCCACAAAAATGTAAATTCTAAGACTTACCTACAGGGTGCCCATTTTTGAATGCAATTGCAGCATTGCAGGGTATCTTGGTAACTAGTAAAGATAGAGGCTGCGGTTTTTACATTACTGCTACTTTTTTTTCATTAACACAGGATGCCGCAAACTGGATTGAAATAGGTTTCTTAGTTTTTAAGCTGCAGGGTGATTTTGAAAATATTTGCTCTTTTATCACCTCCTCGAAGTAATAAAGGCTCATTAAATATGCAAAACCCATACCAGAGGATCAACAACAATTTGAAGACCATCTCTTGAATCTATTGTGTCACCATTCATTTTACAATTAAAAATCTTAAACATTTTCTTCTAAAATTATATTTAGTAGTAGTATGCTGATGGCATCAACAAAAATGAATTAAAATACGTCCCGAGGATAAAAACAACTTAAATACTAAAAATTAAAGAATTTAAATAATGAAACAATATAAAAATCTATACACCTAACTTATATATTAGCGAAATAAATAAATTGTTATAAATAAAAACGCAGAATAAGTAACTAAATATTTTAAAAGTTTATACAGTCATTTATGAAAGTAGTGAGGACCTTAGTTTTAGCAGAGTAAGCCAAGGGTTATGCAAATATCATTAAGATGTGCATCTTGACGTTCAGTTTAGTAGGTATCACTTAATATTGTTCAGTATCACAATAGTGTACATGACTTCAATCCTTGTGCAGCACTCGTATAGAAACACCCAAACATATTCCTACACAAATGTAAATTTCTAGTAAGGTGTACATCATTTTAGGTAGCTGTCGCCGATATCTCAGTCTGCTAGGCATATTTAGATTAGTCTATACCAGTCTCCTGAAACGAGGAAAAAAATTACAACTATAATATAATAAGTATTCTTTAGGCTCATACAAAATATGAGTCAATTACACTTTAAATTACATTTTTCTTGTAAGAAACAATGCCCAACAATCAGTGGCGTATTTAGGATTGTGGCACGGGGGGGGGGGGTCCACTTATCTACTTTAAAAAAATGCGCCGCAGGCAAATTTTTTTTAGGTGCCACGCCCTTTTTTGGACTGTCTAAACTTACAAATTTTACGTTTTGATAGCCCGGCTCAAAAAAAACGTAGAAATAAAGCAATTTTTAAATATAAACGCCAATATTTGCATTTGAAATATTAGTTTTTTTAAGGTATGTATAATGGTATACTATTTTACTCACCTGAATTAGAAAACACGGAACAAAAAATAAAATTCAACAATTATTAAACTAAAAGACTGTGGAAATCCCCAAACATCTGGAAAATTTGAAATAATGTTTCATGTTATTTATTGCAAATAAATGAATGTGAATTTCAGTTTTCTTTACTACAGAGTACACGGGGGGGTCCCCCCGGACCCCCCCCCCCCCCTAAATACGCCACTGCCAACAATGAACTAACCTGAAGCACATTTCTAGGAAGATGTAAGTATATCATTTTAGGGCCTTGCGCAGCCATCATAGTTGGTCTAAGTAGCTGTCGCTGACTTTCAGTCTGCTAGGCTTACTCAGATTGATCAATACGCTTCCTGAAACAAGGGAAAAAATTACTAATTTACACATAATATATAGTCTTATTGGAAAAAGACAAAATTACATTAAAAAACAATGATGAACAATGAACTAACCAGAATTTCTATCAAATCTGACACAAAGATTGGCAGTCTGCAATGGACCCACTTTTTCTGTGGCTGCTTTCCCTTGCCTGGTAAAACTCTGCAGAAAACAAAAATAATAAATATCACAGGTTCTATACGAGTTAGTTTGCAAACACATTCTGACCATCTAGTGCACAAACAGCCCTAAGTGTTTCACTTGGGTTATTTATTTTTAAATTTAGAAAATGTCACTTGACTTGTTTTAACAATAAATGATGAAATTCACTTTATTCACACAAAGAATTGTAATGCACCCACCGAGCTTTCTTGGTCATATGCAAATCTGAAAAGCTAATCAAATACACATGTACCTTTACCCTACCTTCTTTAATTACACCAACACGAACTCAGCAAACCCATCTAAAGTTGAAACAATTTTTGCTTCGACTTTATTTTGCATGCAGACCAAGCACTCGAGCATACTTTAGAAAGAAGCAACAGCATTTTAAGCTACAGATAGTGTTATTATACAAGCAGATTTATTTAGGTATAGATTCATCTATGTAAAGTAGAGAACATACTTACCAAATAGTTTTAAAATAAAGAGGATGACGATTTCCTAACCTTTAGGCATTAAGGGCAAAAGGATACAATAGGAGAGTTGTTTTCTGGCGATTCCTGTACTTGCCTTCCATGTCGCAAAAAGGGAACGGTAAAAATTACAAACAATATTAATAAAAACGATATAACACTAAAATTTTGCCGGTACAAAACTACGACAAAACAAATCAATATAAAATGGCGACAAAAATTCCATTGTAAAATTGTCATTTTTTAGCATTCCTTGTAAAAATCGATAATGAACAATTCGCTTAACTCAGTGCTAGTTTAAAATCAGATATCGGAGTAATTAGAACGAACACTGGTGACCGATAATACGTATTAGAGAGAAACAGCTTTACAAAATGACATGCTCATCTGACCAGACTACGAACTGAATGGACCGACGAAGTAAATCAGTCTTGTACCACTCTGAACTGAGGTCTTGGAGTAGTTAAGACTAGCACCATTGGGTCACGCTTATTAATAGATAGAGATAGCAACACTCAAGTTCGGTTTCATATGAGATGACAGCTTGATTGACGCTTTACCTCGTCCCTTACCTGAAGCTTAATACCCCTGGTGTGCTCGCTTGTCATGCTTGCCCTGTACTGAAGAGAACCAAAGAGTTCGAAACCGGTCTACAGGTAGCAGCAGCGTAGCATCCTATCATTGGAAATAAAGATTCATTATTTTCTTTCCCGGTAGTTTCTGCAATCTGAGTTTGTATTTTAGTACTAACAGTGTTAGTCAAAATACGCCAAATTTTGCTATTTAATTCAGCGCTCGTTGGGGTATGTAGCTCAGAGAATAGCTGTTTTAACATAATTTGGTTAATCCTTATTATATAAGGTCTCAGCAAGTGGCTAGAGAACAAAGTTCTCACAAATATACATAGTTATGTCATATTATTAAATATATATCTATCTTACATACAATAATTACTAAAACAAGATGTAATATAGAATCTTACAAACAAAGCATTTTCAAAAATCAAATAACAGTTAAAGAAAACAAGGTCTGTCTATAGCACCAAACTATGTGTTTGGTGGTATAGACAGACCTTGTTTTCTTTAATAATCTCGCCACAGAAAATGGACTACTTCTTGAATCTTAAATAACAGTTTGTTGTTATGGCTTAATCATAGTCCGATTCGAAAGATGAACTTTTATTAACATTGTTTATAGTACGCGGTTCAATAATTTCTTCGATTATTATATCTATCTGCCACCTTTAGGCTTCTTCTCCTATTGCATTATCCTTATCCATACACTTTTTCCGCACTGATTTTACTCAGAGTTCTATTAAATAAATAGTCCTTTTAAGTTCACCATTTTATAAGTCGTGTTTTTTTCTTGTCTTTATTTGAGCTCATATAAGTTCGATCGGTTTTAATTCTCGGTAGCAAGAGGAAGTAGGTAGGAGGAATGCTTTTTGTTCAAAACCTGTTTTACTATTACCTTTGATGAAGCTGTGCTTCGTCTTCCTCTCGATCTATTGCCTACGGAGCGCAAATTAAGCACGAGGCAAGAAGTTACTAAATAAAGTTGGATACTTGACAAAATATGGGGGTTGTCAGTATATTTATTATATAAAAAATATGGACCGATAAGTACAAAAAATATTGCGTTACTGCCTTACGGTAGGGATAGATAGGCAACTTAACATACTAAATTGGTTCCCTAATAGCGCCATTTGCGACTGGTTGAAGAACTAAATGTAGCAGTGGCGGGGAGTCGGCGCCACGTATGAAAATTTAAATTTTATAACTGTGAATTCAAAGGTTCGTGCTTGTAAATTTCGCAGAAAATTAGAAGCGCGAAAATTCTGAATTAAAAGTTAAAGTTAATATATTTTGGGAGAATAAAGGAAGTTATAACCCAACGTTTCTGATATGGCGACATAGGGTGGACCTTAGCTATATTGGTGATTTTTTTTTACGTTTTTTATTTCACGACGCCCCCTAGTATTGTGTCACTTGATGTAAAAGTAATGTGTACCAAATTTGAAATCGATCGGGCAACGATAAAACGTGGCACATCGGGTTTGAAATTTTGATAACCCGACATGTGTAATTGTGTATAGCGGAAAATTAATTTTTTTTCAGGACCCCCCAAAAACGTTTCCATTTGGTAAGAAAATGTTCAAATGACAAAAAAATAACGAGAACACGTACCCTAAGCCCACAAAAAATTAAAAAGCATGAAAACTTATATAGAATAGAAATACTTGCTTTTTGAAAACTGGACTTTATTTTTTATCGAAACAACTTATTTACAATTGTTTTAATAATGTACTTTTTTTAGTATCTGGGAATCGCCGTCGACAGTCCGCCACGATTTGAAGTATAAACTGCTTCTCCTCCTCGTTTTTTGTTAGAACTTGATTATAATCCTGCATGAGTTTAACTCCTCGTTCTGCAACATCATTAACAACTATGAGTATTTTTACAACTTCGGCGCCTCTCTTAAAACTCTCATCATATTCCCATAGAGTAGGGTCCTTCTCAAAGAATTCCGTTGGCAATGAAAATCTATCAAAAAGTTTCAGGGATCCTTTAGAAATGAAGTTTTCAATCCCCGTATTTTTGTATTCGAGAACATCTTTCGGTAGCATTCCAAATTTCTTCACAGGTTCTTCGAAAGTCTCATTGTATTTAAGAGCATTTAACATTCGCTTTCTCGTGTCTACTGATATTTTACTGTTAAAGAAGGACATTGCAGCTGTTTTCGGCGTAAGCATGAAGATTTTGAATAAATTTTAAATCTTGGCGAGGTGCTTCTGCAGCATTAGGAGCTAACGTCCAGGCTTGAACATATAAATGAGCTAAAAAAATGCAAATATCTCTTATTCCAGTTTCTTCATCTCCTAACCTGAACTCCTCACGAAACAAAAACATTTTAAAGCAATAAATTGCTTTGGACATCCACCTAGCATGGTGGAAAGCACCTGGAACTCTAAAAAACATTCCTTTAGGGGGGGTCCGACCGAGAAAGCAAACTAGTAATTCAAGCAATTCTCTGTAATCTTCTCTAGGCTGTTGATCTTCCTGCAAACTCTCTAATGCAAATTGAAGCGTTGCTGTTGTAACATTTAGTGCTTGCTTGACAAAGGGGTCTTCAACTCCATGTTTGAAATTAGCCTTATTTATCTTACCCCAAGCTTGCTTAAATGTCTTAAATGTTGGAATGTTTGGTCCCGAAGATTTGGAAGTGTTTTCTTCAAATACACCTCGCGAGACAAGTTCATATATATGATGTCTGCAGGGTAAGTAAACTATGTCCCTTCCAAGTTTTTGTTCTAAAATATCAGAAGCACCTTGTAAACGACCCATATTGGATGCAGTAGTACCACAGCAAAGTGTTTAAACTTTATTGGTTAGCTCCCACTCTTCCAATAATTGATAAACAGCAGAAGCTTGCTCATTTCCAGTGCTAGAAGAAATTGCTGGAATCCCCAGTAGTTGCTCCTTTCCTTTACATGTTACTGTAACCGGCAATCTGTCTACTTGCTCTTTCTTTTCCGTCCCAATGAATGGTAATAGCTTCGAAATCGGATACACTAAAATCAGAACGAAGTTTTTCAGCATGTTCTGCCCGCATGCGTTTGCGGCACCGTCGAATAGAGGTTCTATTAATATAATTAAACTGTCCAGATCGTGCTGAAGAGCTTCTGCAGTGGCAGTTATAATTCTAACTGCATCGCGGTCACTCACCTTGCACTTGTCTAAAGTAGCTATAAGTTTTGTGGTGACTACTTCTTTCTTAGCTCTCTTTTTAGGAGTGACATGGGTGCTAGGTCCAGGTTCGTCTAAGGGAGACTCAAAAAAATATTCGTTTGTTGTCTCTGTTTCTTCTCGATGAGCAATCATTTTAAAACCTTTATTGGTTTCTATAAAGAATACCTCCAAGTTTTTGGTGCTTAGATCGTCGTAATTCCTCTTGTTCTCTACGAAGTATTCTTCGTTGTTCCCTTCGAAGTTAAGCACGATCTCCTCCAATCATTGATCCAGGTCTGCCTTTTTGTCGTTGGTTTAAAAGAAAGAGCTTGTCTTCTTCTATGCTTATCATCTGCAATGCATCACCATGTGCGATGTCAAATAAGTCATCCAACTTATTGATGAAATCTTGCTCTCTCTTTTCCTGAACTTGATTTCGGCGTTTGCAAGTTTTTTGTAACGTTTTCCATTTTTGATATAGCAATTCTAATTTTTCAATGCTGCGCTGAAATTTTCTTGTTGGTAAACGAGCCTTTTCCCATAGAACTTCTACTTCTTTCACTACTAAATGCGCACTACAGCGTAAATTTAATTTAACTTTGCGAAGATTATAAAATAGGACTCGCAGAACTTGTCCATTTGAAGGTAACTTGGCTCCTATTATTTTACTTTCATCGTGTTCTAGAAGAAACATCTTTTCTTTATGTCTTGTTTCAATCCTTATTTCAACTTTCAACTAACTCGCTTACAACACTTTATTCTATTTCACAAAGCGTAGATACTGTAAAAAAAATAATTTAAAAATTCGGTAAATATTTACACTTTACACAATTACAGATAGTGTAATAACACTACTAACTTTATTTCAAGGTCATTTTTTAAGATATGAAGGTCGCCAAGGCTTTTTTTAAATGAAATAATTTTTTTTTTTGAATATTCATTTAGGGAAGAAAAGGACAAATTCAAAAACATATAACAACGTACAGATTGATAGAGTTTTTAAAATTCCAAATTTTCAAATTGAATGTGCCACGTCACGTCTTCCCGTCGTTCAATCGATCTAAAATTTTGCATACATTATTTTTTCATCAAGTATCATAATTCTAGGAGGCGTCGTGACAACAAATTTACGGTCCAAAAATGAGGTCCACCCTTCCTAGGCGGCAAGCTTAATTAATATTACATATTTTCATAAATCGGTTTTAAACAAAAAACAGCAAAAGGATATTAATTATCTCTTCGAAACCTGAATTATAGTCCAATAAACGGAACGCTTAAGAAGGAATTTTGGTTAGAAAGCTGCTTTTTTGATGGAAGGTACATTTTAATGTTTGAAAAGACACTTCGGTATTATTTTGTATTCAAGGGATGGAAAA